>CM029670.1:5700480-6300480 GCA_017311315.1 Dendrocalamus latiflorus | reverse complement strand
TAAATTACCTGGGTCGGATGATGCCTGATGGAATTGGAGTCCTACTGCAGGGTACGCGGGGGAGTGCAGCGTGACGATGCGCGGCACGGGGGTTCGCCTGGCGCAGGCCGGGTACGCTGTCTACAACGTCGACTACGAGGGCCACGGCAAGTCGGAGGGGCTCCAGGGGCAGGCGATGGCCAATGCCCAATGGCCGATTGATCGAGGAAGGCAAAAGCTAGAGCGATGCGATGGCCGGGTATACGAATCGGCGACTCTTGATCAGTTGATCTGCTCTCTGTCCTAGCTTGTAGGTGCCTGGACTGGATGCCATCTTAATTGGGCCCCTGCTCAAGTCACGTAAGCCCACAAGCCTGCAGCCCAGATATGAAATTCAGATACCGGTTCAGTTTTGACGTACTGTTCTTTTTCTTCAGGGCAACATAACAGCAGTTTATAAACTCTTTCAAGCATTCATGGCAGAGGGTGTGATTTAGGGGTATGAGTTCCAGGAAAATTGAGGTATGGCAAAGGCCATACCTTGCCATATGGGAAGCTCCGCCCCTGTTTACGCACAGTTATTTTGTGTACAATAAATATTTAGAATAGCATGATATTTAGTTATGTCCTATCACGTGAAAAATCTCAGTTTAATTTGATGGCCATATTCACCTTGATAAGACTTATTATTATTATAAATACTACTTAATTAATCATGGTAGACTAGAACTCACTGTTTTATACTGATAAGAGATGGTATTTTGACGGTAAAGTTTTAAAAGTGACTCGGTGAAAAGTAAGGTCTAGAACCTTATGCTAAGTAAAGAATATAGTGACCGCTCAACCACAAGTTTTGACTCTTAAACCTGATTTAGTAGCTACTCAAGTTCGATTGAATATCTATAAAGGGTGTTGGAAGATGAGGGAGTCTGTTGTATGGAAATAGTAAGGTCCCTTTTGAATCTGTTGGGAGGCGGCACCTACCGCATAGAACTAAACTTAACAACAGTAAGGTTTCCTTCGAATCGGGCGAGGCTATGAGCTATCTGAGTTTGTTGGGAGGTAGCATCTACTAGGTAAAACTATACTTAACAACAGTAAGATCCCTTTCGAATCGGGCGAGGCCGCGGACCACTCGAGTTTGTTGAGAGGCATGGTAGAGGCTATATAAATGATTGAGCAATGAAAATGCTTATTTTCTTAACTCTGTCGCGGGAGTTAAGGAATCTTGTGGGTAAAACTGGGCAGCTCTGCATAATTATTTATAAATGGTATTCAAATATGCCGTGCTTTCGGTAAATGAAGCTGTGTTTAATGGGTGATTTCAATAGTGAAGGATAAGTATATTTGGAAATGATTTAAAAATGTTGAAGTAATCAAGTTTTGAAACCGTAATTTCTTAAGAAGTTGTTATACTTTTGTGTATAAAAATATTTACAAATAAAATTGCATCCACAAATACTTTAATAAAACCCTTATATCCCTATCACTTGGAAATCCTAGCAAGTAGTTACATAACATTTCCCCATGTGACTTGTTGAGTACGGTTAGTTGTACTCAGTCTTGCTTTATTTTCTCTAACACAGAGATCAGGAGAGAAATGAACGTTACAAGTATTTGTGTTAGGGTTACGACCGTATTCAAGTGTTTCTATGGAAGTTTTATTTGGTTCTTCTGATTGTAAGTTAAGTTTTGAGTTTGGATGCCTATTAAAATTTCTAAAGTTGATCGTTAGATCTTATTTTAGTTAAATTAACTCTTTTAAATATTTATAAGCGCATATAATATTATTTTCTATTTATAATTGAACTCCTGATCTATTGCGAGTCGAAGGACGGATATGTTCCCGAAAACGGCGTCGTTACCGGTACGATGGATCGATGATACATGTGTAGCGCTAGCTAGCGAGCTCCAATCGCGCCTTCATACATGCAGCTTTCACTCGATCTCTGCGTTCAAAAAAAAAAATGGTGTCTATCGATCGATTACCAATGGTGAATATTATATTATATACACAATTTAATTCCCTCATATAAATTAGTACACTTATACTCCAGTTTGTTGATATCGGTGCACGTTGAATTGATTAAAGAACTACTAGCAACGATGCGATGGATTGTTAATTCATGACATGTCCTTGTGTGATCTGCACAGTATGCAGTATGCACTTCCTCCTCCTACACGCTAGCTCACTATTTTCTCCACCCTTTCACATCTGTCGTGGGTTATATAGGTATTTTACAGAACGATGATCACGCACATCAAATTAACCACCGTCCTGATTCTGCATGTACATGATCGTTAATAGATATCGAAGGGCTACGTGTATCGGTATATGGCTGGTTTTTTTTTGGCGTTTTTGTTTATGTTACAGTACAGGGCCGTACCTACGATTTGGAGGACCCTGAACGAAACGCGTGATGTGGCTCTAAAATTCGAGAAAATAATATAACGAAAGCATACTTTTACTTAATTATATAGCTTCAAAATATACGTTGTTCTTACACTACTAAGAAGTAAGAACATATTAAATCTTAATGCTAAAACAATAAAAGTAGTACTCAAGCAACAAACTGACCTTATGTTCTACTGAAAAGCATCATTCTTTTAGTATTCTTTGAAATGAAATCTTCAATTATATCTGCTTTGCCGTAGAAGCGTAGCGCAGTGTCGCAGTCCTAGCAGTAGCGCGAGAATCTGCTTTGCGGCACGGGGAAAACGAAACGTTGCCGGCCAATTCTCTGTACGCATGGGAAGCCAAGGAGTCAAGGACCCAAGCAGATTGGTGGGCATGGCGGATGGCCATGGGCCTTACGTTGGGCCAATACTCCAATTAACAAACCAGTGATTGTAGGCCTGGCCGCATCTTAGTTTTTCTATTCAAGGATTAACTATTGCTAATTACTACTTAGTGTAAATTTGGAGGCCCTGTAATTTTGGGGGCCCTGAACAGTTGCCCACCCTGCTCCTGCTAATGTACGGGCCTGTTACAGTAAATAGCTTTTAAACGGTGTATCTTTTTAAGTCGAGTTTACAAATTAATTATAGTAGATATTGTACCGAATTTATTTATATCTATCAAAATTATATATAAATGTCTTTTTTATACTCTCCTTTATAAACAACTATAATTTAAAATTTTAAACTAAAAATATAAACCACAGCTAGAAAAACCATCCTCCATCTTCGTGAGCTGGATCGATAGATCGGTACCGTCGTTAGTTGCCTCTGTTCGGTGTTTAGTCCAAGGCTCAGATCAGGCGATGAGGCGAGGGAAGCATGTAGAGAGAGAAAGAGAGCTATGAAAACTCAAAAGTCAAGGAATCTTTGGGAGTAACGAAGTAATTAAATAAATATTACTTGTTGTTATTCCGTACAGATTAGTAGTGCAGTAGTGCTATCTGTGCTAGAAGGGCGGGTTTTTTTTTCCTTGATGTTTAAAATTTTAAATTCTGACTGTTTATGAGAGTCAATATGTAAAAACAAATAGTCGTATGTGATTTTGGTTGGTACAACTAAACTCAGTATACTTTTTACTATAATCTTCCTGTTGACCTCGTCTTGTAAAAACATACCATTTAAAAGATAGTTACTGTAACATAAACTATAAGCCATAACCTATAAGTAAAAAAGAACCCAACCGTATTCTTACATCTTTTCTATATAATTGTTAGGAGAAGCCCAAGTAAATTATTTTTTGAATAATACATAATATAATCTATTTATAATTTAAAAAATCTTATAGGATTGTGATCCTGCGATCAGATACTTCCATCCAATCCTGTCCACAGAAATTAATCTTACCTAAAATCGGGATCTTAACAATCTTGCTATCTACTCAATTTCCAGATCCTTCTGACTTCTCCATCTGGTCCAAAAAGAGAAAAAGGAAAGAAATAAAGGGGGTATAACACTTACATACCAACTTCTAATCCTATTTCCTCTCAGAAAACTGGAGAGATCGTATGAAGGTCTAGAATATATTTGTGATGAATAATTATTACTTTAGTTAAGTTCAATTTGAATTTTGCAAAAGTTTAAGAAAATTTAGATTTCAGATTGTACTGTTAGAGTTCAGGCGATATAACCGGCTGACGGCTAGCGGTCAAACCAACTGATGGTTGGTGGTCTGACAACTAGGGGGCAAGTGGCCAGACTGGCCATAGACTTTTGAAAAATTGAATACCAAATACTTATATAGGCTTATTTGGGGACAAGTTTGCACTTGGTACTATTGGAATTGGAAACTAGAGCTAAAACTAGATAGGATTTAACCGAAATTCTAGAGAGGGTGTTTTTACTGGTCTTAAGCGGTTACACCGACCAGTGGACGACAGTATGACTGCCATGAGGAGTGCAGTCATACCTGTGGCTGCGATAAGAGAACAGTGAAATTGGTTTTTGAGTTGCACGAGTGCATGCATGGTATGGATGCCATTGGTTGGTTGTGTTGTGTTGCATGATGTATGATTTTGACTAACGTGAGTCAAGTGCATGGAACCTGTGCTTGAGATGGTTGGTTAGCCTTTCGATTTGCAGGTGGCTTTGAGAACATTAGCGGCCAACGACAATAGACCGAGACTAGGCAGGGGAGCTAAGGTCGAAGCGGTTACGTAAGTCTGAGTGAAGTTACGTGGCTCAAGCGGGAAGCACAAAGAAGACAATGATCGTAAAGAGATGAGTTGGTGTATGTGGTGCGCCGAGTGATGAGGCCGATGCACTTAGAGATGGTTTGGGGACGAACGAATGGATGAAGACGTGACGGCTAGTCATTAGACACTATGAGCTACGTGTCAAAGCATACGGAGATGCTTTGAGATAAAGGTGAAGACGGAGTCAAGGGAAGATGCCCAGAAGCTTTGTCGGGGGTATCTTGGTAGTTAGTCAAATACCGGGTTGATATCTTGATCAAAACCGTTGCACAGGGAGGCATAAAGGACAAGTGATTTAGGTCAAAGAGAGCTAAAATTACTAAGTGGATCAATTGTTAAGGTGTTAGCGAATCGAGTCGTGTGAATGCTTTGAAAAGTATGCGTGAGCGTGTAAAACCTATGTTAGCAGAGTTAACAGGTTTCCCCGGTAGACCTAATGGGTTGGACCATTAGGGTTTGTTGTTGGTTATTAAAGGGGAGGACAAGAGGTGTTAGATCTAAAATTTCTACGGTTTAGGGTTTTGTTCTATCACTATGTCTCCTTCCATAGTTATAAGAGAGGAAAGAGTGGTACTTTGATTGCATCTTATAATCATTCATGAGTATATAAATTTCATCCTCTATTAGAAATAGATCAAACATTTATTTCAATCATGTTCTTGTTTGCATTTTTACTGGATTTTCCTTATTTTTGAGCTAGATTTGTGATTTCGCGTTCGTGGAAGTTCTAGCCTGAACTCTTGCTTAAATTAACTTGTTAGGACAAGTGAGAATATATCTGGAAGATCACATACCTTATATCATTATGAGCAAGAAGTAATTTGAGTTTTATGATTTTTGGTGTTCTTGTGACCTAGATTCGATTCTTTTCGATTTAGTGAACTCGAGTCCAAGAACTTTGTGATTCTTAATTGGTTTAGTTTCTTAATACCTTGAATAAATCTTATGCGAAAATTTAAAAGTGTTTGGATAAGAATTAAGCAAGTTCTTGAGATTTGAGGTTTGTCCTGAGAGACTTTCAGGTCTAAAAACATGGGACCAATCAGATCGGTCCTAAACTTACAGTCTGACTGGTCCTAGCGGTCAAACTACCAATGTACTGGCTGTCAGACCAGCCAATCCATGACGGTCGGATCAGACTCGTACTGTTGGTGGCTGATTTTGTTGTCTTAGATCTCTAGTCTTGTTTTGTAAAATATAGTTGATATAACTTAAGTTTAATGCCTCTCATAATTATTTAAGTGAAGATTTTAAATGTTGTTGATGTAAAAGTTCGAACAACCGTTCACCTATAGAACTTGTACCAGACTGAGGAATTGCTTATGATCGAGATCGATCCGAAAAGTAATAGGCCAAGGATCGATAAATGAAATTGAGTTGTGCTATTAAACATGCATGTGACCACTTCATGGCCCATGCTGGCGTAATTGCATATGCAAGGATTTACTTCCGGTCCCCGCGCAGGTACAGTCTTGTGTTTAAAGTCCAACTGGACACCTGACTTGATAGCCAGTACATTTATTAAGGCTTCGCTCGTTTAGATTTAGACTTCTAGTTTTTAATTTATTTTTTATTATTTCTAAATTTTATTTTTTTTTCTAAATTTTCGGATTTTTAATTTTTTTACTGGTTCTTTTTTTTGTATTCGTTTGTATTATACATGCTGAGCTAATCCATTTTTTCTATTTTAATTTTTTTAAATTTAATTATACTAAATAAGTTATCATCAGTTATATGGTGGCGATCAGTTGGGCTTAAAAGCTCATGGCTTATGGCTGAAAACACTGTAGCTGGCTGAAAAAAACACTGTAGCTGACAGAGGCTTATTTAGCATAATTAAATTTTAAAAATTTAAAAATATAAAAAAATATGTTAGCCCAATATGTATAATACAAACGAATACGGGGAAAAAAGAACCGGCAAAAAAGCTCAACAAAAAGCCAAAAGTTCAGAAAAAGACGAAATTTATAAATAGTGAAAAATAAGTTAGAAGCCAGAAGCTCAAGCCAAACCGATCAGAACCTAGCCATAAAAAATCAGCTCCACTGAACATTACCTAATTCCGTTGCAGACCGGCCGTCCGGAAGATGCAAAGCTAACTACATACCGTACGTGTGTGTGTGTATATATATATATATATATGACGAGTGTTTCATGCACCATGGTGCCTAGGCACCAATATCAATACCCGTTGATTTGCTTCGAGATTCACAATGTTTGATGTGGGTATCTTCATATACCCATAAAAAAGTATATTTGAGATGTCAAACTCACGAAAAAATTTAAATTCAACTTCAGTTTAATTAGTTTGAACTATTTTTATGGTATATACTCACTGTAGTTGCATTGAACTCAAAAGTAGTTCAAAACTAACTTACCATAAATATATCAAGGGTATAAAACATTTTCATACCCAAACTCAAAAAAATTATCAATCATACACGTGTATCGGATGTTGGTGCCTAGGCACCATGGTGCATTATGATATATATATATATATATATATATATATATATATATATATATATATATATATATATATATATATATATATATATATATATATATATATATATATATATATATATATATATATATATATATATATATATATATATATATATATATATATATATATATATATGCACGTTAAATTATAGTTTCAACGGGATCGTTGTCTAGCCCAGTGTATATCTCGATGAAAGCTCGTCTAACATGCATACTGCACAAACTTTTCCGGAGACATATTAGAGCACTAGCAGGTGTCTACGTAATTACGGAACTAAATTTATTTTAAAATTTATAGTATTAAATGATAAAATTTACATGTTTGTAGGTTATTTAGATTTTTTAAGATATTAAAAATAACATTAGAAGCTTGAAAGAAAAAAAATATAACTTGAGAAACATAATTAATTATGAGTTTTGATAGAAGAAAATCATTCATTACAATAAGTTGGTAGGGTTCTTAGAAGCGTAACCACTCCTTACTATGTATAGATCATGTATGTCCCTATTTTTCCTCCATTAATATTCTCTTTCAAAATGTATGCATGTATAGGAACATCTATTTAATCTAAGCAATATGTTGATTATGTGTGTGATAAATTATCATATTACTTGTCATGGTATTAAAGTACCTTACTCACGTATACACCGATGCCCAATGAACGACCTAATTTGAACTTACCTTCCCTCACACGCCAGCTACCCCACCTAATCGTTTATTTTCTATCTCTTCTCACTACCACAACATTTCTACTTCAACCTCCTACAGTAAACCCAAATCTTGATCGATCCCTCTTAGTTGATATCCCTTCTAATACAATACTCTACTATGTAATTATCTTCTATTTCTCTTCAATTATTGCTTAATGTTGACTATTGTGCATCAAACACGCATACACATGCAATCGTCAGTTCGTCATCGATCCCTACCAGGGGGCACCCGTCCTGCTTTCTCCGGTGGCCCGAAGCTATTCCTTTCGGTTGCGCTATCTCTACTTTGGGCTTTTTGCTCCTTTGCTTCTGTACGTTTGTATTTCTATTTGTATGGATGCATGTATGTATATACATATGCATGATGTTATACATGCTCGATATCCTCTTCTCTTGTGTTAGTCGCTCCTCTTCTTAGATGTTGGCTAATTCAATGTTGTGGCTTCCTCACTAATGTGGCAACCTTTCATCTTCATTGATATTGGCATGTATATTGTAGTATCTGTCTAACGATATGAAGAATCTTCTCGCCATCGCCATCACCGATGACATCATGTCCCTCACCAGCGATGGCACACTCTAGCTACTCGATGGCCCCATATCGTCCATAACTCGTCTTCAATGCAAAGTTCTATCTCCTCTCTACCAGCAGTTTCTCATCGTCGAGCTTCTTTGGCTATTGACTTCTTCAACAACGCCGACGCTCACTGCTCGTTGCGCGACCCTTGGCTCTCTTGACTCTGTCTTTTCATTTCAGTGGCTCCAGCGAGCAGCAGCACACATTGCCCTCATCTTCGCTATCGCCGCCTCGGCTCTTTGCTTCCTTGCGGAGTTAATGTCTTCTTACAGGACATATTGACGCTATTGTACTCTTTTATGGTCTCATCCGACACCATTTGTGCTATTCTCGTTATACCTTTTTTATTCACAATTTCAGTTATTTTTTATTGGAGTTCATATACAAATTTTACTTTGGAATCCTTAGGAAAATCAAATTACAAATTTTCTTTTATTTTTATTCTAAATTTCAATTATTTTATTGAAATTCGTATACAAATCTATTTTCTATTTTTTTTCTTTAATTATTATTTTGAATTACAATTTTTAGGGATTTTAATTCATATCGAAATGAATTTGCTAATTTTAGTTTTTATTACATGTTTCAATTATTTTTTATTGGAGTTCATATATAAATCCAATTGCTAATTTTATTTAATTTTTTATAAATTTTAGTTATTTTCTAGGTCTTGAGGGCGAACATAATGGTAACCTTTTCTATTCTTTAATAGATAGATAGATACAAGATTCATGTAGTTGTGAACTCGACTGATCCATTAGCCAAAATACGATGAGATTTACAAGATCAAATGTTCAGAAAAAAAATCAACAAACTAATATTGATTCCATATCAGACTACTACAACGGGTACAAAGCATTAACGAGTACATAGTTAACTTTGACACTTGAGGCGCAAATGTAGGGTTAGTGGAATTGATTTTTGACTTACTTGGACTGAAGAGCTAACATTGAATGCAGTACCAGGTCAAGGGTTACCTACTGTCCGCTTCCACTGGTGGCAAAACTAGTCCTAAGGGCAGGTCAGCCTGTCCAGGGAACGTTGTACGTCGCGCAGGGCATAGTGCAGTGGTGGCCCAGTGGACATGATTAAATGATGTGTCACATGCCCGTACCATGCATTAATGTAATTATTATACCCTTATACATATTCTTATACACGACGGCCCCTAGATTAGATCAGAGTTTATGAGATACGGCACAAGCGTGCATGATATCAAGAACAAAAAAAGATGAATCTCGTAGAGAGAACCAAAATAAGGACGTTGAAGCAACAACAGTAAAAGAGAAAAGATTTGGCAAAGCTGATAGTAAATTCCTTAAGCACAAACTCAAAAGAGTACAAGGGATTGTTGCTCACTCACAGCCTTCTCAAATCTTTTAGGACATTCGGAACCTTGCCCCTGAGGGTGGGTGTAATGTCGGACCCCGGAGCAACGACTTTGAAACCCTCTGTGTAAATCACACTAATCCAAGAACAGCTAGTGCATACAGTAGAACAAAGATACATATCATGCATAAATGGCCAACTATATATTAATTAAATGAGTACAGCCTTATGGCCAAATCTTACATCAATGCTCATTGGCAACAATAATAAGACAAATAACTGCGGAAGCAAATTGATAAGAAGCGAAGCCCAAACCTGCCCAAAAGCAAACGACAGTAAAACGCGGCCTATTCGTCCAGGTCATCACCATAGTCGAAGTCATCTTCCTCTGTATGGAGATGTAAGGTGAGTACAAACTTGTGCTCCACCAATCACATGGAGAAATGCAACATAATGATAACGGCATCAATGGAAGGCTTATAGGGTTAGTTTGAGCATAAAATAATATTTAAAGAAATATAGTAGATAGATTGAAATTGTTGAATTTAATACAGTAAGTAAAAAACAGAACCTGTAATTAAAAATAATACCGTTAGTGTAGGCTCCGACCAAACACCAAACTATCTACGGGCATTCCACCTGGACCATCTTTCCAAAACTTCTCGTATGGATTCCATCCATCTACACGTTTTCAATCACTCGTGAATTCCATCCATCCACGAGGTTTTCATCTCTCATGGATTCCATCCATCCACAAGATTTTCAAAAACCATTTTTGAAAAACAGAGTCTAATCCATGAAAAACTTTACTCAACATGCACATAGCTGTGTGGCGAGTTACACATTTCCTTAGCTGTGCGGCGAGGAGATCATTACAAGAACTTTACAATGCAAAGTTTTCAACCTGGCCAAGCCAACTCTAAGGTTTCACCCCAGCAAGGAATCCACCAGACCGGGGCCCCTTCTTGAGCTGAGTGAGACTTCACATGGCACACGCCACGCTCACTTTCAACCTACAACATGACTTAGGTTAGGACTCGCAAATTATTCAGTCAGGACTGTCCCATACCAGCCTTGTGATAGTACGATAGGGCTTTGCAACTGTAGCTTACAGACCGGTCCTTAATTGACTTAGGCTCAACCACATACCCCCTATGGCTCACAGATATGCAACTGTTTTATTGAAGTTGAGAGTAGTCTTTCAAACAAGAATATTAATCACCAATTGCTTCTATGATTGTGGTAGAGGTGATGTCAGTATGATGACCTTGTTGTTCTTCTTAATTTTCTCATCCATATTAGTCGGTTGTGTGATAAGCTTATTGAAGATATTGAGATGGTCAACGAATCATGTACCTTCCTTCATGTGCAATATATACAGTTGTTGCCTCAGCACCTACTGGTTTGTCAACTACTTTGCCATATACAATCCTTCTAAGTCCTTCCATAATTTCTTCAGTGAATTCTCCTTGATCATCGACTACTTTACCTCATCGGAGAGACAGACGGATTGTACTGATAGTCTTCCGCTCTATCACCTTCCAACCTTCATCAGACGTCATTTTTTGGCTTGTTCCCTTCAAGGACATTGATTAGCTTCTGCTAGATAAAGACATCATTTATCACGTATTGCCACACGCTGAAATTTTCTCGTTGTCCAGGATCATTGGCGTGAGAACAAGATGTGTTGCATGCTAGTTGAGTTAGTAGCTGCATGTGCGTGTGCACGTTGTGAACTGTTAGCTTGCATGTAGGTGAGTACTTAGTCACCCTGCCTTGTAGGACGTACGATCGGTGCATGCAGCTGTGTTGGTCAAGTCAGCGGAGCAAGTAGTCCGACGCAACGTTAGAGCGCGTTGCATGATTCCGGGGCTGAAGCTTTTGCTCACCGGTTATTTCTTTGTAATTGCTTGTAGTCACAATCAATGTGGGACTATTCCCAACATTCCCCCCTCACACATCGGGTGTGCACCCCTGTCTCGACAACCATGAAGTTCAAGGAGATGTTAGGCACCGGGGCTCTGATACCATTGTTAGATTGGATCCTAGCCGCATGTTTAGGTCCAACCGGGTTTACTCCCTGAGCCCCAGGTTCAAATGAGTTGAACACAACTAAGGCTACGAGCTGTTGCATGCAAGCCTTAAAGCAACAAACTTATAAATGCTATTGAGTCTTCTCTTTCCAAAAGACTAGTTGTGATGTCTTCCTCATACTTATAAGTTGTGTTTTTTTTTCTATACTTATAAGTTGTGTTTTGTTTTCCTTACCACAACTAATGTGGGGCTATTCCTAACATGTGATATCCATTCTTTGCACAGCAGCCCCTGGATCAGATCAGAATATGAGATACGACACGAGCATGCATGGTATCAAGAATGAAAAAGATGAAACTTGTAGAGAGAACCAAAATAACGAAGTTAAAGCAACCACGATGAGAGAGAATCTAGTGCTAAAGAATATTCTTGTCTATATAAAAATTTAGTGCTAAAAAATATCCTAACATCGAATCCTCTCGGGCACCCTCTGGATGGCTTGATTGCTTTGATTGCTTGTTCTAGGCTTGATGCTTCTTCATGGTCACTCTCTATGGCTTATATTGTTCCTCCTACCCCCAGGGGCGGACCTAGATCTAAAATTGAGTGGGGGCATGCATATATATTATAGAAATTATGCTGCCACTGGGGCCTTCTACTATAACTGCCGGCCTGCCGCACTGGGCCACTAGGGACCTGCTGAGTTGTGGACTGGGGGCCTATGTGGATTAAATCCAGGAGGTATATGTGATTAACAAAATTGACTGGGGGCCAAGGCTCCCACTAATTAAGCTTTGGGTCCGCCCCTGCCTACCCCTTCTCTAATTTAGAATAAGAATCCTAATTTAAATAAGAATATAAGTCCTAATTATAGTATAATCCATTTAGAAATTTTATAGTATATACTTCAAAATTCTAAAAACTATGTACGAGTAACCAAACTCAATAGCAATGGAGATCAGATCGATCACGAGGCCAAGACAGAGAATAGTTGCTCAACCAACGAACAGCCGAAGCTAGCAGAAGAGCAGGTGCGCGCTTGCCCCGGGACCTCGTGGTCGTGGCTAGCTGCGAGTGTCAGCACCGCCGAGACCACGGGCCACGGCCATACTTCGATCTGGACGGTGCGCGCGCCCACGTGACGCGCCGGCTAGCTTGCCTCACCTGGCTTCGAATTTTTGGTACAAATAATCCATTTTTTATTCGAAATCACAGAAATATACCTGCGGGAATTTTTTTTACAAAAATAGGCTCCAGTCGCCCAATGGTTGAGCGACTGGAGCCTTTCGCCCAACCAGCGAACGACACAATAGCTGTCGCTCTACCCTCGGGCGACTGCATCTAGTCGTCCTCCCATTGGGCGACTTTCATGCAGTCGCCCAATGGTTGGGCGACTACACTCAGGGGCCGACAAAACCGTATGTACCGATCGTTTTATATACCGATGCAATATAAACAACTAGTCTGAAAAGATAAAATGACAAAGTTCTATATGGCTTACATATACTCATTGGAAAGGTTTCGACGAGATCTACAACTTTTCAGTTGAAGCAAAATCCAAATTGCGAAGGGAAGAACAAGAAAAAGGGCAAAAACAGAAAGAAAAAACTTGTGACGCAGGTTTAGGTCCAAAGATAGCCGATATTTGGGGTCTTGGAGGGCGACGGGCATAAGCGGGTCGTTATTTTTGGATCGGGCTCGTCGTTAGCTTTCCAACGAGTACAAGAACGTCGAAAACAGACACCGTATGCAAAAGTTATGTCCGTTTTACTGAAGGTGTGTCGGAAACGGACTCGAATTTGTTTCGGCCTCAATTGAAACTACTATAACTTTTGATCTCATGGCCGAAATTGCTCAAAAATTTTTCTGGAGGCTTTTGGATGTATGAAGAACAGCTCCACCAATTTTCACTATTTTTGGCGAAGGTTTGATGCACTTTCTAAATTTCGGCAAAATAGACTCTTTCCTCTCTTTTTTCTCTCAGGGACCTGAGTGCAGTCGCCCAACCATTGGGCGACTTTCATGCAGTCGCCTAATGGGAGGGCGACTGGATGAAAATCGCCCAACGGTGGGGCGACTGCAATTAATCGCCCAACGGTTGGGAGATTTTCCAGTAGTCGCTGCTGGGTTGGGCGAAAGGCTCCAGTCGCCCAACCCCAATGGTTGGGCGACTGGAGCCTATTTTTGTAAAAAAAATTTCCCGTGGGTATATTTCTGTAATTTTGAATAAAAAATGAATTATCCGTATAAAAAATTCACCTGGCTCCGGCCTCGATCCGGTTGTGTGGTAAAATCAGTAGCCACGAGCTCGCTAGTAGTGACGTACTCCTGATACCTAGCTGTTTCATCTGCCCTTGGTCTTGGGAACTAAATGAAGGGTATTTTTCCAACGGTTTCTGTCTTTCGATTCTTAGAAGTGGATGTTTGAACAAAATAATTTTCTAAGGTAGTTTCTATAAAATATTTGTGGAAGTTACTACATGAGCCACTTTAAACAGAATAACTTCTCAACGCGAGCATTTCTTACACTCTCAATCTCTCGTAATCAATTAAAAGTCAAAAGATTGAATAAGGCCTAAATGTCAGTCAAACATGAAACCTTATACAATAGGACCTCAATACTATCGCTAGGCCCATTAGCTTCGCCTCCCCTTCTGTAGCCCCTTCGGCCGACGCATCAACAATTCACTCCCATCCCGCGCGCCTCCTCCCTCTAGGCTCCTTCCTTAGTTCCTTCCAACTCCTAAGTCCCTATCCTAGCTCAGCGGGTCGGCCAATTCCGTCACCGCCAGCTGCCTCATTGTTACACGCGACGGCGGAGGAACGACGAAGTAAACAAGATCAATCGCAGAGAGACACGAGATTTTAACGTGGAAAACCCTCCCAATGCGAGAGGGAAAAAACCACGGGCGCCAGCCAGCAACAATCTTCACTATATCGGGGTGAGGTTACAATGCCGGGGATTTACAACTCTAATCTCATATCCCAAACGGCGGCTTACAGGATTTACAACTCTAAGCCTCCGGCGACGGGCCTCCGCTGCGCTCCGTCCAGAAGCTGGCCTAATGTATAGAATTTGGATCACAAATCAACACTCATCCCTCTAGTGCCCTTTGGATCTTCGGCTCCATCCTCACTGACCTCCGGGTCCTGACCACTGGCTCCGGCCTCCGTAGCTCCACCTCCGGCCTCCATCGTCCGACAGCACAGTCCAACTCCGCCCTCTGCGGCTCTGCCCTCCTCCAGCCCGCCCCTCTTGTAGTTAAGGTAAATTTCTGTAGATGAAGTATTAGTTCTCATTACAGACTTGTTGCCTCTTCAGGTTATTAAGTTTGCCTCGCCAACATTTGCTGGAGCTGACTGCATTGACCCCTGATTGCAGCTGGGTTGAACAATGGTAATGACATTGTGCACAAATTCAAATGTTGAATTGTGGAAAATCATTTCTTTCCCTAACCAGAAGTTCTTATCTTTTCCAGGGTACACCGTGCTGGCCCACGTAAACAAATATATTTTGAGCCTCAATATGTAAAGGCTGGAATTGTCACCTTTGGTGGACTTTGCCCTGATCTCAATGACGTTATTAGGCAGGTAGAATAGAAATGGACAAGTTGATGTCTCACTCTCTGTACAGAAAAATAGAAGTTGATTAGGCTATCTTATGATTATAGATTCTGAAAATTATCTTCTAGAAAACACCATCCCAATTTTTAACTTTATTGTGCTTGTACTCTTTTAGATTGTGCTTACACTTGAAAAATATGGAGTGAAAAACATTGTTGGGATACAGCATGGTTTCCGTGGATTTTTTTAGATCATTTATCGAAAGTGCCAGTAAGAGCTTTTTGTACTTCATCAATTATCTGGAAGCACTCATAATCATATTGATGGTAACTTGATGGGCTCTTTTCCTTCATTCAGCTCAATAGACATGTCGTCCAAAATATCAGTCTTTCTGGTTGCAGCTTCTTAGGAGTTTCTCGTGGTGGGGCAAACATTTCAGACCTTGTCAACAGCATCCAGCTATGCATATGTCATTCTAGTACTCTGCAAAATATGTTTGCAATAAGTTGGTACATGAAACTTTATCAACTTGATTTCTGCAAACCCCATTCAGGCCAGGAGGCTTGACATGCTCTTTGTACTAGGTGGAAATGGTACTCATGCTGGAACTAATGCTATACATGAGGAGGCATGTCAAATTATGTCTTCATTGCATCAGAACAAAACTTATCTTATCTTGTATCCCTACATTATAATAAACAGATAAATTCCCCACTCATTTATAACATTGCAGTCTGGAATTATGGACTAATATAGCATGAGTGCATGGTTGCATACTTACATCTCTCTGTTTTTGGCAAAAAATTTAATCCAGTGCCGCAAGAGAAAACTGAAAGTGTCGATTGTGGACGTCCCAAAAACCATAGATAATGACATATTACTGATGGACAAGACATTTATTCTATGTAGACGATGACAACATAGCATGGAGACCTGTCATAATGATTTTATGGAAGGACTCTTCCTTAATTAGGTATTTATTCTAGCTAGAATATTTTTTATGTGTTATTAGACTGTTTTGCTATAATATCAGTTATTGTGTCATTACTTATGTATTTTTACTATGTTATAGTTTAATTGTAATTTAGTGATATTTCTAACCTGTCATAAGTTGTCTCCATCCTTGCTTCACTCCGGGGCCGCCACTGGTCTCTGGGATTGATCAGGCGACCAACCTGACAGGGGATGCATGGATGTGTCAGAAGGAACCTTAACTGTACAATCGCATCAGTCATTAGGGCTGGTATATAATTGGCGGTCCCTTAACTGTACAATCGCATCAGTCATTAGGGCTGGTATATGTTCAATCGATCATGAGACGTTGGCACATGCAGGTGTGTGTGTAGTAGTAATTCGCGAATGCAACCGGTTCATTCTTCGATCTCGACCTCATGCCTTGACGGGGAAATTATTTTGCCATCTATTTACAAACTAGCTAGGTTTTCACAGTACGTAAATTAAACCTGGTTGTACGTAAGTACTTTACCTATCTCCTTGGGTGATTACTTACTTACGTCGGGAGGAATAGTAGTGGAAGAGAGAACTCCCCTTGGGTGATAAGAGTACTCGCTCCACACAGTACGTACGTACAGTTCTGAATTTCTGATGATCGATGTATCCAGCTGGCTGTAAGTTAAATTAAGACCTCGCTAATTTCAGCTTCAGCTTCTACCTTATTTTTCATTATTAATAAATTTTGTCTTTTTCTGAATTTTTGGTTTTTAAGCTTTTTTCTCAGCTCTTTTTTTCGTATTCGTTTGCGTTGTCCGTGATGAGCTAGCATATTTTTTCTATTTTTAATTTTTTTAAAAAAAAATTTAATTACACCAAATAATGCACCTTTAGCTACAGTGAAATTTCAGCCGCTACAGTGCACTTTCAGCTATAAACCACAGCTTTTCAGTCTAACCGAGCGGGCCCTCTGGGGGTAGAGCGCTCTCTGTTTGTGTTGCGCCACCCTAGGCCTGGCCAGTAAATTAATTACAAGCATGTCATGATCACCTGATAGATCGATCTGTTGCTAACTAGTCCCTGATCGCCCGGCACGTCGGTCGAATCGGGCAGCTGATCGCGTGCACGTACGTACGTAGCATCACTGCACCAGAGTCTCCGACAGGTCGTTTTTCGTTGTAGCCATAGAAACACAGTAAGCAAACAGGCCGGGGGGAGAGTTTATACATTTTGGTTGGTTGGTTGGTTGGTGCAGCGTCGATTCATCCGGTGTGCGTGCGGTTAATAGCAAGCAAGCTCAACGATTTTTGTTTTCACTCGATGATTCAATGATTTGACGACAAAGGCGAGTGAGAGGCGTCATTGGGAGCAGAAGAGAACCCAATCATGCAATGCAATGTCGGCCATTGCTGCCGCGTGCAGCAGCCTCTGTCTGTTTCCTTGCCCCCCTCCTGCACTGCACCTCACCCGAATGGAGTAGTAGTTCATGCAGAGGTCTTGGTTTAGGCTTAGGGCTTTAGGCTCAACACGCGGGACTACGTACTTGGAGAGTTTGGCCCGAGTTGTGTCGTACTGTCCACGGCGTAACCGGCCACGGCCCACGGAGACGGGGTGGTGCTGCTTCGCCGTGAGACCTTGGCGTGCACAAATCAAATGGGTCGGGCCAACTAACGGTTGAGGTAGCAGAACAGGGCCGTAGATTTTGCAAGGCTTGCTGGGTCCTGTAGGAAGGCGGAAATGACCAGCCTGCTCGACTACTTTGGATGCGCACGCGCTTGACCCCAGGCCTAGTTACCAGCACGGGGCCCTGGGCCGTGATCCTGCCGGTTTCGCACGGCGGAAAAAACGTTCGGGGTGCTCGTGCCGTGGCGCCCGCCCGGAACGGCAGGCGGCGTCGCGCGGGACGGCAAGTAGTCCCCGCGCGCGCACGCGGGGCTGCCGGGTCGAACGTTGCGTTGCCGTGCGCAAGTTGTGTCGCGCGCCATGCGCGAATGGCGTTGTGTTACGTACCCACCGGAGATTGAGAGCTGGGGCCTTTGATTGGGGATGAGATTCGACAGGAGTTGGAGGCACGGGAAAAGGAGAAGCGAGACGGGGAATGATTAGAGAGTCTTCAAAGTATTCTGTTCTTCGATATCCTCCAATACAATGTAGCAAACCTACTTCTACTCCTCCGGTCTGGGCTAGAGACCTCCCAAGTACATGGGCTAGCCCTCACCGTTTACATGGCCCATTCGAACTCCAGAAGTCGCCGGTTTGGTTGATGCAGGCGCCGACTCCTTCGGCAACTCTTAGCTGGGGCGGTCTCTAGCTTCTGCTGGACATCCACCACCTCAGGCGCCATAACATCCTCCCTCCTTCAGTGCCGACTTGCCCTCAAGCCGACGCATGAGGAAAACGGCTTTTGAGCTCTGTAAAGTTCTCCTAGGTAGTTGTTTCTAGCACCGGACCATTGGACCAAGACTTGAGTGGTGGCGACTGCTCCTTGCTACTGCATCTGACGATCCAGAATCTTCAGAGGACTGTGAGCTGAAGCATCCATTTGAAGCACTTCGGGCATTACAGTTTCATCAGGAGAAAGTGCAACCTTTAATTGAGATACATGAATAACTAGGTGTATCAGGCGATCTGGAGGCAACTCAATTTGTAATCCACTGGCCCAACCTTCTGTTGCATTTGAAAAGGCCCAAAGTACTTGAATGCAAGCTTGTGGTTCGCTCTACTTGCCATCGAAGTCTGAACATATGGCTGCCCCTTAACTCAGCGCCAGTCCTGGTCGAGGGGGTGGCGGCAGGGGCCATGCTCCTTATGACCCTGAACGCGCTGCTGGTGTGGACTCGGGCTTACGGAGATCATGCCATGCAGTATCCACCACTTCTTCCTGCAAGCATGCCAAAGCAATCGCAGTATCCAAGTCTTGGGGATGATGTAAAATGACTGCTACTCTAATATCATTACGAAGACCATCCACAAATTGAGTGACAAAGAAAAAGGAATTCCAGGAAGTATGATGTGCCATGAGTTTGTGCATCAATTCCGTAAAGCGATTAGCATACTCTACTATGGAATTGGTTTGACGCAAATAATTGAATTGGAGAATTTGGTTATGAAATTCCTCCTGACCAAACTTTGCACAGACCGCTGCAGCAAAATCATCCCATCGAGCAAACTGAAGGTGCGCTTGGGATGCCTGCAACCAACCTACTGCACTACCTCAAAAGTACATCGCGGCAACACTGACCCAGAGATCAGGATGCACCGAGCACACCTTAAAATAAGCTTCACAACGCAATTGCCATACCTTCGGGTTCTCACCATCAAACATAGGGAAATCCAATTTGGGTAGGTGGGGAATGTGATGAGAACTCATCGACCGCCTCTCTCTCTCTCTCTGTGCTTGCTCATCGACAAAATTAAAGCGACCAAAGGAGGAGTACATACCCTTGATTGGAGGTAGCAATGAAGAGTGGCGCTCTCCGTTTGTGTTCCCCCGATATAGTGTTGCCTCGTGATGGCCATTAGGCCCATGACGCAGGTCACCCAAGTCCCAACGCTGATGTCGTTTCCCTTATGCTAGCCGAGGTTCCACGAACAGCTTCAACATCCATCTTGTCCTCCTTCTGGACCTCCGTCTTTGGGAAAAGGCTCCAGAGATCCGCCGGTCAGACAGTGATGACCGGATTCTTCGCGATCCGGGCAACTTGGGTACGCAGCTCACCCATCTCCTCTCGAATTCCCTTCACAACCGACTCCGCATCCGACCTCCATTTCTGGAGATCAAGCACGACTGGCTTCATTTCCTCCACCGCAACCTGAGTGGCGGCGCTCTGGCCTCTGGGTCTGGGTCCGCTTGAGCGCCTCTCCTTGCTCTAGGATTGCTTTGGTCAGTCTCTCAAGTTGTTGCTCCATATCTTGGTGGCTTTTGCTGCGTGCGGGTGAAGTAGTGAGCGTGATCCAGGGTGGGGAACTGACTCTGATACCAATTTGTTACGTACCCACTGGGGATTGAGAGCTGGGGCCTTGGATTGGGGATGGGATTCGAAAGAAGGAGTTGGAGACAGGGAAAAAGGAGAAGCAAGACGGGGAGTGATTAGAGAGTCTTCAGAGTACTCTGTTCTTCGATATCCCCCAATACAATGTAGCCAAACCTACTTCGCCGATTTGATTGATGCAGGTGCTGACTCCTTTGGCAACTCTCAGCTGGGGCGGTCTTTAGCTTCTGCCGGACATCCACCACCTCAGGCGCCATAGCATGGTGGTGGCGCCATGGCGGCCCTCGACCGACCGTACCGGCCTGAGTTCAGTAAGACTCGCTACTATGATTTGCACGCCTTTTCGTTTCCCGAAACCAAAATCGAACTTTGGATTGACTGAAAAGAACTGAACGGGGGAAAATCGTAGCAAACCGAGTACTCCACAACCTGTACACATCTACTTAGTACACGAAAAGCTATATACGTGAATTGGTGAAGTAATGTACAATGACAAAATCTCAATGTTACATGCACACGTATTTACAACCAGCTATACATGCGCTCTCTCTCTCTCTCTCTCTCTCTCTCTGAATCCGAAATGAGGAAACAGTCCAAGGTATGAACATATCAGTCGATCCCAGCTAACTAGTACTACACACGTGTATAAGCTGACTAGCCTAACGAAAAAGGACGCGTCTATAACGTGCGCCGACACAGCGGGCACGATGCGTGCCTGAGCAACCAGCTGTCGATGCACGGCAGGTGGAACGTGTGACCGCACTGCGGCAAGCTCCGCGCCGTCTCGTCGGCTTCGAAATCCTGCAATAGCAACGGCAGCAATTGTTAGTTCAGATACGCAGGAGCTGCCCGTGAGGCGTACGGCGGCGGTGTCGTGCAGGTGCAGGGTGCATACCTGAAGGCACACGGAGCAGCCGATGCGTTCCCCGCTGCCGTCCACGACGGTGTGCTCGGTGAACCGCATCACGGGGAGCTCGTCGATGGCGTCCATCGGCATGCCCTTGGCGGCGGCGCCCGTCTCGAACATCTCTGAGAACGCCGGCGCCCTCTCTCTGAACGGCGAGTCCACGGCGTTCATCTGCGCGTAAGGACCAAGCAACCAAAAAGAAGAAGGCTTTCGTCACAACTCGCAACATGTGTCCAATGCACAAGCTCAAGCCTTTCGAATCAAACACACTCTTAATTAAATCATCATCACAAGTGCAGAACGATCACAAACTGAACAAATTACTACTGATATGTATGTACCTGGCTGTCCACGGCGTTCTGCACGGCGGGGTCCACCTTCTCGCGCACCAGGCGCCCGGTCAGGAGGCTCCAGATCACATCAAGCTGAAACAACGAATTGGCAGTACAGACTTGTTATGTTTGCGATCAGTTGGATACGGCAAAAATGCAAATTAATTGCCAAATTGATTAATCTGCATCCTATATACTATTACTACCTATTGCACTAAGCTGATTTGCTACGTACCACGTATAGAACGCTCCAGATGCCCGACTCGTCGGAGCGCCACATGGCCATGGACGACTCCACGACCTCCATCGCCACCACCGCGCCGGAGATCGCCCCGATCCCGGCCCCGCGCACCAGGCCGCTCTCCGTCGCCAGGCCGATCAGCCCGCCCGTGATGGCTCCAAGAATCGTGCCCACTGCAACATGTACAACAACAATAAAAACAGTTGCATCAGCTGCCCGCGATTGCACCATGTACATGATGAAAATGAAATTAAGCCAAGAGCCAAAGAAACTGTGGGCATGCATGTTACCGACCTGTGGCGAAGACGAAGGTGATCAGGCCGCGAACTACTGCGCCGGCGACTCGAGCAGGCAGGCTGGAGATGCTCCTGCCGCCGGTGCCGGCGTTTGCCGCGGCCGCGTCCTGGCCTGAGGAGAATGCGGGAGGGA
This sequence comes from Dendrocalamus latiflorus, assembly GCA_017311315.1. Lineage (NCBI taxonomy): Eukaryota > Viridiplantae > Streptophyta > Magnoliopsida > Poales > Poaceae > Dendrocalamus > Dendrocalamus latiflorus. The sequence continues at coordinate 6,278,274 of CM029670.1, read as the reverse complement.
GTATTGATGGGTCAACGCGAAGTGCTGCTGCCTCCATGGATATTGCTGAACTGCTTGTCGGTATGGATCGGATGTTGTGCGCAGGAGATGGGTATGTATTAATTGGATAAGGGGAGTTACAGATCGAGTTCTAAACTTCTAACAGATGAGACGAAGGCTTACGCTGGGCTCGATTTTTTTTATATATGCTTGAAGATGAGTATACACTATATAGTGTGCTGTGAAGCGCGTTGATTAATTAGTTGAAGACTCCAAGTGAACCAGAAATGTAGATTAGCTGATTGGAGGAATTGTCGGGTGCACTTGGCTTGCCAGGTCAGCCATGCACCATTTGCTGCCACACTGCCACACAAGCTTTCTTTCTTTCTTTCTTTTTCTCTCTGGTCTAGACAACCTCACTCAATCATGTTGAGAAAAAAAACATATTTTCTGTCCTTAATTTTGACCTTGTTAATTGCTAGCTTACATCATGACTTAGGCCCCATTTGACACGGCTCCACTTCACAAGTGGAGCTGTTTTTTTTTTGCTTCAGCTCCACGAACAGCTCCACCGGCGGAGCTGGAGCTGTTTTGGTAGACTGTTTGGCAAAACAGCTCTACCTGTTTTATCATGCATGGTTGAGAGATGTCAATTGTCCAATATACCCCTGTCTATTTGCATAGGAATAACCCGTTAAAACCGGTGGCAGATCGCGTAAATTCACGAAAGTACAAGGGCAGTGGCATGCAGGCCTGCGGATGGAGCCGGGTGGAGCTACTTTTTTCAGCTCCATCTCGTACATATCTTTTGTCTCAACACGTTTTAAGGGACTCCTTGGGTGGAACTATTTTGTTTTACCCCGTTTGGCACAAAACGGCTCCAAACAGCTCCAAGAGCCGGTGGTGGAGCTGTGCCAAATGGGGCCTTACTTAGGCCCCGTTTGGCACGGCTCCACTTCACAAGTGGAGCTGTTTTTTTTGACTTCACAAGTGGAGCCGGGTGAAACTACTTTTTTCAACTCCTTGGGTGGAGCTACTTTTGTCTCAGCAGTTTTTAAGGAACTCCTTGGGTGGAGCTATTTTGTTTTACCCCGTTTGGCAAAAAAACAGCTCCAAACAACTCCAAGAAGCTAGTGCTAGAGCTATGCCAAACGGAGCCTTATACAGTCCTATCTCCGTTACTTACTATCTCAAGTGGCAAGCAAGCTTGGCGTAGCGGGTAGCTGGCGGAACGAGTCCATCCGGCAAGGCGAAGGTAGCCGCGTTGTGTGCAGCATAAATGCTAACCATCCAGCACGCGGCTGACGGAAAAAAAGAGGCGGGTGGTTGGGGCTACGCGCGTCGCGCTCGCGCCGCGCCGTGCCTTCCCTTCTCTTCCCTCCCGAGTCCCGTGTCCCGCTTCCTTGCCTCACCCGCTCGCTCTCTTAACGGCTAAGCTTCTCTCTTCCTGCGCTGTACAGCACAGCCTAACTAACTACAAGCCCAGTCACCGATACGATTGCCCCTTGGGTCACCTCGTGCCTCGCAGCTCGCCGCTTGAAAGCGAATTCCGAAACTTCTCACTCGCGGAATCGCCGGTCATTTCATGTGGACCGCGGCAAGCTCCTTGTTTCAACGGAACATTGATTCCGCAAGGGAGAAGTTTCTACGGCGATTGAAGGTTCTATCTGCGACATCTCTGACCTTTCCTGTATCGTCACCGGCCGGCTGCAGGTGGAAATATTCAAGATGGGCAAACCGCAATGCAATCCATCGATATGTAATTATATACTAGTCATAGTTATTGGAAAAGGGGTGTTTTTTTACCCTCATCTAACATCTACCCGACTATGAGCTAGTTATTGGGCGGGCAGGATTGCCACCGTCCGATACTTCACCGCACTAATATATGCGCCTGGGTCTTGCCACCTCTGGCCTTAATCTTCCCTCGCAGTTATACACCCTTACCCCTCGTGGAATGTATAATAACTAGCTGCATAAGCGCGGCGCACGCCGCGCTAGCTACCGTATGGACTAAAGTAAAAGAGACGACAATTCACAGAGAGTTTCATAAAAAAAATCGAGGACACATGCGTAATTTCGGAAAAACCAAAGGTCTTTTTTGTAAAAAATTGAGGACTTGTAAGGACCTGTACGTAAGTAAATAAGGACCTATACGTAATTTCAAGAACCCGCGGGGCGCTATCCAAAATTTTTTTAAAAAAACAAAACTTGCAGGGATCTTTTTGCGAGAAAGAAAGGACCTTTACGTAATTTTCGGAAAATACAGGGAATTTACCTCCTCCGGCCGTACCAAAAACCCCCGCCACGCGCCGGCCGGAGCGCGCGGGCGGGGTGACGTGGGGAGCCCTCCGCGCGGAGAGTCCCCGGGGTTTAATGGACGGAGTATTCCATGCAAAAAAGTCTAACCAAGTCTGAAAAGGTCGTGGTTTAAGGTGGTTGAGATCAGACCGGTCAGTAAAGCATTGGTAACTGAAAGCCACACCGGCAAAACCAAATGGGCCATAAGGCCTTCGTGGTTTAAGGTGGCTGTTCCCTCTATGTGTTCCCCTCCCTATTCCCTCCACATGTCATCACTCAATTGGCTCTCAAGTGAATTAGTAAGGTAATTAATTAATATAGGTGATTAATTAGAATGGTAATTAATTAGTATAAAATATTAGTGTGAATAATTAGTATAGATCAATTGGAATAAATAGTAAATATAGATTAATTAATATATTAATTCCAATTGATCTATACTTACTATTTATTTTAATTGATCTATACTAATTATTCACACTAATATTTTATACTAATTAATTACCAGTCTAATTAATCACCAACATTAATTAATTAGCTACTAATTCACTTGAGAGCTAATTGAGTGATGACAAGTGGAGGAAATAGGGAGGGGAACACATAGAGGGAACAGGGAAGCTCCATTCCATCTAGCCGCCCGATGGGACCGCCATTGTGACCTCTGTTCGCTCCCTGTCTCTGTCGATATGTTAGGTGTTGGACCAATTTCTTTCGGCTTATGATTTTTCTGAACAAATAAATATGACGATTTCTTTGTTGCTATTTTAAAATAGCTTATTTGTATTTGGTTTATTCGCACATACGCTTGTGCTAGAACTAAAAGCCATTAATTATAGCCATAAACCATCAGTCGCAGCAGAAAAGAACGCACCCTTTCTCAACACTCTTCTCAGTTCCTTACAAGCTGATCGCTCCATCATAGGTCCGAGGTAAGGGAAGGGAGACCTTGTCTGGTCCATAGCTCCTTATACAGTAGGATGATACTCATGCAAGGCAGGCTGTAGAGCTAGTACTTGGTTCAGTATCTAGCTCACACAATATAACAATGACGAATATCACATCTATACACATGCGTAATAAAAAGGCACGGTAGTAATAAGTGTAAATAAGCCAGATGGCCAAGGTCTTACATCATAGGCCAGGGAGGTAAAATACGAATGAAGTCTAGCAGCGGGAAAGACATATATCAGTGGAGCCTCTCAGGATATACCCATAGGCAATCGACTAGGATACGTGACCTAGTACTTGGTGTCGTCTTCAATCTTCGAAGATAGAGACAATCGCTCACCGGTAGATCATTTCTTGAGCACTGAATTCATATAGTTGAGCAACAATGAATACAAAAGTACTTAGCAAGTCATTATACCAGAATGCAAGTGTATATGTATACATCTACATGCAAGGCTTAACCAAGGGAATGTCTTAAAGCCAATTTATCAAATATCTTAGATATGCTGATATGCAACAATGAACCATCTTTAATCGCTGAGATGTCATTTGATTATCTCTTTTTTTTAGCTATAGCATTTTATTGTACAAACATATTCTTTCTTAAAAGGGTCAATGCCAGTGGAACCAGCCAACTGTGGACGTGTGTTTGTGGCTAATGGCTACGGTTCAAATCACACTAAGTACATGTTAGATATGTTATTTGTGGATTTTCTGGGATTTGATTATATGACCTCTCGCTGAGATTTAGTGCTTGATGCTCCCAAGAAAAATAAATCAAATTGAGGGATTAATTTGCGACCATCTACTCTCCACACTAATAAATTTAGGTTTTTTAAGTGTACAGGAACATCACATGTTGTTGTGAGTTATGCCTCCACCCAGCTCACTCAAAAAAAATCCTCCGTTCATAAAAAAGTGACGATTGACTTTTCAAACTCAACAAGATGCTCCTTTGACCACAAAATTTGCTTATCACATATTTGAAAAAGATTGTAAAAGTACAATATTATAAAAGTATTTTTATGATAAATTCACTTGTATCACTTTTATACATCCAAATCATTCGTTTTAAATAATATCTTTGGTCAAATTACTAGAATGCCACTCTTTTGTGACTCGATGGAACATATAAAAAGACTGCACCCACTTCAACATCTCATGATTTAACCAACACTGCAGCACATTACGTTCACTTTGCGATATGTGCTGCTCTAAAAAGGAACACCGAACACACGTAGCGGAGCTCCATATATGGGTAGGCCTGTGATTGGTAATAGTAAGGTATCCTGTATTTGAAGTTCCACCATAACTGGTAGGCCGGTGGTACAAACTACAAAGGCACCCTGGATGCCCATCACACATCTTGCTTGTCTGGTAGGCTGGTAACAGTAGGGGATATGCGACAAAATTTGTGTGCTCCCGTACCAGCATCTTGCATCTCCTTTGGTTAAAGGGGCAAGGAATGAATAAAGCGATGTAGCTCAGACAGTAGGGCAGTACATGTGATATGAGCTCTTCCACTTAAGTTGATAATTGTTCGTTACTAAAGAGGTAGTGTCCAAGAAGCACCTTTCGCTTCGTTTTACCCTTTACCTATAAACAATGCAACCCTGTTGCAGCCTTTTGCTGATATGAGCTTGTGGTACGAAGACCTAAAGAATATCATTCATAATCCAAATCCTCCAGATTTAGTTTACTTTACCTTTTGCTTTTCTCCCCTTTGTTCCTTTTTTTCTATTTTCTTTATTTCTAGTCCTATTTCTTATTCTATCATCTCATATTGCCCCCTCTTTTTTCCTAGGTTCTCACTTTAAGCATCTTCTCTTTGCTTCTTCAGGGAGGCAGATAACCTTCTTATATTATAAAAAATAAGGGTGCAGTTACCATACTTACTTGCATACCATATCCTTCAATTCTTCAACCAGCAACCAGAGCTCTTGCCACCATGGCAGGGCTTAGCACCGGAGCAGGAGCTCCTGTTGTGATGGTGTACCATGAGAAATCCATGATCCTACCTGATGTGTCGAGGGTGCTTGCATGCCTGTATGAGAAAGATGTCAAGTTTGAGTGTGTCAAAGACTCCTACAAGGACATACTCAGACTCCAGGTACTTGCTGTCTCAGGTCTTCTGCAACACCCAAATTGTAGAAGCAGCAGTTTCGTTAGTTTACATGCAAATTAATTGATCTCATTTCGAGTTTTTGTTTTCTTACTCCACCTCTGCAGGCATCGAGGAGTGTTCCAGTTCCGTTCTACGATGGACCCACATTTCTACAAGGTAACTCTGCTTCTGCTTGTTACATAATCCAGGCATCCCAAATTGGTGAGGTGCATTCCATGATTCTTTTAAGCTTGTGCGGCTACAACGAATTAGCAGTTTGAGTTACACATTCTAGAATGAGATATAGTAGTCTTGATCCCTTACCATTAACCGTCTCGACATGCACACCTTGTTAATAAGAAAGGTTGCTCTCAGAATATCCACCCAAACCCAGTGAGAGAATCCGAGGGTTAGATCCTGTGCATCTGCCCTGCAAAACAATTGGCACAGGAAATTTTAGAATCTGCTACAAATAAAATCAATGCAGTAATCCATAACCATGTGATCTCTAAAGATTTAGACAGGGTGTTATAAATATCTTAGCAATGCAATGGCAGGCAAAATAACATGAAAGTCAAAATAAATAAATAAAAACTCTGTGGTTCTTACTTATATATATTTTGACCATATATTGTCCCCTTTCATTTGAATGTGCTAGTTCAAGTGACAATAGTCAGGAAGTCCTGCTCATCAAAAGTAGTGCACACTGCAAACCAGTTTGTTCCAAGTCGCGCATGCACATTGCACAATAAGCAGCAACTTGTTCCATGATGGAAATGAAAATATGCAATGTTGTTTACATGTCTTACAAACATGGTTTGGAAATGAAAAGCTTCATGAAACACTTCAGTAGAAACACTGAGAAAATCTAAGTATATCTGACATGTAAGCAAGTATTTCATGATCGTGCCAGCAGGATTTCATGGTGCCACAATACAACACTACTTATTTCTATGTACTAATCGTATGAATTAAACTACACCATCTCAGTTTTTCAAGTGCAGATATGTTGGAGTTCCTTACTGTTCCCAAGAAACTAGAGTTGCAGAATTAATATGTCTTCTAAATTGCAGAATCAAGAGCAATCTGCCGCTATATAGCAGAAACCTACAAACAGCGTGGGTATCCTTTCCTCCTGGGAAAGGATGTCCTTGAGAGGGCTTCCATTGAACAATGGCTCCGGCATGAGGAGCATGCCTTCGATCCTCCGAGCCGGGCATTGTTCTGCCACCTGGCCTTTCCTTTGCATGATGAAGATGATGACAATATCAACAGAGAGAAGAGAAAGCTGGAAGAAGTCCTGGCAGTCTACGAGCAAAGGCTTGGCGAGAGTGAGTTCCTTGCTGGGAACAAGTTCACCCTTGCCGACCTTGCTCACCTACCAAACACCCACCACATTGTGACATCCGAAAAGTTCGCCTACCTGTATGACTCGAGGAAGAACGTGCAGAGGTGGTGGAATACTATCTCTGCCCGAGATTCTTGGCAGCAAGTGCTGAGGGATATGAAGAGCGTGAAGGAGCAGTACCAAATGGAGGAATATGAGCAGCAACAGCAGCAATGGCGGAAAGAACCTCCTCCAACATATGGTGGCAGCAACATTCGCATAGACTCTCGGGCGCATACTGGCACCGTGTCACAGAAAATACTGGTCCCACCTCCCAGTACTGGTTTTATTGCAAAACCTGCCAGTGTAATGGCTCATGATGATCACGGTGCCACTGAGCCACAGAAATCACCATCCAGCAATGAGCAAGAACCAGCTCCACCGGTGCCAATCCAATCACCAACAACTAGTGCTGGGCGTGATGATGACCTGGCTCAATTATTCACCATTGATCAATGGCGGCACAAACCTGCACTTCCTTCTCCAATCCAACAATTATCTCCTGGTGTTCCTAGCATTGATGAGGTGGCCAAAACAGCTAGTGTTGGCAGGAGAGCACCAACAAGCACACCAAAGCAAACCCCAACAGATGCTAGAAATGCTTTAGCACCAGTGCAGGGAGCTGCTCCAAGTGCTGATGGTATCAGTGACGAACAGTCAGACAAGAGTATCATGGATGAAAGAGTGCCAGAACTGACACCATCTTCTGACACTCTCCGTACTTCAGCATCAATCCAAGAAGCAATTAGGGTTCCTCATGGCCCTAGTGATGATATGTTGGGAAAGACATCAGGTACTGATCAAATAGCCACTCCGGCTGCATCAAAGCAAACACCAGCCCGAGAAGAAGTCCCTGATGTTCGTGATACTAGTGATGACACAACCAAACAACCTGCTGTTGACACAAAGGCAGCACCAACCCCACCAACGCAAGAACCAGTTTCAAGTTCTCAACAAACAACTGAACAGATTAAAGGAGTCGCTCCTACCTCCAATGGCATCGCTGGAGATGAGTCAGCCAAGATAGCAATGGCCGATGAAAGTGCAACACCACCTGCACCAGCATCTGATGGAAGGGTTGCTTCCACAGCCCTCAAAGGAGGCATACTTGATGCTCGTATAAAAAATGAGGCAGTAGCATCAGTTGCTGATCCAAGAGGTATGCCTACTACACCAAGAAGACCAGCATCAACTCCTGACACTCAACGTCGTACCACACCAGGTAAAGTAGCCTCCACTGAAAGAAAAATTTCCCAATCTGATGAAATGGTGTCCCAGGCTGCCATGCGTATGCATGGTCAGCAGCGCTTGGCAGGCAATAAGGGAGCACTAAACAGTTAGCTCAAACCAGGCACCTAGGACTTCCACTTCCACAAAATAGCACTTCCAAATTTCCAAATGAGTTTCATGCATGGTTGTTGAGGCGTCGGTATATCGGCGATATATTGTCGGTATATCGGCATGGTGGACTGGAGGGGCATGCCGTCCGGACGGCATGGAGCTACGGCGTATGGCGGTAAGGCGTCATCGGCGGACGCCATGCGGGGTTGGGGGGGGGGCAGTTAAGTCACTCGAGTCAGACTAGTTCAGACGCATACCTTAGTACCCCCGAGTTGGGGTTTTGGGAGAAGTCTCCGCCGCCGCCGGATCCGCAGTCTCCTCCGCCAGATCAGGCCTCCTCTGCTTTGCCAGCTCATGCTTCGGTCTGCCGCTGCCTCCTCCAATCCGCCGCCGCCTCCTCCAATCCGCCGCCGCCTCCTGCTTCGCCAACCGACTCTCCGGCCGCTTCCTCCGGTCTGTCGGTTGTCACTTGGGGGCAGTGGAGAGTGGCGGCGGGAAGAGGGAGCGGCTGCCGACGACCTGGCTCAGCCTCGCCGGTACCGGAGGCGGAGGAGATGGGGAAAGGAGAGAGGGAGAGAAGCAATGGGGGGCGAGCAATGGCCGGAGGTGAAGAAAATTGCAGCGGCGGATAGGGTTATGAGGTGATTCGGCATTTTGTGATTTAGCCCTCTCAATGTTTTGAAATTGCAATAAAGGCCTTCTCTCTTTGTATTTCTTCTGTTGGGCCCTCCGGAAATCTGATATTGTTGTGTATATGGCGTCGCCACGCCGTACGCCATAAACGATATTGTTGTGTGAAGGTGGTGAGTCGCCGACTCGCCGTACCGCCTTAATAACCATGGTTTCATGCACCAACCATCTCACACAAAATCCTAATATCTTATAGGAAAATGCTGCATTTTTATTGATACTTCAGCATTTTCAACACTGATAAAACCATTTTTCATATCACATATTGTTAGAATGCTTCTTACTTCACCTGTTATAGTTATAATTCAACGCCAATTTGGATAGCTGATTCATAGTCTAAAGTTAGTTACAAGTTTCTTTTGGATTAGGAATCCCTGCCCTAAGGGGAGAAATCCTCTATATAAACTTTTGTAATCTATGTTTTGATGCATGGAGTGATTATGGGCTTATTGATGTTCTAACATAGATCAAGCATCAGACCAAGCTCCACCATTCCCTTCCTTCGCTAAAACAATGAACGAGAAGACTGGTATTGCTGAAGCTGGTCGAACCAACACGATAGCACCCAATGAGCAGCCAGGGGGGAGGATTCCTAAGAATGCGGGAGCACCTTCTGCAGGGCCTTCACCAATGAAGTCACAGAAAAACATGGATGAAGCATACAATGATGGACCATCCATACAGCAGCTGTCAAGTGATCAATCTAGGGCTCAGCTGGCAGAAAACAAGAAGCAAGGTGATGATGCAACACCACTCACTGAAATTGGCAAGCCCAAAGAGGATGATTTCTTGGCGAATGACAATCAAAATAACACCGGACAAGCTCAAGTAACATCAACTGATGGACCATCCAAGCTGCAAATGCAATCTGACCAGAACAAGCCTATATCATCTAAAGATATTGGCAAGCGAACCAATGAAACAGTCAGTTATAAAAGCTCAGCAACATCCAGAGAAATGCTACCTTCAGTCCCCGAGAAGAGCATGAGAGAGAATCAACTGCAAGGTGATAAGTCCAGTATATCACTGCAAGACAATGTGAAGCAAGGTTCTGAGGCTGCACTGTCAGTGTCTGGAACCAAGCAGCCTAAGAAAAGGGACCTCCTCGCAAATGTCGATCAGAACAGTGGAAAAACTCCAGGAGAAGCTATACGAAAGTCCGAAGAACGAACCTCCTCTGATACTCAGCAAGTGAAAAGCAACACAGGTAACAGCAAATCGGATGGCTCAAGCAAGCCCACTCAGTTTGATGGTAATGAAGGTAATCTTCCTGAGTCACAGAGGCGTGGCTCATCAACCAGCCCATAACAAGCTTCCATCAGATCATTTACTTGCAGCTTACTTGTTGTAGTCTTATCTACCTCCCCACTTTCACATGCTCATACAATAAGGTCCATTATCTTGTCACCTTCGGACCAACCATGCCAGACAATGTTGTCTACTCCACGTGTTATATTGTTGTTACTTTCCAATGGTGCATTTCTGTGCTGTTCTTTTGTTGAACAACGACTTGTTTATATGTCAAAGTCCTTACATTAGTCTGATTTTGAATAATGTGAATGCAACATTGTGTTCTCCACAAGAACTATATCCCTTTGCAAATTATCCATATGAGTTTACCTTAGTTATCTGCTATTGCTGGTATTCAAATTATAGTCTTCTTTAAAGTCCCACTGTTCTGGAATCTCATAGACGCAGTGCCATTAGCCAATTATCATTAGGATATCGTTGAAGCGGTGAAAATTGTATAGGCCTTGCCTGCAGCCCCTAATAAGAGCCAGAGGTAAGCATTTAAGTCAAACAAAAAGGTAGAGAAAAAAGGATGCTACAGTAGGATTATCATCGTAGTTGCAAACCCGCACTTCTTGTTATAGCTACTAATCTGAATTTAGTTCATACTTCATAGTTAAATGTCGATATCTTTTTTTTAGAATCGAGTGTCTATATCTTGTCACCATAGTAACAACTAACACAGCCGGCATCAACTCAAAAGTACTTACCATGAATACATTGCAGCAGCCCAGGCCAAGGTCCCAGCAATATGATTACACTCCTCAACGGTTTGACCTTAGATTGATACTGTACCCTAGAAAAGTAAATCATATAATGAGCTCAACAAACAACAAATCACAAATTGGATGTTATAGGAATAATGTTATTCCAGTCTGCACTTCATCTCTATAAGATTGAAACTAAAATCTGCATTAGCTACACATGCAAAAGAATTGTCCCAAAATGCTTTTCTTCAAAATCTCCATGCGAAGACAGAAACCAATAGCACTAACAACAATATAACATGGAATGATGTTACTGGAATTGGGTGTTGGCTGACTTGGCTCCAATTGTAGAATGTCTCGATGACAGATTGCATAGCAAAAACCAATAGTGTAGAAGAGCTTTGGTATCAAGCAACTGAACTTGAGAAAATTTTAAGTTGGATAACATCTCCATATTAAGACAGAACTACACATGGAAAGCAAACTATACCTGAAATTGAGATCCTGTGTGAACATAAAGGAGGATTTTGCCAGGTGCATATCAAATTCAAACTTTTCTAGTTTCACGCAAACATGCAGCATAAAGACACTGTTGCGCATATTCCACCTATAGTGTGAAAAATCAGGCCAGAACTCTTAAATTAAAAAAAAATTAAAACTTTCACTAACATGTGATGTGAGCCAGGATGCGCAAATCAGTGCCAAAGTGAACTAGTACAGGACTGAAGGAACCCTGTTCATATTTGTGAGATAGAGCATGATGAATTAGCTCCAAAAATTTAAGTTGAAAATCAATTGAAAATCTAAAATAGTAAAATGAGCACAAATCATTGAGAAGTAGCATACCCATCATCATCAGAACTCATGACTTCATAATAAGGTAAAAAGATGTGAACTACCTTGAAAACTCATAAGTCATGACTGGGCAATCAGCTGAGAAAATAGCAAATCCATAACCTCCAGAATGACTATAATTTTGAGAGAACATAAGATCGTCTACAGAACTCATGGGGTAGACCCGTAAGGTCAGAATCAACGGGTAGTTCACAAAATTCATGAGCTAGAGCATCACAATTGGCTAGGAAAATTCACTCACTTCTAACAGGGTGAAACAGTCTCTCCTTTTTTGTGAAATAGGAAGTTCTCAAGCGACAAAATAACAAATCAGCTCTAAGATAAACAAGTTCAGCCTCTGTTGAAACTAGCTGAAGTCCACAAGTCATAGCATGAAAAAATCAGCAGCAAATACACACTCCAGAGTGGAAAACTGCCCCCACAGTCTAAGTTCTGATATCAGAGATGTGGCAACCAAGGCTTTTGAAGAGATCAACAATTGGCATCAACCATCAAGCGAGCACGAGGAGGTTTCCAATGCTTTTGTGAGATAGCAGAAAAAAGGAGTTGGCTAGCAGTCTCTGTTACTGCATTGTAGGGAGCAACTCCAGTCCCATTTTTTCTTTTCCTTTTTCTTCTTCTTTTGATTGTGCTTTCATCGTGTCCCTTGTCTGTAAATTGCTTGGACTTTGTTTGGCTTTTGCATTCTACCTTAATGCAATGGCGTGCAAATCTTTTGCGTGCTCTCTAAAAAAAATACCCCCACAGCACCAAACTGCTAACTTTGTAATCAACTCAAATTTGACATTCCTAAGCTGTGGCACAGCAAACAACTGAACAACATCAGAATCATAAGTTAGGACCAACTGACCAACTGAGCCTTGCTCAAATTCTAAGATATAAAATGGGAAATGAACCCAAAGCTAATGAGCTTATGATCGACTAAAATTGAGATAAATCAGTAAGGTAGCAAGCCAAATAAGCCCAAAAGTTTGCGATTTTTCAACTAATGGAGGCATGCTCAACTTTGTGAAGCATAATGCTGATGTAGCATACCGAAACTTGATCGAAGTTATCGAATGAGAAGCAGGCATAAAATCTCAATCAAAATTGACAAACATACCCAAATCCAAAAGCTATAGCATAACGCATGTCAATGTGAACCCCAAGTAGTAACTAAGAAAGCATAGGCTGAAACTGTCATGGCCTACGTATGACATGTAAAATCAGAGTTAAGTTCAATTGATGGATCGACTGAAACATGCCCAAATCGCTGGGTTACAGCGTGAGTGATGAACCCCAATACTGATGAGTTCAGATTCAACAAACAATCCCCCAAATCCAAGCTATATCATGACAAATCGACTGAAACATACATTTAACTAGCAACGGGCTGGCATCGATGACCGATCCTAGCCAATGAGCCGTAGCATGATGAATCAACTGTACAACTCCCAGTTCATAACCAAATGTGACTAAGACTTACGAGTCCCGGATTGGTTGAAACTGGTCGGAATCCTTCAGCATTGCGTGGTAAATCCTTGACAAGGCCAACGGCGATCTGCGCGGCGGAGAGGTGTGAGGACGCCGGGAGACGCTGCCAGATCCCGACTAGTAGATCCGACAGAAATGAAGCGAGTTTGTGGATTTGAAGAATTTTATGGATCGATTTAGATGTCAATGTAAGGGAAAGGAGAAGGGAAAATAGGCCCGTTCTTTTTTTGCTAAAACTTATGGTTTTTAGTTGCGATTTGTGTATTTTAGACTGTTTATGTGAGAGATTAAAGAGTAACAGAAACTCACATACGGTTTTTACCGATATAAATGAAGTCGGTATAGTATGTACTATAATTAACTAGTAGACCATATCTTAAAAAGATACCTTATTTAAAAGTTATTTACTGTAGAAAAATCAAAAAACAGTTTTTAGAAGTGAAAAGAACCATAAAAATCCTTGTAGCATATAACCTTAGCATATTGGGCGAATTTTGGACACATGTAGCCCTGTAAACACCCGAAATTTCAAATCTGACCCCCAAAGCAAAAAAATTCCAAAAACGGTCTCCTGCCCGAGCGCGCGACCACCCGACGTCGACGTGTGTCCGGTCGTGCAGTCCGGTACCGCACGACCGCACTGTAGCTAGGTCGGCTCATGCCGCGCTGACCGCACATCCCGTATCCCAACTGCACGTCCCAATTCAAGTGAAAAGAATTTTATGGATCGATTTAGATGTCAGATAGGAGAAGAGAAAATATGCTAGGGTTCTACGCTACAAGAGAGACTATTATTTCTTCCTTCGTGCCTTCTTTTTCCATTCCAATCGGGTTATAACCCCCTACCAGCACATTACGAAGTTACAGTTGTAACTTGGTTAAAGTTCAGAGAAAGTAAAAGGTTCAGAAAACTAATTGCCATACGACTATAGTATTACACAGTAAATACGAAAACAATTTAGGGTTGTCCGATCCCCTTTTATGCGGTCCCAGGTGAAATTCTCACCGCATGAGCCGTTTAAATGAAATCGTAAAAACGTTTCCCTCATTGCCAACTTCCTTTGCTTCACTTCTCAAAAAAAAAAAAAAAAACTTCCTTTGCTTCAGACGACAGCGAACTTAGCCTCCATTTCTGAAGTTTTGCCAGGCCTGACAGACGCGAATTGGGAGGGCGAGTGGGGAGCGGGGTTGGGCGGAGTGGGTGTACTTACTTACGTCCGCGAAGCTGTTGGAGAGCATGAGGCCATGGTCAATGTCCGCGACAGCGATAGCGACGGCGGAGGCAACGGTTTGATCCTCCTCGCCACGGGCGTCGCCACTGCCGCCGCCGCCAACGAGGTCGATGAGTTGTTAGGCGATTAAACCCCACATACATGGTATTTTAGCAACAAGCCCCTACAACACACACATGTTTACAATAAAGCCCTTTAAATTTTGTGTTATCCTTTTTTGCCACGCGCGCTCGCCGGTTTGTGGTATCGCTCGCAAACGACAAACAACTGTCAGCGAGATGTAAGGCGCGCGCAACCGCGAGCCGGCTGCCTATTCCTGGGGGTCTCTCCCGGCCACGGGCCACCGCCACGAAAGTCATGGCCGTCCCTCCAAAAGCGCCAAGTTTCTTGGAGCTATTCGCACGCATGCAGCCCTACGCCACAAGTCGAGGCCGTCCAACGAATTGCCGGAGCGAGGAACGTTGCCGACCGCCATATCGATCGAGGCCCTCGGCGGCGGCGGCCGACTGCCGAGGCTGGAGAAATGGCCAGATCCTACTACATCTGCTCGCACATCGACCACCTGGGGCTCACGCCCGTCCCCGGCATCGCCCTGGACACGCTGTTCCTCGTCGCCATCCAGGCGCTCGCCGTCATCGTCCTCTCCAAGCTCTTCCACCTCTTTCTCCACCGCTACAACCAGCCCAGCGCCGTCTCTCAGATCCTCGTACGTACGCGCGCGATGATCACTCTCTTCGATCCACCAAGCTCGATCTATAAGATATCTTGAATTGACAGGCATGATCTCGATCGCATGTGCTTGCTTAATTTCAGGCCGGCGTTGTCGTGGGTGGCATGGGGCTGCGCAACGCCATCGTCCACGTGGACGTGGACAACGTCGAGGACATGTACGGCGGCTACATATCCGCCGCGCGCGTCCTCTACATGTTCCTCGTGGGCCTCGACATGGACATCGCCGCGCTGCGGAACGCCACGCGCCGGTGCGTCGCCTTAACCTACGCGACCGTGGCTGCCAGCCTGCTCCTCGCGGCCGTCGTCTCCAGTGGCATGTACGGCAGCATGATGCACTCCCCGGTCAAGACGCCGGAGCTTCTCGCCGCCACGCTCATGCTTGCGCTGACCAACACCTCGTCCATCGCCGTCGCGCGGATCGCCAGCGAGCTGAAGCTCACGGTCACCGAGAACGGGAGGCTCATCGTCGCCGCCGCGATCGCCACCAACATCATCTGCGTCTTCGGCGACGGCTTCCTGTCTTCCACGACGCTGGCCAAGGAGAAGAACCAGGACTTCTCCCGCGGCTCGCACCAGATCAAGAGCGGCTTCCTGGCGCTCGCCGTGGCGGGCATTGCTCTGTGGCTGGTACGCCCCGTCGTGACGCGCATCAACCAGCGCAACGTCGGGCAGCACCACGTCCAGAACCGCGACCTGGCTCTCATGCTCCTGGCCATCTGGTTCGTCGCCAACATCCCGCAGTACCTCGGGTTCGACGGGATGCCGACGAGCCTCGCTCTGGGGTTGCTGTTCCCGAGGGAAGGCCCCGCGGCGCGGTCCGTCGCCGACGCTCTCGTGCCCCCCGTTAACGGCCTCCTGCTGCCCTTCTATTTTGCCACCATCGGGATGAGGATGGACTTCAACTCCATGTCGGGCGCGATCATCGTGCCCGGCGTGCTCATGACGCTGCTCGGCCTGGTAGGCAAGGCCATCGGTGCGGCGGCGGCCTCGGCCTACCTCAACATCCCGGTCTCCGACGCGCTCCGCTTCAGCGTCCTCCTCAACGTCAAGGGGCACGTCGACACCATGAACATGAAGTTCGCCAAATCAGAAGGGGTAATTAAGTGACAGAAATTTGATAAATGCGTGACGCGCGACGACGAACACAATCACCGGCATGGACGTACTGACCCTTTTGGTTGGTGTAGGTGTGGGCGGAGCAAGCGCTGTATGCGGTGATCATCGGCAACCTGATCAGCACCATCGTCTCCGGGCCCGCCGCCGCGGTTGTGCTGCGCAAGGAGAAGGAGGCGTATTCGACCAGGCACCAGGCCATCGAATCGTTGGGCACGGACCAGGAGCTGCGCATGCTCGCCTGCGCTCACAGCGCGCACGCCGCGCCCGGCATGCTCAGCCTGGTCGAGCTCCTCGTGAGCGCGCCGCAAACGCAGCCCGCCGTCCACGTCCTCCACTTCTTCGAGGTTGCTAACAAGCGCGTCGCCCCGACGCCGTACCACCAGCAAATCCGTGACGACGACGGCGGCGGCGGCGGCGGCGGCGGTGGCGATGCCATCACGCAGATGAACACGGTCGTCGACGTGTTCACCCGCTCCACCGGCATCGCCTTTCGCCAGATCGATGTCGTGGGCCGCGGCGCGTCTCGGGACGCGGACGCCGTCTGCCGCTGCGCGGAGGACGCGCACGCCAGCCTGCTGCTCATCCCCTGCTACAAAGAGCAACGCTACGACGGCAAGATGGCCTGCCGCCTCGAGGAGCGCCGCCTGCTCAACCACGACGTGCTCGCGCGCGCGCCGTGCACCGTCGGGCTCCTCGTCGACCGCCCGTACAGGAACAGCGGTACCAGCTTCCAGGTGCCCAGCAGCCTAGCCACGAGCACCAGGACCCTGCTGCACCCGTGCAGCGACAGGGCGGTGACACACGTCATCGCCGCCGTCTTCTTCGGGGGCCCCGACGACCGCGAGGCCGTGTCGTTCGCCTCCCGCCTCGCTGAGCACCCGACCATCGGGCTGACGGTCTTCCGGTTCGCGAAGCGCAGCACGTACGACAGCGTGACGTCATCCAAGGCCATGGACGACGAGCTGGACCTGCCGTACCAGGAGGGCGACGTCGACGAGCGCTTCATGTGGAGGTTCTACGAGAGGTACGCGTCCAGGGAGCTGGCCATGTACGTGGAGAAGGTGGTGGAGAGCGCCACCGACGTGGTGGAGACGCTGGATGGGATGGCCGGGATGTTCTCGCTGGTCATCGTCGGGCGAGGCGGGCGGCAGCCGGTGGAGCTGATAGCGGGGCTGGACCGGTGGGCAGAGGCCGGCGCGGAGATGGGGCCCGTGGCAGAAATCCTCGCGTCCAACGACTCGCTCGAGATGGGTTCAGTGCTCGTCATGCAGCAGCACACGGTAGTGATGCGCCTATAACCATTAACCAGCAGGCATAAAAATGTAAGATCACACAGAACAGCTTGTGTATATTTAGATTTCTGGAGTAGGACGACCAAGTTTTGGATGTCCTTCTGGTCAGTTTGCGAGTAGAATTCAGAACCGACTTCTCAGTCACCTGACGATTTTTGGTCCATTCGATCACCATCCAACCGTTCTCTGTTGTTTCTATTTCTGTGCTGTTTCTATTTCTGTTACTGTGTTGAGCTATTTTGGGCTGACTTGTTCCTTATTGGACCCGCAAGTTAGATGGGCCGACCCGCTAACATGTCAAAAAATCTATGTCGTATCCACTATTTTTCAATTGTGCTCTGCTGTTCTAACTGGATGGAGCAAATGTTATCCCCTGCTCCACCAGTGCTCTTAATGAATTCAGGATTTTCCTATGTTGACCCATTAAGATTTAGGAAGCATCTGTTGGGAATATGTGCAAGCTGGCATCTAAATGCGTTGAGTCACAAGCAACACCATGGTTGGCTTGCATCTGCTGCCAAGGTGACGTGTAGCCAACGCAGCCATGGCCACCACTGCCTATCCATATTGAGCAGCAGAAGCATAGTGGAGGCCGCATTCGACTCGAATTGAGCATTGAGGTTCTACATATTCCATGGAACCCCGGTAGTTTACATGGCAGTGGTTTGGGTCAAGCCGCATTTCAAGGAGGGAGAAATGTCACGGACATGGCCCTTAGGAGTTAGGTTGTTGGGCTAGACAACAAGTGGGCTGGCTCTTGGCCCACTGGGTTGTGGAGGAGACACTACAAGAAGCAAGGTAGCAGCAGCGCACGAGGAGGCGAACAGAACCGAAAGCCTTTGGCTTCCTTCTTCCTCTAGACCTCTCTCGGTTTCCCAATACCTATGCTGTTCTTGCTGTCTACCCCCCAATTCCTTGCTCATCCTAGCCTAAACTCTGTCCAATTCCTGCTCTATTGTATTCAAATTACCTAAGTACTAGTGCTATTTGTATTTGGAAGATCAGGACCATAACAGGATGATTCGTGAGTCCTTCCTTAGCTGATCAAACTCACTTCATGGGCTTTTTATGTGTTGTAAGGCAAGCTCATGTTTCAATGTTTGAGCGCCTGTGAACTAGCAGGAGCATGCTAAATAATTATTAGGCATTTGCTGAGGAAGCCTTAATTAGTGCAAGCTAGAGGGGTAACTCCATGCGTCAATTTTGCTTCAAGGCCTGCCATATTTCTAGTATCAAATGTGGTATCCGTTTTATACCATGTTAGTATGTCACTGCACTTTTCTTGAGGCATGTAACTAGCTGAGATCCACATGTGTCCAATTTTTAGATGTTGTGTTATAAATCCAAGCTGGCATAAAAAAATTTCAAAATTATGTTATTGATTCAAGCTGCAGTGTAACTAGTCTTAAGCATCTGTGTACCTGCCTTTCGAACCCTGAGTGTGCAGCGTGCACTTCTGTAAAGTTATTTTCTAACTACAATGATGAGTAGTTTGGTATGTCTTTTGATCCTTTATTGCAACTGCAAAGGAAAGGGGGTGAGGCCAAGTTATTTGTATTAGATTCTGCTGGGGCTGGCTGTTTGATGTTAATAAGCAGTAGTGGTTGTGTCCTTGCTCATGTTCAGCAAATACTAAGTATATTAAAGATGGGGGAGGCGTGCCACGTCAGCGTTTATGCGAAAAACCTTCTGCGTTTTGCGAAATAGTGTAGAGGTCCTCCGTTCTCGCAAACAGGTCCCTGTCAGGTTTTTTCCCCGGAAAGCACCCCCACTTCACCGATAGCACCCCACGGTTTCCAAAATTACGTATAGGTCCTTGTTTAGTTATATATAGGTCCTTGCAAGTCCTCAGTTTTTTACGAAAAAACTCTTTGATTTTTCCAAAATTACGCATGTGTCCTTGATTTTTTTAAGAAACTCCCCACGAATTATCGTTTCTTTTACTTCGGTCTACACGGTAGCTAGCGCGGCATGACGCCGCGCTTACGTAGCTAGTTGCAATTGTGACCCGTACAGTGGACATGTACTGCAATACTGAGTACTGACCCGTACAGTGGCTAAGAGACATGAGGGCAGCATGTAGGGTTCAGAGTTTTTAAGCAGCAGCCTCCTTTGTTAATTGTGTGAGAAGAATTCGGGTCGTTGATAGGCTACAGATTTTTGCCAACATTAATTTGGTTAGGAAGGTCTTGGTTGGTTCAAACAACTTGCTCGACCGTTTCTTATCGCCACTGTACCTTGCGGTCCAATTGATCTCCAGCATCTCATTCTCACGTGCCCTCCATTTCCTTGTTTCTTCCTGAAATTCCTAGTAGGCCTACAAGGGTACAACTAAGCTGATTACTATTGCAACCAATTTTATAGAAATCATTCATACTATGACCAATTTTCTTTGGCAATTTCATTATCACATTTTGTGTTGAAACAAGCTTCTCGGATTCGCACGTGCTAGTTGCCTTATGATGTTTGGGCAACTCATCCACACGTGCTCCTTTCCTAAGTACAACATATTCTGCATTTACAGCTCTAGGGTGTTACTTTTCAGTATAACAGATCTGTGCTGTGCACTTGTTTTTTAATCCAACATTTTAGATCCTGACTTGGTTGGAATTATATGATCCAGGAATTAGGATGATCAGCAGCTCTAGAGAACGCATCTCATCAGCAGAGCATCTAGTCCAAGCACACCGGTGGCCATGCTAATTGTTACTACATTTGGAACTTGATGCTAAGGTAATGCATGATAATTTGCACGTAAACCTTAAACTATACGCGGATGCGATAGATTTGATGTTTTCATATATCTGCGCAAGTTGGTTTATTTGTTTGGTTTTGCTGCTACATTGCTCCCTCTCCCTCTCTCTCTCGATTGCATTATGCTAGGAAATGGTGTTTGGTTGGTAGGTTGGTAGTTTTGCATAGTTTATGGGCCAGCCCAGTTATTAACCGATGCCTACCTATTTTTTGCGGCTGCGGTAGACTTGGGCCATGGCCGTACGGTCCAGCCCGTAGGAGGCCCAGCGAACACAATCTCTCATGGAAGTTGGAATCGTCGGGTGAGATCTTAGACGTTGGTACATGTTACTCTTGAGAGGGATTAATAATACGTTGCATGTTAACCAGGTCAAGTCAAAGAACAGGTTGCTATGTAGATACTGAGTCAGTGACTGAGCGAGCTACTAGATATCTTCTGTAGGAGTTGTAAATGTGCAGTGGAGAATTAAACGAAGCTGTGGTCACATGTACTAGCTCTTGCCAAACTTTGGCAGGAGCTCTCGTTTCCAAAATGGCTCGGAGTAGCAAAGCACATCGATGTTCGTTTCAGCCTTTGTCCTTTGGATCGCCCATGGAAAGAAGAGAAAGATAAATCGTAGCAGTCACAAAATAGTATAGAATTAATGAGTGGGACATAAGGCTAGAATGGATACAAGGGTACTTTTTTCCTTTCCTTCTCTACGAGAGACCAAAGAGTGCTGCTGCTGAAGCAATCTGGAAGTGTGAGTACAGGTGTGCTGCATCCACAGCTCGTGTTCGTAAATTCGAAGGACACGCGTACTGTACTGTACTATCCTACCTTCTAGAGAGACACATTCGATGCTGCTGAACTGGACAACGCTTGCATTGCTCTTCCACAGCTCCGTTTTTACAGTTTAGACTTCTTTCATTTTGCTCTTGTTGCCCATTTTCCTCTCTTAGGTCCTGGTTGACACTTACAAACAGAAACTTCAAAGGAATAGTTCATTTTCCACGTGGAACAAGAAACATTCCAAATGGGACTTATCCAGATGCTGCGTAGTGGAAGCTGAGCTGCATCCACATTTCCGTTGGATTGGACGGCCTCCATAGCTCCATAGCTCCATGTCTTCTCACTCATCACCTCCATAGCTCCATGTCTTCTCACTCATCACAGTCCCGGCCGCTAGCTCCGGCATGGACAGGTCTTCTTGGTAACCGCGAGTGCATTTCCCCATGCAGCAATGCGAGTCCACAGCCGAATCTCGACTGTTCACGCATTGCACTCTAGCGTTTTTTTTTAAATTTGGCCTACGAACGTTGGCTTTTATAAAAATAGTCATGTTCTGATCTCAACAGGAGCTTGGTACAGTGGCACCGGCAGTGAGCGCGGTAGGCAAGGCACTGGAGTGGAAACCAGCGGGCCCCACAGAGCTACCAAGTTGCCCTGGTTCGACAGATAGCTAGGTGACCGACCAGTCGGACACAACGAGCTGAGCAGTGATTCCTGAGGCCTTCAACAGGGCTTGGCGCTGCCCCCACACCCGTGTGGCCCTGTCGGTTGCCAACGTCTTCCCGTGTGCATAAAATGGCTCGCATCCCCCTCTATGCTCTCATCCGAAGCCACACAATTGAGTTTCTTCCCAACTGACCGAGAGAGCGCGAGGGAGAAAAAAGAAAAAAAAGAGTGGAAGAGAGTTTAAATTAAATTTTCGAGGTGGTTTTGCTGTGATTTAAGATATTTCGTGGCTGGAATTAATGTAGATCCAATGAAGGCCTCTAAGAATAGGTATGTTTATTCGCCTACGAGCAATGCGCTTAATATGTCATTAATGTTTCATTAGCATAACAATGGTTTGGTTATATAAAACGCGCTTGGTAACCATGTTTAGTTGATATATGTATTTAGTTTGTGTGGACGATTTTTTGTAATTAGCCATGTTAATGATGTATTAGTGGCAATAATGACGATTCTTTGTAAATAGCTGCAGAAATACGCATTGTTGCTTGTGCTGTTGTTGCTGCCTATGCAAATTAGGAAATATGTATATATGTATGCACATATATGTATTGTTGTGATGCCATTGTAAATAATGTAGAAAATTATTTTAAGATTGTGGAATTATGCACTGTATACATGCATATATTTGTACCTATATTATTAGTATATGGCCATAGACATAATTGGTAGCTCACCTATATACATGTACACAATTATTTTGTACTATGTTTAGTTATATTTAGCATCGTCTGAAATAAGTGCATTTCATCTGCATTTGTGGTAGGTATCTAATGTCGGATATGGAATATTTGTTCATGTTCTATGGAGAGGGTGTCATACGGGATGGGTTGTACAATGTGAACCTTTAAAATTGTGAACGAATCATAGTCTAGGTTCCGGGGCTGAAGGAGATGGATCTCTCTGAGCTCAAGAGGTGCGTACGGAGTGCAATTGACAGGGAGATTGCCAGGAAGAAGGTTATTATCGAGACGGTGACAACCATAGTGGTTGGATCTTTGCGGGAGTGTTTCTGGGAGCTGAAGGTGGTTAGCAATGTTGCTTGGGGTAGTACATAGAGATTGCAAGCAATCCTGCTGTGGCAATATATAGGAGGCCAATGGTGAAGCATTGAGTAGGGCGAGGACCGATGGGAGTAGTGGCGTGAAAGTGTCGTATTTGGTTGCTGGTGGTAGTGTGGAGCGTAATGTTGGTAGAGATGATAGCAGCGAAGTGGAACCTGCTAGTGCTGCCCATGGTGGTAGTGCGCCCGAAGATGGTAGTAGTCAGAATGATGGAGGGCAGTCACTGTTTGCTCATAACTTTGAGCCAACTGAAGGTATAGGGAGATTGTGGGTAGCGCATATTGATTGCCATATATACTTGGATAGCCTATTGGAATTAAATCATTCCAACGACGAGGAAGATGCCGACACAGCTAACAGTGGAGATTAGGCTGGTGTAGCGTTGGTGGGGGCGGTGCATCTGGCGGCATTGTGTGCACAGATGTTGAGTACGTCTTCTCAAGATTGGTATTGTTGCGTTGGCCTCCTTAGTTCTGCCGTCTGATGGGTCAGAATGGTTTTTCGACGAAGACACTCTAGTGGAAGGGCAATGTTTTCCCAACAAGGCTTTTACACAGCAACCCATTGCAAGATATACCGTTCGCACATATGTGGTGAAGTGTGTGAATAGTTCATGTCTCGAGAAAATCCATGCACAGAGATTCAGAGGCGGTGCTAACAGACTTTCGAATAACAATGGTGAAGGATCACACCTGTGAGCTTGCGGAGACATTGCACAGGCACCGGAATGTGACCTCATCACTTGTTACCGCCTAATCAGTCATCTCGTCGTTGTGAATGTCACAGTTTCACCGAAACAATTGATGGGCGATGTCGTGAATCTGGTTGGTTTCCCGGTAAGCTACGGTATGGTGTGGCGGGCAAGGAGGAAGGTCATACATGGAATGTATGGCATATACGAGGAAGCCTATAACTTCTTGCCAAGAATGCTTCATCAGATTGCCGAAGTCAATCCCAGGACATATATAAATAAGATGGCATGGGTTCACCCATCGAAGGGCCCCAATTGTTTCTTTTTGACCGAGTGTTCTTGACATTTTAGTAGGCGATCGAGGGGGTTCAAGTACTGTCGTCCAATGCTCACGATGGACATCACATGCCTTTTCGGTAGGTACAAGGGTGTGGTGTTGACGACGGTGGCCACCAACGCAAACGACTAGCTACTCTCAATGGCCTATACAATTATGAAGAATGAGAACACTGATAGCTGGGTAAGCAGCTAGGGCGCGGAAGACATTAGTCCCACCACATCCGCAAATACATGGATGATGATCAATGTGGCCATGGGGTGACACCACGAAAGTGCAAGCTATGTAAGACAGCGGAATACTCCATGGAGGAACTGCCACTTCGCCGCTTGCCCTATAGACGGAGCGATTTGTAGCACCTACACTTGTGTACTCATTCATATTCATTCTTTGTAAGATCGGTATTTCCTGCAATGTAACTCTCAACAAAGTAATGTTCTGTGATGCAAATTTTGTGTGTTTTAAATTAAGTTTAGTTCTAATGTTGCCATGTTTTTTTGTAACTTTTAATGTAAATTTTGTACGGACACTGACGTATGCTTTTAATGTATATTTCGTACAGGCACTCACATATTCCTTTCTGTATTGCAGGGAATCAAACTACGACAACTAAATCGTGGCAGATAGGGCTGGATGCTCAAGGCGTAGGAGGGGATAATAGGCACAAACTGGGTTTCGAGATCGTGACCCTTACCTCGAAGATACGAGCATATATAGTCCCTTGGACCTCGACCCGCCAAGCCCCAATCTACCGCTCAAAACCAAGGAGTCGTACAACCCAAAAATTTCCCTCCGCGACTATCCACACATCCTCAAGCCATAACCACAATGCAAGCACAATCTTAATGCTATAGTGCAGATTTGTGATGACAATGTTCATGGTAAGTGGTTTTTTACCCGCCTATACTTACATGCATGGAAAGCTTATGTCACCTCGTCTTGTTTGCAGACAGTAGATTGCAAGTTCACCTAGTGGGTGTATCTATCGTATCTAATACCCGCCTGGGTTTACATCCATAAACTACACATTCGCCTAAAAGAGTTGCGGGAGGAGCTCTAAATCGAGAAGACCAACAATGATGAGCTGTATAGGCAGAGGATCAGGGAGAGGAATAACGAGGAGGTGATGCACCTCGGCAGCGACTACCAGCCCTATTGCTGTTGTGCCAACTCGAGCTGCAATTGCGTCTGTCAGTATTGCAACAACCAATCATGTCCACACCGCTCAGATAACTGCCATGCCATGTGGGTTCCCTACGGTTTACATTTTTGCTCTAAAGCCGTTGTAATTCACACCTTCATTATAAAGTGTTATGTCAAATTAGACATGATCCATTGCTACAATTTTTTGCAATAATTTATCTGTACTGCTTAAAAGAGAAAGTTGGTGATGATTTCATCTACCTGTTCAAACTCCCCTTTGCTCATCCCTACAAAATTTCTAACAAAAATAAATGATTTTTCATTCGCAGTGCTAGTTATTACAAAAAAAAAAGGGTTAAATGGGCAAACAACCACCAGTGGCTAGCTCCTGACGTTGAGCTATGGAGCTACCGAGCTCCACTGGCTCAGCAGCTCCGTGGGGCTCGTCGGCTCTCGCGCTAGCCTCGCCTGTTGTGCTTGTTGCCGCTATGCTGAGCTCCTACCGAGCTCTGGTAGTGCGGCAGGTAATAGGCGGTGCTTGTTGAGCTAGGAGACAGGCTTTTTTTTTTGCAAAAACAGGAATCTAAGGGAAAATTTTCAAAAAAAAAAAGGTTACGCTACAGTGCTAAATGTGTGGACAATTCTCAAATCTCCCCATATATAGAGATCCTGTTAGGAATATTGGAAAAAGATTAAAATTAGTCATTTTCTTACAAAAATCCGTACTGTGTTCCAAACAAACACTAGGCTCGATTCGTAACGCTGGGATTTCACGTGAAACAGCTCAATTTATGAAAAAATCTAGAAAAATTTTCGTGCTCCACAAGTCCTAAGCTGGTAACGGTGGTGATATGTGGCTCTTGATGCATGGTCAATGCATACAAACTGCTAGCTAGCACAAGCTACGGACAAGGATTACAGGAGCAGTCACTAGTCTTCATTGCTCCTCACTCTTTTATGGAACTATTCACACACCTGTCAGTTTTTCATAGAACTCTTCACACATTTAGTTTTATAAATATAGCCTCCTTATTGTGCTCGACAGGTACATACCGAGTTAAAGAAGCTTAGTAGATACCTTGAACTCCCCTAGCTCAACAAGACCGAATTTTTTGTATTTTAGCCCTTTTTTTGAAAAATATTCACATTTAGACCCCTGGTAGTTTTAAATCCGTTTTTGGACCCAGAGCTCGGCGCCGTGGGTCACGGCGCCGAGGTAACACGTCTCGGCGCCGTGGTCCACGGCGCCGAGGTGCGAGCCCCGCGCCAGCGTAGCGGCCGGCGTGGCGCCTACGTGGCAGCCGCCTCAGCGCCGTGGTCCGTGGCGCCGAGCTCGGCGCCGTGGATCTTGGCGCCGAGCTCGCGGCATTTACCCAGTCGGCCGGGCCGAGCATTCATTTCGCGTAGCGTCGGCCTCCCCGCCGCCTCCCCGGCCGCCACCGCCTCCCCGGCTCCCGCCGCCTCCCCGGCCCGGCCGCCTCCCCGCCGCCTCCCCGGCTCCCGCCGCTTCCCCGGCCCGGCCGCCTCCCCGGCTCCCGCCGCCTCCCCGGCCCGGCCGCCTCCCCGCCGCCTTCCCGGCCCCCGCCGCCTTCCCGGCCGCCTCTCCGCCGCCTCACGGGCCCCCGCCGCCTCCCCGGCCCACGCCGCCTCCACGGCCGCCAGCGCCTCCCCGCCCGCCAGCGCCTCCCCGGCCCACGCCGCCTCCACGGCCGCCAGCGCCTCCCCGCCCGCCAGCGCTTCCCCGGCCCCCGCAAGCCTTCAAGGTGAATCTCTAGTATATTTAGGGTCTTGCGGATTATGATTCGTGGTTTTTATGCTCTAATTCTTAGGAATCGAGTTTACAATTTGGGTTTTTTTGTGTGTATTGAATTGATTGCATAGAAATATGGTTGTTGCTGTAGGTCCAAACATGCCTGTGAAATGGAAAATTATGTTGTACTATATATGTTGGTGTAGATGTGAAAATTGAGTGGAAAATATAAGGTTTGTGTAAACGTGGAAATCACCAAATTTGTATTGGTGTATTGGTAGCACACCTCACCAAATCTGGAGCCTAGGATTACATGTCTAGTTTGCTCCAAAAAGGTGACTGATTTATTGGGGCTGTAGCAAGCTTGCTAATTTGGGGATTCCAAGAGTGGCCTGATGCTTTCTGTGGATGAATTGCAGCAATAGTGAGATATGGATGATTTGGGGATTTTTTTCTACATATGTTACACACTGTCGCTTAATGTTTTAGACTTTTGGTGTGATTAATACAATATCTAGATAAATATTGGTGGTTCTGTTTGACTAAAAAAAGACAATGTAGGCTGCATATTATAACTGAAAATCTCATGTGACTATATCTGGATCCTATTAGATATATAGATGTTTGAATGGGAAAGGGTTCATTTAGATATTTTATTGCTTAAACAAGTATGCATGTGATTTATCCAAAATTTCGCTTAAAGGTATTAAGTTTGGTTTTGTGTATGAACTAGATGGACAACCTAGTGACCCTATATCATGGAGGCAGTGTGACAAGTGATGATTATGGAAATGTTCAATTTGTTGAAATGCAAAGGGTGCCTCTGATATTCGGTGATCGGCCGTCGTTTAGTGAGTTGGTTGCTAGGGCTCGGGAGAAGCTACATTGTCATGCAAACGAGGAGAGCATCACAGTTGAGGGGTTACTTCACTTCGGTTCGAAAGACCTAGTTCTCAGGCGGTTGATCTTAATTGGTTCAGAGGATGAGTGGGACAAATATGTCAAATTGGTTATGAGGAATGAGTTAAAATGTTTGGACGTTGTTGTGCGGAAGGTGTCCATTGATCCCACCCCTCACGGTTATTCACCAGAACTAGGTGATCAGGCACCCTTTGACCCTCCGTTACCGGAT
The DNA here is from genome assembly GCA_017311315.1 of Dendrocalamus latiflorus. Taxonomy (NCBI): domain Eukaryota; kingdom Viridiplantae; phylum Streptophyta; class Magnoliopsida; order Poales; family Poaceae; genus Dendrocalamus; species Dendrocalamus latiflorus. The sequence goes on along the minus strand of CM029670.1, from coordinate 6,250,458 downwards.
CTTGCGGTGGATGTGGAAGAAGTGCCTGAGGTGCCCGATGCTCTATCTTCCCCGAACGAGGTTCAGATTTCTCAACCAGTTCGAGTTGAATGTCGGACTGATGATGTCGTGGCGGCCCCTCAGGAGATGGGATTGACCCAGAATCAGCCCAGTAAGTGTCGAGCAACACTTTAGCCTTTTCCCGTCATTCCTTTGTTTTGTCTCAATCCCATCGTTGTCGTGATTATGATGCAGGAAACATTCCTGGTAATGTGGTTGTTCCTCCCGTTGCTCCATCTGGCAACGTTGAAGAAGTCTGCAGGGACTCCAACAGTGTGGATGTTCAAATTGTGGATGATCTGGAGCCTTACGAGATCGCAAGGGCCGTTGATTCTGATGATGACCGCCCTTTTGGAGAGCTGACTGAAAGTGATATTGAGCTGATCAGGCGTTATTGCCCTGGCCGGGATCCATCAGTTCATGAATTCAGCGATCTTAGGCATTCTCATGGGGCTTATGCAGAAGGAAGGGATGACGAGTTGCTAGATGCTCCTGAGGCCGGGTCAAGCATGACAATTGAGAAGGGCATGGTGTTTGAGGACTTGTCTGCATTGAAAAGGTGGCTGCAGGAGTATTCAGTGATCCGTAAAAGGCCATTCAAGGTGAGACATTCTTATGTGGAGCGGAGGTACACAGTTGTGTGCGAGAAGGAGACATGTGAATGGAGGGTTTGTGCTAGCAAACAGAAGGACACGGGAAAGTTCAAGATCACAAAAATCGTTGGCCCACACACTTGCGCCGAAGCAGAGCTCAAACAGAAGCATCGGCAGTTGACCTCTACCATTATTGCCAAGTCACTGTGTCACATAGTAAAGGGAGAACCCAATATGAAGGTGAAGACACTTGCTGGGATTGTTAAGGAGAAATTTGGATACGAGATAAGGTATGGAAAAGCATGGAGGGCAAAGCAACGCATCTGGAAGATGATATATGGGGACTGGGAAGATGGGTACCTGCAGTTGCCAGCACTCTTCAATGCAATCAAAGCGGTTAATCCAGGCATGCATTATGAGTACGTCCCGAAACCAAACGAATGGACTCAAGATGGGATGCAGATATTCTTCCGTGCTTTCTGGTGCTTTGCTCAGTCCATCGAGGCCTTTCGGCATTGTCGTCCCGTCTTCGCTATTGACGGTACGTTTCTTCTTGGCAAGTACCAGGGCACACTTCTGATAGCCATTTCCTGTGACGCAGACAACGCGTTGGTTCCTTTGGCGTTTGCTTTGGTTGAGAGGGAGAACAAAGACAGCTGGGGATGGTTCTTGCGGCTCGTTCGGAGGCACGTGGTCGGCCCTGGTAGGGAGGTTGGTGTCATTTCTGATAGGCACCAGGGCATACTTTCTGCCGTACAGGAGCAGATACCGGGGTATGCAGCTTTGCACCACCGTTGGTGCACTCGGCATCTTGCCGAGAATCTACTCCGTAAGGATGGTGCGAAGGATAACTTTCCTATGTTCGAGGAGGTCGCTCGAATGCTTGACGTGAAGTTCTTCCAGGAGGAAGGAGAAGTTAAGTCTGCGTGAAGCAGCCATCAAGCGTCAGGAGGAAGAGCTTCAAGCTCGTGAGGCGGCTCTCAAGACCAAGAGTGACAGGAAGAAGGATGCAGCGGAGCCATCTTCAGGGCGCGACAGAAAGGGGAAACAACCACGCTACACCCAGTAGACAAGATGTAATAGACCCACGCTATCTACGGTCTATGTAATCCTATTATTATGCACTGTATTGTGTTTGCCTAGCTGTATCGACTGCACTTGAGACTACCGGTATGACAGTGTTGCGTATCGGTGCTTCACACAACTACAATTTAAGAGAGTGCATAATGTTGCCTACCCATGCTTGCTCCAAAGAATGTCTACATAATGGATTAGTCTGCATTTAGAAAAGAACTGGGAAATCATGACTACTTAGTTCAAAATTGTAAATCATTACATGGAAATTTCACATTTTCAAGCACATAAATGTCTGCAAGAAAAATAACAAGACATAAAACTATATCCTCAACTTCGCAGATTATACCATGTGATTTGAGATATCAACATAATCACTTATGGGCTAATGGGGTTCTTACCTAGCCCCATTTTAGCTCTTTTGAATTCCATGAATAAGCAACACCATTATCCACTTCTCTAACAATTAGTGTTTGACCATCGGAGTTCACTGCTTAGGAAAAAAGTTACAAACATCATTACCATGCTAGCACCCGAAATTTCCAGATTGAACACAACATCATCAAAAAATGTAGAAGAAAATTGTGTTTCACACAGTTCATCAATTTTCTGAATGTTTCCAAAGCTACGGATTATTTTGAAGGCGCCGAGCTGAAGCGCCACCGGTCACGGCGGCAATTCTGAATTTTCACAGCTCGGCGCCGTGAGTCATGGCGCCGAGCTCGGCGCCGTGACTGGTGGCGCCGAGCTAGGCGCCACCAGCCACGGCGCCGAGCTCCTGCCACGTCGGCGCCACGCGGTCCGGCACGCTGGAGCGGGCCTCGCACCTCGGCGCCGTGGTCCACGGCGCCGATACGTTTTACCTCGGCGCCGTGGTCCACGGCGCCGAGCTCAGGGTCCAAAAACGGAATTAAAACTACTAGGGGTCTAAATGTGAATATTTTTCAAAAAAAAGGTTAAAATAGAAAAATTTCAGCTCAACAAGACGTCAGTCACCACATAGTGGTTGCATTTGTGCTAATCATGGAATATATTGATTAATTAGTGCTAATTATAATTAATTATCATTAATTAACACTGAATAATTATGTACCGAGTAGCTACAGCTTGGCAGCTCGCCTGCCGAGGCACCGTTGCTCGGTTGGTCTTCAATCTTCCTGAGCTACGGTGCTGAGCAACAGTAGCTCGGTAGAAAACAACAGTAGCTCGGTAGGAAGCACGACATGTTGTATATATTATTTGTCGTGACTGTCGAGTTTAAATAGAGAACTAAATTTGCAACCAAAAAAAGTCCGTACGAATCAAATTTGAAAGGAAACAGCTGCTATCTTCTCTCTACGAGACCTGAGCAATCAGTCAATCTCAGCTGGGTAGGGGAAAGATCGGTCCGTACGCAGCCACATGCCTGTATGTCTAGCCAAGAAAAGGACATGCACGTTGGTTTTTTAAAAAAGGACATGCACGTAGAGTCGCACTCAGCAACTATGTAGGGCTTAGGACCAGAGCTCCGAGTTAATGATTGTACTAAGCACATGCATGTGTGCCAGTGGTGAGTACTGCGTAGGTAGCTAGCTGCCTCTCTGGCTCTCTCACACGAGAAAGAATCTTTCTCCGGCCCGTACACGACCGCACAGCGCACGCATGTACGTACGCACGTACCTGCTTGTGCGATTTGGCCGGATTGTTTTTGTTTAAAGCTGGCTTTCGCTTATACTTATATACAATAACTAGTTTTTAAATAATATATTTTAAAAAAATATTAATAAAAATTTATAATAAAAAATATACTAAGTTCCACTGTCTCGACTAAAATCATATGTAACTATTTTTCTCTGTGTACTATCTCTCATGAATAACCAGAATTTAAATATTAGAGCAGGCTTATACTGAAAAAACCCACCCATTAGCATGGCTTGTGGTTCACGTTGGTGAGTTAAAGCCACTTTTAGCACTGTTTTGCATCGTATGTACAAAAATAGCCGTATGCACACCGTATTGACAAAAATATCATTTATGCCGTCCAGTGGGCGGGCGGCAGCGCCCGCAAGGCGACAAGCGGTGCTATCGCCGGCGGTAGGCTTGCATGCCGTCCGGTGAGGGGGTGGCATGTGATTAAGCTAATTTTTTCATTTAATGCTTGTTTGAATTTTTAAATATATCAAATGGACTCCAAAATTATAAAAAAATTTATGTACAGTCCTCCGACATAGCGTACTTCATAGTGCAATTTTTTGATAATTTCATCCATTGTGAATGTTGCTAAAAAATTCATAAAAGTTCAATATTTTTTATGAGTTTTTACATATAGCAAACGAGTTCCAAAAATTAAGAAATTTTATGTAAAGCCTTCCGACACACCCATAGTTATTGTGTAATTTTTTAGAAATTTTATGTGATCCAAATTTACCATGTTAATTCGTGATATTTTTATCATAATTAGCGATATACAATACTCCGACTGCCCATCGGTGTCTGTCATGATATATTACTGTATGACGCAGAAGGTTCTTCTTCCTACAAGAAGCAAAACAAAGTTTAGATGAGTGATAAGCGATTGCGAGAGCTCTGTATTTGAACTGAGCGAAAAGAGAATCCGGTACATTCCCACCAGAAATTACGGATGCGTTGTTGACATCCACCACCACGGGCGACAGGGGATACCACGATAAAAGTGACATATGTGCGCATGATGGAGCGGGCGAGGCAACATGGCTACACTAACATTTGTGCAGATGAGGGAGCGGGCGAGGGGTGCTGTTATGTCAAGCTAACACATGTCCAAATGAGGGAGCGGGCAACGCCTACAATATACATATACTGGTATTTCTATAGACCACATAAAATTTCTAAAAAATTACATAATAACTATGGATGTGTCAGAAGGCTTTACATAAAATTTCTTAATTGTTTAATTGTTGGAGCTCGTTTGTTATATATAAAAACTCGTACAAATATTAAAATTGTATAATTTTTTGAGCAACATTCATAATGGATAAAATTACCAAAAAATTACACTGTGAAGTATGTTGTGTCGGGGGTTTGTACATAAATTTTTGTAATTTTTGGGGCTCATTTTATATATTTAAAAATTTAAACAAGAATTAAACAAAATTTAGGTGAAGTTCCAACGAGATTTCCACATGTTACACAGATCCATAGCTTCTTGTGATATCTTTCGTTAGCTTGTTGCGTTACACAAAAGAGGGGAATAAACATGCATTTTCGCCACATTTGAGTAAGATATTATAGATGTTTCAAGTAGCTTACTCAATGACGCGCCCAAAATTTGTCCTATAAGGAAAAAACTGAAATAGCCTTGTTCAGTTCGAGTGAAATAAGTTGGTTTATGATTTATTTTGCACCATAACTAACTTATTTTACACTGTAGCTATTGGTGGTTTTTTTTTGCGTAATTAAAATTAAAAATTTTAAAAATAGAAAAAATATATTAGCCCATCATGGATAATGCAAATGAATACAAAAGGCAAAAAAGCCAAAAGCCAAAAAAAGACAAAATTAAAGAATAGTAAACTAGAAACCAGAAGTCAGAAGCTAAGGATGAAATTAAGGAGTGGAGGCTTACATACCATTTGATGGTATAGCTTACAGACTAATGAGTAGCTTATTATTCTTGAACTAAAAATAAAATCTAAAAATGATCTCTTTTCATGCAAAAAAAAACTGATCTCACCATTATTTTTCTTATGAGATAGCATGCCATTGCATTAGGCATAAACTCAAGGGATGTTTCGGATTACTAAGGCCATTTATTTAAGCTTCTTGCTTAGGATGGTCGTAATAAGGCTTGAGATCTAGTATATGACTAAGAAAGCAAAAAAATATAGAAAATAGTTGAAATTTAAGAGGCCGTTGTGAATGACACCTAGTCCAATACTTACTCTACTAAGATAAGATCAAAATATGTCTCAAAAACCACTAGTTGTGCTAATTATGCTTAATTCAAAGTGATTAAATAAAATGATTCGACATTGAACTTGTCGCACTTTAAATAGGCTCAATTGTAGCTTCTTGGTTCCATTTAATTTATTAATATAGCTTAACTCATTTTTAGATACATTTAGCTAAACTATGATCTTGAGTGACTTGAAATGCTAAAAAACTATTTAATTTCATATTATTGCCTAATTAGATTTAGCTTTGCTATATATGATTTGCCACAATCTAGATAATTTCACATAATATGACTTAGCGTAATACTTGTATAGTTATTTTGGATAAATTTTATGATTCTTTATGCTAAAAATGAATAAAATATAGCTACGTATTTCATTCATGTTATACCTTCTTTCATGCATCTTGGTAACTCTATTGTCAAATAGGAGAAAAAGTGGTAAAAATACATATCTAGAGTATGATTTTGAGTGTTTGTGCAAATTCTTGCTAAGCATGGCTTTTGGGCTGTTCGTGCGAGAGATTACAGAGTAACAGAAACTCACGTGCGGTTTTTACCGATATAAATGAAGTCGGTACAGTATGTATTATAATTAACTAATAGAAATTATATTGAAAGACACTCCGTTTAAAAGCTAGTTACTGGAAAAAAAAGTGAAAAATCAAAAGCTGAAAAACAACAGGGTAAATTGTGTTTATGCTTGCTGTTTAATGAACTCTGCTGAGCATTGATGGTGTTGATACCGAATTGGCTTGAGTGTAGAGCACTGATTGCAGGTTTACAGCTGATGAGACAACCAAACTCTAGCTAGTTGCCATATATTGGTTGCATGCTAGCTGAAGCTGACATTATGTGCCACAGTGCCAGTGGCCAGTGGCACCCAGTACCCACGTCATGTGCAAAAAGGCCAAAAGGATAGGTAAATGGTCGCTCACTTCTGACCTGGAATTTTGGCATCGAGTGTTTGTTCCCTCTTAGGTCCGGGCGTACAAGATGCGTGCGTACAGAGCTACACTGTACGTTCTCGGTTTGCTCGGACCTAGGTCCGCACATGCAGACATGCATATCATGGATGCGGCGGATGAATGTTCTTACGAGCGGTGAACTGGTGATCACATTGCAAAAGCTCTGAAAACGAGATCGATCTAATTAAACTGTTGTACTTACATCTACGATCTACCGTCAGATAGATCATGCATGAACTATCAATTATATACGAACTATGCACAACAGTTTTTCACAGTAACTGTACGTGCTTTCTCTTAGCATGCATGCAAGCAGCTGGAGACTTCAGTTCGTTGCTTGATTTTGTTTATGTGGTATCTGAAGGCATGCGGCATATGTGCGCACGTTGTGGGCTCCGCCGTCTCCGCACGCAAACTCCAATTTTGTTTGCAGCTAGCTAGCTACCATATGCACATGAGCAACAGGGAACGGCGCATGTATGGCTGGGGTAAGCAGCTAGCAGTGACGTGCTGATCTGACCCTGACCTCGGCAAGCTACCGGCCGGCGGTTGCCTATGCCTATCGATTTCACCGGTCGCCGTCGTGAGCGGTGGTCACCATGCAAATCGCCCGCCCGGCCGGGAACTGAAGGCAAATGTGGCCCCCGTTCGTGAGGTAATTCCGAAAATAACTCTCGGCACTGAGGAATTATCAGGGAGGTGGCACGTCCGGGAGGAAAGCCAAGATACATGATGCGGTCGGGTCGGGCGCCAGGCAAGGTGGCGTGCCAAGAGGTGGCCTAGCGTTTTATTTTATTTTTTGTATTTATTTGCTTACCAAAATTGTAAATATAGTAAGTAGGAATAAAAATTACATTTTTAGAGCCTTCGGACATAATTATAATTTAAATTATATTAGGCGGAAATACAATATGATGCTACTAAACATAGTATACATGAAGTCATGATGCACCCGGCCGCTGCGGCCTCGGATGGTGTAGGTGATCCTCAGAGAAGGTGAACCTGGCAGGGGGCTGGCGTGTATCTTGGAGGTCATAGCGCGAGGCTTGCATCGGAGGACGGGTTGTGGACGACTCCGCGTATGGGTACGTCGAAAGGGGCCGAAAAAAGAACTGAGCCAGTCGTTCAAAGTTAGGTCAATATCCTGCGCAAATGGTATAGGTGCGTTAAGGCAGACATTGCAACATTTCTAGCGCGTAGTACTATTGGAAGGCATGTACCTGGGGAGTGGGAAGTGCAGACGATGAACCCTGTTCTCGATGACCGAACTACTATGTCCAGACCTACAGGTTTTGTGTTATGCGTTAGTGCAGTGCATATGTTATCTTGTGTAGTTACAATGTACCAGAGTATATGGTTGTGCGGACGACGATCCCCCGATGCAATCATTGTTGTAGTGCTGCACAGTGTATTTCTCATACATCTGGGTGAACTGGGGTCACCCTCACAAGTCGGATGGAGCCCCATGTCCGAACGTCGGCAACGCGTCGTCTCGACGCAGCGGAGAGTCGGGGCCGTTGTCTAAATTCAGCTGCCGTTGGCCCGGCGAGGAAGTCCTTGCACGCATCTCCCTCTGTGATGAAGATGACTGTAGTAGAGTGTTGGCTCCTGCTAAATGCTGCAAGAAGAAATGATAGTAAGAGATACGTTACACTGAAGTACAAGAAGAAAATAGAGGGCAGCATATGTGAACTCCAATACCTACGAGCCGAAGCGCACGAAGGAGGAATGACTGTAGGTAGGACGACTGCCAGAGTGCGATGGACGTGCGGAGGGTGGCGTGGAGAGCGGTAGGGGTCGAGGTTGCCCTCGGTGCCCGTGTCGTGGCAAGACAACGTCGTTGTGCCGACCACAACTAATAGACCATTTCCTTGCTCTGGCATGGTCGTAGATGGAACGTATCGTACCCAAGAGCTGATCGATGGTAGTGTTCTTCCCATGGTGCAGAGCACCTTCAGCCTTATGGTGGACACTGTCGAGGTGGTCGTACTGTAAGAAAAAGGAGAACTGGTTAGAAATGTGTTGTTGTCAAAAAATTGTAGGAAGATTGCCTTATCGCCTTGTCGTGGCATGCTGCCTGGTTGTAAGTTCAAGCTCTATTAAATTGGTTTTGGTGATAATGACAAATATAATTGTGAGACATAGAGTTGGCTATTTTAAACATTATTGATATTCAAAAGTTTTCCAAAAGACCAATTAATCAAAAGTTATTTGGTTTTAAAATTCATCCAAAATTTCAAGTTAACCTAAGTGGTCACAATCTAGCACTCGAGTGAGTTTTACCATTTGAGCTAAAGTAATTGATATATATTGGCTCATAAGGGTATTTACAAATTCATACATAAAATTGAAATATTTAATATACCCTTAAATGCTCATTCTTGCATGTTTAGAGAATTTATTGAAAATCATAAATATAGGCATATATAACCATCTTTATCCTCGCCTGTCGTCCTATCACTTGCACATGCCAAGCCGCCGTGGCCGGGCTGCATGCATGCATGTGATGTCGTGTGCTCCACCACCACGTGCCAAGCTGCGCTGTACACGTGCGAGTACACTGCCACTGCCGCCGCCCGTAGGCAGATCGAGTTTGCATCCGCAAAGCTGCATGCCGCCCGGGACGGTCGGCAAGGCCGGGAAGGGAAAAGCTGGAACAATACGCAACACCTGGCCCGATCCAACGCGATGCGCTCTGAATTTCTGATATGACGTCGATCGATCAGACTACACCCCATATATATGCATGCATGCAAGCTAGCTGCACAGCTCCAACTCTGGTATATGGGGCATGCATGCATGCATGCCAGGCAGCTATCAATAGCAGCACGGGGGCAAGCAAACGATCGAGAGCAGTACAGCAGGCCCTCTTTAGTCTGGGCTCTACCTGGCAGCTTCTTAGTTGGAGTAGGCAGAGTTATACTAAACGGGTTAACTTTACAAAATTGTTAGAGCAGTCAGAAGTGGAACAACCCTCTAGTATAATTTATAGGAGCAAATAAAACCTTGCTCTAAGTACGGAGCTATAGACTAGCAAAGCAAAATACCCTTAGGAGTTAAGAGTATTTACCCATAATATACCATTCAACTACCCTACGCACCTAACTCGTAGCCCCCACCCTTTCGCCTCCCTTCGCCTTTTCGCAGACTATGCTCATCCCCTCACCCGTTCGCAGCTCCTAGCCAACCAGGGCGATGGGCGACTTGTCCCCGACGGCGGCTCTTCCTCAGCGGCCCAATACTCTGCAATCTCCTCGACAGCTATTCTTCATCCCCGACCCTACGCGTGCAACCTCGTCATGCCTCTGCATCTTCCTCCCTTTGGCCGATCTCCTCGATGGTGGCTCTTCTTCCCCTGGCCCAGCGCGCATGACCTCGTCGTCCCTCCACATCTTCCTCCCTCAGCGACTCTTCCTCCCTCCCCATCGGCAGTCCACCCTCAACATCTTCGAAGAAAGCCACATCTATTACCTAAAACTCACAATCTGATGCAATGCTTGCTATTGGAACTCATGTGAACCGAGCTATTGGGATTCATTTGTTCTCATATTTGGAATGTGAACTAAGCTATGGTTGTTGTCCAGATTAATGGAAATAGGATTTGGAGATAGTCAGATTAATATAAATTTTTTAGCCTTCTGTTGTGAATCTGCTGTGAATCTGAAATAGGCATTAGTCTTCTGCTGTGAATATGAAATAGGCATTAGTCTTCTATTGCGGTTGCTCATGAATAATCATTGATTTGAAGATAGTCAGATTAATTTGATGTTCAGTTTTCTTGGTCCGTGTTGGTGGCATACTAGTTTACGTCGTGTAGGCACTTTGTTTGTTTCCAGAACATTGACTTTGTTATGTAGAATCATATATATAAGCTGAGATACATACATACTTTGTTCTGTAGAGTCACAAAACCAAGGTTACTCTTGTCTTTTTTACATGGATCATCCTCACTATGGAGTGGGAGTTAGCTTCCCAACCAAACACCTCCTTAGACTACTCCAACTTCTCAAGGGAGTGGATCCAACAGTGAAGCTGTAGTTGAAGTTGCTAAAACTTGGAGCAGAGCCATACCAAACAGGGCTACAAAACGCATTTGCGAGTTGGAGCGACAAACTGGAGGACCGTAGGAATATGGATAGACTATAGTAGCATAAATTAAACTTTTTATCATGTAAGTTAAGAAAGTATATGAGTAAGAGATCATGTATTATCATCATTAGATGCGCAGTGCAGCGAAAAGAGAGTTGAAGTAGCTTGGTTCAACGTAGTGTGTGTTCATGGAAGTCATTTGTCTTCTCCTCATATTGTTCTGATCAACGTTGTAGTCATTGCAACGCCTCTACCGAAATCCACACATCTAGAGATTGAACGTCGTGCGTCGGCGTGCTAGAACCAGCACGCACAACAGAGCCTTCGAAAGGAGGCGGCTAGCTTTTCGGTGGGTGATGTGATATCTCTCATAATTCCAAAACTCTATCCGTAGACCCCTTTATATAGAGTCTCCGCCTGGATTCTTATCCAACACAAGTAGAAATTGTATCCCCGCTCAGAGAGTCTCTGACCAGATTTTATCTAATACAAGTAGAGATCGTATTAGACTCAGAGTTTATCATCCAGATCCTTACTGTTCCAACCTGTTAAGTGTGTGACCTTGTAGGTTCATGTATACTTGGTTGTAATCTGGAAACACTTTTTTAATCACTAGTCAGTAGCGGTCTTTAGCAGAACATATCGACCCCAAGTATACACAAACATTAAAGCGAACAAACCATATTTAATATGATCTGCAATCAGATCTTATCATTCGCAATCATTTCATAACTCCTTACCATAAGTTCATATTTGATTACAACCAGTCCGCACTTCCATACGACCAGTTCGTAGACCAATTTGTGGTATGTATGACTAGCTCATGACTAGTCAGTATATCCATACGAGTATCTAGTCAGACTAAATGACCTGTTTGTGTATTCTCCTTTTGCCTCACAATACCTGATTGAACTCCAGGTGAGAAATGTGTCATCTATGAACTGTTCGATCTTTTTCCGATCTAGTGATGGATAACTTCATGTGGTCAGACTCTTTGACCACTTATGGCATGGTTATGTACTTTGTTTATACGACCACACCGAGGAACACAGAGATATCTCTCTCGTTATGTAGAAGGGGCAAATTCCATATCCGACTAGCCATGTTCCTTAATTTCCTCCACATATTATATTCCATAGAAGGGGTGGAATTAGAACGAAAATGACCAGAGTTCATCACTTCCATATACATATAATAACATATATAATTTTTAAGCAATTTTATACTAAATAGTAATATGTCTGACAATTTTTAGTATCAATATTTCAACATAACTGATGACAGTGCATGATGATAAAGAAATAGTGATCAAAATACTTACCACATAAAGAAGCCTGATAATAATATTAGTTAGTTGTAGGAAACTAAAGGAACTAACGGTGAAATCACAAACAAAAATTGGTTGGTATTGATAAAATACATCATCCGACCTCAATGGCTTGTTAAAAGAAAAATAAAATTACTTAAAATTTTTAAGTAAAAATAGTGGAATGATCAAATGTAGGTTATTGTAATACATTTTAGTATTTGCGTTCTTTCAAATTTATAAAGCGACAAACCACAAAATCGTTGGTAATTTTTGTAAACTATTTTTTTCCATGTAACAAATAAGTATATTGTTCATTAAATCACCATCAATTAATTGAAAAGGTCAATTAGATATTTGTATATTCAACAGTTCAAGAATAATATAATAGAAAAATACGTCCAGTGGCTTACTTAACATTGTGATCAATTATTATAATTTTAGCTCCGATTTGCAATGAGCTAGACCGCTATTCCAAATATCAAAATTGAAACTCTAAGTCTTAACTCTACAATTCAATAAAAAAACAATCAACAATCATCACATTAAAAACTCAACTCACAAATTTAACTTCTATTATTGAAACAAATTGAAAGAATCGAGAGAAGTTTAGAGCAGAGTACATATTATCGGGTGGATATAAACTTCCTTTGGCTAGTGAGGGCATGAGGCAACAGGGACCAGGCAGTGCCTCGGCGACATGGCAGACGAGGGCGGTCGGTGATGCCGATTTCTCATGTTATCCTATGACTGGTTGCTACTTGACTGAGTGCGGCTGTGTGGCGGACGTGGCGCAAACAGGCATCGAAGGCTGCTGCAAGGTGGCACATTTCGGGATCGATCAAATGGACGCTGTGGATTGTTACGATCCTCTCTATTGGGCTGTCTCGGCCTACTGTAGTTATCTCATGAGCTGAGGGAAGCGAAGACTCCTTGTGGACTACTGCTAGCTACTCCGAATTTAGACTGCTGGTGCTTCTTTCATTGGGCTTCAATGAAGGAACCAGGTGCACTGAATTTGAGATGGAGGATTCACACATAAGCTAGACATAATAATTCCTGCTAAATTTTTTTTTGGATTCGGTGTCCTGTGACACCGGGCCCAATTACCTAGTTCCGCCCCAGTTCCATAGTATACATAAAAACTACCTTTATAACTACATAGTTTTAGAGTAGCGTTTGGCGCCCCCTAAGTGTACTATTACACTTGTAAGAAACTCTGTTGATCTCAGATATAAAGATTACACATCATTGCTTGTGGCCAACCGATGACGTATAAAAAATATAACAATCTTAATAGTGTCTCAAGGTGAATCAATCTAACACTACGTTCTCTAACATGTGTCTACATTGTTGATTTGATATCTCCATATTTATGATCTTCGAAACATGATCGTCGGTCAATATATGTGTTGATCTATAAATCATACACACAGTGATATAAGATCGGAGATAATTTAGAATATCACTAAGACATGAATAAAATTCCACGAACATGTCATATACTTGTTGAATAATACGAAATATATTTATTTAAGCGATAAAATAATATATTATTTAAAAAATCATAAATATAGAGATAATGTTTTCTTCTTCGTAAATATTTTTAAGGTGTATCACTAACAAGGACATCCAGCTTTCGGTGGTGCTCGAATCAACATATATCGCTGATTCAAAGGGCCCTAGCTAGATTCGTTTCAAAATAAAATCCTGACAAATTAAGTAGAAACTCTGACCAAAGAAAATTGTTTGGCTCCCATCTGATCAGTCATTCGACGAGTCCTGAGTTCATGCTGACACATCGAAGTTGTCTTCATTAGAGCAAGTCTTATAATACAGCCTTCAGCTGGCTGTATAGATACTTATAGCCCACTTATCAGCCTACTCATATAGTAGTTACAACCAGCTGAAGGCTGTATGATTTACCCCTTGCTCTCACAAAGTTTCTTGGTTCTTGTGCTTCAGCTGGCTGTAAACTTACAGCCCACCTCTCTTCTCTCTCCTCCTCTCTCTCCTCCACCTCAGCATACAGCCAGCTTACAGCCTCTTATAATACTTGCTCTTAAGTAAATGTACTTTTTACTATAGTTGAAAGTACTAATGCAGTGGTTGAGAAAGAAAGTTTGTTTAATCACATGCATCCACGTTAGCTCATAGGCATGCAGGGTGATCAGCCGAAAGCTGCCACGTGGTTATATGGCCACTTGGCCAGTGGTGCGGACATACATCTAGGCCAATAGAGGTGTCTATCGATTTTAGCAATATATTTACGTACGTATTTCATTAAAAAAATACTATTTTATATTCTGTAAGGTCTTAGATGTTTTTAATAAATTTCTAAAAAATGTAGAGAACACACGTGGTTCGTGCATGTATATAACCTGTATTTTCATCTATCCAAAATGTGGGAAGGGACGATCATGTGGGACGGGACGACGCACCGTTACTGGTTTGCTATGGCTATCAATAAGCATCCTAGTTTGGTCTAGGCTAAGCATAAACACTAGAAAACGGTTTTTTTGCTAATTATCAGATACATGTTTTTTTGGTTAGGGTCAATTGAAATTCCTGGCTATTTGATGTGCATGACGAAAATTTGAGTTATCAAAAAAAAAGGCGCTTGTTATATATACACCATTTTCAAAATGTAATTAGCGCTACGAAGTGAAATATAGGTAGTGATCAACATGGCTGAAAAGCCCGTGGCTTATGGCTGAAAACACTGTAGCTGGCTGAAAAAAGCACTGTAGCTGACAGAGGCTTATTTTGCATAATTAAATTTAAAAAAATTTAAAAATAAAAAAAAATATGTTAGCCCATTACGTATAATACAAACGAATACAGAAAAAAGAACCGGCAAAAAAGCTCAACAAAAAGCCAAAAATTCAGAAAAAGACGAAACTTATGAATAGTGCCAAATAAGCCATGCGCACTGTTTGGAAGCCATTATGATCGGTGCCATAGTTAGCTACATGAATCTTTGCCAGTTCCATCTAACGTGCAAGTGTGTGTATGTGTATGTGTGTGTGTGTGTGTGTATATATATATATATATATATATATATATATATATATATATATATATATATATATATATATATATATATATATATATATATATATATATATAATAAATAACAAGAGCACCATAGTGCCTAGGTTCTGTGATTGAGACTTTCTATCTATGATTAAGATTTTCCTTCTATGATTGATTCAGCATGCTAAATTAATGACTTTTATACACACACATATGGAGTAATTACACCGAGAGTAGAAAAGAGGCTTCCTATATATATATATATATATATATATATATATATATATATATATATATATATATATATATATATATATATATATATATATATATATATATATATATATATATATATATATATATATATATATGGATGTGTTTTTATATTTTTTCAAAGTAATTTACATAACTTTTAAAATAGAATTAAATGGTAAATAGTTATTTTTTGTGTGCTTTAAGATTAATACTATTTTTATTAAATTAAAAAGTATAAAAGCTCTGTATATGTATGTATATGGGTCTGTTTTTTTTCGGCTGCGGCTTATGACTTTTGGCTCAAATACTTCGTCTTGTGTAGATCGTTTAACTTATAGATCTCGTCTTGATAAAATACTTCGTTTGAAAGTTAGATACTGTATCAAAAACCAAAAATTATCAACTTGTGAGGTAAAGAACAAGCCCTATACTGCCAGTCAGCGGTTGGTGCGAGTCATTCAACCCCATTATATTGAAACGGCTCATTTTGCCCTGCTCTGCTCAGTGTGCCGTTGCCGCCGCAACAGCAACACATGCCCGGCTGTAACGGAGAAACGACAAGCTCGGCTAGCTAGCTCTGGAGACGATCGATCTACGATGACGGTGACAACACAGACTTCTTAATTGCCCATTTAATTCGTGGGGTTTTTTAAATTCGTGGCGCTTCCAATGCTAAAACGAGTGGAGTATAAGATCCGTATACATAGCATTTTCCACATGGCCTGGTTTCAAGTTTTTGTAGATCACTGCAAAAACTCGTACAGTTGTAATGATCACCCCCATCGCACCCCACAACGTGTCACGTGTAGCCAAATCAGCAGCCTCATGTACAGCATAGAACACCTTTTTTCCCAGTGGAGTCATCACGAAATCACACCATGCATGACACATCATTCCAAACCCCAACCATGCAACGCAACCGGCACACCCCACCCCTAAAGTTTTTTTTATTCTTGTGCTTCAGTTTTTGGTTTGCCTTCTAGTTTTTCGCTTCCGCTTTCTAGTTTTCTATTTTTGTTCTTTTCTGGCCTTTTATTTTTCTTCTTTTTCCCCTATTCTTTTATATTATCCATGATAGGTTAAACTGTTTTTTCATTTTAAAATTTAATTATGTTATAAAAGTCACTAGCAGCTACAGTATAAAATAAATCAGTTACAACACAAAATAGTGAAAAATAAGCAATAAGACGCGACGAACAGCCCGTTCTTTTGGATTTCTCTGTCCGCATTTGATTCTAGTTTCTTTCGTTAATTACTAATTATTAGTGTTAAGAAACCTGGGTCTGGACTTAGAGCTTTGGCCCATAGTGGGCACCTCACTACTAGGCTATAAATATGGGGTACTATTGACTGTTTTGTATACAGAATCAGAAAAGAAATCAATAAAGAAAGACCAGGAGTTCTCTCTATCTCTCTGTGTTTCAATCTATTATTTCTGTCTTCTGTGATTGATCTAGTTTTTGCATAAGCAGAGAATTCGATCGGACTGGTCCCCAGCGACGGTTCCTCAACAATTAGACGGCTAATAAACCGTCCACCAAAAGACTTGAACTTCTGGCTTCTGGTTTATTTTCGGCTTGAGTTTCTGGTTTCTGACTTATTTTCACTATTTTTAAATTTCGTCTTTGTCTGATTTTTTAGCTTTTTTGAGCTTTTTTGCCGGTTCTTTTTCTCGTATTCGTTTATATTGTTCATGATTAGCTAACCCGTTTTCCATTTTCAATTTTTTAAATTTAATTATGCCAAATAAACTATAATTAACTATAATATAATTTTAATTAATTATAGTATAATTTTAACTATAAATTACTTTTTTCAGTTGAAATGGGCAGGCTGTTATGGCACAGCTAAAAAAACGCCCATATGAGTCGTGACCGTGTGATTCTGAGTTGTCAGTGACGAGGCAAAACACCAGTCAAGCAAAGCAAAGCAGGCAAGACTCAAGAGGCTGCGACGCCTTGAGCCCCTCCCCTCCTCGCATTGGCGTCGTCCCCACCAAAGCAAAGCGAAAACAAAAGCAGAAACCCAGGCTTTCACGCCGCCCACGTACGGATGTCCCCCACTCCGGCTCATCCGCCGCTCCCCGCCTCCCACCTTCGCCTTTAACCCCGCGCCCGCCCGCCCGCCTCAACGTTTTGGCTAGAATCGGCACCGAAACCAAGCGATTTTCTTTTCTCCGCCCAAAAGCGCGACGCCTCCGCTCGGCCGCTCTCTCCGTCCATCCATCGGCCGCGCGGTCGGCGGCGGAATGGGAATGCTCTGTGAGCTGTGACGCTTTCACCGTGCGTCCGCTGGGAACGAACGAACTCCGCGCGCGCGCGTCGCGACGCGGCCGGGCGCCCCACCCCCACGCCCACGCTGGCAAAAAGGCGAAGATTCCCGCGCCGTCCCGTCGCCATCAGCGCCCTGTACTCAACCCCTGTTTCAGATCCGCCGCAGTCGCAGTCGGCAGTCGCCGAATCCTTAGCTATCCTCCTCCTCCGAACCATGCGTTTAGTAGCCTAGCCTAGCCCTCACGGCGTTAAAAAATTGAACTTTTATCTGTGGGTTGCTGCCGCTGGGTGCGACGATGGGGTGCGGGCAGTCCAAGCTGCCGCAGGGGGAGGAGGCGGCCGTCGCGCTCTGCCGGGACCGCTCCGCGCTGCTGGCCGAGGCCATCCGCCAGCGCTACGCGCTCGCCGACGCCCACCGCTCCTACGCGGACTCGCTGCGCGCCGTCGGCGCCGCGCTGCACGACTTCCTCCGCGGCGTCCAGGCGCTGCCCCCGCCGCCCGACCCCGCGCTGCTGCGCCTCCCCGACCAGCGGAAGGGGGACCCGCTCCCCGCCGCGTCGCCCCTCCCGGCGGTCCCCGTCCCCGACGCGGCCAAACAGGTCGATGACGGTGGGCACATACACTTCCACTCGGACGACGACGAGGGCTCCGACGGCGGGCATATCAGGTTTCCGTCCGACGACGAGGCCGAGCCGCCTCTCCCCCGCCCCGAGTCCCTCCCGCCCGCGGCCCCGGCGCCGCCCCAGCCGCCGCAGATGGCCTTGCCGTACGGTCCTGGCTACGCTCCACCGTACAGCTACGGCCCCGGCCTGGAATATGGATACGGCAACCACATGGGCGGCTATGGCCAGAGTTTCTTCAACATCAGCTATGCCCGCAGCCAGCCGCCGCCGCCGTCTGTGTCATATGAGCACCGCCCTCAAGCCACCAATGCCACCGTCCATTACTACCCGGGTAGTGGTGCCTCCGGGCCACCGCTTCCCGGCTCCTACTACGGTGGGTGTCAGTACCAGTACCCCGAGGGCGGCGGTTTGCCTCAGGTGGCAGCCTCCTCCGTCGAGGGGGCTGCGCCGCCGCGTCCGCCGTCGCCGCCGCGGGTGTCAACCTGGGACTTCTTCAACCCGTTCGAATCATTCGAAAGCTACTACCAGGAGCAGCCGGCTTCCGTGACAACGTATACGCCGAGCCGGAGCTCAAAAGACGTTCGGGAGGAGGAGGACATCCCGGAACTGGAGGACGAGGAAGTGGTAGAGGTCGTCAAGGAAGCGTACGTCGATGACAACCACGGCGGTACAGACAGGTTGCCGAAGGAGAAAGGGAGGAGCAGTGCCAGCGAGGAACCGCACAGGAAGTCAAGGTCGTCGGAAGGCAGTAGTAGTACCGGAAATAGCATGGTCAATGAGGTGCATGTAGTGGAGAAGAGTGTGGTGGAAGAACAGCTGCAGCGGTCGGATGTCGCTGGGCCGCCTGCAGTCCCCGGTAAGACGTACAATGATGATGTCAAGGTGGTGCAGGAGATCAGGTCGCAGTTTGAGCGTGCCGCAAATTGCGCAAACGAGGTGTCCAAGGTGCTTGAGGTTGGGAAGATGCCTTACTACCAGAAGAGCTCGGGACTAAAAGGTTTATTATGTTGCATTCCTGAATTTGCCGTCCAAATCTTCAGTCTGGTGTTATTCTGGCCATCTGATGGAAAAAATGGAATTTTTGCCTAGGGTTTTGTTTAACGTCGTCCGGATATTTTCTTTCTAACTATCGTCCAAATTTAGGATCATTGGATTAGAGATTCAATGACCATGAATTCTCCTCTCTCCCTTTGAATTTTACCCCTTCTCCTTGAAAAAAATCTCCCCCCTTTAAAAACAAAGGTCCCTTGATCTACAATCCAAATGTCACGAATTTAGATGATAATTAGGAAGAAAACATCCGGGTGATGCCTATACACTCCCGTTTGCCTAACCCAATTACTGTTGCAGTATCTTCAATGATGATCTGTGGGCTGCCTTCGGTGGACGAGGAGTTCCTACAGTTTAAAGAGGACAAGGCTATGGAATGTGGCAACCTTTCTTCGACGTTGCAGAAGCTGTACATGTGGGAGAAGAAACTTCTTGAGGAAGTCAAGGTTCTGAGCGTGCTTTACATTTTTGAATTTCTAGCCGAATGATGATATGCACGTACAATTTTGTTGCTAGATGTGTGAGGTTGGACATTAAAGGATGGAAAAGTTGACTATTTGTTATAATTAGCTTGCTACTTGCTTAATATTATCAAAGCAGATTCAGTTGGAAGCTTTTGTGTAACGAACTGTGTTTACATAACGAACTCGAATCTCAACTACTACTTGCAAGTATGTACCCTTTTTTTTATAAAAAGTAAAAATTATCGGGTAGTTAATTATAGACGATTGGGAGTTTACACTACGAATAAGTCCAATCTGGTATTTTATTTACAGTTGCTTATTTTTGTTAAAGTAGTCTGTTCGTTTTTTAATTTTCTTCGACGATGTAGGCTACCATTTCTTTCCCTTTTACGTTTTAGATAATGGTCTCCTGAAGGAATGATTATGTCTTATAGTTTATACTTTAAAGGGCTTTATGTCTCTTATGCTTTGGCTTTACCATCCCCTTGGCTTCCCCTTGACATGCGATACCATGGTTTTACTTTATTGGAGTTGTTTACTCATGTTAAAGAAGACTTGATTCTTCTTTCTTCATGTTCGGTGTTGTTTATACTCTAGTAATTTTGTTCATCACAGACTGAGGAGAAGATGAGGGTGTTATACGAGAAAAAACGTGAGGAGCTGAAAATTTTGTATGGGAGAGGTGCTGAAGCCCATAAGCTTGAGGCAATTGAAATTTATATCAGGAAGCTATCTACAAAATTAAGTGTTGCCATTCAGGTTGTCAACACTATCTCAAAGAAGATCAATAAGCTAAGAGATGAAGAACTATGGCCGCAAACATGTGAGCTGATTCAAGGGTCTGTATCTTTTTTTTTTCAAAAGCAGCAATAAAATTTTATATTAGTACTACTAATCTACTATAGGTACATATTTTGCATGCACTTTGCATACATATTTTGAATGAATGGAGTTGATCAAAGGTAAGCGGTGTCGATGAAGGGTAGAATTGGTGTATGGGGGAACCAAGGGATTATAATTTATATCACCTTTTAGTGCGCATTTAATCCACTATTTTTAGTATGTGAAGTATTTTCCATTTTGGGCATCCACCAGTGAGCACTATCCAATTTCTTGTTGCTTTGCTTCAAACATGTCAAGAGCAGTAGTTGGATATTTTCCTCTTCTGAAGTACTGCAGTTTGTAATCTTTTGGGTATCCTAGTAAGCTGTTAGATCCAATGAGATCATGTTAAGACACAAGTAGTATCTGATGGGAAGATTAATTGGAGCTGCAAGTCATCCTCAATGATAGTTTAGAAAAGTGTCGAAGCTATGAATTTTATGAAGTAATAGCTTGACATGAAAGTTAACTACGAAAATAGGTGGTTTATCTAACTCTCGTTCCATGGCTAAAGGATATGGTAGATAATCAATTTCTGTATAAATTATGCATAAAGGTGTAATTATTCCTTATCTTCTTGCTTTCAATCAAGCTAAATCTCTTAGGCTATATCAGATATCTTGGATGAGAATGGTGCTTTGGTTTGATGATTTCCCTGTGAAGAAACTCTTTAGCTTTAATGGAATGTCAAGAAACAAGGAGAGATGGGGAATGACAGCATTCAGCATGTTAAGAATAACTGAATGAAATCCTGATCAAATGTTGATTAACTATGCCAAATTGTCTCCTTGCTTTTATTGGTCAAAAGTACCGGCACCTATTATTTTTTATTGTCATAGTTCAATTTGTCTGCCATCCAGTTATTAATATTGGAATCTTACGATTTCCTAGATGTTGTCATTACAACATTAAAAGGCTTCTTTACAGAAGCTGTTGTTATGCATTTTTAAGTTGGCACCTTGGATTACTTTGTTATTTGTATGTTAATATTGATTCGTACAATGAATTCTCAGGATGATGCAAATGTGGCATGCCATGTCAGAATGCCATCAGATCCAGTGCCATGCCTTATACCAAGCTAAAAACATGGACTCTGCCATAGCTGCTGCAAGATTCAGTGAAGCTCATATGGACTTAATCAAACAGCTGGAGCTTCAGTTGCTGGATTTGATTGCCAGTTTTGCTGCATGGGTTAATGCTCAAAAGAGCTATGTTAGCACTTTGAATGAGTGGCTCAAGAAGGGAATTGATTATGTGCCTGAAGTAACTGATGATGGGACTCCCCCCTTTTCTCCAGGACGTTTAGGAGCGCCACCTGTTTTCATCATCTGTAATAATTGGGCAAACAGCATCGAGAGGATATCCGAGAAGGAAGTAGTAGACACAATGCATGCTTTTGCCTCTAATGTTCTCCACCTCTGGGAGAAGCACAAGTCAGAGTGGAGGCAGGGTATGATGGCTAATAAAGATATGGACAGGGACCTTAGAGTGATGGAAAGGGATGAACTGTCAATCCGTAAAGCTCTAGAAGCACAAAACAAGAAGCTTGTGCTTATTTCCAATCAGAGCGGTGTATCCTTATCTGCACAGGTGTTACAGGATGGTGGTCCACCTGCTGAATTGGGTTTGCAATCATGTATGAATAAACTTTTTGAAGCAATGGAGAACTTCGCTGCTGCCTGTGTGAATGCATACAAGGATCTCCATCTTCGCTCTGAAGAAGAGAAAACTCGACTTGCCCAATAGAGTGGCAGAGTTTCCTAGCGGCATTTCAGACTTTGCTGGTACAGGGCAAGTAACCGACCCCGGTGGTTGGATGAACAGCAACAATGCACATAGCGGTATCACAAAATTCACAGTTCCAGTCTCAACCAATGTGCCTTGCTTGCGCTTGGCTTTCCCGCTCTGTCAGGTTCCAGGGTCGTTGCAGGGCCTGCAGCAGCCGCTGTGAAAATTTGTCCTTCTGAGATGGGGTCTGATCAGATTGTTATTGCTCTTAACAGGCCTGCATTTTTAGGGTTGGATGATCTGCTGTTTCTCGTCATACCTATACCAGAGAGACGATTCTGTAAAGAAGGAAGCAGAAAGCATCGGAGACAGAGGAATGGAAGCTGCCGATCGAAACAGAGATCTTAAGATCTTTGATCATCCATGAAGGTCCTACAATTGTTTGTAGAGATGCTCTTTAAGTCTGTATCAACTTAGTATTGCGCGATGAATCGTAGCTGCATGATTGCATGGTACCGAGACATTTGGTGCTCTCCGTGGCGCTCGGCTGCAGCTTCGCACCGCAGTATTTGTAGTGTTGCCGGTGCTTGAGCTTTTTAGGCTTAGACAACACTGTCTGCAAACTCCTAAATTTATTCAGCCGTCATCAAAGGTTTCCTTCTGTTTATTTTTGTACATACGATTCATTTGTATCTGTGACTTTTGTACAGCTATGGTAACTTGAGCCTTTGTGTATTATTTTTCTTTCTAAAGTTGTTTTTGGAAGAAATGGCACGAACCTTGGGCTAGGCTAGTGCCCCCCCCCCTCTACGCCTCTGCTCTCTGTGGCTCCGCAAGTTCACCCCTCCGGATTAGAGATGGCAACGGGTAAATACCTATCGGGTATTGCCATTCCATACCCGTACCCGCTAGGTGTAAATTTACCCGTCGGGTTACCCGTATCCGCACGCGGGTAGGAAAATTTATCCATACCCGTACCCGCACGGGTATTACTACCCGACGGGTAACCCGTACTCGCAAGCATACCCGGTTCAACACATAAGAATATCATCAATTTAGACATTCATTAATCATACATGCCAAGCACAAAAGCGTCTAATGATCAAAATTAGTACATCACATAAACATACTTGACATGACCATATCAACATATGACAAACAAATAAACAATCAACAACAAGTAGATAATAAAATTAACATTTGAGTGGGATGTCTAGTTGTCTAATGCGGGTATTCATTACCCGCGGGTAGGCGGGTATGGGTAGTATATACCCACACCCGCACCTGCCTACCCGGCGGGTAGAGGATTTCGCCCAATAACGTACCCATGGGTACATAAAATTTTTCATACCCGTCTCTTTATCGGGTAAAACCCGTCGGGTATTCGGATATCGGGTACCTATTGCCATCTCTACTCCGGATCCCGGGCTCCCAGTCATGTCGACACCACCACCGCCACAGGCCACCGGCCCACCAGCCTCCGCCGTTCTACATCTATAAATCATGTTGTTGCCATGCTTTACATATGTTATTTACTTATTTATTTCAGACTCTTGTATTGATGTCTCTGTAATTCCCACAGTTTCAGTACACGCCACAACATTTGGCGAGATTGTTACAGATAATTGTGGATGGAAATTGTGATATGGCTGTGAGACAGGTCGAAAGCATTCATTTCAAGAACTTTGTTTCGAACAACTGGTCACCTAATGATCTTAGTATGTGAATTGTGA
Source organism: Dendrocalamus latiflorus (assembly GCA_017311315.1). NCBI lineage: Eukaryota > Viridiplantae > Streptophyta > Magnoliopsida > Poales > Poaceae > Dendrocalamus > Dendrocalamus latiflorus. The sequence goes on along the minus strand of CM029670.1, from coordinate 6,226,435 downwards.
AGGGCAGTAGTTGAGCACCAATTCCCTTGTGTGTTTCGGTAGCTTACACTTTTGTCCCCTTTCTGTAGAAGAAAAGCACACAATTCTAGAAAGTGACAAGTCCATGGTTCGTGAGAATATACTGGGCTTTGTTACTCAATTGCTTCCACTGCTAAGTAACTTTGTCGCAATCCACACCTATCATTTTCTTAAGGAGTATGTCTTTCCTGTCGTTGCCATGTGCTAGAATTGTAGTGCCAAAAGTGTTTGGTATATTGGCATTTCTTTACCAGATAAACTGAAATCTAGGACCACTAGTTTTAAATAAGGTATTCACCATGTTTATTATTGTTTTAAATCCATATTTTTCCTTCACCTATTCAGGATAAATGATGGTAACAACTGCTGACATGTAAGTAACTTCAACATCCAGCCGATTGCAGTTAAAGGAAAGTAATATTTATGATTTATGTTTTTCTCTTTTTTCCTTTTTCCCTTGTGCTGCTGGAACTGAAGTGACATATTCTGTGAAATGTAGAAAAAATGTAGTTAAAGAATATTGAGTCTTCCGCTCTTCCTTCGCATAACACAAGGAACACAAGCTGTTCTAACTTGCAATTGCAGTTGGTGCTAGAAAAGCATTTGTTCTCCGTCTTCCTGTATGGCTGGACTCTGGAACCTCTATTATAACCTCAGTTTGTACATAGTCAATCTAGGTAATTTGTTGTGTAGACGCATAATACAAAGTGTTTCTTCAAGCTGTAATGTGGTAGAATTGCTATTGTGTGGTGTCTTTTTGTGGTGTCAAGTTCTACGTGATGCACATCAGCTTTCATTATTTTATTCTTCATGATATCTCACTGAAGTTGTAGTGTAGTGTGTTTTTTAATGATGAAAAATACAACATTTGGCATCGTTGATGTTTGTGAAATGTGTGGATAATTGAGAGTATATACAGGTTGCTATAATGCTTGACTAAATTTTAATGTAGATAGTGCCAATATAGCGTGGAGACTTGCCATGATAGTTTAGTAGAAGGACTTTTTCTTAATTAGATATTTATTCTAATTAGAATACTTTTTTAATATCATCAAAGTGTTTCGCTATAATATCAGCGTTGTATCAGTGCTTATGGGCATGTTCTTTTTGACTTTGCTTTATGCCTTATGGCTGTGGTTTAAGACTTTTGGGCTATTTGTAAGAGGGATTACAGAGTAATAACAACTCGTGTGCAATTTTAATCGATATAAATAAAGTCGTTATAATGTGTACTATAATTAATTTGTAAACCCCATCTTGAAAAGACTCCGTTTGAAAGTTGGTTACTGTAGAAAAACTGAAAACTAGCTTTTAGAAGCTAAAAAGAAGACATCCTATGTGCTTTTGCTATGATGGGCCTGTTTGGCAACGGTTGCGGCTTATGGCTTTTGGCTGAAATTTTCGAATTTTGGCTGTTTACGGTACAGATTACGGAGAGATAGATACTCACTTGCGATTTTGGATGGTACATATGTTGGGCTTTTAACGTATACATCGTTTAACTTATAGACCCCGTCTTGAGAAAATACTCCGTTTGAAAGTTAGGTACTGTAGCAAAAACAAAAGCCGTCAGCTTCGGAGGAAAAGAACATGCCCGCAATTTAATTGTAACTTAGTGAGATTTTCATTCTGCCATAAATTAACCCCTTTATTTTATTTCTAGTTCCGTCACTGCCCGATGACATGGGTCTTTGTTGATATGAGTTTTTCAGTGATGGCCCAACATCTTGCGCTGAGTATGAGCACCGCAGATTAAGTTGCAGAAAGCCAATATGTCAGGCTATTGCATCACTAGAAATAAGCTAGGGTTCTTGATGTGCCGGTGACCTACTCGTAACGACACACACTAGCAAGTGCTGCAATTCTATTCAGAAAGTGACACGTATCTCAAAGCTAGGAAGAAAGGTCTTGTTCTTTTTGTTTTTAACTTCGGCTTATCTGGAAGTCGAAATAAATAGAACGATTTCTTCAAATAGCTTCTCGAAATTATTTTTTCAAATGATTTCTCGAATCTAATCCCGTATGCATCGTCCATGTCTTTAAATAGTTTCCTGAGCCCAAACGGTGTTCACCAGAGGTGGAGCTGGGTCTAAGACACAGATTAAATTTTCTCACTACAAAACACTATAACCTAAGGGAAGGAGCTGGGCTTCATGCACTCTCCATGGAGTAGGCCCGAGGCTGATTGGCTACCTGGCTACGCCCCTGATGTTCACTACTGTCTAAAAAATATGGGATAGACTATTGCACAGGCGACTGAAATTTTTTTAACTTTCAGTCACCTAAAGTTGCACTTTGAATCACCTAAAGTTGCACATGTTTTTTTGGAGGGGCTGCAATTTTAGTTGATTGAGAGTGCAATCTTAGGTCACCTGAAGTTGCACTCTGAATCACCTAAAGTTGCAGCTGTTTTTTTGGAGGGAGGCTGCAATTTTAGTTTATTGAGAGTGCAATTTCAGGTGACTGAAACATAAAAAAATTTCAGTTGTGCAATAGTAAAACTGAAAAAAAATAGATAAAGCATCAATCACAGCCAAAAGTCTTCGGCCGTAATTCAAAAGACCAGTAACAGAGAGGAACATAGAAATCTCCGATGATCAGGATTTCAAGACTGGTGACACCCGTCGTATCAGGCCAGTATGTGAACATATCTGAACCCGTCACACAAGACAAACGATGCGCAAGGCCGTGGCAGCTTCGCCGGCTTCGAGAATGGAAATGCCATGCATGTACGTCCGTACGCACCAACCGCAGCTCAATTATACGCACACAAGGGAGGCTGAGGCCGTCAGGCTATGACACCATAGACGTCCAAGTGTCCAACCAACCGCTCGCAGTTGGTGGTTCCAACCGCGCGCACGGCGTGCCCTCGACGCTTCCTCGCCTAGTACGTACGTCGTCGTCGTCGCGCGCGCTCGTGTGGCGCGGTTGCCGCGGCCACGGGGGGCATGCCAACCAGGCCGTGCTGATGGCCACCGGCACCAGCATGACAGCGCACAGTCGCCTCTCCTTGTTTCAGGTGTGTATGGTATATATGCGCTTGCACGGCGCGTCAGATGAAGGAGCTAGCTGCAACTTGGCATCTGTCCATTGTGCCATATCCAAGTCTCGGAGTAACCAAGCTTGTACGGAGTGAACCAACTGATCAGCGAGTCAGCTATGGAGGTGTACTGCGCCGAGCAGCAGCTCTGCAGGCTAAGGCAGCACGTCGCTTCCTCGTCCTCATCGGCGGCAGTGATGGCCGGCGCTTTGGAAGGCGTGGCCTGCGTGTACGAGCACGTGGAGTCGCTCGTGCGCTCTGCTCGCGCCGAGCAAGTGGAGGAAGAGCTGGAGGAGTCCGTCGCGCTGCTCGACGCGTGCGCCGCGGCGCGGGACGGCCTGCGCGCGATGCGCGCGTGCGCGCTTGACCTCGAGGTGGCCGTCCGGCGGGGAGACAGCGCCGGCGCCCAGAGAGCAGCGCGCGCGTACGCGCGCCTGGGCAGGAAGGCACGCGCGGACGTCAAGAAGCAGCAGTGCCGGCACCTCAGCTCGAGGCACGGACTTCAAGCGCCCGACGACGACAGGCACTCGCTGCAGGAGGCACGGCGGGTCACCGTGGCGGTACTGGAGCGCGTCGTGGCGGCGCTGTCGCGGCGGATCCCCGTGACCGAGACGAGGGCAGCCAACAAATGGTCGACGTGCGTGGCGAGGGCGTTCAGGAAGACGACCCGAGTGGCGTGCGAGGACAACGAGATCACAACCACCTTGTGTTCCTCGTCCAAAGATTTGCACGACGATGAGACGGCGACGCGAGCACAGAAGGAGCTGAGAGCGTTGGGAGACACGATTCAGCGTCTGGAGGACGGGTTGGAGCTGCTGTTCAGGCGATTGGTGAAATGCAGGGTGTTCTTGCTCAACATGTGCAGCTTATAGGCGCTGCTGCTACTGCACTGCTGGGTGTTTGATCGGAGCTTGAATAGACCAGCTGTGTGTGTGTACAGTGGATATGACAGATAGATGATCGTGTATGCTAAAATTTTGACACTTGTCTATGAAGAAAAAATAGCCCTAGCAAAGTTTTTGAGTAATTGGTGCTTATTTTGGATTGATGATGCATCTCCCTGATGGATCGTATTAGCAAACGACAAGGAAAGCCTCAAAATTCTGATATGTCATATGCTATTGAAGAGTGAACAGAATCTCTTCACTTCCATAAGCTTTCATGTTTCTTCTCTCTATTACATTTGTGTGTGTATATGCTTTCTAAGTAAGCATGTACTTGATATGGTGCAGGGCACTTTATACTTCAACTGGAATCCTAACAACAAGAAACTCATGCATCAGTAAGACATGAAATCAAAATGCTTTCATTAAAAAGAGATCTATACATGAAAACTTTCTTTACACTAGGCAGGTGCTTCAGCTTCTTCAGAGAAAGAAAATACCAAGCTTTTTCCTGAAGGTAGATGTGGCAAAGGCTTTTGATTCCGTAAGTTGGCCTTTCTTGATTGAGGTTTTGGAAAATTTTGGTTTCGGTATTGCTTGGAGGAATTGGATTGCTAATCTACTCTGCTCGTCTTCTTCGAGTGTTCTAGTAAATGGTTTCTCTGGAGAATCTTTCTGGCATGCTAGAGGTCTACGACAAGGAGACCCCATTTCCCCATTGCTCTTTATTCTAGCTATGGAGCCTTTGCAAAGACTAATTGCAAGAGCAGAGGAGGATGGAGTTCTCACGCCCTTGTCAGGGCAGCACTTGCCGTTTAGAGTATCCATGTTTGCGGATGACGTGGCGGTTTTTTTAAGGCCAGATCAGAATAATCTAGAAGCTTTCAAAGCAATCTTGGAGCTCTTTGGAAGGGCTTCTGGGCTGTTCACTAATTTGGAAAAAACAGAAATCTACCCAATAGCTTGCACAGCTCCGCTAATTGAGTCTGCTCGGCAATGTTTCCAAGGAAAGATAAGCTCCTTTCCTTGTAGATACCTCGGACTTCCTTTGCATTCGTGCACTTTGAGGAAAATTGACTGCCAGCCCTTAATTGATAAGATTGCAAATAGATTGCCAAGGTGGAAGGGAAAGTTTTTAACCATGCCTGGAAGAGAAACCTTGGTAAAACATGTTCTTTCATCCATGCCTACTTACTTCTTGACAGTGCTGCCCGCGCCCAAATGGTTGACAAAGAAAATAGATCGTTTTCGAAGAGCTTTTTTGTGGAAAGGCAAAGAACCTGAACATGTAAATGGCGGACACTGTCTAGTAAATTGGCAAACGGTATGTAAACCGCGCCCCCTAGGAGGATTGGGAATACTTGATTTGCAAAGATTTGCCCGAGCTCTTCGCTTAAGATGGTTGTGGGTAAAATGGAGAGATCCTACTCGGCCCTGGTCCTCCATGGAGCTGCCGTGCAACAGAGAGGATTTTGCTCTTTTCTCGGCAAGTACGACAATCACGGTTGGAAATGGAGCAAAGACTAGTTTCTGGAAGGATAAGTGGCTGAACAACCAGAGCTTGCAATCTTTAGCTCCGGACATTTTTAAAATTTCTCGGAGGAAAAAGATTTCGGTTCAAAATGCCATGCAGCAACATTTCTGGTTAAATTGTATTGGGACAATTTCGGAGGCTAATCAACTCTCGCAACTAATCGGGTTAGCGGGAAGCCTGTATCATGTCACCCTGGAGGATACAGAAGATTCCATTCTTTGGAGATGGACAGCAAGTGGGGAGTATTCGACTCGATCGGCTTACTCAATTCAGTTTAGTGGTTTAATTCCGAAACCTTCTCTAAACCATTTGTGGAAAGGACATGCCGAACAAAAAGCCAAATCTTTTGGATGGCTACTTCTGCAACACAAGATTTTAACTGCTGACAATCTCATCAAAAGAAATTGGCCATGCAATCCTTTGTGTGCTCTCTGTTTCCAGCAGGGAGAAAGCCCCGGACACTTAGCAAAAGATTGCATGTTTACCGTTGCTGTTTGGAGCAAAGTGATAGAGCTCTTGAACTTGAGAGACCTTCCAGCTGGGCAAAGTTACAATAGCCTCTCGGGTTGGTGGAAGGCTTTTGCAAAAATTAGGCCACAAACAACCAAACGAGAATGCATTGGGGCTCTACTCCAAATGTGGTGGAATGTTTGGAGGGAGAGGAATAGAAGAATTTTCGAAAACTCCTTTCTCTCAGTGGAATCGGTGGCAGATCAAACAGTTATAGGTAGCAGGCAAGTGATCTTAGTTGCTTCGACAAGAGAGGCGACAGGAATCGGGTAGCGGTCAGGGTTTGGAGTCCTTTTTCTTTTCTTTTCTTTTTTTGCCTTGTTTCTCACGGTCGGGTGACCGTTTTGTATTCTTTTCCCCTTCCCTCTTTTAATATATGGCAGTCCTCCTGCCTTTCTTTCAAAAAGTAAGACATGAAATCAAGGGGGAAAAATATATATATCATGAATAGAGTCAAGCCATTCTCCATAGATGCGCTTGTAGGTTCAGTTGCTTCTTCTCTTTCACAAACAAAGTGTGCTACACGTAGTTCGCTGATCATGGAAGTTGGAGGAGTTGCAGCTTCCCATTATCTCCTTGTTCTTTGATGTCCCATGGAGATTTTCAGACTATATGCCATCATTTACAGTACAAGAAATCCCCGATGAGCCCGCTTTCATGGAGTAATTCCCTGAAGACAAATATAAATCACCGGACATGTATACACTTGTGTGTTTTGATTTGTAAGAGCAACTGCATCAACGAGGAGTGAACCTTCAATGTCGCCTAATGCATGATATGATTCCAGATGGTCATTTGATCAGACATGCCTGTACCATGCATTTTAGCAGGTGAATATAAATGGTGGATCCTGCTTCAGATTGCTGAAACATGCCTCGACACTGACGAACCTTCCATGTACTTCTGCTGTTTTGTTTGTTTCGGGTTCCTGGTCATCCATCTGAACCAAACAATGCATCAAGCACTTGCGCGTGCAGTTTCCTTTGCTGGCAGTGCATCGAACATGACAACCCAGCTATGTTAGTTAGCAATGTGTGTTGAATTAGACAAGAAGTGAAGGGCATCAACTTGTCTGTGGCTGCAGTGGCCATGCAATCAAGATCAGATGAGAGGCTACTGATGGATATTCTTGCTGTCTGTCCATTTTGCTAGTTCACGCCATCTTCTCAACCTCCTGATTATAAGTAGGGAGATTTAGAGCATCAACACCATCAACTCACCATTTGCTCCCCTTGCCTATTTCATCTTCCATACCAACACTGAAAGAAAGCACCAAATTTACTTCCAAACATGGCTGGCCATCAACGATCATCAAGTTTGCCGTCTATGCCTCACCCCAGCGAGATCAATGTTGAAGAAGAGCTCCACAACATAAATTCAGTCATTTCCTCGCCATCTGCCACTATTGGAATGGTATGTGATGGTCTGAGGAGGCTTGGAGACGTCTACAACTGCATCAATGAGATCATATACTTGCATAGCAACCAAGTACATGGGAAGAGGCTGGAGGAAGAAATGGAGAGGTCTCTGGAGGTACTGGATCTCTGCAATGCTATGCAAGAAAGCTTCACTGACCTGAAGATGATCATCCAGGAGCTGCAGATGGCCCTCAATCGAGGAGACCACGCAGTTGTTCATGTTAAGGTTCAATCTTACATTCGCTTGGTGAAGAAGGCTAAGCATCACCTGAAGAAATCCGGCAACAAGGCTGCCTCTGATGAGAATGGAAGGCTTGTCAGTTTATTGAAAACAGCAAGGGGGTTTACTTTCTCAGTTGTCAAATCTGCACTGGAGCTCTTGTCGAAGCAAATGGCCACCTGCAATGCAAGCAAGTGGTCTCTTATCTCCAAATCATTCAAGAAGACAGAAGTTTCATGCGAGGAAGTGCAATTGCAGGCATTAGAGTTGGGCATTGTAGGCCTAGAGAGTGGAATCGAGAACCTGTTCAGGAGATCGATCCAAACCAGGGTTTCTCTTCTGAACACACTTAGCTCATAGATGCTCTACTGGTGCACTGCGATTGGCATCCAACTTTTAGAGGACCTGTCAATCACCAAAATTTTGTACATGATAATATGTATACAGCTTTAAATGTATAGCAAGATATATACGATTGAAAGGCATAGTTTGCTTCCTTGCAAAAAGAACTTAGCATAGTTTTTTTAACCTGTAGTTGTTCCTTCACATTTGCTCCCAAATGGTATGATCCTCACCCATTTGAATAAGAAGTGGCATGCTATCTCTATGTAGTACCATGCACAATCAGAAGTCACCCAAACTGAAGTCACAAAGACTTTTATCGTACCAGTGATTGATTGTTTTTGGCACTTTCTTCCATGCCTAGACTCTAAAACTAGTCAAATTTTTTGCCAGATACTACCTGCATTCATATGCCAATGTTGTATCCTAGAAGGCTGTCATCAGAATTTAAACCAACTCACCTTATTACATTTTTGGGAGTGTCTATACAACATTTGACTGTTTTTTAGAACAAAAATAGTCAGATTTTGAGCCGTTAGATGAAGATCCAATGCCCTAGATCATTTTTTTGAGGGGATCATTTTTTTTTGGAGAGGGGCTTGTATGGATGGATCCGTTGGATGGAGATCTAACGTCCCAGATCAATCTGACTGTTTTTGTCCTAAAAAATAGTCGAATGTTGTATAGACATTCCTTACATTTTTTCTGTATAGTCCAGTTATTATACTTTTGTAGTGATTTAACTTGACATGATTATCTCAGACAACTAGCTTAATATTGACATGGTAAATTATGCTGTTCATTGAGTCAAGACTGCGTGCACTTACGTGGTTGTCCTTGCTGTGGATAGATGAAACCCGCCAGCGATGCTGCACGAGTGGCAGAACTCATCCTAATTTTGACTTGCTACAGGAGAACCAGACTAATTATTCCTCTCACCAACACTTAAGTTACATTGCATTTCCTTCTTTCATGATCGCGTATCTAGATCTGAAATTAAACTAAACACCCGTGCAGAGAGAGATGTCACCAGGAACTGAGACATGACAGGCACAAAAGTTCACTCATTAACGTTTGTTGCACTGACCCACTCATTAACGTTTGTTGCACTGACCAAAAACAGATGAGCAACGACTTGTCTGGGCTTGGGTGGCCATGTTTCAGCAGATCACTTTATACAACAATTCAGATCATATGGAGGTTAGTGGACGAGATTTTTGCTGTCCATTGCTCTGTCCATGCCATCGCTTCTGCGTCTCCGCTATAAATATAGGGAGAGAAACCAAGGGTTGAGCACCAACAAAACTGCAGCTTGTCTTGCCTGCTCTTCTCTTCCATTTCCATACATAAGAAAATAGCATCAAAGCCTCAATTCCAAGCATGGCTTGTCATCTAAGATCTGCAAGCTTGCCTTCTAGCCCTCGCTCAAATGAAACCAAAGTTGAGGAGCAGCTCCAGAGCCTAAACTCAACCATCTCTTCACCCTCGGCAACCATGGACACGATGTGTGATGGTTTGAGGAGTCTTGGAGGCATCTACAACTGCATTGAAGAGATGATGTGCACGCACAGCAACCAAGTTAGCCTTTGCCAGACCCTGCAAAGGGAGGCGGTAGAGGAAGAGCTTGGACGGTCACTCGTCTTGCTTGACCTCTGCAATGCCATGCAGGAAAGCTTCATGGACTTGAAGATGAATATACAAGAGCTTCTGTTGGTTCTCAGAAGAGGAGAAGATGCATCTGTTCAAGCCAAGGCATACATCCGGCTAGCAAAGAAGGCACAAAAACAATTCAAGAAGATCAGTAAAAAGACTACTTCTGACAAGAAGGATTGCAGGGTAGTGAAGCTACTGGCAGACGCGAGACAGGTCACTATCGCACTGCTCGAATCCACATCCCGCCTCCTGTCAAAGCAAATTGAGATTCCCAAGTGGTCTCTTGTCTCCAAAACATTCCAGAAGAGCAAAGTAGAGTGCGAGGAGGAGCAATTGCAGGCATTAGAGTGTAGTATCAGAGATCTTGAGAGTGGAGCGGAACTTCTGTTCAGGAGATTGATCCACAGCAGAGTTTCTCTTCTGAACACTCTTAGCTCATAGACACGTGAGCTCTCATTCCCTGTGATTAGCATCCACCTTTTAGAGGATTAGTCAAGCATCACAAAAATTTTGTAATATATATACTAGTGGATATGTATAGAAAGTTCACTGAATCGAAAAACAAAGTTTCTGCCAATTCCATGTTGCGAATATCCTGACTTGGCTTCTCATTGCTGAAAAAAGTTAGTGCTTGGTGAATATTATCATTTACTGGCAACAGAACAGAAACCTGAAATTTGGAGCACCCCAGTCCAAGTAAATTTTGCGTTGTTTCTACATTATTGATGCTAAAGAAATGATGTCACCACAAGATGATCACTTATGGGCCTCATGAAAATAGTTCTTTTTGCAACGGTCATGTTACTCACATGTGCGCCCTCAACTGCACGATCCTTGTGGAATGGATCTTGCTCTACGCAGTTGAAACATGCCAGCTACAAGCCATGAGCTATAACCTTGTGATTAGCGTTATCACTACAGGGGCAAACACCTACTTATGTCAATGACTAACAACAATCAATTAATGCCACCAATAATACTCAATTAACAGCCCGTTAAAGAACCTTTCTTGCACTTACTTCAAGATCCAGATCCATCACGATGCTAGGAACCAATGCAGATTCTTGCTACCAATAATTGGAACATGACAGAGTGTCAAGCTCATTTTGGAGGTGTCTGGTGGCCTAAAAGAAACACACATCACGTGTAAAACCTTGATATTGTGGCAATTCTGCAGCATTGCCGTGAAACTTTAACAGTTAGCATCTGGGAGATGAAATGGCATGATTCTTTTTGTCTACCTTTCAAAAGATGCTGTCTCAGTTGCTTCCGGTGTATAAATAGGCCTAGCTGAACGGGTAGACACATCAAACCAAACTTTCTTCTTTCTTCCTCATCTCCAATCTCAAATACTCCAATACAAACATGGCTTGCCATCTAAGATCAGTAAGCTTGCCATCTAAGAGGCACTCCAATGAGACTGAAGTCGAAGATGAGCTGCACAGCCTAGAGGCAAGCATCTCTTCACCCTCCGCAACCATCGAGGCAATGTGCGATGGTTTGAGGAGGCTTGGAGATGTCTACAGCCACATCGAGGAGATCATCCACTTGCCCAGCAACCAAGTTTGCTCTGCGCAGCAAAGAAAAATGTTGGATGGAGAAATGGAAAGTTCTCTCAAGCTCATCGATCTCTGCAATGCCATGCAAGAGAACTTTGCCAAGCTGAAGACTATAATCCAAGATCTGCAAGCGGTTCTCAGAAGAGGAGACGATGCAAGCATTCAGGCCAAGATCCCATCTTACACCCGCTTGGCCAAGAAGGCGCAAAAACAATTCAAGAAGATTAGCAAGAAGACTACTTCTGACAAGGAGGATTGCCTGCTGGTCAGGCTGTTGATCAAGACTAGAATCATCGCCGCTTCTTTACTCGAGTCCACCTTGTGTATCCTATCGAAACAAGTAGCGATGCCCAAGAGGTCTCTTGTCTCTAAGGCATTCCAAAAGAGAAGAGTAGTTGTTTGCGAGGAGGAGCAGTTGCAGGCATTAGAGTGCACCATTGGAGATCTTGAGAATGGAGCAGAACTTCTGTTCAGGAGAATGATCCAGAGCAGAGTTGCCCTCCTAAACATTCTTAGCTCATAGATTCTCCTCAAGCGAAGTCACTCTAACATCCTGTGATTGGCCTCCGCCTTTTAAAGGATTCGCCAATCTTTATACCTGTAAATTTACAGAACATGTGCAATTGAAGATAACAGTTTTGATCCAGCCAAAGTTTCTTGTTCAACCATTTATACATGCTTCTTTTGATTTCAGTGGTATTTTGATGATGTGATTTTGCGATGTCCATAAAACTATGGGGCAATCCAAATAAATTATTTAACCACAGAAACTAAGCCTATGACTCTAATGTGCATTCTTGCTGTACCTGTGTAACAATAATTTCCCCTCTTTTCAATTCTAGAGTTATTATTACTTGTGTTAAGACTTAAGACCTAGAGTACTTCTCAGAATATAAATCATTACAGCAATAATGCTGTGACCATGTTACCTCACACTTGTTTAATCCCGTAATCTGAACACGATCCTTGGTGGGTGGATCATGCTGGGTTGCTCTGCATACACGAAGCAAGCCAGCCTCAAGCCTCGAACCCCCACGAGGCCCGACCTTGTGATTAGCCAATTAGTTTAGTTTTAACTATCCAAATCGCCAACGCGACAGCGGAATGCTCACGTGTTTGCTCATTTGGCAGCGGGGTGCCAAACTTAAAAGCAGGAATATACTGTTGAATGTTGAACCAATAACAAGAACATGATCCCTGTGCAGTGGATCGTCCTCTCCATCACCTAAACAAGCCAGCTCCAAGCCACAAGGATTGAGACTTGAAATTAGCACGAATTTCTAGCAAAGAAAATACCTGCTTAAATTGAGGACTGGGCAATAGAAAAGATAACACGTGTAACAGCTAGATTTTTGGTTAGCAACCCATTAAATAGGTGCTTAAGCATGCAAATATGTCAAGGTCGACTACTCGACTCAACCACACTGTTGATTCCTGCTGCCAATCGTGGAACATGATAATGTGGTGGCTCATCGTGAGGATAGCCAATGCACTAAAAAACGTACTACACATGAGACAGCTTTGATATTGTAATTGCTATGCTACTGCCAGATCTCAAGCCATGATAGACAGCACCTGGGAGTTGAAGTGGCACTGTTCTTCATCAATATGTCCCATGTATTTTTAATTTTCTAAAGACATGCGTGTACCATCCTTGGTTTGTTAGCCTGCGTACCATGTAACCCTCTTGTCGGATGAATGGTCGTGTTGTTTTCCGTACGTCATTTATCTGAAGTTCTCTTCCGTATATGCATTCCCGATTGCATCGCAATATCACTTACCTTGTTACTTACGAATCATTGTTACCTCAATTGTCCTCACAAAATTTTTCGGAAAATTTATCGCACTACAACAACATATGACGATCGCAAAATACGAAAATCACAAATGGATCAATCGATATTATCTTCCCTTTTTATTTCAAAAAATAACTCAAAAACAAGATTTGTTAAATATTACCTGCCTTCAACAATTGTTATTTACGCCTCCACAATTATTTTTTATCAGATTAATAAAATAATTATATATATTTTAAAAATCACTCAACGGTTGAGCGACTAGAGGATTATCGCCTAATTGTTGGGCGACTTGGGGTCTTGTCGCTCTACGGTTGGGCGACATGAGTTGGATGACTTGGTCACGTGTCGCTCAACGGTGGAGCGATATATGATCAAAACTACATAAAAAAAAATAAAAAGTATGTATAATACTGTAACTCCAAATTAAAAATTAATTATTTACAAAATCCTACCTTTTCCGTTTATTTCTTTCATGTTTCGGGCCGAGCCGCGGAGCCTAGGTCTAGGTCTCAATGTTGGCCCATCCGTTCAGATCAAAGCTCACTTGGCCTGGCCCACGCACAGCAACCAGACCAACACCGGGCACACGCAAATTCAGTACACGATGCTCACTGCTTTGCCTGTTCCAATCTGACTATTTGTTCATCTAAAAAAACCCTAACTGGAGTTTATCACAAGATCCACCATTATATACATTACACACTCGTGCAGGCTCTTGTCTCCGATAATTGGAACATAACACAACGATAAGCTCAATTAGATGCGCCAAAAAATTGCACAGCACATGGCTTTTCTCGAGATCTCAATATGCACCACATTATCAAATGAGATAGAGATACCAAATGTTGCAGACAGCTTAAACATAACAGCGATGCTGCACGAATGGAGCTAAATCATCTCAGATTCGCGATGCAGAAGTTTTAAGCAGCAATCTATTAAATAACCGCCTGAGCGGGCAATTATGTGAATATCCACCACCGGACTACACCACCCTGCTGATTCTTGCTGCCAATTGTTGGAACACGATGATGTGATTGCTCATCTCGAGGATAGCCAATGCACTACCATATGTTCTAAGGGTCTGTTTGGGAGAGCTCCACCACTGAAAACGTAGATTTGGAGCAGCAGCTCCACCGTGGATCTGGGATCCCACCATGGAGTGTTTGGCTTGTACAGCAGCTCCAGATCCACGAAATTGAGGTTTTGGTGGGAATGACCACTTTTGGTGGGATGGGGTGTGTAACCAGTGGCATTGGTGGGTAATTACCACCCAACTCCACGGTGGAGCACCCCTTGAGGAGCTCCATGAAATCCATGGATCTGGCCCTCAGATCCAGGATTTTGGTGGATCCAGATTTCGCAGAGCTGGAGCGTTTGGGTAAAATTTCGTGGAGTGAAACTGTTTTTCGTGGATCTGGAGCTGGTGGAGCTCTTTCAAACAGGCCCTAAACAAGAGACAACTTGATGTTGTAATTGCTATGCTGCTGCCATATGTCAAACCATAACAGACAGCATCTGAGAGATGAAATTGCATGATTCGTTTTGTCTACCAATCAAATGATGATGTTTCTATGCTGCTCATGTATAAATAGGCCTCACTAGAAGGCTAGCCACATCAAACTGAAAATCGATCTTTCCTTCTCATCTCCTCAACCTCAATCCAGATAGAAGTGTCAGGAGCAGATATGGCGTGCCACCTAAGGTCAATAAGTTTGCCCTCTAGGCCTCACACCAGTGAGACCGAGGTTGAAGAAGAGCTGCACAGCCTTGAGGCACGCATCTCTTCACCCTCCATCACCATCGAGACCATGTGCGATGGGTTGAGGAGGCTTGGAGACATCTACATCGGTGTTGAGGAGATTGTTTGCCTGCCAAGCAACCAAGTTAGCTCCTCCCAGCAAAGGAAGATGTTGGATGGAGAAATGGAATGTTCTCTTGAGCTGCTGGATCTCTGCAACACCATGCAGGGTATCTTTGTTGAGTTGAAGGCCATCATCCAAGAGCTGCAAGTGGCTCAAAGAAAAGGAGATGACGTAGCTGTTCAAGCCAAGATCCATTCTTATGCCCGCTTGGCGAGGAAGGCTAACAAACATTTCAAGAAGACTGCCAAGAAGAGTATTTCTGACAAGACGGATTGCAGCATGGTCAGGCTATTGACCAAGGCCAGAGAGATCACTGTCTCTCTACTGGAGTCCACACTGCATCTCCTGTCGAAGCAAATCGAAATGCCTAAACAGTCTCTTGTCTCCAAGGCATTTCACAAGAAAAAAGTAGTTGTTTGTGAGGAGGGGCAATTGCAGGCATTAGAGTGCAACATCGGAGATCTTGAGAGTGGAGCAGGACATCTGTTCAGGAAATTGGTCCAGAGCAGAGTTTCTCTCCTAAACATTCTTAGCTCATAGATACACCACAAGCGTTGTCACTCTTGATGTCCTGTGATTGGCATCTGACTTTTTGAGGATTAGCCGATCTCGATACAATTTTCCCATATGTATACAGTACAAATGTATAGAAAATTGCAGAAAGAAAAACCAAAGTTTTGATCAATTTCATGTTTTGCGATGTCCATATAGTTTGTATGGGGCTTTGTGATGAATATGAATGACAATAGGAAATGTGTGAAATTTGCATGCTGTCAATCACAG
Organism: Dendrocalamus latiflorus; assembly: GCA_017311315.1. Lineage (NCBI taxonomy): Eukaryota > Viridiplantae > Streptophyta > Magnoliopsida > Poales > Poaceae > Dendrocalamus > Dendrocalamus latiflorus. The sequence goes on along the minus strand of CM029670.1, from coordinate 6,210,813 downwards.
GATTTTTTGTTTTTGATTTTGAACTAATATGATTTGCATTACAGGTTTGTTCTGGAGTTATGATGGCAATGATTTTAGGCCTACAGGTATAGTTTTTTTCATGGGTCAATATCGCTTAGTTGTCAGTTGTGTCACAACTCACAACTCACACCCGTCTTAAGCTCATGATTAGCATAAGATCCTTATTTTGTGGTTCTTGCTTGACATGCATGGAACATGGCATGTCAAAGCCACAAGGTTTATGGTTGTACACTTGTACTTAGCAGAATAAATCAACTAGCCAGATTCCCTTCGTAATTGTGAAGTCTGACCATGGTGTTGCTTAGCTAGTGCTTCATAATATTTCTATATTAAAATGGTAAAGCTTTCAATTTTTGATATAACTAACTATGATGGAAAATTTACTTGCCAGGGAAAAAAAATCATATTCAGCAATGACAAATTTAATACGCTGAGATCTTCAACACGATGTTACTGGATCTTCAATGGATGATAAAATACTGCGAAGATTGTTGAATTGGTTATCACAGGATTTCTGAGATAACAAATCTTCTATCATTCTATGATAACGCCAACAAAATCTCTCATATAGATTAGAAATTATACAGAAAATTGTCAAGATTGGGCATTATAGGATTTCTGAGATTATAAAGATAGCTAGTATTATTTGTCCAATGGTCCAATGGGAGGGTGGGGGCTAGCTTGAGCACGGTGGTGATGGTGTGCCGGATATATGAATGTTGGCCCAACCGCGTCTCTGTTCAAATTCTGACCTGGCTCCACCCATCAACAGGCCCTACAAAAACCAGGCTAATAATTAAATAATGCACATGCACAAATGATACAGGATTAAGAACCATTAACTCAGTTCCGAGAAAAAAACATTACATCATTATTTTGTGTGCACCTGTTGGGCTATTCAAGAACCACCAGCATGTTACACATTCGTGCATATACTTGATGCCAATAATTGGAAAATGAGCTGGATAAACTCACATAGAGGAATCTAATGCACTAGGGAAAAGGTACAACACATGGCTGCTATCAAGATTGCAAAATATCACATGTGAAATGTGGATTCTTGATAAAAAAAAATCAAATGCTGAAAACTGCTGAAACATGCCAGCGACGCCGCACGTAAAATGTGGATTCTTGATGCCGACAATTGGAAGTTGAATCTAGCATAAGCTCAGTTAGATGCACCCAATGCACTAGAAAAATACATAGCATGTGGATCCTCTCAAGATTGCAATGTACACATATGCTGCAGGCATGCAACTGAAGCATGCCAGCGATGCTGTGAGGAGCGTAAAGCGATCTTGTATGGTTGAAGCATCAATGGACCAATGCAGTTAACAGAACCAGATAACGCAGCGTTGGAACGCGCTGATGAAGTCAATGGCTCCTTACACTAGCAAGCCCCAACCACACCCTCGTGCAGATGAGTTTGCCACCAGCAATTAAGACAAGACAGGCTCATAGGCACACTTAAAGATGCCTCTTACACTGGCAAACATTAAAAAACATCAAGTTGTTTTGGAGATGGGCGACTATGTTGCAGCCAGCACCACAACTTCTAACTGATGAGATTCTTGTTGTCTATTGCTTCAACTATGTCTCACTATGTAATTACTTCCACTTCTTTCGTTATATATTGAGAGAAACCAAGCGCGGGCTGACACCATTACAACATAGTTCTCATATTTTCCTCCCTTGTCTTCTATTTCTACAGAAAAAGATATAGTTCCAAGAATGGCTTGCCATCTAAGATCTGCAAGTTGCCTTCCAGCCTGCGCTCTGATGAAACCAGCATCGAAGAACAGCTGCAGAGCCTCAACGCAACCATCTCTTCAACCTCTGCAAGCATTACAACAGTATGCCATGGTTTCATGAGGCTTGAGGTTGTGTACAACAATATCGAGGGGATGATGTGCTTGCCTAGCAGCCAAGTAAGCCTTTGCCAACCTCAGTAAAGGACAGTGGTGGAGGAAGAGCTCGAGCAGTCTCTCATGCTCCTCAAACTCTGCAATGCCATGCAAGAATGCCTCACAGAGCTGAAGGCAAGTGTTCAGGAGACACAATTGGTTCTTAAGAGAGGAAACGATGTTGCTGTTCAAGCCAAGATTTGGTCCTACATCTGTTTGGACAAGAAGGCACAAAAACAGTTCAGAAGGATCAGCAAGAAGGCTGCTTCTGACGGGCCTGTTTGGCAAGCAACAAGCCAGCCGGCTTTTGGCTTTTGCTACAGTACCTAACTTTCAAACGGAGTATTTTTTCAAAACGGGGTCTACAAGTTAAACGTTGTACACGTTAAAAGCCCAATATCTGTACCAGCCAAAATTGTAAGTGAGTATCGGTCTCTCCGTAATCTGTACCGTAAACAGCCAAAATTCAAAAATTTCAGCCAAAAGCCATAAGCCGCAGCCAAAACAAACAGGCCCTGCAAGGTGGTCAAGCTATTGGCAGAAGCTAGAGAGATAGCTGTCTCATTGCAAATCTTGTCCAAGCAAATTGCAACACCAAAATGGTCTCTTGTCTCCAAGGCATTCCATATGAAAAACTCAGTTGTTTGCAAGGAGAAGCAGTGGCAGGTGCTAGAGTGCAGTGTAGGAGATCTTGACGCTGGAGCAGGACTTCTGTTCCGGAGATTGGTCCAGAGCAGGGTTACTCTCCTAAACATTCTTAGCCCATAGATACTCCTCAAGCCTTGTGACTCTTGACAACCTGTCATTGGCATCCACCTTTTAAAGGAATTGCTGATCTTTCCCATTTGTATACGTTGAGATGTACAGAAAACTTCATACAGAGAAAGAAACAAAAGTTTTGACTCATGTTGTGAATTCAATCCTCACATGCTTCTGAGATTATTGATGTGATCTGGCGGTGCAATGTCAGTATGTTTGCCTTTGTGATACATATACAGTGCAAACCCAGCATATAGTTGTATTACTTCCTTTCTTTTTTTTATTTTACAGTCAAAATGATTTGCCATAAGCCTATACATGCTTTCCCTCTAGGCATAAATATTTACAGGCCTGTGGAAAACTTTTAGGCCCAACCATATATGTTTGGCACTGGTCCATAACTGCCTAGTTGTTTGTGATTCCATGTGGCCATGATACCTCACACTTGCTTAAGCTCATGATTGGTACAGACGATCCTTGTTTGGTGCATCTTACATTCATTAAACATGCCAGGTCCAAGCTACAAGGCTTAAAGGTTGCAATTAGCACAGCATATTAGCTGGACACGTTGGACGATCACACTACCTTGAATATGACAAAATTCCGAAGACCTCGTATACTTGCAATTTTAATATCTCCAGTATACATATCATTTGAGCATATATTATAGTTGAGACAGAATGTTATGCACTACCTTGAGTTCTGATACCAACAAAATATGTTGGATGAATGAGAAATTACATGTAGATTTGATAATTTTTAAACTGAGCACGAGGGTTTCAAAATCACTCGATAAAATATTGGCAGGAATTTGCACAAGATGCGAAGTTTTTGAGGACCCAAGAACTGTGCCTGTGCACTGACCCCATTCATTCACTCATCAGCTGAGGTCATGTATGAACAGTACAAGATGGCTCGCTACTCACATGGCATTGCAGCATTCAGAGAGTTAAGGGCTAGATGCGTACATCGGTCGGAACTCTGGAGGCCTCGAGCTCGGCCGGAGACCGCGGTATCCTTCCAGCTGGGTGGCTCCACGGAGGTGGGCGACGCCGGCGCGCCGTCGCGGTTCTCTTCTCCACCTTTTCTTGCCCAATCCGGCGGTGGGAGTTGGGACTGCGGGCGAAGAAGACATGAGCGGGCAGTGCCCTCCTGGGCTTCCCCTTGGGCCGGGTGGGCCAGGCCTCTCTCATCTTGGCCCAAACATACGTTCCCGATTTGGGCCCAACTTAGGTTCTCGATTTTGGCCCATAAAGTCATGGGACAACTTATAGCTTATATCTTCTTTCGAACAAATAAATAAAATGACTTCTCTATCGCTGTTTTCAATCAACTTATTAGAATAGATTTTTCGAAACGGTTTATCGATACTCAATTCGTTCACATAAACGCTCACATTAGGATCAAAAATTATAAGCTGTAGCCGAAAAGAATTCACCCTATATCTACATGGGCTAATGCAACATGATTTTCGGCATTTTTTTATGCATAATAAACAGCCATTTTTTTTGCCAATGCGTACGTGCATCTCTGCATACATTGCACGCTCGAGCCGAGGAGCCAACACATCTGTGGATAGAATTGGAACATGACAGCGTGGTCGATGAATTAACTAGATGCATCTCATGCGCTAGAATATATTATTAATCATACAACATGCACACAGATCATCTCGAGATTGCAGTTGAAAACAAGCCGGCGATGCTGCACGAAAGCTATTATTATGATGCCGTTGTGTAACGTTGAAGCATTATTGATTCATCAGAAGCAGCAGATGACATTATGGACTGTTATATAAGCAGTTAGCACACGCTGTTCGAGTTGAGCTTTACTGTAACACCCCGTCCGCCCTCATAGGCCAGGATGCTACCACCACTGCATACTCATACCATTTTATCAACACTAGAAGAATTTAAATCAACTCTGAATGATACTTAAATTGCTACGTTCAGATACCACATAGCATCCTTAACAATTACTCTAGCCTAGTAAAAGCTAAAGTAACTGGCAAAAGTGATACAAAAGTGCTGCTGGGTCGTGTTGATTATTCATGTGCTACTCCCGCCCGAGCAAGACGTCCTCAACGGTCACCTAAAAACACCAACAAAGTAAGGGTGAGTCCGAAGACTCAACAAGTACATAATAGAACAATAGGCACTACCAACATAAGTAAGCGTATAACCAAAATGCACATATATCATCATGTTCATAGCATCATTCTCATAGCCAAGCAATGCAATGCCAGCAATGCCATGCCTCATTTCTCAACATGCTCATATGCTCTTCACTTTGCAAGTACCGGTACTGCCGAGTGAACACCCGTCGATGTTCACCCATCGTAGGCCCGCCCTCATAGGCACGGGACCCCTCCACTCCCGTGGAGGCCTACCGAAGTAGGTCTTACTCAAGAGCACTCCGGATTAGTCCACTAGCTTTACTCATAACTAGGGACTTTCTCACCGCCCTCACTCTTGAGTGCTCCTCATGCAAATGCACATGCCCATGATCATAATCACGCTCATCACTAGCATTACTAGTAGACAAGCATCTTTGCCTACCTCACTCCATCATCATTGCCATCATTTACCATGCACCCTTATGTCAGGTAAATATCACATTTCCACATAGATATCATGTAATCAACGCATTTCTACATAAATATCATCATACCAGATAAACATCGCATATTCATAGACCTTGGTCTACCGCTCTACCATGTACTTGCCTGTTAGCCGAGCGGAGCGGAACGACGTGCGGAAGGCGTTGACTCGCGACCTCCACTTGGGCAAACAAACAGTCCAATTTTAACGCATCAAACAAGACCAGAGATTAAATGGGCGACGACGATACTACGCATATCCCGTTTCTGGCGCAGGAACGCACGGGTTTTAGGGATCTACCGCGCAGGTCCCGAAACCCCCTTTTTTCCCTCTTTCTTTTTCTCCTCTTTTCTTTCTCTACCCGGGCGGCCCCTTTTTCCTTTTTTTTCTACCGGCCGGCCCCCTTTTCTCCTCCCTCACCCGTCTCTCTCTCTCTCTCTCCCCCTCCACTTCTTTTGGGCCGACCGGCCCCCCTCCTCCTCTACTCCGCCTGGGGCGGCGCGGCGGCGCCGGCGGCCCTCCCGCCGCCCCCTTCCTTCCCTCTCCCCTCCTACCCCTCTCTCCCGCGCGTGCGCTCAGGCGCACCATCGGCGGCGCGGCGGCGTGCGGTCAGGCGCGGCGTCGCCGGCCCGTAGCCCGCTGCCGGCGGCTCTACCGCCGTCCCCGCCTCCACCTTCTCCTCTCTCCCTCTCTCGCGCGGGCGCTCCTCCAGTGGCGCGACGGCACGGGGCAACTCGGCTCGCCGGCCTCGGCTCATCGCCGGCCAGCCTCCCCCCGGCTCGCCCCCTTCTTCCTCGCCTCGGATCTGGCCGGCCCCGACCGGATCCACGCCTCCCCTTGCGCGCGGCGGTGGGGCGCTGGGCGCCGCCGCCCGGGTGGCACGGCCAGCGGCCTGGCCGCTGCCCTCGGCTCCGGCCTGCGCCCTCGGTACGCAAGGTACTCCCCCCTTCACCCCTTCCTTCCATGTTGCTAAGTGTGCCGTGCCAAGAACGAGCTGGGGCGGTGGTGAGGGGACCTACCCGAGTGGCTTGGACAACGAAGAGGGTTGTGGCGATGGCTATCTGCTTAGGTTGGATAAAGGAGTGCTGGTGTTGCTTTCTGCAGGGTGCAAGCCATACGTGGCAACCATGCACGCCAAAGCAAGCATGCGCTGGCCACGTCTTTCTGGCAAAGGGAAGAGTGGGTGAGGTGTCCTGCCAGCTGGCATTTTTTTCACTGGTATTACATTTACGATGCTTTACTATGAGATGGCCACGTTATTCAGATGCCATGTGTTGCCTCTGCAACAAGCAAAAGATCCTTCTACAGTGGATCTTGCTATCAATTGCTAAAACAAGGCAGCACCAACGCACGAGGATGAGCATGTAAGTAGCATGAATTGTGCAGAATAATATTCCTAATCAAATTAACAATATTAAAACAACTAGACAAAACGCATGCTCGATAATAATCGGTTAGAACTCCATTAAAAAAATCTCTTGAGCGTGCAATTATGTCAAGATCCACCAGTAGAGTGAACTGACCTGCTGATTATTGCTGCCAATAGTTGGAACATGACAATGTGATAGATCATAGGAAGGATAGGTAGTGCACTAAAAAAATTGAACAGAGTCAAAGCCACAGCTCTTCTTCTCTGGTCATTGCATTGCATGCTCGCCGATTTCACGATCTGAATCTAACATTAAAATATTAAACTACATGTACGTGCTCGTGCAGATGAGCTTGCCGCAAGTAATTCAGACATGGCAGCCTCGTAAGCTCAATTAGAGATGCCACTTGCATCAGGCAAAATGTAAGGAAGCATAAGCTTGTCGTGGAGATGGGTGGCTTTCATTGCAGCACATCACTTCATCAATTATCCATGAGATTCTTGCTGTCTGCTAGTTCGCCCATGAGGGTGTTCCTGCTTCTTTCGTGTCATATAGAGGGAGGCCATGGCCGGGTGTCGACACCATTACAGCAGCTTGTACTCTCTTCTCTTCCGTTTCCAGAGAAAACAACTCAGCTTCCATTGCAACCATGGCATTCCACCTCAGATCTGCCAGTGTGCCTTCCAGCCCTCGCTCCAACGAAACCAACGTCGAAGAACACCTGCAGAGCCTGAAGGATACCATCTCTTTGCCCTCTGCAACCATTGAAACAATGTTCGATGGTTTCAGGAGGCTTGGATGTGTGTACAACAACATTGAGGAGATGATGTGCTTGACAAGCAGCCAAGGTCTCCTTTGCCAGCATCAGCAGACGAAAGCAGTGGAGCAAGAGCTCGAGCGATCTCTTGCGCTACTCGACCTTTGCAACGCCATGCAAGATAGCTTTTCTGAGCTCAATTCAAGCATCCAGATCCAGGAGACCCAATTGGTTATGAAAAGGAGAGATGATGCAGCAGTTCAAGCCAAGATTCAGTCCTACATCTGCTTGGCCAAGAAGGTGCAAAAACACTTCAAGAAGATCAGCAAGAAGTCTACTTCACTTGATCAGGAGAGCTGCAGGGTTGTCAAGATATTGGCTGAACCACTGAAGCCAGAGAGATCGGTGTCTCCATGCTTGAATCCACAACACATCTCCTGTCGAAGCAAATTGTGATGTCAAGTTCTAGCAAGTGGTCTGTTGTCTCCAAGACATTCCAGAAGAGAATACTTGTGTGCAAGGTGGAGCAATTACAGATATTGGAGTTGGCATTGTTGATCTTGAGAGCGGAGTCGATACTTCGTTCAGGAGATTGATCCAGAGCAGAGTTTTTCTTCTGAATGCTCTAAGCTTGTAGATAGATCATATACCAAGTCTGATTCCCTGTGATTGGCATCTGCCTTTTAGAGGATTTGCTGATCATCGTAACAATTTCCCAATCTGTAAATGACAGGAATTGTACAGAAAATTATTCAACTGAGAAATGAAAACAAATTTGGGTCCAATTCCCACTGTCGATTAAGCTATTTATGTATGCTGTCATACAATCACCTAAGTTTGGAGCAGTTCATTTGGATAAATTGTCCACAAAAAATACAATTCACTTAGAAGACACTAATCATTATTGACTGTTATATAACCAGTTAGCACACGTTATCCAATTTGAGCTTTGCAATGCTTTCTTATGAGATGGTCATGTCATTCAGATGCTATGTGTTGCCTCAGCAACAAGCAAAGGATCCTTGTGCAGTGGATCTTGCCATCCATAGCTAAAATAAGCCAGCTACAACACACAAGGTTGAGTGTGTAAGTAGCGTGAATTGTGCAGAATAAACACGTACTAAATTAATAATAGTACAACAACTAGATACCACGCATGCCTCCAAAAATACTCAGTTAGAACCTCATTAAAATAATCTCTAAGTATGCAATTATGTCAACATCCACCAGCAGAGTGAACTAACCTGCTGGTTCTTGCTGCCAATATATGGAACATGACAATGTGATAGTTCATTGGGAGGATAGCTAGTGCACTGAAAAAAATGAACTACACATGAGTGATAAAACAGGTTGCATATGCTGCTGCCAGATCTTGAACCTTGATAGACAGCATCTGGGAGATGAACTGGCAGGATTCTACTTGTCTACCATCCAAATGATGCTGTCTCATATACTTTCTCTGTATAAGTAGGCCTCAGAAGAAGGCTAGACACATCAAACCGAAATTTGCTCTCTACTTCTCATCACCTCAAGCTAAACACAGAGATAAGAGTTTCAGCAACAGATATGGCTTGCCACCTAAGATCAATTAGCTTGCCTTCTAGGCCTCACTCCAAAGTTGAAGAGGAGCTGCACAGCCTAGAGGCATGCATCTCTTCCCCCTCCATCAACATCGAAACAATCTCTGATGGTCTAAAGAGGCTTGGAGACATCTACAGAACTATTGAGGAGATCATGTGCCTGCCTAGCAACCAAGTTTGCTCCTCCCAGCAAAGGAAAATGTTGGATAGAGAAACGGAATGCTCACTTGAGCTTCTGGATCTCTGCAATGCTATGCGTGAGGACTTCGGAGAGTTAGAGGCCATCATCCAAGATCTGCAAGTGGCTATCAGAAAAGGAGATGATGCAGCTGTTCATGTCAAGATCCAGTCATACACCCGCTTGGTGAAGAAGGCGAAGAACCATTTCAAGAAGACTGCAAAGAAGGTTACTTCTGACAAGGAGGATTGCAGGATGGTCAGGCTGTTGAGCGAGGCTAGAGAGATCACTACGTCTCTACTCGAGTCAACATTGCACCTCTTGTCCAAGCAAATTAAAATGCCGAAATGGTGTATTGTCTCCAAGGCATTCCGAAAGAAAAACTCAGTTGTTTGCAAGGAGGAGCAGTTGCAGGTGCTAGAGTGCAGCATAGGAGATCTTGAGGCTGGAGCAGGAATTCTGTTCAGGAGATTGGTCCAGAGCAGGGTTACTCTCTTGAATATTCTTAGCTAATAGATACCTCAAGATTTGTCACTCTTGACACCCAGTGATTGGCATCCACCTTTTAAAGGATTTGCTGATCTTTTCCCATTGTGTATATGGAAATGTACAGAAAACTCCATACAGAAAAGGAAACAAAGTTTTTTTTAATCTAATTCATGTTGTGAATTCAATCCTAGCATGCTTCTGATTTCATTCGTGGTGTGATTATACAATGTCAGTATTGTTGCCTTTGTGCTTGGTGACAAATATAGTGCAAAAGCCATCATGCGAATTATGAAATATGTGTTGAGCTAGTCACTGCCAATTCTCTCTCTTTTACTTTACAGTCAACATGATTTTCCATACATGTTCTTCTCTAGGCATAATAGTTACGAGCTTGTGGCAATCCTTTTAGGCCCAGCTCTATGAGTTATGCGCTGTTCAATAGCTTCCTGGTTGTCTGTATATTCATGCGGATATACGACCTCACACCTGTTTAAGCTCATAATTAGTACACGGTCCTTGTTCGGTGGATCAGGTTCTTAATTCATAAAGCATGCCAGATCCAAGCTGCAGCACCTAAAGCCTGTAATTAGCAGAATATATTTGCTGGCTGGGTTAGCAGCATGGTTGCAGAGTCTGGACCTTGTATTGCATTGTTTTTTCATTGAGACAATAAAGCTTTTTAACAAAAAAGTTAGATAGGAAAGATACAAATGCTTTGTTCAATGAATGATATAACAAATTTTTTTCCATTTTTGAGGAACTACTTAGGTGGTTAAGAGCCACCCACTGGTAGGAAGTTCTTTTATACTATTCTAGCGGTACATACGATGTGACAAATTCCTTTTTTTTCGTGAGGACAATGTGAAAAAGTCCTCGTGTGCTCAAAATTTGAATATTTCCAGCATCCATATAATCTAAGCATATTATAGTGTAGACACCATGGTATAAAGTATCTTATGACACCAAAAAATTATGTTCGATGAATGCGAAATTACGAGGAAAATTTTTAAACCGAGAATCATCGCATTCCAAAATCATGTGTGCCCTTGTCGCTCTGTAAAATCCTGACATCAATTCCACATGAGATGCGAAGTTTTGGAGGCCCCAGGAATTGTGCGCTGGCCGTATCCATTCACTCACCCACTCAGGTATCTATCGACTGTACAAGTACAAGGTGGTTCCAAAGCATAGCAACATACGGAGAGTTAATCGTTAAGAGGCATACCCCAGTCGAAATTCTGGATGCCTTGAGCTCGGCCGTGGCGTTCTTCCAGCCGGGGAAGTCGGCGGCGCGCAGGCACGGTTCCTCTTCTCCGCCTTCGCTTTGCTGCCCTCTCCTGTGGTGGGGACGAAGGCACATGGTAGTGAGTTGAGTAGTTCCACTCCTGGGCTTACTGTTAGGCCGGGTGGGCTCGATCTCGTTCATGTCGGCATAGATTCGTGCGGTTCCGTCCATGAAATCGAATGATAACGGCCCAGTTGTTTTAAACTTGGGGATTTGCTCATGTGCCTTAAAATTTAATGGCGTTTGCTCATTTGCCCTATGATGTCTCACTGATATATGGGCTCTGGATCCGCATGTCAGTGAGACATCATGGGGTAAATGAGCAAACGCCATTAAACTTTAGGGTAAGGGAGCAATTTTTCCTTTAAACTTTTAAGGTGGCTTTTGATTTTAGCTTTTGAAAGTCGAAATAAATAAAGCAGATTCTCTAAATATTTTTTAAGCCCGCTGACGTATGTGCCATTCGCATCAACGTCTTCGTCATTCATCACCGTCTCAAAAAGCGCGTCTGTATCAGCGTTTCCGTCGTCCATTATCATCTTAAAAAGCACAACCAAAAGCTATCAGCCGTAGTCCAAAAGAACGGCCAACATCTAGGCTAGTTTCCTCAGGAAAAAGAAGGTAATTTCCCTTTTTTAAAAAATAAAGGACCATGTGAGAAGGTCCAGGATAATACTGTGATGAACTATTGCAAGTTTTACGAGGTGGTTATTCAATTTTACAAAAAGATTGCATTTTGTTTAGGCATTTTTCTGGAATTTTCAGAAAAATGTAATACTGCAGATGCTGGTGTAGTCATATCGCAGGGCAGTAGTACCGAGACACAGAGATAATTCTTGAGAATACATCTCCATCTATCTAGGCACCTTGATAATAAGATTCATGAGAAAACCCGGTTTTGCTTCATTTTGGCCTCTTTGGTCCATCTCTTGATTCGTGGGTTATTGGCTGAGATTCTTCGATGTTCTAACTTGCTGTGATATATGGAAATATATTTAGAGCTATCTTGGTCATCATCTACTCATGAGCAAGTTATATTGATCGTTTAGGGTTTTAGCTTGGTTTTGGTGCAACCTTCCAACAAACTGAAAAGGCCACATGTTTGACCATAATTTTTATGATTATTTATTGGAATAGATTCTTGATACCCTAAAGTAGATCCCTGCAAAGTTTCATATCATTTGGATCTATGGATCAAAAGTTCTCTCGATTTTTGTTTTTGAAATTGTGCTGAAAATACTATTCATGTACCTAATTTTACTGTAGTAGAGGTCAGACTGCCCTTATACTAGCGTTCAGACCGCCAGAACGGTCAGGCCACCATTTGGAGGCTGGTCAGACAATTGGGAAGGATTAGGTTCAAAGGTTTGTTGTCTTGAGCTAATTGATTTAGGTTTTCAACTAAGGATTCTATATTCTACACCTCTGTAGGTGTTTGAGAATATAATCTTGAATATATGAGAGAAATTTTAAACAATACTATTCACCCTCTTTGTTGCCATATTCGGTATTTCAGTCTGTTTTAATCGTTGTCTAATGATATAGAGAATATTCTCGCTATCGTGAGGGATATTGTGTCCCTAACCAATGATTGCAAGCTCCTAGTTACGGGATGACCCTATATTATTATAGCTCATTAGGAATACAAAGCTTCTCCTCCTACCAAATCTTCTCTATTGTTGAGCTTATTTAGACATTGACTTCAACCATGCTAACACTCATCACTTGTTTGTCGTGGCCCTTGTCTCCTTTGATCTAGTCTTTTTCTTCAACGACTTCGGTGAGTAGCACAATATTATCCTTGTCGAATGACTAAGGTGGGTAGTGCAGCATTGTTCTCATCTCCCCTACCATTGCTATGGCTCTTCGCTTCCCGGTGGGTCAATGTCTTCTTATTAGATAAATCGACACCATTGTACTCTTTTGTGGCCTCCTCCAACACCATTTATGCTATTCTTGTTATAATTTTTATTTTTATTAAAAAAATTTAGTTGTTTTTATTGGAGTTCGTATACAAATCAAATTGCTAATTCTATTTAATTTATATTTAATTTTAGTTATTTAGGGATTTCATTATGCAATTATATGGGAATCAATTGTAAATTTTATTTTGTTTTTACTCCGAATTTCAATTATTTTTATTGAAATCTGTATATAAATCCATTTGCTAATTGTTATTGAATTTTTATTGGGAACTATACTTATTTAGGGATTTCACTTTGGAATTTGTATCAAAAATTAAATTGCTAAATTTGTTATACTTTTATTCCTAATTGCAATTATGTTTTGGTTGGAATTCATGTACAAATCAAATTGCTAATATTTCTTTATTCTTTATTCTAATTATATTTATTTAGAGATTTTACTTAGGAATTCGTATGGAAATTAAATTGCTATTTTTTGTTTAATTTTTTTTCTGAATTTTTGTCATTCAAGGATTTTACTTTTGAATTGTATGAAAATCAAAAATGCAAATTTCCTTTTATTTTCTATTTCAATTTTGTTGGTTGAAAATCATGCGCAAATCCAATTGCTCATTTTTCTTTAGTTTCTATTGCAAGTTAAAGTTATTTAGATATTGTAATTTGGAATTCATATCATTATTAAATTACTAATTTTATTTTTTATTTTGAATTTTAGTTATTTTTGTCAGAATTCATATACAAATCTAATTGCTAATTTTTATTTATTTTTTATTGCTAATTCGTATTCAAATCATATTGCTAATTTTATTTTTATTTTTTTATTATGAATTTCAGTTTTTTTATTGTACTTGACATGGTCTCTTTTTTTAATCTAGACCATTATAATTTGGACCTACCACGATGCCTCTTTTTTTCAAATTCTAAAAGGTCATTTTTGGTTTTTCTACAGTAACAAACTTTTTAACGAAGTGTCTTTTTAAGACGTAGTCTATAAGGTGATTGTAGTATACACTGTAGTGATTTTATTTATATCGACCAAACCACACACGAGTTTATATTACTCTATACTCTTTTTTACGAACAGTCTAAAAATCATAAACCGTAGCCATAAGTCGAAATAAAAAAACAGGCCCGACATGACTACTGCACGTGGATTAGCTCTAGCAGCTGAAACAAGCCAGCGATGCTGCACGAAGGCTATTACGAAGCCATGCATGGTGATGGTGTATGTTGAAGTTGAACGACCATCAATCAGAACCAGATAAGAGCACCGTGTTGGAGCCTGGCGGTGAAGTCAACTCCTGCTTCCACCAGTTAAGTCACAGTTCTTCTCTCATTTCATTGCACGCTCGTCGATCTCACGATCTGGATCTAACATTAAACCGCACGTACGCGCTCGTGCAGATGATCTTGCCTGCAGTATTCGAGACATGACAGCCTCTTTTACACATAAAAGAAGCATAAACTTGTCGTGGAGATGGGTGGCTTAATTTGAATATTTGATGCGGCACAGCACTATTATCCATGAGATTCTTGCTGTCTGTTGGTTCGGGCGTTCGCTACGTAATTGCATCTTCTTCTTTCGTTATATATAGAGGGAAGCCATAGCCGGGTACACCATCGCAGCACCTCGACTTCTCTTCCATTTGCAGAGAAGAAGATCAGTACACAGCTTTCATTGCAACCATGGCAATCCACCTCAGATCTGCGAGTGTGCCTTCCAGCCCTCGCTCCAGCGGAAACAATGTCGAAGATCAGCTGCAGAGCCTGAATGCGGCCATCTCTTCACCCTCTGCAACCATTGAAACAATGGTCGATGGTTTCAGGAGGCTTGGAGGTATGTACAGCTGCATCGAGGAGATGGTGTGCTTGCCTAGCAGCCAAGCTAGCCTATGCCAGTCACACCAGAGGAAAGCAGTGGAGGACGAGCTCGAGCGCTCTGTCGTGCTGCTCGACCTTTGCAACGCCATGAAAGAGAGCTTCGCGGAGCTCAGGGCGAGCGTCCAAGAGCTACACATGGTTCTCAAGAGAGGAGAAGACGCGGCTATCCAGGCCAAGATCCAGTCTTACGCCCGCCTGGCCAGGAAAGTGCAGAAACAGTTCAGGAAGATCTGCAACAAGTCTACCTCTGCTCATCAGGAGAGCTGCAGCGTGGTCAAGCTGTTCGCTGAAGCTAGAGAGATTGCTCTCTCGATGCTTGAATCGACATTGCATCTCCTGTCGAAGCAGATCGCGACGCCGAGCTCTAGCAAGTGGTCTCTTGTCTCCAAGCCATTCCAGAAGAAAAGGGTTACATGTGAGGAGGAGCAATTGCAGGCATTGGAGTTGGACATTGTTGATCTTGAGAGCGGAGTCGAGACTTTGTTCAGGAAACTGATCCAGAGCAGAGTTTCTCTTCTGAACGCTCTCAGCTTGTAGATTATAGGTCATACACCAACTCTGAATCCCCTGTGATTAGCGTCCGCTTTTTAGAGGATTTGCTGATCATCGAAACAATTTTTCGATGTATATATGAGGGAAAGTGTACACAAAATTACTCAATTGAAAAAAAGCAAAAATTTTGATCCATGTCCTGTCCTCTCGTCAATTCACTGTTTTGCCTCCTTTTCTTACTTGACATGGGTGGATGGCAGCTAAACAATCACCGGAATTTTGGAGGGCTTCAGTTGTGGTTTGTTCAAGGGGCAAAAACGTAATTTACTCAGAAGATGCTCATCATTATTGGCTGTTATTGAAGCTATTAGTACTTAGTAGTAGTACTCAATTCAAGTTTGTTGTTTTTTTTGCAAAGCTTAACCATGAGATGGTCATGTTACTATTCACATGTGATGTGCCTCAACAAACAGGCACAAGATCCTTGTGCAGTGGATCTTGCTCTCCATATAACTAATTGTTGCTAATTGCTCAGCAACCAGGAACACTCATGGCACCAATACTACTCGGTTAACAATCTCCAGTAAACAATTGCTGATTCTTGCAAACTGCCATGCTGATTCTTGCTGCCAATAATTGGAGCATAGCAGTGTGGTTCAGTTAGACCTAATGGCTAATGCACCAGTTGAAATTTAGGCTGCACGTGGATCATCTCGAGATTGCGACAGATGCTAAATGTTGTTAGCGCGGCAGGCAGGCGAAAACATGCCAGCGATGCTGCACGAACAGAAGAGTGATCAGAACCAGATAAACAAACAGAGCGTTGCGTTGGCGCCTGGAGAGGTGAAGTCAACTGTTCCTGTCATTGCAATGCATGCTCACCGATCTCACGATCTGGATCAACGCAGCCGTGCAGATGAGTTTGCCGCCAATAATCAAGACATGACAGCTTCATAAACCTCAGCTTGTCGAGGAGATGGGTAGCTTTTGTTGCAGCAGCACAATACTTCATCATCGACGAGATTCTTGCTGTCTGTTTCATTCGTTATATATAGGGACAAACCATAGCCAGAGGTCGACACCATTGCAGCACAGTTTCTCTTCTCTTCCATTTTTAGAGAAAAGAAAGAAAGAACTACAGATTCCAATTACAACCATGGCATTCCACCTCAGATCTGTGAGCATGCCTTCCAGCCCTCGCTCCGATGAAACCAATGTGGAAGAACAACTGCACAGCCTTAAGGCAACCATCTCTTCACCCTCTTCGACCATCGAGACAATGTGCGATGGCTTGAGAAGGCTTGGAAACATCTACAACTGCATTGATGAGCTCACATGGTTGCCCAGCAGCCAGGTTCTACTTTGCAAGCCACGGCAGAGGAAAGTTCTGGAGCAAGAGATTGAGCGCTCTCTCGTCTTGCTCGACCTCTGCAATGCTATGCAAGAGGGGTTTTCTGAGTTCAAGGCAAACATTCAGGACATGCAGTTGGTTATCAAGAGAGGAGATAATGCAACTGTTCAGGCCAAGGTTCAGTATTGCATCCGCCTGACCAAGAAGGCGCAAAAACAGTTCAAGAAGATCAGCAAGAAGTCTTCTTCAGCTGATCAGGAGAGCTGCAGAGTAGTCAAGCTGTTGGATGAAGCTAGAGTGACCGCCATCTCAATGCTTGAATCCTCATCACATCTCCTGTCAAAGCGAATTGTGATGCTGAATTCTAGCAAGTGGTCGCTTGTCTCCAAGGCATTCCGAAAGAAAATGCTTACATGCGAGGAGGAGCAATTGCAGGTGCTGGAGTTGGACATTGTTGATCTTGAGAGCGGAGTCGAGACTTTGTTCAGGAGATTGATCCAGAGCAGAGTTTCTCTTCTGAATGCTCTAAGCTTGTAGATAGATCACATACCAACTCTGATTCCCTGTGATTGGCATCCGCCTTTTAGAGGATTTGCTGATTATCATAACAATTCTTCAATGTATATACATGAGACGAATTGTACATAAATATACTCAATTGAGAAACAAAAATACAATATTTTTTTGTCCACTTTTTGTTGTCAACTGCATTGCTCATGCACGCTTTGATACAATCAGGGGCGGAGGGCCCGATAGGGCTAGCTATGGCCCAAGCCATACCTCAATTTTTTTTGCAATGGACCCCCATATACCCCTCTATACAATAGCCCAATAACATAAACCCAAACCCTAGTCTCTCTCCTCAGTCCACAAAATTTTTTCCCCTGAGACTCTGAGAGCGCGGCGGGCGGCGACGGGGGAACTGGGGCCTCGCCTGGGGGAGCGGCGGGCGCGGCGGGCGGGCGGCGGGAGGCGGCCGGCCGGCGGGAGGGTGGGACTCGGCCAGGCCACTCGGGTCTCGGGAGGCGGGCGGCGGGCGGCCGGCGGGGCGGGCGGGACTCGGGAGGCCGGAGGCGGGCGGGCCTCGGCCGCCACTCGGCAGTCGGGAGGCGGGCGACCGGCGCCGGCGGGCGGGCGGGCGGGTCTCGGCCAGGCCACTCGGGAGGCGGACGGCGGGAGGCGGGCGGCCGGCGGGCGGCGGCCAGGCCACGCAGGAGGCCGGAGGCAGGCGGCGGGAGGCGGGAGGCGGGAGGCGGGCGGCGCGGGAGGCCGGCGGGAGGCGGGAGGCCGGCGGGCAGGCGGCGGCCGGCGGGCGGCCGGGCGGCGGCCGGCGGGCGGCCGGGCGGCGGGCGGCGGGCGATCCGCCCCACCTCATTTTTTCCCCGTCCTCCGCCACTGGATACAATCACCTAAGTTTGGGGCGGCTCATTCAAAAGATTTTTTTTTCCCAGAAAAGACAATTTACTGAGGAGATGCTTATCATTATTGACTATTATAGAAGCAGTTAGCACAGATTGTTCAAGTTGATCTTTGAAATGCTTACTATGAGATGGCCATGTTATTCAGATGCCATGTGTTGACCCAGAGACGAGCAAAGCATCCTTGTGCAGCGGATCTTGCTACCATAGCTAAAACAAGCCAGCTCCAACGCACGAGGTTGAGCATGTAAGCAGCATGAATTGTGCATGATAAAACACCTACTGAAACCAGCAATTGTAGAAAAACTAGATAACGCACATGTCACCAATAATATTCGGCGAGCACTGCATTAAAATAATCTCTAAAGCATGCAATTATGTCAAGATCCACCCGCCTGCAGGCTGCAGCGAGTGGCTCACTACCTTGTTCACGACGACTAGACTAGCTTCCTTCAAGGACGCAGCATCTCGGGAAATGTTATATATGCCGCGGAAATGATCCAAACTTGTCATGAACGGAAAGCCCCATCCATCGTCCTCAAGCTAGATTTCCATAAAGCTTTTGATTCTATCTGCTGGTCCTCTCTAGAGCGCATCCTCCAAGAGAAGGGTTTCCCAGACTTATGGCGCACTTGGGGTAATGGACATAGCTGCGACCAGTCAATCCGCCGTGCTGTTAAATGGCGGAACCAGTCAATACTAGTGGTGGAACCAGGACTAATACCTTACAGAGTCAATACCTTTAGCATTTTTAAAATTTTATGTATTTATATAAAAATACCAGGGCCGGGCCCATGGGCGTGCAGGCCGTGCGCCTGTACAGGGCCCCCCATCTTCTAGGGTCTCAAAAAATCGCGTACGTGGGCGCTGCCGCTTCGTATTCTCGGCTCCGAGGCACAGCTGTCGTCGTGCACGAGGAGACTTGCTGGCCGCCGCCGAGAACCTCCGATCCGGGACTTTGCAGTTTGCATGCAATGCATATTGCATGATGCATGCAGCCAGCAGCCTCTGTCACCGTGCGCTTTGCGCCTTTGCCAATTGCCATCAGCCATCGACGTCGTCGGACTTGGCGGCCTCCGCTCGATAGCATCCGCCATCCGGCCCTCCGGCGGTGACTGGTGAGGCGGTCGCCGCCGTCCTCTCGACTCTCGCCGCCAGTCGCCGGCCATCTTCCGCCACCTCGCCGCAACCAGCGCGGACTCCATTCATGATTCGTCGTCGACTCGTCGTCCAGTGCAGGTAGGTATTCGTTTTTTTTTCAATTCTAATTGTATTGTACTAATTAAATCCTTCGTATGAAAGTCTAGAACTGTTTGTATAATTTTAATTTTGTTCTTTTCATCTTTTGAAGCATATTATTGAAGATTTTATTTCAAAGAACACTAAGAGAATGATGTTATTCAAGTAAAGATTATGCAAACCAAGAGTTCAAAAGGTACTATTCTTGATATATCACATTTGGTCTGCAATACATACATTATTTTGGCTATATTTGATACTTTAGTTTAGGCCTCGCTTAGAGCTTTGTACAGGACCTCCAAATTTCACGGCACGGCCCTGAAAAATACCAGTAGAAATAGAGCTAAATTGCAAAAATCTATGGGGTTAGTTGACCCACAGCTAACACCTAAATCCGCCATTGAGTAATTCTACTAGCCTCATAGGCGCGGCGGCACGCCGCGCCAGCCACCGTGTGTATCGAAGTAAAAGAGACGATAATTCGTGAGGAGTTTTTTAAAAAAAATCGAGGGCACATGTGTATTTCAAAAAAAAGTCAAAGGTCTTTTTTTGTAAAAAAGCGAGGACCTGTACGTAACTAAACGAGGACCCGTACATAATTTAGAAAACCGCGAGGCGCTATCCTGCAAAGTATAAAAAATTTCGGTGAAGTGGAGGGGTGTTTTCAAAAAAACGGGGCTTAAAAAATTGGTAGGGACCTTTTCGCGAGGAAAAAAGCACCTTTACGTAATTTTTGGGAAATATAGGGAAATCGCCTCCCCCGGCCGTACGAAGATTCCCCGCCACGCGCCGGCCAGAGCGCGCGGGCGGGGCGACGTGGGCGCGCCTCCGCGCGGAGAGTCCGCGGGCTATATAGGTTTTTTATTTGCAGGCGTTGTTTGGAAATTCCTCTTGGCATTGGTCAGGGTTTATTCATATTGACTTTCGACTTTAGCTTATAAATAGTAATAGTTTATAGAGAAAGATATTTATATATAATTTTAACCGATATAAATAAAATTACTTCAGTATATACAATAATCGATTAGTAGATTTTATCTTAAAAAAGAACTCTATTTAAAAATAGATACTATAAAAAAACTATTTATAGTAGAAAAATAGTTTTTAGGAATTAATACGAGAAGGACCTAGGTGTTAGTTTGGGGAGTAATCCTAGCCTAGTTTCAAATTATGTTAATCTTTTGAAAAAGGTCGAATTAGCTAGAAGTTTATCTGAGTCATCTAAACCGGAGGTGAGGTCTTTGTCTGTTTTTTTAAGTGATGATGAAGATGAGGTCGTTGAAAATGTTTCTCTTGGTCACTTATGTGGTGATCTGGTGGAGGAAATTACGGATGAAGAAAATGATCACCTAAGTGATGATTTCAGAATTGTTTTTAAGAAGAATAAATCTCTCCCTTTGACTAGAGCAAAGAGGAAGCCGAAGGTGCGGGTGATTAAAAAACATAATCGAGTTTCGCGATGAAAGGAATCTTCTGGAATAGCAGAGGTCTTAGTGACTTGGCTAAACATAGGTTCCTCTCCGATTTGTCAAAAGAGCAAAAGCTAGACTTTATCGCTCTTCTTGAAACAGGAAAGAAAGATTTTCAAAAGCCTGTGCTTAATAATATTTGTGGAGGGCAAGAATACATTTGGCACTGGACTGAACCTCATGGTCGGTCCGGGGGCATCCTCCTTGGGATTAATTTGGAAGTGTTTGATTGTGATAGTATTGATGAGGGAGACTTCTATGTGAAGTTTCGACTCAGGAATAAAACAGATGGGTTTCATTGGGTTCTCATTGCAACATATGGGGCTGCACAAGCGGAACTTAAGGAAGCTTATATCGCTGAATTGGTCCAAACTTGTGCAAAAGAAGTTGGTCCAATTCTTGTGGGCGGGGATTTTAATATCATTAGGAACCCGCATGAAAAGAACAACGATAGATATGATGATCGGTGGCCTTTCTTGTTCAATGCTATCATAGATAGCTTGGATTTGAGGGAACTAGATCTCTCAAATAGAAAGTTTACTTGGGCCAATTCACGGGAAGTACCAACTTATGAAAGGCTAGATCGATTATTAGTGAGTACGGAATGGGAGTCAAAATTTCCTCTTGCAACGGTCCAAGCGTTGACAAGGGAAATTTCAGACCATACTCCACTTCTGTTAGATACCGGTAATGGAACCCATGGCAACAAGCAATCGGGGTTTAAATTTGAACTCGGTTGGTTGTTAAGGGATGATTTTTATGAGTTGGTAAGGGATGTTTGGAAAAAGGAATTGAGAGGCAAAACACCGCTGCAACGTTGGCAAAATAAAATTCAAAGGCTTAGACAATTCCTAAGGGGTTGGGCCAAGAATGTTAGTGGCCAATATAAGAAAGAAAAGGCTGAGTTGATTAGGAAAGCTGATGAATTGGATAAAAAAGCGGGGTCGTGGCCGCTCAACAGTAGGGAAGTCGATCTTAAAATCTTTTATAAGGAAAGACTTGCTGTCCTTTTGCGGGAAGAAGAAATTAAATGGTATCAAAGAGCCAAGACAACTATATTGTTATCTGGCGATTGTAATACCAAATATTTTCATCTTGTGGCCAATGGTAAGCATAGGAAAACTAGAATTTTCCGGCTCGAGCAAGAGGAAGGAATAATCGAGGGAGATGAAAACCTTAAGAAATTCATTACCAATTACTACAAAGGTCTCTTTGGAGCCCCTGTTAGTAATAATTTTTCGATGATAGAGTCCTTCACGAGTGACATCACACAAGTTTCTCAGTTAGAAAATGATGTCTTGACCACAGATTTTACAGAGAAGGAAGTTAGAGAAGCCATTTTTCAAATGGAACATAACAAAGCCCCCGAGCCCGATGGGTTTCCAGCTGAGTTCTACCAGGTATTCTGGGATTTGATAAAAGAGGACCTCTTGCCTCTCTTCTCTGTTTTTCACAAAGGTGATCTCTCACTTTTCAGTCTCAACTTTGGTATAATTACATTATTACCGAAGCAGAAGGAAGCTACACAGATTCAGCAGTTTAGGCCTATTTGTTTGTTAAACGTTTGCTTCAAAAAATTTACAAAGGTGATGGCAAACCGAATAGCCCTAGTGGCCCAGAAAGTGATCCAACCATCCCAATCGGCTTTTATGAAAGGTAGGAATATTTTAGAAGGAGTGGTCATTTTACATGAAACCATTCATGAGTTACATAGGAAAAAAATAGATGGGGTGATTTTAAAACTAGACTTTGAGAAAGCATACGACAAAGTAAAATGGCCCTTCCTGCAACAAGCGTTGAGAATGAAAGGCTTTTCACCTAAGTGGTGCAAATGGATCGATCAAATCGTCCGTGGAGGTAGTGTTGGCATTAAAGTTAATGATGAGGTAGGACATTTCTTTCAAACTAAAAAAGGTCTAAGGCAAGGTGATCCCTTGTCTCCCATCTTGTTTAATTTGGTAGCGGATATGCTAGCAACCTTGATTTTCCGGTCTAGGTCTAATGGAAAAGTCAGGGGAGTTGTTCCTCACCTAGTGGAGGGGGTCTCTCTATCCTCCAATATGCGGATGACACTATCCTTTTTATGGATCATGACATTTGCCAAGCCAAAGATCTCAAGTTAGTACTTAGTACCTTTGAGCAATTATCGGGATTGAAGATCAACTTTCATAAAAGTGAACTTTTTTGTTATGGCAAAGCGAAGGATTGTGAACAGGATTATGTACATCTTTTTGGGTGTAAGTCGGGGGATCTTCCTTTTAGGTATCTAGGTATACCCATGAATCATAAAAATTTATCAAACAAGGATTGGGTCGCTATCGAAGAGAAGTTTCAGAAAAAACTCGCAAGTTGGAAAGGAAAATTACTTTCGGTCGGAGGGAGACTTGTTTTGATTAACTCAGTGTTAACAAGTCTGGCTATGTTTATGTTATCTTTTTTTGAGGTCCCTAGAGGAGTCCTTCAAAAATTAGATTACTATCGCTCGCGTTTTTTCTGGCAATGCGATGAGCACAAGAAGAAATATAGGCTTGCTAGGTGGAGTGTACTATGTACACCTAAAGACTTAGGAGGTCTCGGTATACAAAGTCTAGACATCCAAAATAGGTGTCTGTTGAGCAAATGGTTGTTTAAGCTCATTAACGAGGACGGAGTTTGGCAAAATCTTCTAAGAAAGAATACTTGTCTAACAAATCCCTGACACAAGTGCAATACAGACAAGGAGACTCTCATTTTTGGAGTGGCCTTTTGAAGGTCAAGGATGATTTTTTGGTCGGTGGAAAATTCGAAGTGCAAAATGGGGAACAAACTAGGTTTTGGGAGGATGCTTGGTTAGGGGACATGCCGTTCAAGGAGGTATATCCCAATCTGTATAGAATAGTAAGGAGGAAAGATGATACGGTGGCAAATGTCCTACGGACTGTACCACTTAATGTGTTATTTAGGAGAGGTTTGGTAAACGAAAATTTGGCGTCCTGGCTTGATTTAGTTTCAAAAGTGGTCTCGGTTAACCTCACAAATAGGAGGGATGTGTTTATTTGGAACCTCAGCAAAAAAGGATTGTTCACAGTTCGGTCCATGTACAGGACTATGATTCAACAAGGAATTATACCTGAAAAAAAACCCTCTTTGGAAATTAAGAATACCATTGAAAATTAAGGTTTTCTTATGGTACTTACAAAAGGGAGTTACTCTCACTAAAGACAACTTGGCTAAACGAAATTGGCAAGGAAGTGTCAAATGTTGTTTTTGTAGTTCCTTAGAGACTATTCAACATTTGTTTTTTGATTGCCATTTTGCGAGATTTGTTTGGAACACTGTGCTTGTTGCTTTTGGAATTCAACCACCGACTAGTTTTTCTAATATGTTTGGTTCTTGACTAGACGGATTGTGTCTTCAGCTTAGAAATCAAATTTTATTAGGTGCGGCCGCGCTTTGTTGGGCTCTATGGTTGAATAGAAATGACATGGTGTTTAACAAGGCTAAGTCTCCTACATATCTTCAGGTAATCTTCAGGGCGACGTACTGGATCCGACAGTGGTCTCTAATGCATAAGGAAGCAAAGAGACCGGCGTTCAATCACGGATGTAGAAGCTTGGAGACTTTGATTATGGCGGTCTTCAAGAAGTTTGGGTGGAGCTTTTGGAATTGAATTGAAGCCTAGTACTACTTCTTTTCCATTTTAGTAATTGTTAGTCCAGGTTGGGCTGAACCTTGTTGCTTTTATTTCCTCGTTCTTGGATGTAAGAGTGAGAGCCTTATGACTTAGGTTTGTAACTCTCAGCTGTGTACCATCCTCGGATGGTAGAGACTGGAACTTAGTTTCATTATCTAAAAAATACGGGAAGGACCTGAATTTTTCGTGTAACTTCCATGGACGTCGTTATCCGGCCAGGCAAGGGCGTGGTTCTGTCCGGTTTTGACACCTAACCCCTGTTCTTTCCACAGCAGTTCAGTTTCATATACCAAACTCTATTTTTTTCAATCCAGTTACAGTAAGTTGCATAAATAGAAGACGTTCTCCTTCGAGAAGGCGAGTTAGGAGACCACCTCCTTGTGTCTGTCTTGTGAGTTTCTCCTCCCTTTTTTGGGTTGCTTACTTCCCCTGTTTAGCTTCTGCAAACTCCAAGGTATTACTACGCTCTTGTGATCCATGGCGCTTGTAATTTCTTAGGTGATTCTTGCCCATGTTTGTCCTTACCTCTTGCTGCATCATGCATGCATGCCCTTGGGTGCTGTTTCTTTACTTTCAAGGATCTGCTTTCGCTGGAGCTACATGTCCTCTGAATGAGGATGGAACACAGATGGTCGAGATTTCGAGGAAAAGATGTATTCTTTGATCTGTTACAGACTTATAGGGTACTCCAGGTCTTTGGCATAGTTAGAAGAAAGCTTTTTGCACGGATTGGGCTGCCATTCCTGTGTCCTTTGATCTGTTACAGAGTACTCCAGGTCTTTGGCATTTGACCCTCTACAAGAATAGGAGGAACGAGCACCCCGTGAACATGCCACATACTACCTAGGTAGGGAACGAGAGAACCTGAAAAGAATTCTACGAGCTCAGATCACATGATCACTGTTCTCCAGCAGAGTAGTCCATCCATCCATGGTGGATCCACGCTGCTCGTGCTCCTCCGGTGGTGGTTTCTTCCATTCCAGGAAGAAGAGTCCAAACGCTTTCCCCAATGTTGTCTTCTTCTTCCTTTCCTCCTCACGGGTGTGAGGTCAGGTGTCCATCCAATGAAATGTCCGCAGATGGCGACACGTTCGTGGTGTGAGGTCAGGTGCCCATCTAGTATTCTAGTGTATTGTCCGCAGACGGCGACACGTTGAACGCGGTGTGGTAGATTATCGCGATCCACATGTCAAACTGTCAATGCTCCCAGCACCAACTTTGGCTGTCTTGGGAGAAGACTCAAATTAATGAGCCCGAGATTATCCGTCTTTTG
Source organism: Dendrocalamus latiflorus (assembly GCA_017311315.1). Taxonomy (NCBI): domain Eukaryota; kingdom Viridiplantae; phylum Streptophyta; class Magnoliopsida; order Poales; family Poaceae; genus Dendrocalamus; species Dendrocalamus latiflorus. The sequence goes on along the minus strand of CM029670.1, from coordinate 6,185,149 downwards.
ATTTGGTGCAGGGTTGAAATAATATACTACTTCTTTCTTCAATTGGTTATTAGTTTATTGCTTTTTGGAAGGAATGCTATTAGTTTATTACAACCACGGATGATCTTGATAAACCAAGCTCAAAGTTCAGTTTTTTAGAGCAACACAGAATACAATTCAACCAAGAAAACAATAAATTTATGAAAAGGAACATAACGTCAGCCCAAACATGGTCCAGGGTTGTCAGCTAACTCTAGCAATATAATTACATTCCTTGTTATGAAACAAAAAATTACCAACACAACATAAATATCACCAGGATCACCAAACTTATGAATGAACAGGCGTTTGGATAATAGGAAATGACAGGCGTTTGTATTTTCTATTTTTTAGTTGAAATTCACTGATACTCCACTAATACCATATCGCCATGTATCGGAACGTATCGCCATATTGGGTACGTATCGAGTATAGGTACGACAGTTCAACAGAGTATTGGTGCTTCCTAGCTGAGCTCATTTCTGTAATAGCAGCTAACAACATCCCCTAGGGCGTTCATATTAGATTTTACTAATGGCTTTTGATTGTAACTTATAGCTTATAGCTAAAAATAAATAATGAAAGAAGTGACTTTAAAAAGAAGAGGACGAGCGGTGTAAAAAGTGAGGAAGAGATACATGCACGTGATGAGAGCAAAGGGAGTAGGTGGGTGATGTACTCATTGTTATGAATAGCGCTTGTATTCATATGAGGCCAATGGGCCGGTATATATACACAAAGTACAAGTGGTAAATATGCAAAGAACCCCTCATAACAATGAGGAATAACAAACTATACATATATCTCTAACACCCCCCTCAAACTCATGGTGGATCAACAACACTGAGTTTGGAGAGATAGAAGCTGTGCTGTGCTCGAGTCTGGGCCTTCGTGAAGAAATCCGCTATCTGAAGCTCTGAAGGCACATACTGAAGAGTAATCACCTGATCATGCACACCAGACCTCATGAAAGAAGCATCAACACCAATGTGCTTGGTGAGCTCATGCTTCACAGGATCACGAGCAATACTGATAGCACCTGTACTGTCTGACAAGAGAGGGGTCGGTGTAGTGACAGAAACACCAAAATCCTCAAGTAACCACCGTAGCCAAGTAATCTCTGCTGTCAAGAGAGCCATAGCTCGCAACTCAGCCTCTGCACTCGAACGGGACACTGCAGTCTATTTCTTCGTCTTCCAGGCAATAAGAGAACCACCAAGAAAAACACAGTAAGCAGAGATAGACCGGCGATCAGAGGGATCGCTGGCCCAAGTAGCATCCGAATAGGCCTGAAGCTGTAACGAGCTAGAACGTGGAAAGAAGAGACGGCGAGAGATAGTCCCACGAAGGTATCGCAGAACTCGAAGAAGGTGGCTGTAGTGAACCTGAGTGGGAGCTGAAACAAACTGACTCAGAATATGAACTGGATAAGTGATATCCGGACGAGTAACAGCAAGGTAGACAAGACTCCCAACAAGATGACGATAGCGAGTCGGATCAGAAAGAGGCTCGCCATCAGAAAGTCGGAGGTGAACATTGAGCTCCATGGGAGTCTCAACAGTACGCTGATCAGTGAGAGAGGCGCGATCAAGAAGATCCTGAATATATTTCTCTTGGGACATAAAGAAACCATCTGGAGTGGAAGTAACCTCAATCCCAAGGAAGTAACGAAGAGGACCAAGATCCGACATAAGGAACTGCTCACTAAGACGAGCCTTGACAAAGGCAATGTACTCAGAATCATCTTCCGTAATGATCATATCATCAACATACAGGAGAAGAAGAGTCCGACCACGAGACGAAGTGTGGACAAAGAGCGCAGGATCATGATCACTAGCTGAAAAACCAGCAGCAGTGACCACAGAGGAGAAGCGCTCAAACCAAGCACGAGGGGCTTGCTTAAGGCCATAGAGAGAGCGACGAAGGCGACAGACCATGCCCTCAGGAACAGAATACCCAGGTGGCGGATGCATGTAGACCTCCTCACGCAACTCGCCATTAAGAAAGGCATTCTTGACATCAAGCTGAGAAACAGACCAGTGGCGAACAGACGCCACCGAAAGAAGAGTGCGAACAGTGGTCATGTGGGCCACAGGAGCAAAAGTCTCGTCGTAGTCAACACCATGCTGCTGCTGGAAACCACGAGCAACAAGACGCGCCTTATAACGCTCAAGAGAACCATCAGAGCGAGTCTTAATCTTATAGACCCACTTACACGTGATGGGATGAGAATGAGATGGAAAAGGAACAAGATCCCAAGTACCAGTACGCTCGAGGGCAGCAATCTCCTCGGCCATGGCAAGCTGCCACTCAGGGTGAGTAACAGCATCCCGGTAGGAGACAGGCTCACGAGTAGCTGCGCCAGCAAAGGCAAAACGGGCAGGAGGCCGAATGGACTGGCGATCGCGGAGAGCGTAGCGAGGAGAAGATGACCCATCAGGGGAAGATGGAGCATCAGAAGAAGATGAAACATCAGGAGAAGATGGCTCATCGGAAATATTCTCAATACGAGGTCGACGAGTGTAGACGATAGTGGGAGGAGCCTGGGGAGTCGTAGGAGACAACACAGGCGGCGACAACGGCGGAGAGGCCACAGGGGGAATATGTGGAGACTCAGTAGGACAGGTGGACGAGGGTAAAACAGATATAGGAGTATCTGGAAAGGTCAAGAAAGACAGAGACTCCACAGAGGAAGCCGAAGGAGAGGCAGGACGTGGGTAGAATGGACGAGACTCGTCGAAAGTCACATCCCGAGAAACCCGTATCCGACGACCAACAGGATCCCAGCACCGATATCCCTTGTGCTCGGCACTGTACCCCAGAAAGACACACTCAACAGACTGAGCGGTCAGTTTGGTGCGTTCTCGAGGGGCAAGGAGAACGTAGCAAACGCAGCCAAACAGATGAAGGGCAGAGTAGTCAGGAAGACAACCACAGAGACGCTCAACAGGGATCGCACCCTTAAGAGCAGAAGAGGGCTGGATGTTGACGAGATAGGTGGCAGTGGAAACAGCCTCGGCCCAAAAGTGAGGTGGAATAGAGGCGGCGATCATCAGAGCACGAGCCGTCTCAAGGAGGTGACGATGCTTGCGCTCAGCGACACCATTCTGAGCATGAGCACCAGGACAAGAAAACTGAGCGAGAGTGCCCTGCTCAGCAAGGAAGCTGCGCAGGTGACGAGAGAGGTACTCGCCAGCAGAATCAGCACGAAAGACACGAATAGGAGTGGAGAACTGTGTGTGTATCATAGTGGCAAATTGTTTATAGATAGGCAAGGCCTCACTACGAGAAGACATGAAATATATCCAAGTGTGGCGAGAGAAATCATCTATAAAAATAATATAATAACGATGACCCCCTTTCAAAACGAAGGGAGCCGGACCCCAAACATCTGAATGAACATGATCAAAAGGACGCTGAGACACAGTCTCACTATGAGGATAAGGAAGCTGAATCTGTTTACCTAACTTACAGCCCTGACAATCTAAAGACACGTCTCCTGAGACAGACCCCAGAAGACCACGACGAACTAAGGACGACAGACGAGATCCACACAGATGGCCAAGACGGTGATGCCACTGCTGGAAAGAGCCGGTAGACGAAGTGGCAGAAGCGGAGAGACTGGCGGCGGTGGTGGCAGCGGAAGGAAGATGAAGCCAGTCAAGCTCCCAGAGACGCTGTGAGTCACGGCGCCGAGGGCCAGAACCAACCAGAGCTCCCGTGTGGCAGTCCTGAACACAACAAGAGTCAGAGTCGAGAATAACTCGATAACCAAGGTCAGTAATCTGCCCAGCAGAAAGAAGCTGCAAGGTAAGGCGAGGAACATGAGCAACAGAAGGAACATGAAAAGATGAGTTGCTAAGAGATCCTCGACCAGAGACAGAAAGAGATGTACCATCAGCAGTAAGAACACTGACAGGAGAATCAAGAGGTGTAATAGAAGACAGAGTGGAAGAATTAGGAGTCATGTGAAAAGATGCTCCAGAATCAAGAATCCACGGGGAGGTACCTGACTGTGTAGGAGGTGGTCTCTCAGTGCCTGAAGAGTCAGTAGCAGAACCTGCAGAACCTGTCGAGGGAGAACCTGAAGCGGCAAGCAGGCGTCGAAGTCTGGCTATCTCCTGCTCGGTGAGAGAAGCTGCTGAAGAAGTCGATGCAGACGTCGTCGTAGAAGCACTAGTGCCAGTAGAAGAACGGCGGGAAAGACGCCGCTTCTTCTTGTAGCACTGGGACTCAGTGTGGCCATCCTTGTCGCAGTAGGAACAGTGAGGACGGCCACCTCCAGACGGAGGACGGCCACCACCACCTGTGGTAGCCGCTGGAGGAGGCAGTGTAGCAGGCGGACGAGCGGCGAGCACAGAGGGGAGTGGCATCAGACCAGCACCACTCAAACGAGTCTCCTCTGCGCGTATCTCGGTAAGAGCCTCCAGGAGAGTGACACGAGGGTGGCGTGCAAGGAGCTGGGCACGCCTTTGCTCGAACTCAGGACGAAGGCGAGTAAGGAACTCGTAAACCCGCTGAAACTCCAGGTCAGCACGTACCTCCAGGCAGCACGGACAGGTACGACAGCCAGCAGTGCGGAGAGAGTCCAACTGACGCCAAACAGCAGAGCTCTGAGCGTAAAAGGCGTCAACAGTAGCATCACCCTGCTGAAGAGAGTGCTCCTGGTGGACCACGGACAGGTACAGGGCATCACCAGAGGGCTCGTAGCGCTGACGAAGATGAGTCCACATCTGGAAAGCCGAAGGGAGTCCCACAACCTCAGAAGAAAACTGAGGCTGGACACTGGCGATGAAGACAGCAGCAGCCCGAGCGTCGGCATCGTACCACTGAGTGTAGACGGTCAGACGATCCTTGTAGGTATCCAGAGCCTCCTGGTAGGCAGAGGCAGCTTTATCATCAGCTTCATCATCAGTAGCAGCCTTATCGGCTGTCGGGGGCAATGCAACAGGCGTAGGTTCCGTCGGAGGAATAGGGCAAGGCGGGCAGGTGACATCGCCAGAGAGGACGCCCCAGAGACGAAGACCACGCATGTGAATGCGCATGTGAGACACGAAGTCGGTGTAATTAACACCATCAAAGATCACCGGGCAGCGAGGGAGGGAAACGGTGCCCATTGGTAGGCGGCGCTGGACGGCGCGGCGACCAAGGTAACGAAGTCTCACAGGCGGCGCTGGACGGCGCGGCGGTTAGAACGACGTTTTTCTTTTTCTTTTCTTTTTTTTCTTTTTTTTTGCTTTTTTTTCTCTTTCCGCCGCTCGGTAGAAAACTCAAACGGGCCGAAGGCCCGTTACACACGCACGCCGCGCGCTAGGGTTAGCAGCGGCGCGACGGTGGCGGCGGCGGCGAGAGGGGCGCCGAGGCGGCAGCGGTGGCCGCTGGCGGCGCGGACGGCGTGGAACGGCCGGCGGGGCGGAGCGGCCGGCGGCGCGGGGAAGCGGCCGGCGCGGAGGGCCGGCGGCGTAGGGTGGAGGCCGAGCGGCGGCTCGGCGCGAGAGGCGCCGGCGGGTTGGAGCGGCCGGCGGCGCGGGGAAGCGGCCGGCGCGGAGGGCCGGCGGCGTCGGGTGGAGGCCGAGCAGCAGCTCGGCGCGGGAGGCGGCGGCAGCGGAGGAGCGGCCGGCGCGGAGGGCCAGCGGCGCGACGGCGACGCGGGCAGCGCGACGACGGTACGGCGGAGGAGGCCGACAGGCGGCGGTGGAGGAGGCCGTGAAGACCGAGCGGGCGGTGATGGCAGCGGAGGAGGCCGGGAGTCGGCGACGGCGGCGGAGGCGGCACACGGGCGCGCGGAACCCTAGGTAAGCCAAAACCCTAGTTTTGGCTCTGATACCATGTTATGAATAGCGCTTGTATTCATATGATGCCAATGGGCCAGTATATATACACAAAGTACAAGTGGTAAATATGCAAAGAACCCCTCATAACAATGAGGAATAACAAACTATACATATATCTCTAACACCCATGACCTCCTATCTTATTTCCGAAGTGAAACGGTAGTAGGAGAAATGGAGAAGCCGCTTCAAGAAGCCAATTATTCATATTTGCTTTTAGCTTTTCTAAACAGAAATTAGAAGCAGAAGTCAATACAAATAGGGCTTTAATTGCAAAGCATATATCCTTTATCCAAAAATTCCAACAACCTCACGGATCTAATCAGTGTCAACTCCATTATATTAGCAAACCTTGAAGCAGTAGCATCTTTGACATGTTTCTTTTGCTGCAGGCCATCGTATTCCATCTTCTCCTCTCCTGCAGGCTCCAACCAAGTCTGAAGGAATCATCCGTCTGGAAGTACACACACCAAGTGTACCGACCAACCACCAAGAATTATAGAGACGGACGGTGCCATTGCCATCCTCCTCCTCCTGCTCCTTGGCTTCAACTCAACTCCACGCATGCTTGCTTTCCAAACCAAGGGATAACCACCCATCTAAGCACCGCCACAATCTCCAAGTGCAGCTAGCACACACGCCGATTGAAGCAGTGGAACAAGTGATTGGTTGATCCATCCATCATCTCATGGGGAAACTTAGGTACTACTACAGCCACTATTACAAATGCAGCCCATGCCCATACACTTGGCATTATTGCCATTGTTTTGTTTCATACTTTCAGCCAGCCAGTTTCTATATATATACACGAATTGTGCTGGTTTCTTGGCTCTCATGCATGCGTCCATCTGCCTGAAGCTGCAAGAACCTTGTGCCTTGCTGCATGGGCCCTCCACGGGCGGCCTCGCCGGCCGTCGACCCCACCGCCGGCGTCCAGGTTAAGGTCAGCGACCGATACGTAAGTGCTGGCCTGGTCTGCCTGCCTGCAATGTTGTGTGAGGTTACAGGATTGAATTGATCCGTGCGAACCATGTGGATGCGTCTGTGTATGTTGCATGCATGTGCAGGTTGAGATAAACAATGGCATCTTCGAGCTGACGCTGTCGAACCCCGACGGGATCGTGACAGGCGTGCGGTATAATGGTGTGGATAATCTGATGGAGATTCTTAACAAAGAAGACAACAGAGGGTACCAATTTCGCTTACATATTTTCTTCTCCTATTCTATGCTTAGTTGAGTACAACTGTACAAGAGATTGGTGCTACTTGGATTTTGCCACAACTGTAAGTGTACATTTGTTGTTCAATTAATTTGTGAATTTTAATTTAATCAAGAACCATTTTATTTCTCATGCAAATAGATGCTGCAACTGAGGTAAGAGTAATGTTACTACATGTTCTGTCAGGTACTGGGACATTGTTTGGAATCCACCTGGAGAGAGAAATGGCATATTTGATGTGTAAGAGCTCTTAATTCACGATTCAGACTATTACTACCTCCCTATGAATACCAACTTTTTTCTTTTGCAAGAGAAAGCCCAGATGTATCTTACATTGAACGTTCTCACACAGGATCAAAGGCACAGAGTTCCGAATCATATATCAGGATGAAAACCAGGCTGAGGTCTCCTTCACCAGAACATGGGATCCTTCTCTGGAAGGCAAAGCTGCTCCCTTGAACATTGATAAAAGGTGATTGATGCACAAGCATAACTACATAACAATGGAGTTATTCTCGCCAGTTCATTCCATAAAAGGCAATTATGTCTAACGGTGGAAGCATGTCTGTACAGGTTCATCGTGCTTGGCGGCTGCTCAGGATTCTACACCTATGGAATCTATGAGCATAAGGAAGGGTGGCCTGATTTTGGCTTGGGAGAGACCAGGGTGGCTTTCAAGCTTCGGAAAGACAAGTTGGCCTAGTTCCCAAATTTGAGATTTTTTTTTGCTGTTCATTGATTTTTGCTGTCCACTGATTCTATGTTTTGGTGCAATTAATTGCAGGTTCCATTACATGGCATTGGCTGACGACAGGCAGAGAATAATGCCGATGCCTGAAGACCGATTGGCTCCCCGTGGCCAGCAATTAGCATACCCTGAGGCTGTCCTCCTTGTGGACCCGGTAAATCCTGAACTCAGAGGGGAGGTAAGCTGACAGTTATACGATAGTTATCCATGATAAAGATCTGACTAGATTCTGAAGAATCTGGACAATGCTGATATCTCTTGTCAAGGTCGATGATAAGTACCAGTACTCATGCGAAGACCAGTACAATAATGTCCACGGATGGATATCATTCGATCCTCCAATTGGCTTCTGGCAGATCACTCCGAGTGACGAGTTCCGGACCGGAGGACCTCTCAAGCAGGATTTGACCTCTCATGTCGGACCCACTATGCTGGCTGTAAGTTCAGACATTATGATGATCAGGAATCTACAAAGAGACTGAAATTGAGCTCAGATTATTTGATGATATGCCACTAGTTCTTCTGAAAGTTTTTTAATCTGATTTCAGATGTTTCTGAGCGCTCATTATGCCGGGGATGACCTTTCACCCAAGTTCACGAATGGAGAATATTGGAAAAAGGTTCATGGACCAGTCTTTATGTACCTTAACTCCAGTTGGGATGGAAGTGACCCAACTCTACTCTGGGAGGATGCAAAAGTTCAGGTGATTTCAGATTAATTAAGTGCTTAAGGATAATGCAAGTCTGTTTTCACACAACCTAATGACACTCATAACATATCGAATTAGTAAACTCTCAGTTCTCGATTACGGTTGAGTGACTAGTTCTCTTGTCTAAAATGTTATGAATACTTTCTCTAAAAGAAGTGTTATAAACATTAAAGTAACTTGGTAAGTGTTGTAAACATTAAAGTAACTTGGTACTTACTTGTCTCTCTTTTACCTTGGGGAATCAGATGGTGATTGAGAAAGAGAGCTGGCCATATTGTTTTGCACTTTCAGAGGACTTTCAGAAAACTGAGCAGAGAGGTTGTGTCTCTGGTAGATTACTGGTTCGAGACAGGTATTGAGTAATGACATTTCCCAGTTTTCTACAGCTGCAGTAGCTTAAATTTTTTTATTTACACTAGATGTAGTTCAGTATCATATACATCTCTTAGTAATTAATTCATCATGTCATGTAGGTATTTAGATGACGAGGATCTTTATGCCACAGCAGCCTATATAGGTTTAGCCCTACCAGGAGAAGCTGGATCTTGGCAAAGAGAGTGCAAGGTGATGCATGCTTTTTACACACTATTCTTTTAGAACGAGTTGCACTGTGTGTTGGACTATGAAGTTTATTCACGCATACTACAAATCTGCAATGCTGCAGGGATACCAATTCTGGTGTAGAGCAGATGCAGATGGGAGCTTCTACATAAGGAACATTGTAACCGGGGACTACAACCTTTATGCATGGGTTCCAGGTTTTATAGGGGACTACAAATTGGATAGTACACTAACCATATCTTCAGGTCAGCATCTTAACCTGACTGGCATATATGCTACCTCTTGTAAGTTACAAATTTTGATGTGATGTCCTGAGATATTCAGCTTTGCTGTTCAGGGGATGATATTTATCTTGGTGACCTTGTCTATGAACCACCAAGAGACGGTCCGACGATGTGGGAGATCGGAATTCCTGATAGATCTGCTGCTGAGTTCTATGTTCCAGACCCTAACCCCAACTATGTCAATAGATTGTACATCAATCATCCTGACAGGTGAAGCAAACTGGCTACCTACTGACTTCTAAAACATCTACTAATCATCATTTCTTATCATATGGTGTTCTGATTGTTTATTACAGATTTAGGCAGTACGGACTTTGGGAAAGGTATGCAGAATTGTATCCAGACAGTGATCTGGTATATACAATTGGCGAAAGCGACTATAGCACTGATTGGTTCTATGCTCAAGTTAACAGGTGGTGTTTGTTGTTTCATTCAGATATCACACAACTTGTCGCACAGAGCTACATGGGCTATTGGTCTAGTGCTAACATCTGTGTCTGTCTCGACTGCAGAAGAACTGATCAGAATACTTACCAGCCAACCACATGGCAAATAAAGTTCAGTCTTGACTATGTCATTCCTAACAGCACCTACAAGTTCAGAGTGGCGCTTGCATCTTCTGCGCTCGCTGAGTTGCAGGTTCTTTCAGGACCCAAAAAGCGCTTGCTTTGCTTCCAGTTTTCTTATCAAATGTCATCATTGAAACAAATCCTGAACAATCAATCTTATTCTTCAGGTTCGTTTCAACGATCAGGACAGGAGTTCTCCTCACTTCACCACCAGGCTGATCGGCAGGGACAATGCGATAGCGAGGCATGGGATCCACGGGCTGTACTGGCTGTTCAACATCGATGTGAGTGGTGATTGGCTTGTTCAAGGGATGAACACCATCTATCTGAAGCAGGCCAGGAGCCAGAGCCCGTTTCAGGGAGTCATGTATGACTACTTGCGTTTCGAAGGACCTTGTGGCTGCTAAGTCTAAGCTACCTTACCTAGTTTAGGAAGGACCATGTGAAAAGATTCATAATACTACTGTGATAAATTATTGTAATGTTTGTGGATTGGTCAATTGGTTTTGCAAAGATTGTCTTTGATTTGGATTATTTTCTAGAAATATCAGGAAAAATCGAAAGTACCACAGGCATAAGTGCGGTAATACCGTTTGGCGGAAGTACCGGGTTGAGTTGCAATACTTTTTTCCATAGAGCTCCAGGTGAGGTTTTCAGCGTGCGGAAGTACCGTAGTGCGAAAGTACTAACGTGTTAGGCGCGGTACTTTTGATCTTCCCAGAAAAACAAGGGTTTAGGAAATTGAGTCATGGATCGAGTTTGGATAATCTACATCATTGGATTAAGGTTACATGATATATGTCATGAAGAACTTGTGCCTGTAAAAGATTTCTTTGTTTTTGGATGTGCGGGGTCGTTTGGAGTCAACTGTGGTCAATGGCGAGGATCAGGGCTAGACTCATGGAGGAATTGAGGTCTAGAACGATTAAGGATGCCGAGCGAGACGGTGAGCTCAAGCATGGCAGGAGAAAGACAGAAAATGTTAAAGACGAGTTCGAAAGGTGAGATGGCGCTATGTGGCTTGCACAGGCCAAGTGAGTCGTGGTTCAATGGAACTGGGACGGAAGAGACTTGGTTGCGTATGGCAAACTAGTAATGCACCTATCCGAAGGTTTTTTATGTGATTTCTTTCATGTTCCTGCTTGCTGGGGTATGTGTTAACATATCTAAAGCCATCTTAACCATCTTCTACACACGAGCAAGTTGTATTCATAACACAACTCATTTAAGCAAACTTTGGATGTTCATATCACTTGTAGATGAATATTTTACAGTCAATTCCTAAGGATAGCAGAGCTATAAGCCTAGAATACACACAAGAAAACCCTAACCCTAATCCTAAAGTCTCACATGACTCAATTCAACACAAGACTTATATATTGGAGGCTCCTCACCTCTCACTTAACCCTAACAACTAACCACTACTTAGTGGATCATACCACCTACAATTGAGGAAACCCAGTAAACCCCACACATAAACGGATTTTATATTATACACACTTGCACGTTTTTTAAAGTGTGACTTCCCAAAAGCTCTACAAATCAGATAAGGCATTCCATCCATAAAAAATGAACTAAACTACTTAGACCAGTGCCACAGCTTTGTAAACCGCCACTCCATCGAATTTCAGATAATTTCCTCAATTAGCATCCGCCGGTTTTCATGGTAATGCGATGCCTATGACTTGTCACCAAGATCGTATGCCTACGCCGAGACCGCCACCATTAAAACACCCAAATCCTATGGCACACCAATATCACACCATAATCCGTGATGCTCAATACTTATCGCCAAGATCGTACGTCTGCTTCGAGAGCTGCCACCATTTGAAATATACAAGACCAATTGGCACACCACATACACACATTACCTCATCACGATCTTTGTCTTTCTCTCGTGATCTCAGCTTGAGATGATGCTCTATCTGGACTTACATGACACTCCATACTCCCCAAGTCTCGGTCTTGCTGCTTACCATAATCCATCATCAAAGCACCAGCATACTAAAGACAAAACAATTGATTTGAGTACAAATGACATACACTTGACTCTCAATTAGCAAAATATATGCATAGACCTACGCCATGACTAACACATGCATGGAAACGCCATGACTAACACATGCACGGACTTTCGCCGTGACTAACACCATCAAAACCAACAACTCAGTACACTTTAATAGGGGTCGGTATGACTGCGGCCACCAAACCGGTCAAACCGTCCAACACCCACCGGTCATACTACAATTACAACGCAGGTATTACCGTAGTAGGTCTCAGACTAAAAACCTTCAAATGATCCCCTCTGAAAAATAGCTACCACCAACAAAGGGTCAGTATTATCGCTCTCGGGTCAAACCCCCGTCACGGCCGATCAGATCACAACCCAAGCATCGGTAGGACTGCCAGCAATGGCCGGTCACACCGAGTTGGTCAGACCACCACCCTTGGCCAATCTGATTGGTGCTATCAAAAAAGCATAGGTCAAAAGGCAAATTCACAAAAACCAAACTTAAATAGCAAAGGCAAGGCATAAATAATATCAAATACTCATCACTATCATATGGTTGCTACCATATAGTCTTATAGCTGACGATCTCTCGAGGCGGAGATATCAAATAAACCAAGCACACTCCGTCGCCGGCGACATCGAATGGCAAGAGCACGACCATGGCATGTAGGGTGTTGCACGACCATGATCAGACAGCCATCCACCGTAGGTCACAAGTTGTGCCCGCTCGACAACTCATACTTGCTCGTGGGTGGCTCGGTGGGGAGGAGGGAGCTTTAGCCTTCAGGGGATGGCGGCTCAGGGCGGAAGGAAGCTACTCTCTGTGTGTGGGCCCTGAGGGGACGTTAACTTGTCAACTTCTCTCGAATGGTACCCGGACGTAGAGCTACAGAAAAATCTCAAGGCTCATGAGCTGCTCGAGCTCGACCTATTCTAGACTCGATTTGAGCTCAACTCGAGCTCTAAATGAGTCAAGCTTGAGGTTGATCATGAGCTAACGAACTTCAATGAGCCGAGTTCGCATAGCTCATCACGGCTCGATTCGAGGTTGAATATTGCTACATGTTAACTCTTATCAAACTTACTCGGGTTGATTTTGTGTTTTTTATTATTAAAAGTTAGTTCATGTTGAATTATTGACTGTTACAAAGTTTACTTGAGCCGAGCTTGAGTCTACTCTAGTTTGGGCCAAGCTGAGCTCGAGCCTACTTCCAACCTCACTCCCCCACTTAGACTACCTCGAGCTCGAACTTAGGAGTTTAAGCTCACTCGAGCTCTGCTCGTTTATAGCCTTGCCCATACGCTCATGGGTTTTATGCCTGGGGGAGTTCTACTGCATATTTTTATCTATCAACTATGGAGCAAATTCCACGTTACCAATAGATTTTTCAGTACCCGTATTGCATAACTGAAAGCTTATCGACTTTACTGTTTAGAGAGCCAATCACCACATCATTTGAAGCTCCGTGTAAAAAGTTTTAGCCGTCTTAATGGACATTGCTCAAGTAGCTAGCTAAGGAAGCATGTAAAACTAGAATGCACTGTTTTCATCCTTAGGAATGGGGAAAACATTTTCTTGTTGACAGTAAATTGGTCAATGGTGGCAAGAGAGGAGTGCAGGAGGAAACAATTGTAACGGTGGTAGGGAGAGGGCGGAAGGCCGAGACGGCGAGGTGGGGTGTGAAACAACCAAAAATTTGCAAAAACCAATTTGGATTTGAATTGCATTTGATTTGAGCTCCATAACCCTCCCTAATCTATTCCACACGAATCTCAAAGCAAAAACCTCCACTAATTCCAGTCATCACGGCGTTATCACGGTGGGAAGGAGATTTTTCGTGCGGGTACTGTTTATGTCCGAAAAATCCCGTCGCCGCTGCTGATTTTTGTTGACGTCGTCGCTCCTCGCGCCTTCTCGCGCCTGCTCGCCGCTGCCAGCTCCCGCCCACCTGCCAGCCTCCGTACCAGCTCATTAAACGCGCCTGACACCGCCCTGACCCGGCCGCAAGGCGTGGCAGCGCCACCACCGTCCGCACGCCCCGCCTCTGCCCCCTTCGCGCGTTTTCTCCTCACGGCCGACCTGACAGCGCTCTGCCACTCCTTGACCGCCCCTCTGTACTGCCCTAGCCAGCTGCGCCCACCGGGAAACCTCGAGCTAACCTGGCCTTCCCGAACCCGCTGTTGCCGCCGCAGATATTTCCCCTCCCCGGTGCACCGCCTCTCTCGGCCTATTTAAACGCCCCTAAACCTCCCAAGAGGAGCATCACACTTCCCCGCAGCTCACCGAGCACACCCGAAATCTCCATCGCCGCCCCATTGCCGGTAATCCCGAAAATCCCCAAACCCATGCCCTAGAGCAATGTCGGCCCTTCCCACCTCCGTTTTCCAATTCACTTCACCTATAGCTCCTCCATGACCTTAGAGACAATACCCAACCGCCGCCTTAGTCTCTCAAGCACCCACCTTCTCCGGCGCCGTTCACCCCCTCCCTACCAAAACCGGCCACCGTGGCCAGCCCAACCTGGGCCTCTTGAGCTTCAACCAACTCCCCCCTAACCCTACTTAAGCCGTAGTGAAGCTCTAAAGCCCGTCCAATCACTCGGAGAAGCTCCCCTGTGCTCCCAATTTTAAAAACGGCCGCAAAAGAGTAAACCTCACTGCCGGCGAACGCCGCATCCAACGGGCCCCCAACCACAAAAAATGAGACCCCCTCACTCCCACGAACCCAACCATACCGTCCTTTTGCGTCGCACTTCACCTGAGCACCGCCGCCAACCGCCGCCTCCCTCCCCTGTTCCCAGCACGCGGTGAGGAAGAAGAACAGTGCACGCGCGCACTGTTCCCCCGACCCCGCCGTCCCGACCCGGTTGACCCGAGCCCCGTCGCCCGCGCCGGACGCGCCCGACCCAAGCCCGATGCGGTGCGGTTGAGTCGAGCCACTTAACCGCGTCGGATCCGAACCCAAGGAACAGTCCACCGAGCCTGATGAATAGTAACTAACCCAAAGCCCAAAATACATATTTGTACTCCCCGGATTCGTTTCGAGCCCGCCAACCCAAATCCAAGGCCCATTTCCCCATATAGCCCTCCTATAAACCTACAATCCCAATTTAATGGAGTTTTTCGAATTTTCTTTATTCGTTTATTTTCTTTATTCCTCGCTCATTGCTTCGGGCACGGAATTAATATTATTTTATTTGTTTGCGTTAGCCTCCGGAGTCGATTTTCCACAGGAGCCCGAAGGTGAAGCGCAAGCCCGGGTCCAATCCGCTGAAGATTTTGAATTAATTGAAGTAATCGATCCGCAAGGCAAGTCGCACATATTTTTGAACATATTGATCCTACATTTCCTGAATTATTTACTTACATGTACTTTCATTATGTTATTTTCATACTGTTATTTTATGTACACCCAATGCTTAGAATGACATGATATTAGCTATATCCTACCACCCGAAAAGCCCAGTTTAACTTGATGGTCATATTCACCTTGACAAAACCTAGTCACATAAAATATAAGATTAATCATATTATTGTAGTTAGGGACATCACATCTTTTTACAGTTAAGGTTTATAATGATGGTCTAGAGTTTTGGAAGAGTGGGGTCTAGGGTAAGTGAGGATCGCAGAGTTGGATCCGAAGACCTTATCCTAGGGTGGAGGCTGGTTGTGGATTGGTGGCAGTTTCATCGTGTACTGAATATGAGTTTGTGTGTGGTTGATGCCTCAGTTAAAATGTAAGGACTAGACCCTTATGCTGAGTAACGGACATAGTAACCGCCCAACCACAAGCGTTGATTCGGTCAAACTTGACTTAATCAAACCTGGCTTAGTAACTACTCAACTTCAATTGAACCTCTGCATCTGGAAAGGGGGAGACAGAGGGTGAGTCTGTATGGGAGGTGGTTAACCATACAACTGTAGGGCTGCGATGGGTCGGACGAGATCCGCGGGGTCATCCGAGCTTGTCGAGATTAAACACCTACTGGGCGGAGTCTATACAAAGAATTGAGCAGTGAACATCCTTGTTGTCTTAACTCTTTAGCGGGAGTTACGGGATCTTGTGGGTAAAGCAGGGTAGCTTTGCAAAGTCATGACAAATGGTATTCGAATACGCCGTGCTTCCGGTAAATGAAGCTATGTTTAATGGGTGAATCCAGTAATGAGGTATAAGTAGAATTGTTAATGACTTGGAAATGTTGAGTGAGGATAATCAAGTTTGAAAACCCCATTTACATTAATGAAGTACTTTTTAAAGGCTTTCAAATGGTTTCAACTAAAACTGCATCCACATAAAATAATAGACTTTATTCCCCTTTCACTTGATACTCCATGCATGTAGTTATTGTTGGACTCCGTGTGACTTGTTGAGTACGGTAGTTGTACTCATACTTGCTAAAAACATAAACAGAAACAACAAATATTGAGGAGGCAGGAGAAGACGAAGAGGTGATTCTGTATGAGGTCGATGAAGCGTGGAATTAGGATCGTTCTTCGCTCAAGTGTGCCTGTGGTTTCTTTTGTGTAATGTAACTAAGGGCAGTTGACCCTACTGTGATACTTGGCTTTCGCCTTTATATTGTAATAAAGCTCGCTTTTGCTCTAAAGCTTGTGTTGGCAATGTTATACACTCGATGGATATACTCGCAGTTGAACAGTCCTGGGCAGCTGCGAGGGTTTCACAATACTCCCAGAAATGAGGGTGTTACAGGGTGGACGCCGTTGATCGAGGAAACCCTAGTTTTTGGATCGGGAGAAGGAAAAAGGAATGGGAGAAGTAGTTCCGGTTGGGGACTTGGAATGCGAAGACCAACACGGGCTTTTCCATTAAATAAACCCAAGATAAAAATAGACGAACCTGTTTTTTTGGGTGTAGCTGGTGGATTTCGGCTGCACTTGATAGTTTTTTGCTATGATTTTCAAGATGACAGTGAACGGTGGAGACGTTGATGCGAATGGTACACACGATTTTAGACTCAAAAAATCATATAAAAATCCACATAAAAAATCATTTTATTTATTTTAATTTTCTAATAAATTAAAAGCTAAAATCCAAATATGCCTTGCCCTTTAGCTTCGCACACAGATCTCGTCAGATGTTCCATACATATTGATCTCTCGTGGTGTGTATGTATCTACGTAAAATTCAAGTCTAACGAACTCTGAATCAGAGACATACATGGATGCAAATAGGATCAACAATCCTCCCGTACGCGGACAGGAGGCGGAAACCTCTCGCGTTTGGATCTCTGGGGCTGCTCTTTTTAGGTTTAGCTTATAACTTTTGGTTGTAATTTATGACTTTTATACTGTTTGTGAGAGATAGTATAGAGTAAAAAAATTTATGTGTGATTTTAGCTGATATAAATAAAGTCACTACAGTGTGTACTACAATTAATTTAACTGCCTTAAAAAGATATTCTCTTTGAAATCTAGTTATTGTAGAAAATCCGAAAACCCGCTTTTAGAAGTTAAAAAGAAAGGTCCTTGATCTGCACCGTTATAATCTAGACCACTAAAATTAATGATATAGATCTTTATTTTTTTCTACTGATTAATATGATAATTTCTAGCTTTGAACATGGTGACTTCTTTTTTCTTTTCTTTGGTAAGATAATAGATTGAATTCTTGAAATCTAATGCCCTATTCTTTTAGATTAAGACCGGTGGTTTTTGTCTGTGATTTTTAAAAAGTGAAGATGTAGATATGAATGATACATATAATTTTAGGCTCAGGCAAGAAGTCGTTTAGAGAAACCTCTTGTTTGTTTCTATTTTCAAAGAACTGAAAGCAAAAAAGCAAAAGAAAAAAAAAGCAAAAAGAACGAGCCTACATTTTATGCTGTCGCGCACAAATGACTGGAATCGTGGAACAAATAAATCGTGGAACAAATAAATGTGACTAGCTCATACTGTTGGAGATGCTTTCTCCAATAGTGTTAACTTTTAGCACATAGTTCATAACATAAATAGCCTCACATGACACTCTCACATAATCTTAGAATGTGTGTATGAGACTAGCTCTTGATCAAGAGATAGATTTTCTCTCTCTTCTATTAAAATATGAAATAACATGCTTAGAGCTAGCTCATAAGTCACTATTGGAGATGCTGGTGGTGATCGGTTCGGCTGAAAGCCTCATGGCTTATGGCTGAAAACACTGTAGCTGGCTGAAAAAAGCACTGTAGCTGACAGAGGCTTATTTACCATAATTAAATTTAAAAAAAATTTAAAAATAGAAAAAACATATTAGCCCATCACGTATAATCTAAACAAATACGAGGAAAAAAAGAACCGGTAAAAAAACTCAAAAAAAGCCAAAAGTTCAGAAAAAGACGAAATTTATGAATAGTGCAAAAATAAGCTGAAGCCAGAAGCTGAAGCCATATTGATCAGGGCTGCTGTATATAACTCGGTAAATCTACTGCCACACTAGTAGATCGGCTGCCACGTATAGTAGATACGTGGAAAAAAAAGGCTAGATTATAAAAAATGGTCAAACCAACCAACACCGACACGTAAAAGAAAAAAACGAGCGAGAAAAATCCAAAAGAGAAGGAGAACTGGACGAAAACGCATAGAGAGATCAGACTTCTAGAACACCACCGTTCGAGTTTCGACTTTCGAGCCGGAGAGAGAGAGAGGGAAGGTCAGCCTCAGAGGGAGTTGGGTCGGCCTCCTCCCCGCCCAGTGGCCTGCTCAGATCCGGATCCCCCGACCCCTCCGATCCATGCGGGCGCCGGCGATGCTCCGCTGGGCCGCGGCCGCGCTCGCTTTGCTCCTCGCCGCCGTGCCCGCCGCGGGCTTCTATCTCCCCGGCGTTGCGCCCAACGACTTCCAGAAGGTTGGTTCCCTTCCCTCCCTCCCTCCGGCTCCCTCCTAATGGTTCTGTGTTCGTTCCGTGTTGGATCTCGACAACCGGGGCCCGGGGGTCCAGATCTAGCTCTAGGTAAACTCGGGCTGTTCGTAATCATAGCTGCCTGCGTCCAATTGCTTGGTTTGTTCGTCCAGTTAGAGCTGTTGTGTTGGTCGGGGATCTTAACATTCTGGGTCTCAGCCCTCATTGCTACGAATAGATGCTGTTGTTTACTCACCTAATGGATTGGTGCTGTTTCTGTGTATGCTAACTGGTCAGTTAGTGTGATTTGATGAATTGTGAGCAGGTTATCGATTTTCTGCATGTTGGAAATACCACGTAGTAGCAAATCAATGCTAATGGAGCACCAACATTTGACGTCCTAGCATTTGATTAGGGGATGGTTCTAGGCCCATCCGTCTGGAATCTGGATAGAACATTAACATTTGATTAGGCCCCTTATTTGAAATTTCAATGTTGAGGCAAAACAGTTTACCAAAACGAGGAATAATTCAGTTAAATTCTGCAATGAGCCCACCGTACGGTACATTCTGCACATTGCCTTTTGAGATATTTTTCACCAGTATTCAAATTACATTTTTTTTTTCAAATTTGGTGCATCGAGTAGTGCCACTTGGTTCCAAGATCTCAGATGATACATTATACATGATGCTTATAATTTGAGGAAACAGCACGAGGTATTTTCTTCCAGTCTAGACCTTTGTGTTCCGAACCCCAAGGTTCTTTTCTCTTGTTGGTTGTTGCCAGGTGTAACATGTGAGATCCACATAAGTTTTTGACAGTCGCATGTGTGTCCATGAAGCACTACGGCTAACTGCACTTCTACCCTTGATATGTTACCCATTATGTTCTAATCCTTAGGTGTTAAGCATGTCTGTGCTACTAGGTATGTTCTTGGTTATTACATGTTTATTTTATCTGTTACACACTGAGATGCTTAGAAATCAAATATCAAGAAGTTGCATGAAAATCTTTTGAGGTTGTGAAGAAAAGAAATGATATTCCTCCTATGAACGGAACTTTACATTTACCTCTTGCTTCATAGCCTTTTAATGAACTTATGTGTTGCACGTGCTCTAATGGGTGTACACATAATTGTCTGCAGAAAGATGCACTTTTAGTGAAGGTGAATAAGCTGGCATCCACAAAGACACAGCTTCCCTACTCCTATTACTCCCTGCCCTTCTGTAAGCCTGGTACAATAGTTGACAGTGCAGAAAACCTTGGAGAAGTTTTACGTGGTGATCGCATTGAGAACTCCCCTTATGTGGTTAGTACTGCTTTACAGATTGCCTGTCTGTGTGTAGTCACATATGTCATGTGTGTAATTATGGAGTTGTCATCTACTTTGTTGTTTGGACTATAGTTTGAGATGAGGGAGCCGAAGATGTGTCAGATCGTCTGCAAAACAGCCATTAGCGAGAAACAAGCAAAGGAGCTTAAGGAAAAGATAGAGGATGAATATCGGGTGAACATGTAAGGATATGCCACATTGGAGTTTATCCTGTATGATGAATTCTGGAGTAATGTGGTCAAATTGCTTTACAGGATTCTTGACAACCTCCCACTGGTTGTTCCTATAGCAAGGCAGGATAAGGATGCTGTTGTTTATCAGGGTGGATATCATGTTGGTGTCAAGGGCCAATATTCTGGAGTAAGTCTGTGTGCTCAGCTGACCTTTTGGTTTGGAACATGACTACATGAGTAATGATCTCATTACAAAATATATTTTGCAGAGCAAGGAGGAGAAGTACTTTATCCATAACCACTTGACATTTTTAGTGAAGTATCACAAGGACGAAAATTCAGATTTCTCGAGAATTGTTGGGTTTGAGGTCAAACCATTCAGGTTTGTTTACCTTAAGCTTTTCATCTTGGATTTATATAACGCCTTTTACATATCGAGACTATTTTTGTTTACTCCCTTACGTTTCTTTGGTAAATTTCTTGTGTCAGTGTTAATCATCAGTTTGAAGGGAAATGGAATGATGCAGACACTCGTTTGAGCACGTGTGATCCCCATGCCAACAAGCTTGTGACAAACTCAGATACACCTCAGGAGGTTGAAGCTGGAAAAGAAATCATATTCACCTATGATGTTGGCTTTGAGGTGATATTTGTCTTCTTCATTTCTTTTGTACTTTTAACTCTTTTCCCTAAGAGCAACATTTTAAATGTTAGTGTTTTCCTTGCCATGGCTTTGCAGGAGAGTGATATCAAGTGGGCTTCTCGCTGGGACACCTATCTGTTAATGACAGATGATCAAATTCACTGGTTTTCTATTGTGAACTCTCTCATGATCGTACTTTTCTTGTCTGGTATGGTGGCCATGATTATGCTTCGCACTCTGTATAGAGATATCTCCAGGTACAATCAACTTGAAACTGAAGAAGAAGCCCAAGAGGAAACAGGATGGAAGCTTGTTCATGGAGATGTGTTCCGCCCTCCAACCAACTCTGACTTACTCTGTGTCTATGTTGGTACTGGTGTTCAGTTCTTTGGTATGCTGCTGGTCACCATGATTTTTGCAGTTTTGGGTTTCCTTTCTCCATCAAACCGGGGAGGATTGATGACTGCCATGCTGCTAATTTGGGTCTTGATGGGGTTGCTTGCTGGATATGCTTCTTCGTGCCTCTATAAGATGTTCAAAGGATCAGAATGGAAGAGTATCACCCTGAGGACTGCTTTCCTGTTTCCGGGGATTGCTTTTGGTATATTCTTTGTCTTGAATGCTCTTTTATGGGGGGAGAAGTCGTCAGGTGCTGTTCCTTTCTCCACAATGTTTGCATTGGTCCTTCTTTGGTTTGGTATCTCAGTTCCTCTTGTATTTGTTGGGAGCTATCTTGGGTTCAAGAAACCTGCCATTGAGTCACCGGTGAAAACAAACAAAATCCCAAGGCAGATCCCTGAGCAGGCTTGGTACATGAACCCTGCCTTCACTATTCTTATTGGCGGTATTCTTCCATTTGGAGCAGTTTTCATTGAGCTCTTCTTCATTCTCACCTCAATTTGGCTTCAGCAATTCTACTACCTCTTTGGCTTCCTTTTCCTCGTGTTTATTATCCTCATCATCACATGTGCGGAAATTGCGGTTGTTCTATGCTATTTCCAACTGTGCAGTGAGGATTACATGTGGTGGTGGAGGTCCTACCTTACCTCAGGATCATCTGCAGTCTATCTATTCCTGTATGCTGGGTTCTACTTCTTCACTAAGCTTCAGATTACTAAGCTGGTGTCAGGCATACTGTACTTTGGCTACATGCTGCTTGCCTCCTACGCTTTCTTCGTGCTCACCGGCACAGTTGGTTTCTGTGCTTGCTTCTGGTTCACGAGATTGATTTACTCGTCTGTGAAGATTGACTAGGCAAGAACCTGCTCAGAGTTGGTAATATATTCGGCTTTCGAATCTACTGTATGATTATTGTGAGACGAGGATTATCTTCCACTTCGTATTTACCGGATTTCTCAGGGAATTTCTACTTTAGGTGTTAGTTTATAAACCATTCATGTTCACCGCGGTTCAGATGATACGTCTTCAATGTGGAGTTATGTAGACACAACTAATAGTTTCATATGCGGCAATTTTTTTCCTCATTTTCTGATGGACTACTCTATAAATTCAATATATATGACTACTCAAAATTGTTTGCCATCCTTTCTACTTGTGCATGATGGATTCTTGGTATTGGTGCTCGGTGAATGTGTGCCCAAAAATCGTTTGCCTCAAGTATTGTGACTTGTTTATACTCAAGCATATTTGCTGGTCAATCTATTCTCCATTCTCGACATAGTGTACAGTTTCATACTCTGACAAACACAATTGGAGCATGCTTGTGGAGCTGTTACTGACCACTGGGATACAAAAGGGATGGATTTTATGAGCCACAACGAAAAAGACAAGAAGCTGAGACAGCCGGCGATGCTCCAGTGATCAGATCCTACGGTCCACACACGATTACACGAGTCAACTGCAAGTCAACCAACTTAACACCGCCGAAAGCGACCGCCAGCGAGAGTTTTTATGTCAATCATAATCGTCCAGTGTATCCATTTTAACTTCTTCAGTTTTGGAACATACATTTGACCTCTTTAGCGTTGAATTATGGATGAATAACTAAACAGCAGTTTGCAGTTTGCACAGGGCAACTATTTCCCCGTGCACAATGGTTCATATAGATTCCTTTAGTGTTAAATAATGGACGACAAACTAGTTAGTAGTTTGAGCAAGGCTACTATTTCCTGATGCACATTAGTTCATATAAATACAATGTCAGACTGTCAGTAATCTGGTTTGTAGTATATATATTTGTAAGCCTACAGGATTTTCTTTTCTACTAAATTTGTTGTACTTTCAGTTGAGATGCAGTCAATTATCTGCATCATGTTTTTTTGGTCGGTTGGCTTGTTAGTCATGAATTTTTACCCAACACAAGCTATAGTATGATATTTCCAGTTACATCATTCTTGAAGACATTAGTCATGTACTCATGATGCATCTAGTTTGCTTGGCCTTTCAGGCTCATTAAACGATGATTGCCATTATGATCTCAGTTGCATCATTTTTGGGGATATTTTCTGTTGATGCATAATTAGTAGTTGTTTATCTAGATTGGAATAGTTGTTATTTCTATAGTTGTCACAGCGTAATTGACGACCACGGCGCTGGGACGCCATGGCGATGCCACGCGACGCCAAGGCGAGGGCATGGCGAGACATACGTACATATACAAGATGTGTTCTCCCCCGACTCTCTCCTGTTGTCTCCCCCCATATAATCTCCTCTCTCCCAGTCGTCCGGTCCTGACCGACTCGTCTCTCTCCCGACTCCTCTATCCTGCTCTCTCCCTAGCGCCTCCTCCCCCCGCGCGCCGCCTCCCCTCTCCGCCGCCTCCCCTCCCCTCGGCGGCGGAAGCAGGCTGGGGATCAGCGCCGGCAGCGGAGCAGGTCAAAGATCAGTGCCATTGGCGGGAGTAGGCCGATGATCAGCGCCGACGGTGGGAGCAAGCTAGGTGAACAGCCTCGGCATCCCCTTCGGTCACCAGGATGACTTGGCGTCGTCTAGACGACATCGTGACAACCATGATTATTTCCTACAATAATTCCCTTTTTTTTTTGTTATAGTAGGATTCTGACTGCATGACTATCGCTGAACATTGCGCATGCTCATTCTGTTCGTATGTTTCAGGATTCAATTAATCGAGTTCCTCTTATCTGATTACATGAAAAATTGGCTATGTTGCAAGCATTTTGATAGAAGTTAGTGCTTTCTTGCCCCCTGACGGCCCTGTTTTCTATTTATTACACTATACGAATTATGTTTCATTCAACGTGGCAGCATGAAAACATCAACTCATTTGAACTGAGGAAATTGTATCATATCCACATCTATTTTTGACTTCATTGGATTCTTCTGCTTCAAATGTTTGCAGTTGAATACCTATAGTTTCTATATTGTGCTTATGAGCTATTGTTTAACACCTGATATTATGTAATTACATGTAATATTTTAATGGAAAAAGTTCATATAACACTCCGAATTTCGCTCGAAAGTCCGTCCAACACCTCAACTATGAAACCAGACATTTGACCCCCTGAACTTTGCAATCCAATTCAAATAACACCCTGACTCGGTTTTGAATAGTGGTATTATCCGCATGGTGTGATGAGTGGGCGGTTTTAACATGTAGGATGATACTCTGATCAAATTTAAGTGAATGACAGGTAGAGCCCACAGGACCTTCTCTCCCAAATTGAAACAGAGGGTGGGAACGACAGGGGGCAGTGGCCATGGAAGCACGACCGGGAGCTCGGTGGGGGAGAAGCCCTTATGGGCTCCACATGTTATTGATCCAACTTAGCCAGCATGTCATCCTATGTGGCAAAACAGTTCACTTATTGCACCACGCCGAGTAATACCGCCATGCAAAACAGGTCAAAGTGTTATTTAAACCAGATTGCAAAGTTCGGAGAGCTAAATGTCTGGTATGCAACACACATACACGCCTCTCACTTTCTGCATATCGATTCAGGATGATTAGCTACAGAAAGATGGTCCAGCAAGCAGGTGTTCTGTTCTCCATTGAACGGCCGTCAACCAATGCACAGAAAAAAGTATGTTTTATTAACTCCATCTTGTGTGAATGAGTATGCAGTGTAAACTAGTTTGCTATAATTAAATATATAATATAATTGTTCTACTTAGTCTCCTACATATTTACATTATGGTCTATAAGAGAAACTCTAGAATCATCAATGTATTTACCAGTGTGCCATCGCATCGTTTGATTTGTCAAGAGATAAGTGGAGCACTTTTCGCTCCACGCCTTGCTAGTTGCTATAGAGATGCTTTGAGCCTTTGACTATTCTACACATTTAGGTACGTCTAAAGATTTGTCTGTGTTGTAGGGGTAATCTTCACCTAAGCCTAACCAGCCTGTTAGAAGGTTGCAAAGCTCAAAATGGGACATGTATAATGATATAAATATCCTTGAGAAGGATACTTGGTTGTAAAGATATAATTGTAAAATACCCTCATGTGAATATATATAAGCCATCCAAACTATAGGGAAGGCCCAAGCATTGCTCACCTAATTCTCCATTACCATACTATAACCATAACAGTCTGCTTTCGGTCTTTCATTCTCTACAGGTTGGCGAAAGGGTGTCTGGCCGAGTGGTTAAGAGCCTGAGTAGCACCCCCTAGGTCCTGAGTTCGATTCCCGAAAGGGGCGAAGGTGAGGACCTAGGGGAAAAAACCCCCTCGTCCGCCCCATAAGCCAAAGCACAGGTTTAGACCCCGGCCTAGGTCGTGGTCGCGGGTTACGTCCATCTGCGACAGCCCAGGGTTACGTCCATCTGCGACGGCCCAGATCTCACTGGGCTTGGTGGTCCCTGTGTCAGGGTGGGGCGGGGGTTCAGGGGTTTCTCGGCCTGCGTGAGAAGGTCTTCTTCTTCGTTTAATGCCCGGGGGTGGCTATTCCCCCCGCAGGTCGAGTTTTTTTTTATTCTCTACAGGTTGTGCACATATTGTTGTTATTTTGGAACCACAGAAAGAACAAAAAAAAACAACATTACTTTTTGTCGATTCTCAGATGCTTTATAAAAAGAAGCAAGCTTTTTACTCCAATGCACTTTTGTCATATTGAAAGGTATCCATGACCATGTTGCATATGTTTTAAAAAGGGAGAGAACTTTTATTAACTTAGAAGTTAGAACACGTAAGCCCATTTCTGTGGGCCGTGCAAAGGGCGCTGTTGTCTGTTACTCTTTGATGATGTGTATGTTGCTTTCTTCATTTCTAGATGTGATGTTGAAATCACGGTGTCAACTCGTGAGATCAAGTCAAATGAGTAAGCGTGTTTTGGGGGAGTTTACTGAACAAGTAACTTCTTGCTTTACAATTGTGATAGCATCAGGGTGCTTCTTGTGGCCAATCATATGATGACTTCCTGGAATCGAGATTGGAAATCAATAGGCTGATTTCTTGGGTAACTAAGAGAATCTAGCAATGTGGCATCCGTACGTATTCTATATATCCAATTAATTCTCACGAAATATTGTAAGTTCATAACACAACTGTGAATAGTGCAGCTTAATGCTCTGCTGTTTCAGAGTTATCTGTCAGTTCTTTAGTTTTTGGGGGGGGGGGGGGGGGTAGCTAGATCGGTTCTAGAGTGCTGGCTCCAATTCTGTTGCAGTAGCATGGTGAGGACGACAAGCGCCATTAAAGATCAGGGAAGAGTTTGATCATGCTCAAGGAAAACTGGATTTGAGAAATAAAAAAACTAAATTCCAAAAAATATTAGTGTGCTTTCACTCTCCTTTTGGAAAAGAATGAGCTTTGTAACGCCCCCGTTTCCAGGGGCGCGTACGGACACGGCATTCCGTAACTATTCACGCATGAACAGTTATGGAGCGTCGCGCAAGAGTATACCATTGCATGCTTACAGCAAAAGTCCAGCATATATTTCATATAAGGAATAACATCCATTTTTGACAGCGGGGCGTGCAAGCCCAAAGTATAATTACATTACAAAAACTCCAAGATCCGCTTCGAGCGCGGCGAAGACCTAAAGCCACGGATCCTCGTCGAAGAAGAGACCCTCCGGGACTTCCTCAACGGGGAGACCTTCACCTTCGTCTTGATCCTCTAAAAAGTTGATTAAGCAAGCCGTGAGCCAAACAACCGGCTCAGCAAATCCCAAAGGGATTCTATTTTACTACATGCACTGATTCACAATGGAAAGGGAATATACTTGGTTTATTAACTTGAGTGGATGCAGTTTTATTTGCAAACATTTTCATAAAACGGACCCAAAACTACTTCTCAAGAACTCAGGGGTTTTTCAATCAAAAGTTAGTTTAACCAGCTAAACAAGTTAAAACATGTACAAAACTACTTAAGCTTTGCGGCTGGAATCACCCAAGTGACACAGCTCCAATAACCGGGAGCACGGCGTATTCGAATACCATTTATTTGACTCTGCAGAGTTTGCTCAGCTTTACCCACACGATCCCTTAACTCCCGCTAAAGAGTTAAGAAAGCCAGGTCGTTTCACTGCTCAATTCTTTATATAGGCTCTACCCGGTAGAATTCCACTCGGGTCTGGCTCACACACTCACACACCCACACACGCACACCAACGTCCACTTCGAGTGAATTCTACCGTTGTTAGGCACCCGCAGCACGGCCTGCCTAACCACGTTACTCAAACACCTACTTCTCACCACCTGTAGAGTTTCAATTGAGTTGAGCAGCTACTAAACCAGTGTTGACAAGTCAACTCCTGTGGTTGAGCGGTCACCATGTCATTTGCTCAGCGTAAGGGTCTGGTCCTTATATTTTTCCCCCCCGGAGTCCGCAACCCCGGCCAGGTCCGCAACCTGCAACCCAGGGTAAGAGGCGGGCGAAAACCGTCTCGCGGCGCACCACAGCCCCCCTTACCCTATCTTACATGTCGACATACTCCGCCCTAGGGCACGGCATCCCATACTACCCTGCCCTAGAGTCGGGTTTTCCAAAGTCTATTGGCCCGCAGCCACAACCTTATTAGTGTAAGACTTTGAGTGATATTAATAACTTACAGTTATTTAGATTAACAGATATTTATTTCTAGGGTTACAAAGGCATGGCTACAAGTTTAACATGGCTTTTGTCGGTGGTAGGTTTAACTACATAACATGTCATTCTGAACCATTTTATTTTACTTTGAACTAACTTTTCAGAACTAGCTCAATGCAAATAATATAATAACATAATTAAACATTATGGGATACAACATGGTCAAAGGATTTGGGACTTGCCGTTGATTTGGATGATCTCGGCTAGCTCGAACGAAGAAGCGCCTGGATCCTGAGCTTGCACTTGAACTTCCGAAAGCTCCGACACTAGCGCAAACACGTAAAATAAATAAGTCCAGCTCGATACTAATCAAGCGAGGAGAAATAAACTAATTAAAAAGGAATAAAATGCATAAATCCATAAATGGGGAATTTTAGAAAATTATCTGGGACGAATTTATGGAAATGGAGGCCAAAAATGGGTCTAGGATAATATTTGGAGCAAAGTGGTGAAATTTGGGAATTTTTGGGATTTTCTGTGATTTTCTAGGATTTATTTGGATTTTTCTGGATTTTGGAAATTGGGAAATCAATTGAAAATCTGGGTGAACAGTAACGGACCGGCCCGGCTACTGTGCGGCCCGACCGGCGGACGGCCCGCGCGGCCCATAGATGCATGCGCGCGCGGCAACGTAGGCCAGGAGGCCGCGGCCCAATTGTGCGTCGCGTCCGCCCGGCGTAGATGGCGGCCGCGTGGCACAGCGGACGGCGTCGATGCGAGGGAGACAGTGAAGCGGTACGGGAGATCCAACGGCGACGGGGCGGGGAGTTTACGAAGATCCAACGGTGGCGGGGGCGGGCGAATCGGGTGGCTATAATTAGCTGGCGACGAGACGGATGGACGGATGGGGAACAGCCACGTCGTCGTCGTCTTCCTCCGTCCACGCGCGCGCAGCAGAGGAACGGGGACGGCGGAGCTGCTGCACTACGGCGGTAGAGATGGCTCCCGGGGGCAAAGAAGGGCATCACCGGGCGCGTCTCAACACGGGGAGTCCCTTTAGGGGCTCAGGGAGGTGAGGAGGTCAATGGAGAGGACGGGAGGCAGAAGGGGGAGAATCGGGTTTGCGGTGGCGGAGGGAGTTACCGGCGGCGAGGTAGCTCCAATGGCGGCGACCACACGGACAGGGGAACCCAAGGTTCACGATGGCGGCGGAAGACGAAGCTCGGAGGCTCTGGAGTAGGCTGTCCACGGGAGAGGTGTGGTGACCGGCGGCGGGCTTCGACGCCGGAGCTCCTCGGGGCTTCTCCGGGCCAGAGGAAGGTGGCGACGAGCTTCGGGGAGGGTGTGGGAGCTCCTGGCGCAGGTAATTTGGAAATGGGGAAGGGGTGGAGGAGATTGGGGAGCAAGGGGGAAGAGGGGAGCCGGGGAATGGGGGGTTTTAAACCCGAGCGGAGGGGAAGAAGCTTCGGGGAAGGAGGCACGGGTGGGCAAGGGGGAGGAACCGGGCGCCAAGGGGGAAGAACCAGGCGCCAAGGGGGAAGAACCAGGCGGCGGGGAGAAGGGAGGAGAGGCTGGCCAGTGGGGCTGAGCGGGGAAGCAGCGACGCGCGGCGGCGGTGACGTCGAGACGGTGGCGTCAGCGTGAAGGAGGGGGATGAACCCACTGGTGCAGACGCGAGGAAGAAGGCGGGGAGGAGCGAAGGCGCGGCCAGGGAGGAAGGAGCGGGGAGGCGCTGGGAAGGAAGGGAGACGGGGTGGGGAAGCGGCGCCAACAGGGGAAGAAGAAGGGAGGCGCTGGGGAGCGGGCGAAGGCGGGAATTGGCGGGGCGCCAGCGAGGAGGGGCAGCGCCCGGCCGAGAAAGGAAAGCGGCCAAGAGGGGGACTTTCCCAAAAGGGAAAGTTTTCAAATTTTCCCCAAAAATCAGCAAAAATTCACAGAAAATTTTGGTTTGAAATTTTAGGGCTTTTCAACCTACCCCCCTTAAAAGAATCTCGACCCCGAGATTAACTTGGTCCAGGGAGTAAGTTGGGAAAATCCCGCTGCAAGTCTGACTCTCTTTCCCAAGTGGACTCATCCGCGGTGTGATTCTTCCACTGAACTCTGCAAAATCTGACATTCTTGTTTCTGAGCTGCCTCTCTGACGTTTCAAGTATTTGTAGTGGTTCTTCAGCATATGTGCAGTCATCTTGCAATTCAATATCTGACAATGGAACTTCATCTGTGGGTTGGCGTAGACACTTCCGGAGCTGGAATACATGAAACACGTTGTGTATTCTTGATAAGTTGGGTGGAAGCTGCACTTGATAAGCTACCTCTCCAACTCTTCCAATTATTTGAAACGGTCCCACATATCTTGGTGCTAGTTTGCCCTTGACTTGAAATCTCTTGACTATCTTGAACGGGGTGACTTTGATGTAGACGAAATCTCCAACTTCAAAACTCAAGTCTTTCCTACGGTTATCTGCATAGCACTTCTGTCGGTCTTGTGCCATCTTGAGTCTGTCCCTGATAATTCTGACATGTGCCTCTGCATCTTGGGCAATCTGAGGTCCAATGAGTTGACGTTCTCCAGTTTCTGACCAGTTCAGAGGTGTCCTGCATTTTCTGCCATACAAAGCTTCAAATGGGGCCATTTGGATACTGGCTTGATAACTATTATTGTATGAGAACTGAGCAAATGGTAAACAAGTATTCCATGCTGCTCCATACACAATTGCACAAGCTCTCAACATGTCCTCTAGAATCTGGTTGGTCCTCTCTGTCTGTCCATCTGTCTGTGGGTGATATGCTGAACTGAAGTTCAGATCGGTGCCCATAGCTTCATGTAGTTTCTCCCAAAACTTGGAGGTGAATTGTGCTCCTCTATCTGACACAATCTTTTTGGGGACTCCATGTAATGTCACAATCCTTGTCAAATATAACTCAGCAAGCTTGTCTTTCCCATAGGTTTGCTTGATTGGAAGGAAATGAGCCACCTTAGTCAATCTATCAACAATGACCCAGATAGCGTCATATCCTTCACGAGTCTTGGGAAGTCCAGTAATGAAGTCCATACCGATACTATCCCATTTCCATTCGGGAATTGGCAAAGGTTGTAGCAATCCCGAGGGTTTCTGATGATCTATCTTGATCTGCTGGCAGACATTGCATTTAGCGACATATTCTGCCACTTCTTTCTTCATTTGGTTCCACCAATACTTCTTCTTCAAGTCTTGATACATCTTGGTACCTCCTGGATGGATTGAGAATTGGGACGAATGGGCTTCAGATAAGATTAACTCTCTTAATTCCTTTTTGTTGGGTATGCAATAGCGACTACGGAAGGTAAGAATTCCATGTTCGTCTATCGCATATTCTGATGAATCTCCTTCTTGAATGTCCTTTTTCAGTTTTTGAATCTCTGCATCTTCATCTTGTGCTGCCTTGATCTGATCTGTCAACAACGGTTGAAGTTCTAACGCTGCCATACTGCCTTGCTCTGTGATCACCAAATTTAGTCGTAGTATATCCCTTTGCAATTCTGACGGGTACTCTGTGGTATTGGGTTTGCTTTGTCGAACTTTTCGGCTGAGGGCATCGGCAACCACATTAGCTTTGCCTGGATGATACTGAAGTTCAACATCATAGTCCTTGATTAGCTCCAGCCATCTTCGTTGTCTCATATTCAACTCTGGCTGTGTGAATAAGTACTTCAGGCTCTTGTGATCTGAGAATATCTCACAACGATTCCCTAGCAGGTAGTGCCGCCAAATTTTAAGTGCATGCACCACAGCTGCTAGCTCTAAATCGTGTGTTGGATAATTCTCCTCATGCGGCTTCAACTGTCTTGAAGCGTAGGCAACAACTTTTCCATCTTGCATGAGCACACATCCTAAACCTTGCTTCGAGGCATCACAATAAATCTGAAACTCTTTCTCTGGGTTGGGTAGGATCAGTACTGGTGTTGTTGTCAACTTGGTCTTCAATAACTGGAAACTTTCTTCACAAGCTTCTGTCCATGTGAATGGCTTGTCTTTCTTCAGGAGCTGAGTGAGTGGGCGAGAAATCTTGGAGAACCCTTCTATGAATCGGCGATAATAACCTGCCAATCCAAGAAAGCTTCTCACTTCTGTCACTGTCTTGGGTTGTTTCCATTCCATAACTGCGGTGATCTTTTCTGGATCAACCTTGACTCCATCTTCAGATATAATGTGACCCAAGAAAGCAACTTCTTTTAACCAAAAGCTGCATTTGTCGAACTTGGCATATAATTGATGTTCTCTCAATCTGGTCAAAACCATGTGCAAATGCTTCTTGTGCTCTTCTTCATTCTTGGAGTAAATCAAAATATCATCAATGAAGACTATCACGAATCGATCCAGTTGGTCCATATGCACCAGATTCATAAGATTCATGAAATAGGCTGGCGCATTGGTTAAACCAAAGGGAACGACCGTGAATTCAAATAATCCATATCTGGTGATGAAGGCTGTTTTCTCTCGATCTTGCTCTCGGATCTTGAGTTGATGGTAACCCGAGCGCAAATCGATCTTGGAGAACACTTTGGCACCCTTGAGTTGGTCAAACAGGTCATCAATTCTGGGCAATGGGTACTTGTTTTTAATTGTGACAGCATTCAAACCTCTGTAATCAACACACATCCTTAATTCTCCATTTTTCTTCTTTACGAACAAAACTGGTGCCGACCATGGTGAAATACTTGGTCGAATAAACTCTTTTTCTTGCAGTTCATCCAATTGCCTCTTGAGTTCCTTTAATTCACTGGATGACATCCTATACTGATGCTTGGCAATTGGCTTTGTACCTGGGACCAGTTCTATGGCAAGTTCTACCTGTCTGTCAGGGGGTCTGCCTGGCAGTTCTTCTGGAAACACATCTGGATACTCTTGTATTACTGGCACTTGATTAGGTGTGGCTGCTAACATGTTAATCATGCGCTTCCTTGCATTCTTCAATACTTCTCGATCTGTCTTCACTACCACTCTCTGATCTTCAGGATTGACCAATGATACTGTTTTGATCTCACAATCTACTTTGCCTTTATTCTTGGCTAGCCAGTTCATGCCCAAAATGGCATCTAAACCTGACATGTCTAGCTGCAGCAAATCTGCTCTAAAATCTACCCCTTGGATTTTTATATTAAGTCCAGCACACCCACGGTGGGACTCCATTCTAACCCCAGGGGTTTCGACCACATAGGGTCTTGGCAATGAAACAGAAGACAACTGATTTCTTGAGGCAAAACTCTTTGAAATAAATGAATGCGTTGCACCGGGGTCAAACAAAATCAATGCAGGTATGGAGTTGATTGGGAACATACCAGCAATGATGTCACTTGCTCCAGCTGCGTCCTCTGCAGACACGTGATTCACCCTCGCATAGAAGGTGGGTCTGGTGCGACCTCTGCCTCTGCCTACAGAAGTGAAATTTGCTGTGCCTGCTGGAGATTGGGGTCCGGCTGCTTTGATCTGCAAGAGACCTCCTTGGGGAGTGCTAGAGCCTGCTTGTGTCTTGGCTTCTTGCTGCTGCTGGTTTTGGACTTGTAGCTTGGCTGCATCGGATGGCAAGTTCTTCCGGGGACACTGATCTCTGTAGTGCCCAATCTCACCACAGTGAAAACAGGCATTTGACCTCCGTGGACAGGCGCTGGCAAGATGATTGCCACTGCAGGTAGGGCACTTGATAGCAAGTGGTAAAGGAGTGGCATACTGTTGGGACTGTCCCGATTGATTCTTTGGTAGCATTACAAATTGTCGGGAGGGCTGGGATCGAAAGGTGGATGATCCCGTGGTCTTGCTCCGTTGAGCACTGTGTGAAAAAGACTGAGATTTGTGCACTGCTTTACGCTTTCTGTAATCTTCCATCTCTCCTCTAGCCTCTTCTGAGTTGATCAGGCTATCTACCATATCATGCAGGTCTTTGAATTTCATGGCTGATATATGAAACTTCAAAGACTGTTGTAGTCCTGCTCGGAATTTGCTCATCTTCTTTTCTTCATTATCAACATCGTCTGGAGCAAATCTGGAAAGGTGGTTGAATTGGTGCAGGTATTCCATAACTGTGCGTCCACCTTGCTTAAGTGCCAAGAATTCACGGCGCTTGGCTTCCATTATTCCATCTGGTATGTGGGCTTTGCGAAATGCCTTTGAAAACTCTTCCCAACTAATTTCTCTGTTCTGCAGGGTGCGTTGGTAGTTGATCCACCAGGTTGCTGCAGCACCCTGTAACTGGTGGGATGCATACAACACCTTTTCTCTATCATCGCATCGTACAGTGTCAAGCTTCCTTTCCACGTCCACAAGCCAGTCCTCAGCCACTATGGGGTCAGCTGAGGTAGAAAAGACTGGTGGACGCGTCTTCAAAAAGTCTGCCCATCGGGTGGAAATTGGTGTACCATCCCGATTAACATTGCTTCCACCTGGTATGCCTGGGGATCTGGCTGATATCTGTTCAAGGAGTCTGGCATGCTGATCTAGTACTCGCAAAATATTCTGTTCTCCTTGATACCGGTTCTGTTCCATCATTGCTAACACACTGGCCAATGTCGCTTGATCTGTGGCAGGTGCACCCTGCCCGCTGGTCTGACCACTCTACTGCTCTGGGTCCATCTGCCAATTGGGAACTAGCGATTAGCTTTGCAGCGGCTTTGGCAATCAAGAATAGGTAAGTAAGACACTGAATTTTTCAAGGTAAGTATAGGGCGAAAAAGGTAAGAACAAGAGCGAAAGGGGACAGGAGAAAGCTTTGAATACAGAGGAATTACTGATAATTAAGCAAACAACATACAAGGATAATAGACATAAATTTACAATATGCAAGTGGTACACAAACCACTTAGGGTTCATGATTACACCTGCTTTACATCACAAAGAAACACCACTACCACTCAGGGTCCGTCTAATCTAGCGAACAATCGCTACTCCTCCAACTACAGAGGAACGGAATTTTGAAGCTAGGCGAGTAAAGCAGTAAACATTTTGCAAGAGCAAAACTTAAGCAGAAGTAAACTAGGATAGATAAGGTAGCAACAAGAGAGGAAAAGACAGCAACAATACTTATATTTTTCCTAAACCCTTTTTATGGCTTAAATTAAGTTTTGCGATAAAATCGCTTCCTAATTTGCCTTAGGTCTCGACCTACGGTCAAAGAGCCTGCTCTGATACCACTTCTTGTAACGCCCCCGTTTCCAGGGGCGCGTACGGACACGGCATTCCGTAACTATTCACGCATGAACAGTTATGGAGCGTCGCGCAAGAGTATACCATTGCATGCTTACAGCAAAAGTCCAACATATATTTCATATAAGGAATAACATCCATTTTTGACAGCGGGGCGTGCAAGCCCAAAGTATAATTACATTACAAAAACTCCAAGATCCGCTTCGAGCGCGGCGAAGACCTAAAGCCACGGATCCTCGTCGAAGAAGAGACCCTCCGGGACTTCCTCAACGGGGAGACCTTCACCTTCGTCTTGATCCTCTAAAAAGTTGATTAAGCAAGCCGTGAGCCAAACAACCGGCTCAGCAAATCCCAAAGGGATTCTATTTTACTACATGCACTGATTCACAATGGAAAGGGAATATACTTGGTTTATTAACTTGAGTGGATGCAGTTTTATTTGCAAACATTTTCATAAAACGGACCCAAAACTACTTCTCAAGAACTCAGGGGTTTTTCAATCAAAAGTTAGTTTAACCAGCTAAACAAGTTAAAACATGTACAAAACTACTTAAGCTTTGCGGCTGGAATCACCCAAGTGACACAGCTCCAATAACCGGGAGCACGGCGTATTCGAATACCATTTATTTGACTCTGCAGAGTTTGCTCAGCTTTACCCACACGATCCCTTAACTCCCGCTAAAGAGTTAAGAAAGCCAGGTCGTTTCACTGCTCAATTCTTTATATAGGCTCTACCCGGTAGAATTCCACTCGGGTCTGGCTCACACACTCACACACCCACACACGCACACCAACGTCCACTTCGAGTGAATTCTACCGTTGTTAGGCACCCGCAGCACGGCCTGCCTAACCACGTTACTCAAACACCTACTTCTCACCACCTGTAGAGTTTCAATTGAGTTGAGCAGCTACTAAACCAGTGTTGACAAGTCAACTCCTGTGGTTGAGCGGTCACCATGTCATTTGCTCAGCGTAAGGGTCTGGTCCTTATATTTTTCCCCCCCCGGAGTCCGCAACCCCGGCCAGGTCCGCAACCTGCAACCCAGGGTAAGAGGCGGGCGAAAACCGTCTCGCGGCGCACCACAGCCCCCCTTACCCTATCTTACATGTCGACATACTCCGCCCTAGGGCACGGCATCCCATACTACCCTGCCCTAGAGTCGGGTTTTCCAAAGTCTATTGGCCCGCAGCCACAACCTTATTAGTGTAAGACTTTGAGTGATATTAATAACTTACAGTTATTTAGATTAACAGATATTTATTTCTAGGGTTACAAAGGCATGGCTACAAGTTTAACATGGCTTTTATCGGTGGTAGGTTTAACTACATAACATGTCATTCTGAACCATTTTATTTTACTTTGAACTAACTTTTCAGAACTAGCTCAATGCAAATAATATAATAACATAATTAAACATTATGGGATACAACATGGTCAAAGGATTTGGGACTTGCCGTTGATTTGGATGATCTCGGCTAGCTCGAACGAAGAAGCGCCTGGATCCTGAGCTTGCACTTGAACTTCCGAAAGCTCCGACACTAGCGCAAACACGTAAAATAAATAAGTCCAGCTCGATACTAATCAAGCGAGGAGAAATAAACTAATTAAAAAGGAATAAAATGCATAAATCCATAAATGGGGAATTTTAGAAAATTATCTAGGACGAATTTATGGAAATGGAGGCCAAAAATGGGTCTAGGATAATATTTGGAGCAAAGTGGTGAAATTTGGGAATTTTTGGGATTTTCTGTGATTTTCTAGGATTTATTTGGATTTTTCTGGATTTTGGAAATTGGGAAATCAATTGAAAATCTGGGTGAACAGTAACGGACCGGCCCGGCTACTGTGCAGCCCGACCGGCGGACGGCCCGCGCGGCCCATAGATGCATGCGCGCGCGCGGCAACGTAGGCCAGGAGGCCGCGGCCCAATTGTGCGTCGCGTCCGCCCGGCGTAGATGGCGGCCGCGTGGCACAGCGGACGGCGTCGATGCGAGGGAGACAGTGAAGCGGTACGGGAGATCCAACGGCGACGGGGCGGGGAGTTTACGAAGATCCAACGGTGGCGGGGGCGGGCGAATTGGGTGGCTATAATTAGCTGGCGACGAGACGGATGGACGGATGGGGAACAGCCACGTCGTCGTCGTCTTCCTCCGTCCACGCGCGCGCAGCAGAGGAACGGGGACGGCGGAGCTGCTGCACTACGGCGGTAGAGATGGCTCCCGGGGGCAAAGAAGGGCATCACCGGGCGCGTCTCAACACGGGGAGTCCCTTTAGGGGCTCAGGGAGGTGAGGAGGTCAATGGAGAGGACGGGAGGCAGAAGGGGGAGAATCGGGTTTGCGGTGGCGGAGGGAGTTACCGGCGGCGAGGTAGCTCCAATGGCGGCGACCACACGGACAGGGGAACCCAAGGTTCACGATGGCGGCGGAAGACGAAGCTCGGAGGCTCTGGAGTAGGCTGTCCACGGGAGAGGTGTGGTGACCGGCGGCGGGCTTCGACGCCGGAGCTCCTCGGGGCTTCTCCGGGCCAGAGGAAGGTGGCGACGAGCTTCGGGGAGGGTGTGGGAGCTCCTGGCGCAGGTAATTTGGAAATGGGGAAGGGGTGGAGGAGATTGGGGAGCAAGGGGGAAGAGGGGAGCCGGGGAATGGGGGGTTTTAAACCCGAGCGGAGGGGAAGAAGCTTCGGGGAAGGAGGCACGGGTGGGCAAGGGGGAGGAACCGGGCGCCAAGGGGGAAGAACCAGGCGCCAAGGGGGAAGAACCAGGCGGCGGGGAGAAGGGAGGAGAGGCTGGCCAGTGGGGCTGAGCGGGGAAGCAGCGACGCGCGGCGGCGGTGACGTCGAGACGGTGGCGTCAGCGTGAAGGAGGGGGATGAACCCACTGGTGCAGACGCGAGGAAGAAGGCGGGGAGGAGCGAAGGCGCGGCCAGGGAGGAAGGAGCGGGGAGGCGCTGGGAAGGGAGGGAGACGGGGTGGGGAAGCGGCG
This sequence comes from Dendrocalamus latiflorus, assembly GCA_017311315.1. Classification (NCBI taxonomy): domain Eukaryota; kingdom Viridiplantae; phylum Streptophyta; class Magnoliopsida; order Poales; family Poaceae; genus Dendrocalamus; species Dendrocalamus latiflorus. The sequence goes on along the minus strand of CM029670.1, from coordinate 6,147,099 downwards.
CCAACAGGGGAAGAAGAAGGGAGGTGCTGGGGAGCGGGCGAAGGCGGGAATTGGCGGGGCGCCAGCGAGGAGGGGCAGCGCCCGGCCGAGAAAGGAAAGCGGCCAAGAGGGGGACTTTCCCAAAAGGGAAAGTTTTCAAATTTTCCCCAAAAATCAGCAAAAATTCACAGAAAATTTTGGTTTGAAATTTTAGGGCTTTTCAAGCTTGCACTCTTCACCCTAAGGCAAGGGGATTGCCCTGCCTAGCTCTAGTCGCCAAATCAGTGTGTGAGGAATTACACATCACCTTTTAGTCAGCATTTATGTTCTCTCCCTTTCTACTGGTATAACAACTCCTCTCATGAAGATAGAGAGAGAGAGAAAAAATAATTAATCTCAGGCTCTTTCAAGTCTTTATCCTGGTTAAGCTCAACCGCCCTCTTCATCCCATTGACAAGGCCTTTATGCTTGATCAATGCAAGGTCCTTTTCAGGGAGGCAATACCATCGATCCGCTCCGGAGTCTAAATGTGGCCTTCTTCCTCAACGGTGAAAGATCTGAATCCCAGGTTTGATTTATCATGCACTCATCTCTTCTTACCTTTTGAACGTGAATGGACGAAACGACGAGTGCACGTTACTGGAAAAGGTTCACTCGCTGTCGGGCCAGGCTAGCTAGCTAGGGGATGGGTTGAAGAAAAAAACCAGTTTCAAGAATCGATATCAGATTACCCTTGAAGGAGGACTCCCTGGTGTTAGAGAGGTTAATTGTTTTCCATTAGCGCTAAACCATCTACGGAAACATGGCTTTTCGTGACACGACAATTGAGATCTTACCGACGACAATTGAGATCTTAAATTACCGTGTGAAGTTACATAGTGTTTGCTTGGCCTCTCAAGACCGTGGTGATCAATTGGGCTTTTTTTTTATGGTTTATGGCTGAAAATACTGTAGCTGGCTGAAAAAAACACTGTACCTGACAGAGACTTATTTAGCATAATTAAATTTAAAAAAATTAAAAATATAAAAAATATGTTAGCCCATTGCGTATAATACAAACACATATGGGAAAAAAGAACCGGCAAAAAAGCTCAACAAAAAGCCAAAAGTTCAGAAAAGGATGAAATTTATGAATACTGAAAAATAAGCCAGAAGCTGAAGCCTAACCGATCGGGGCCCTGAGTGGGCGCGGTTATCGCTAGTTAAAGGTTAAGGTCATGTTTAGAATGCAGGAATTCGATAGAGATCATGTGGCAACTATAAATTAAGTTTCTGCTCTCCAAAACATGCCTAACTCAGAGAGGAGCGCTTAGGCTGTGTGCTTGAATTCTCTTATATTGAGTTGGATCTGGGGGGTTTTATAGTCTAAATTCTAAAATATGCGTGTATCCCGTGTATCAAGAACCTTTGGAAACATGAGATGAAAAACACCAGAGCCAGAATATGTAGCATCAAGTGGCATAGATTCCGGTAGTGTAGCTCAAATTATCAAGAAAAAAAGTTTTGAGAAACCCATAACAATTGTTGCCAATCGTTGGCCAATCCAAGCAGTGTGGGCTAGCTGTGTGGCACCTCGGCTTTCTACTGACCACGCGTTTGGTGGTACTTGAATTCCGACCGATGAAAATTAATTCGTGGTACGTACTAGAATCTGTACTTAACCGTGAAAGATTATGGCGAGGTATTGAAGTTTTCCTAGTTTTCGCTGCTACTAAGTTATAGCTTGCAACCATACGTGTTTAGATTACATGTACATAGGGTACGAAATCCCGACGGTCGGTAACCGATTTCTACTGGTGGCAATTAACTAGTAGAATAAAAATCGGACGGTTTTTTATTTAATTTAAATTTAAATTTTTGAATGTAAAATTTAGTTTCTCTTATGATGTTCACATTGTTTAACACTAATTGAATGTATTAGAAAGATGCATGGGCCTCCCATGCTTGACTTCATCCTTTTTGCCATGAATGTATTAGGAATTTCTAATTTTTGAATGTAAAAGTTAGTTTTCTAATGATGTTTATATTATTTAACACTAATAGAATACATTAGGAGGATGCATGCACCTCCCGTGCTTGACTTCATATTTTTTGCCATGAATTTCCAATTTCAAATTTAAAAAAAATGGTTTTTAGCGGTTTTTCTCTGATTCGGTAACCGGCCGGTTTCGGTTATCGGTTTCAAATTCAAATTTTGACATTTAAAATTTGATCATTTTTTCGGTTACCGGCCGTCCGGCGGTATTCGGAACCTTGCATGTATGTACAGATTATGATAAGCTGGGAAACTTTTTGGGAATTTTTTTTGCCTCCACTGATAAATCCAAAATTCTGAAATTTTGGAAAATGTTAGAAAAATTTGTTCGAAAATTTTAAATTATAAATATGAATTTTTGAGTACAAATGGAAAACATAGTGTTGGTTTTGGAGTTTGAACTCAAACCTAGTGCTCACCAACCATCATCTTTACTATTAAGCTAGCTAAGTACAGCTTCTTACCTTGTATTGGTTAAGAAATTTAGTTAAACTCTAAATTTCAAACCGAAATTCACTGGTTTTGTAATTTTTCGGACCCTGTCGAGAAAACCGAAATTCGGCGAAGAAATTTTTTCCCTGATGATAAGCCGATCGAGACAAGTCGAAGTGCCCCACCAGCTTCCCGTTGCCTCATACGACGGCAGCATCATGTGGTCCTTGAGATATCTGAGCCCCATGAAGCCATAACAATAGAAGTTAATACAAGCAGAGAGAGAGACGCTTGCATTCTTGCATGCTTGTGAGAGGATGCTTGGCTGTGTTTGTGTCACCTACAAGAAGAGAGGCTCTCAAGTGAACTCCACTTACATGCAAAAAGCTTTTTCTTCCGATATTAGCTGGGAAAAGTGATGTTTAATTAGTGCTCGCACGTCATCAAGATGTGAACATGAGAGAGAAGGATCGATGGTGCTACATGTGGAGCTCTGAACATTGATGAAGCTATGCTAAGTGGCGACAAAGAATCAATTAGACTTTTGTTCAAAGTGGTTGCTTTAGTTAGTAGAGCATGAATGCATTGCCCTTCCATTGTATTTTGTTAGCCACATGCGAGGATTATTCAACGAGAGAGAGAGGGAGGGGGGATCAGTAAGATGATTAGCTAGCTTTGAAATGAGGACTAGAGAAATAGGCTCTCAAATCAGGTCATCTCTGCGTGGTACTTGCCATCCTTGTCCAAATGCAAGAAGCTTTTTGGCATGAAGCTCTTGAATTATATATATTGATCATTGGATTCATTGCATGCTTGTATATTGTGTGGTTAGCACAAAATTAAAGTATATGACAAACAGAAGGAATCCACTAAGTAAAAAAAACATACATAGCTATAACTCCATCTAAGCAACTAGCTGCTGCATGCTCAGACGCGTGGGCGGATGGACCCGTTGATCTGCAACTAAAAGCTACGAAAGTACTAAGCAAGATCCTGTAGCCCCGATGGGTAAGTGAATGCTAATCACATGGAGTGTCCTGCTAAATTGTAGATTCCCAAAGGAAGAGGACATGAGAATGTAAAGTACATCACAGGTGTTTGGACTCAACGTTGGAGCAAGCTAGTAAGGACATCAATGAGAGAGATCACTCAAGCCCATGCCATGAGCATGCAGAACTACAGAAGTATCGATCTAACTTTTCGTTGCATATCTAATAAAGTCACAATGGTTTCTGCCAAGGATCACATGCATATGAGCAGGTCGAGCTAGCATAACATGCATGCATCCAATCGACATCTGCATCCTGCCGTACTTCTTCCTGTTATGTACATACGTACATTATGAGTTCTCTTACTGTCTCTTGTGGGTAGAAGTAGATTAATTAGATGCATGATCAGCTGTTTACCCAACCCTCGAAGTGATCCCATGATCCTCCATTGGTTATTAGCAGCCTTCAAAGACCTAGGTTTGATTGAACATGCCTTTTTTTTAATGAGTTTATCACTGTTAATTTGGTGATCAATATTAGCTACTCCCTCCGCTTTTTTAAGACGTCATATGTACATCTCTATTGGTGAAACCACATAGTACTGATATAGTACACACTATTATTATTATTATTGTTGTTGTTGTTGTTGTTACATGTGTGCGATGTTAGCATCTTGCTAATTTCCTAAATGTGACATTGCAGTAGCCCTCACTCCTCATGTGATCATAACTGCTTGCCATCATTCATGTCTTGGCAAATCAACTTTTGGTTGTCAAACCATCGCATACTTCAGCTCTCTCGCCAATAACCAAAGTTTGATTCCCATAAACTACGGGTTGGTTGGATTAATTGTGTGGATTTTATCACTATGATATTTTGATGTTTGAACATGTGACCTATATATGGACACTGGCCTTAACATAACTACACTAGATAAACTTTTGGTTCTTACTAGTTGAAATGTTAAGTGGTATAAATCAAATGTTAACAGTCCTATGTTAGAACTGTTCTTCAACTATAAAACACCTGACATTTTTAAACAATGAGTCGAATTATCTAGCAATTATATGAGCTTCAAGATGTGTGCGCTTCAGCTGATGGATGTTGATATGACAGACAAAAAAAATCAGATTCCTGAATTCATGCTCCTATATATATGATCATCGATCAAAAGCTTCGAAGGAAAACAAAACAAAACAAAAAAAACCAAAGGATGATCAAGTACCGAGCAAAAGAACCGGCTTGCGCAGAAGGGAATCCTGGCGATCAAAACCAATCATGCATTGCTGCCTCTCTCGCATGTGCTAGCTCATAATTAACACACGTACAATTAATACTACCTGGAGAGAGTTCCCCACGTGTTGTGTACAACACTAGTATTGTCTGGCGATGTAGATACACGCACATTAATTGGCGCACGTACGTACGTACGTACGGTGTGAGATCCGATCGATCCATTGCATGATATCGATACTATAGTTAAACCTATATACGTTCTAGTACTAATTAAGGAGTGTACTAATCAAACAAACAGACTGGAAAGCTAGCATTTCACAAATCCGAGTACGCGCTAGATCTTGCGATCGACTTGCCTTCTCCATCCAGACGTAGCACCGTGCATGCACAGCAACGTACGGATGCTAGTGTCCGTAGTGGTGCATGGACGACGGCGCACGAATTAATGCACCTTACAGCTTCAGCGACAGGTCGATGTCGTCGACGTCGGCGGCCGCAGCGGCGGCCGCCGCCGCGGCTGCGTGCACGCGGTACCCGTACCTCCGCCCACCGTCGGCGATCCAGCTTACGACGGCCGCCGCGGCGGCATCCCCGGCCCGCGGCGGGTACCAGCTGAAGCCAGACGGCGGCGCGGCCGGGGGCGCGGTGGAGGAGATGGCTGCGCCGACGGCGGATAGCTCGCGGCTGCGCCTGGCGAGGCTGCGCTCGAGCTTGTGCGCGTTCTGGTGGCCGCCCAGCGCCTGCGAGCTGTAGAACGTGCGGCGGCAGTAGGTGCACGAGAAGGTCCGGTCGGGGTCGGCGGCGAGCGGCGGATGCCTTGCCGCCGTCGAGTGGATGAGCCGCAGGTCGAGGTTGACGTCGCCGCCGACGGCCGGCGTCCTCGCACTCATCATCTCCTTCTCCATTTCTTGGAATGCAGTGCGCGTGCAGTGTAACGTGGTGCAAATGCAATGCCTCAGGAGGCGGCCGGTGGTGCGCGATATAAAGAGGGGAGTGCGTGTGGTTGCGAGCTGGAGTGGGATCGAGATGTGAGCAGCTAACTCCAAGCCTGGACTGGACTACTGTGCGACGACTTCGTATGGAGTTTGTCATGTCAGCCGTTCTTACGGTCACGCAATTATTGTAGCTACGTACCTGACGTTTCTGGTTGCATTGTGTGCGCCAATGGCTATCCCAGTCCTGCCTAGCTAGTTTTGAAGAAAGAATAAGGGTTACTGTTAATTACTACATGCTTTACGCGGGTGAGGTACATTTTTAAGCTGAACACATCTGGGTTTTTACAGATATCTTATGAAACCGAAGAGTACTTCACACGATCTTTACTAGTTGTACTTAGTCCTAGGATTATGGTCACAAGGTTTTGCAAATCCCACCCTAACATACTCGCAACATGCTGGTGCTGGGACGGAGGTCGCCGGTGTGGTGGACGTAGGGCTTGTTCTTTTTAATTACAGCTTATGACTTTTGGCTGCGGCGGTGTGGTGGACGTAGGGCTTGTTCTTTTTAGTTGCAGCTTACGATTTTTGGCTGCGGCTTGTGACTTTTGAGCTGTTCGTGCAAGAGATTACAGAGTAACAGAAACTCACGTGCGATTTTTGCAGATATAAATGAAGTCAGTACAGTATGTACTATAATTAACTAGTAGACCCTATTTTAAAAAAGATACTCCGTTTAAAAACTAGTTACTGTAGAAAAGCCGAAAAGCAATTTTTAGAAGTTGAAAAGAACAGGGCCGTAGACACCCGAAGGGGTGAAGCAGAGGGAGTCGGCGTTGTTGTCCCATCCAGCAGCGGCAGCTCAGTCGATGTGAGATTTACTGGTGGTTCTGTTCTTTTTGGCTTTTAATTTTGTGGTTTTTAACTTCAGCTTCTCTAGAAGCTGAAATAAACGGGACAGTTTCTCTTCCCGAATTTAAAATCGTGTACACCGGCTGCGTCAGCGTCTTTATCGTTCGCTGCTATCTCAAAAAACACAAATAAAAGACATTAATCGTAAACAAAAACTCAACCGTAACCTAAAAGAACATGCAAGTGCCATCACTGACAACAGCGTAGAATCCCATCGGTGGCGGTAGTTAAGCAATGGATTAGGGGAGGAAAACCTGTGCTGCACAACATCTCAACGACAGCTCAACGAGTGGCTGACTGACTAGAGAAGTAGGAGTGCGGGAAGGACGCGTCACGGGTCGGCTAAGACGATTGGGATAGCCGGACGCGACGATGAAATTGGGTTAGACGGGATTTTGCGAAACTTTTACTACTATAAATCCTGGATTAACTGCCATTAACCACTGATTGTGTGGAACTTACAGGTTTGAGCTAGTTTGATGCGGTTTACTCCTGCATTTCTTTAGGTGCCCCTGAATTCCAAAACCACGATGCAGATAGGTATTCGCATATACACGCACGTACGCCCATAGGTTACGTACGCCATCTTTTAGCTTTTACCAGAACGGATATGCGTGAGTAGATGGTGATAGGAGCTATAGAATCCAAGTGGTTAGCCATGGATAGATGGGATGCACTGTCCCCCCTCAATATTAGCTAACCTGCTGTTTGGTGGTGAAGTCAGTCGCCGGCTGGCTTGGAAAAAAGGAAGAGAGAGTTCAGTTTAGCCATCTTACTCTAGCAAACAATATGCTCCATCCATGCATGCATACATACATGCCACTTAATTAAGCTAGCAAATTAACTGTTTCCTAGCAAGCTAAAGACGATTAAAGCAACTAGTGACGTGCGTGATGGAAGCTTTACCGGACTGGGAAATTGAAGATCCGTGGGCACACCAATTTATTTTAGGGAAAATGGATTAATGTATACAGAACTGTAAGCATCTAGGTCTCTTAAACTCCTAAATCATTAAGACTAACTTTATTTTGAGTGTGATTAAGATAAATTAGGTCTTGATGATGCATATGGGTTGTTCTTGGACTTTCATGAACCCCATGAGTGTAAATGATGGTACATCATGGTTTTTATGAAGATTAAGGATCTTGTGGCTAGAAATTAATGATCAAAGGAGTTAAGTATATATCACTTTAGTTAATAGATTATTATTTTTACTTTGGTCCTACTATTAAAGAAAGTTCAAGGCGAGTAGCTTAAGTTTGGTTAGGTTAAGTACTAGTTATAGTGCACACTAGGTCTTTCTAGTTCAGTTCTAGTTAGAGAATGCTCACAATTAAATTGTGACTGAGAGGACCTCAAAGTTTGGATCAAAGTTCAGCTAAGTTTCTGCATTTCCGAGACCTTGGTAAAAACCCAGTTGTCACTTGTCTCTTTTACGTTTTCACATTTAAAATTCTTATTCTTTCTATTCCTAGACTTGCATGTGTAGGATTGGAATTTAGGTTACCAAACTTTACTGGTATGTTTATGAGTCAATTGAGAGAGTAGTTTCTAGTTTACTCTAAGTTTACTAATTTTAACCTATTTCGAAAAAGATACCTAATCCATCCCTCACATCTTGGACATCCAATCCACTTCAAGAACCAATCAACTAATGTTAGTGCTTCTAATGCTTAAGCTATATGGTATGAAAGGGGGAGAAATCATCGATCATATATGCCCCTTCTAACCTACTTTTGTGGTTTCTCGCTGATAAGGCCCTTCCTCGTTTAACTAGTGAATACGAGAATTTCGTAGGAAAGAAAACGTCCACTCTTAATGGATACAAGTTTTCTTACAAAATTTAATCCTTAATCCTTATGTTTCAAATGGTGCTAAATGGATCGGATGCAGGCAAGTTTGCTGGACAGGCATGGCTACGTACTTTTTGCATATCTCTGTGAGTACGTGACTACGTACTGCATGCGTATCTCTGTGTTGATGGCATGCAATCCAGTGAGTCGAACAGCAGGGTAAGCTAGGCTAGGTGTACAATCGATCGATGGATGGGAAGAGCGATGGACTTGATTGACTGGTGACATATGCTGTAGTGGGTTCCGTTTGACGGCTCTTGGGACGTGCGAGATTAGAGCAAGTCTTATAATACAACCTTCAGCTGGCTGTATGGATACTTACAGCTAATTTATCAGCCTACTCATATGGGAAATTTTACCATCCTTGAGGGGAAAGAGGTACCAAATTTGAGCCGTTGATCACACTGATCGGACGACTGAGATTTGGCAGTACCTAGTGGTACCGGACGCGAGATACCAAGAGGTACAAGGTACCAAGAGGTACCAAATTTTGAGCCGTTGATCACACTGATTGAACGGCTGGATCTAATTTGGTACCTCTTGGTACCTCCTCAAGGATAGAAAAACTGCTCACTCATATAGTAGTTACAGCCAGCTGAAGGCTGTATGATCTACCCCTTCCTCTCACAAAGTTTCTTGGTTCTTGTGCTTCAGCTGACTGTAAGCTTACAGCCCACCTCTCTACTCTCTCCTCCTCTCTCTCCTCCACCTCAGCATACAGCCAGCTTACAGCCTCTTATAATACTTGCTCTTATACACGCACATACGTGCGGTACGGTTGAAATTAAGTTCTGCCTTTCAGGCCACTGTACAAGGTCTCTAGCTAGTAGCTACTGAACTCATGTTTTGCGGCCAGCGGCTTTTGACTATTCACCGGTCAGACCGCCCCTGGCAGCCGGTTTGATCTCCTGAGCATCGATTTTCTCGGATTTTTGGTTTCTTGAGTTGCTAACTTTTGTGTTGGCTTTTCATCTTAATTATCATAGTTCTATAGCTATTGGAATGGAGGATCGACGAATACTTAGAAAAAAATTTGAAGGTACCAATCATCTCCCTCTGTTGTCATATCAATCCTATAGAGAGATTGTGTAAATAAATCAAATACCGATAAACCATTTCGAAAAGATTGTCTCGATAAATCGCTTAAAAAACAGTAGAGAAATCATCATATTTATTGTTCGAAGCAGCTATAAGATTGAAAAAAAAATGCGCGTAAGGTTACTGTCAGACCAATGCATGCATGGCTCATGGCTGAATCTGGATGAATACAAAACAGGTGGCTAGCCAAAGATCTCTAAGATTCTCGATCCAACAGCTAGCCCGTCCCTTTACAAAAATGAAAAAAAAAACTACTCCAATCAATATAAAAAAACTACTCCAATCTCTAAGTCTCTCTAGAAGATAATTTCCGGACGGCCTAAATTATAAAAAAGATACTGACTGACCAATAAAAATACATGGCAGGCATGAACTACATACTAGCTTATCAACTTGAACTCCTAGCTACTAAGCCACAAACTGTATATATACTAGTAGTATATTGCTCAGAAAGAAGCTGAAGATGCATGTCGCTGACACAGGATCAGAGAATACAAGTACGCCGTGACTTGGACCGCTTATATGCGCATTCAGATTTCCGAAATCAGATGATAAAGCCCATTCCTAACTGTCCAGACTTGTCTGCAACCCAACAAAATGGTACTGTAATGTAATCTGCAAACAAAGGAGTAGGATCCGATCAATATACAGCGCTTGCTTGAATGCCTGATGCTTGTGTACGTGTGTGCACGGTACATTACATGTAGCATCTAGCTGCATGCATTGCATGTCACCCTCCATGAGAAGACCGACCATGCACCTGATCTGCTTACTCTGCTATAGTTCTATGGATCTGTGGGCGGTCACTCGAATCTGCAGCTAGGGGCTTTAAAATCTGTACAAAAAAAAAAGAAAAGAAAAAGGTGTGTGTGGACCTATAATGATAGGATTAGGACCTGGATGAGCTACAGTTGCTGCTGAAGAATTCCGGTATGGACTTTGGCTGTTGTCGACATATCAAGCTAAGTGATAAGAAGTTACTCTTGGTACCAGTTATTTGTTGGGTGTTGATAAACGTTATCCGAATGTTTTCTTCTTAACTATCATCTAAATTTGTGATCATTAGATTAGAGATCTAATGGCCATGAATTCTCCCCCACCCCCTCCAAAAAAAATCTCCAAGGGTTCCATCCGGGTGATGAATTATTTGTTAGTGGGTAATCTTGAGTGACGCGCTTTTGATCCAAGGGTTTCATGTGAGCTGTAGTCATAACTCGCAAACTCAGACGAAACTATATATATAATCTCGTGGGCTCAATTTCTTAAAAATCTAAAATTTATAGAAATATTATATAACAATATGAATGGAGATGTTTTAAAAAAGGAATAAGTCTACTTTACCCCCCTGAACTTTTGTTGTTACCCCCTGAACTCTTATTGTTGTCCAAGTTTCAACCTTGAACTGTAAAACCATATGTTTTACACCGTCAAGTATCCATACCATTTGTTTGGCCATGGCGGAGATGGTGCTATAGAGGTTGAGAGGAATAGATACTCATGTCAAAATGGCCCTGATCAACTCGGCTTCGGCTTCTGGCTTATTTTTCACTATTCATAAGTTTCGTCTTTTTCTGAACTTTGGTTTTTTGTTGAGTTTTTTTACCGGTTCTTTTTTTCCTGTATTTGTTTGTATTATGCGTAATGGGCTAACATATTTTTTATATTTTTAAATTTTTTTAAATTTAATTATGCTAAATAAGCCTCTGTCAGCTACAGTGCTTTTTTCAGCCAGCTACAGTGTTTTCAGCCATAAGCCATGAGCTTTTCAGCCGAACCGATCACCACCATAGAACACGATAAGGGGAAGCTTTGGTATAGGTTAATTTGATGGAGGCTAAAAAAGGGAACTAGATGCATTGAATTAAGACAAAAGATTTATATATAGATTAGAAGTACTGATTTCTGCTAGAAAAATTTAGGTCTGGTGTCCTATAACACCGGCCTCGTGATCTAGTTTCGCCTGTGGTGCGTGGTATAGTTATCATCGATCCATCTAGTGCCTTCTCTGTGCATGCAGTGACTCTGTGGCTGGCATGTGACATTTTATATTCTGACCATGTTTCCATGCTGCAATTGGGTCCTCCAAATTCCGACCAGTTCAAACAGCAGAGCGAAGATATGATATTATCTGAATCTGACAGAGATTTGGTCGGCATGCATGCATGATGGAGATGAGCCACGTATGGTTGGGATGCATCTACAACTTCGAGGCTAGATAGATAGATAGATAGATAGGATAAACTATCGCAAAATATTAGCTGCAAGCCATCCATGCTCAACCTCCCTCGACCAATTATTCGCTTCTTTGTAGGAAATTTTTACGTTCTACTCGTAGTGAGGGAATGATAGTAAAAATTAAATCTGACTATTAATTTATAAAAATAATATAAATATTTTTGTAAATCTAGCTTTTATGATGATATTATAAACTTTTCCTTTAAAACTATTATTAATCATTCCGATCGGCATCGCTACTGTCTTTCACTCGTTTCCTACACCACCATCTCTCGTACGTATGCTGCCACGGTATTTACTGAAATTACTCTTATGTCATATATTTTCTTTACAATTTTATATCTCTTAGGATTCTACTATTAGTATTATCAATGATAGTATAAGTAAATCCTAACTAATCTGATCTATTTAATTAAAAAGAATGAACTGCTCCCATTCATTTTATGGTAATGTAAAAGTGCCCCTTTATTATTATTTAATTTAATTTAATTTAATAATGGAGAGATCTTGGACAGCTAACCGTTCACCAAGCAACATGTGTGTCTTGGCAGAATGACAGAATGTGCTGTCCTGGCTAAAGCATTTTCCCCCCTGTATGCACATGTGTAGCTATTTCTTAGAAATTAATGCAGATCAATTTTCATTACTCCAGGGACTAAATTATTCTTCTATGAATTAAACTTAAATAAGATTTCTTTTACTCAATGGATTAACCCCCATATTCCTAAGACACAGTAGCTTATGCAACAGAGCAGAATATGTAAAATGCCTGAACCAGAAAACTTATATTTGAGGAAAGGAATAGACAAGAGTTAGCATGTGGGAAAAAAATGCCATTCCAGAAGCCATAGGAAAGTTGCTTTGTCCAAAGGCCCCTGAAACACCACCAACAGGTTGAGGTGAAGCTGCAGTTGATGGAAATGACCCAGTTCCTTCTGACGATCTGAACCATTCTGAAAAAATATCATCGCAAGACACAAAATAAAATCTCACCCAAAACATGGGACCTAAATCATCAGCTAACACAGAGCACAAGAATGATAATAACCAGGTCTTGGCCCAAAAAGGAAGCTGTTTGGACTTGAAAGAGTGTCAGCGATAAGAGCTCCTTGTGTTGCCTAAATCATCAGCTAACACAGAGCACAAGACTGATAATAACCAGGTGGTACTGCTTGCTGGTTGTAAGGAGCCGAAAAGGAGAACTGCTGGGGGGAGTAGAGCTGACTACCTCCACTAACAGCAGCCGGTACAGGCGTTGTAGAGTCCGTTTTTCTAGGTTATGGTTTATATTTTTTTTAGTTGTATTTTATTAATCTAATAAATAGTGGTTATTGAAAGAAGCTAAAAGATAAAAACTGTTTAAAAGCAAAAGCAAACAAATAGGGCCGTAATATGAGAATAATGGGTGTAAAGGGTCATAGCCATAGCCACCATGGAACATAAATGAAATTGTATACAACCTTCAATGAAAGTCAAATTTAGAAAAGGTGCTTCATTGAAAATTTCTGATGGCAAAAAACAAAAGAAAAAAAAAGGTGCTTCATTGAAAATTTCTGATTGAAGAAAAAAGATAAATACTTACCGCCGGACCCATTTCGAATCCTCCAACACCCACATAAGGAGGATATGCGTCCCGTTCATTTGAAGGGTTCTCATATCCTGGACCTGCTCATAGAAGGTAAATTATGTTAAGGACCCAGAAATATCATTCATCAGCTCAAGAGAAAAGATTCAAAATCTACAAGTTCATAAAATCCTGATGGCATGATATATGCCCTCTCCAAAAGAAAACAAATATTCTGAAGAAAAAGAAAATAAGTGAATTTAGTCTACTTGCATACGCTATATATAAAAGAAACACCAAATAGAGTATGTTCTTATTATTTGGTCATTGAAGAGCACAGGTGGTTCCTAGTAAGTCATAGGTAATTTCATAAAAAATGACAACTCAAAGAGAACGTCCTGATACATATATGCCATGTAATATCAAATAGTGCCTCTTCAATTATTTTTGTTTTTTTCTAGTTTAGCCCTTCATTAGAGGAACCATAGATGTCAGTGTAAAATGTATTTCCGATTGGAGAAGCCAAAAACCACTATGAACATCCAGCTTTTCAAAGTGGTTTTCCACTCCTCTCGCTTAAGGGATAAGGTAGCGGGTTCCAGGCGCATCACGCACCCGACTCTTCTTACTCCTATCTCACGCACTCATCTCTTCCCCACTTCCCCTACCGCTTGCGCTTTCTTTCTTAAAGTCATTTCTTTCGGCCACTACTATATATTTTCAGCCAAAAAACTATCAGCCACAATTAAAAACCATTAGTCGCAGCTAATATAAACAAACCATAAGTCTAGAATAGATTGGTGTAATGTGTAAGTAAGTCGGTGGTTTGATTTAAGTCTTGTGGCTCGTTGGACTAGAGCCATTTGGAACGCGAAAATTGCGTTGTATCTTATAATTTTCTTATGTAACACGTGCATTTCATTCGAGGCAAAGAAAAGTGGTGATCGGTTCGACTGAAAAGCTCATGGCTTATGGCTGAAAACACTGTAGCTGACTGAAAAAAGCACTGTAGCTGACAGAGGCTTATTTAGCATAATTAAATTTAAAAAAATTTAAAAATATAAAAATATGTTAGCCCATTACGTATAATACAAACAAATACGGAAAAAAAGAACCGGCAAAAAAACTCAACAAAAAGCTAAAAATTCAGAAAAATACGAAACTTATGAATAGTGAAAAATAAGCCAGAAGCTGAAGCCGAGTTGATCAGTGCAAAATGCACGTAAGAATACCTTGCGAGGTGTACCTAAAACGCATACATTTTTAGGGTAATTATCTCACCAAACGCAGTAGAAGAAATCAAAAGCGACCAGACCTATCTGCAGTGGAGTCCAGATCATGATTGTGGGCCTGTTCTTTTCGGCTGCGGCTTATGGCTTTTGGCTGGAATTTTTGAATTTTGACTGTTTACAGTACAGATTACGGAGAGACAGATACTCACTTGCGATTTTGGCTAGTACAGATGTTGGGCTTTTAACGTGTAGATCGTTTAACCTGTAGATCCCATCTTGAGAAAATACTCCGTTTGAAAGTTAGGTACTGTAGCAAAAGTCAAAAGCCGCCGACTTCGGAGGAAAAGAACAGGCCCGTGTAGCGTGTAGTATTGCTATCTGCACTGGCATTTTGGGGGCAAGACTCACCTGCATGCGTTTGGCTGCATGTGTAGCCTCAGTCTATGGGGATCCTTGTACGGATCCCTTCCGACAAGGGAGGGTCAGGCTCCTCCTGGATGTTAGTGCAACAAAATACTCCCTCCCTTCGTAAAGGTATATTGTTTTGATTTTTTTTACCCTCTTTCATGCAAAACTTTAACTATAATTTATTATCATAATATACTAATAAAAATAATATATATATTATGAAAGTATTTTAGAGATAAATCTAATAATATTATTTTTATATAGTCTATCTATATATTTTAACATATATTAATAATTAAAACTTAAAAAGTTTGACCGTATAGAACCCACGATGACCTATATTTACGGGTAGAAGGAGTAGCATAATACTTCACTAAAAAAGAGAGGGGATGTGTTAGGTTAAGAAAGGCATCATGCACATCGTGGGGTAATCTAAGCAAGCATAGTGTGAAACTGAGCAGCAAGATCGTGGCCTTTTTCTTCAAATGACAACTTAGTCGGTAAGACATTGAATTTGTAACCTGCTCATGTGACGGTAAATGACCTTTATGTAATCAAATGTTCAAAGCAAATATACGAGGACTAAATGGTAAAAAAATGGTCCACAAACTTACATTTCATAATCTAAATTAAAACTTACGTTTAATGATCAGGTCAAAAATCCGTTGTAGTCTAGCTGGTTAGGATACTCGGCTCTCACCCGAGAGACCCGGGTTCGAGTCCCGGCAACGGAATTTTTTGACTTTTTTTTGGGTAAATCCTGTTCTGGAAGACCAAGTGTTTTTTTCCTACTCTGTTCACTTTTTTCTAGCTTGGCTGCACACAAGTAAATATGTAATCAACTGTTCACAACAAAATAGGATTTAGGAAAATCTTTGATCATTCAGAAGCTAGATCCACGACCAAATCCTGATTTAAATTCATCCAAAGGTTTATGCACTAGTGGTTTATTTCTTTCTGGTTCGAGCGGGCAACACAAACTAGCACAGAACAGGACTTGAGAGGGCCAAATTCTGAACTTGAACAACAACCTGAGCATCAAAGTAAATTTACAGTCATCAAGTTGCCGTTAAACTAGGTGTTCAGGCCATCCCTAATAGTATCATCGTAGTTGTCTATTAGATATATTAAATAAGTAAAATTATATACAAAAGAGAGATAAGTTGGGAAGAGATAATGTGCTGTCTCTTATGCAAGAGACGATTTGAGCCAGCAAACCAACGTAAATAATGAAAATGTTGTGGTAGATTGGATGCCAAGGGATCAGGGGACTCTCCCTCCGCAAGAGGCTCTGAGTAATCTCTGATACTTTATTAATCTTCTTGTTGCCCCCTTGCATCAGGGCTTACAGATATATATATATATATATATATATATATATATATATATATATATATATATATATATATATATATATATATATATATATATAGACCCTTAGGCCATTACTTCCTAAAGGATAACTCTACTCCTTATCAAATTAGGACTCTAATCTTAACAAACTTGGTAACTAAATCATGTGGCTTTACAGCCGGAATCTGTTGTGGATGCTGATTCAGATTGCTTATTGCGGCGTGTATAGTATTTGCCGACAAAAGCGTCCACAACACTTCCGCCCTCCTGGAGAAACAGCTCGTCCTCGAGCTGGAATGCCGGATGCTCCTCTTTGAAGGTTGCAAGGCGTTCCCATGTAGCCTCCGAATCGGGCCGCCCCACCCATCGCACAAGCAGCTCCCATGTGCCCCGGTTGAGCCGTGCGCGTGCGATTGATGCTGGAGTGGGAATCACGCGGCCGCGAACCATAGGTGGAAGGGCCGCCATAGTAGATGGTGGCGTGCCATGATGCGGCTTGAGGAACGCGACGTGGAAGACGTCGTGGATTTTGGCCTTGGGCGGAAGATGAAGACGATAGGCCACCGAGCCGATACGTTCCACCACCTGATACGGACCGTAGTAGCGAGGAGCAAGCTTGCCCCCGGACTTGTCAGTGATGCCAGCAGCTGAGCGGTGATGAAGACGCAACCATACCCAGTCACCCTCCTTGTACTGCACATCTCGGTGCTTGGAGTCATAGTACTGCTTCATGTGATCTTGCGCATGGAGGAGGCGGTCGCGTATGTCTGCCAAGAAGCCGTCGCGATCGACCAGCTGTTTGTCGAGGGCGGCAACACGCGCCAAGTCGGGCTGATAGCTGGCCATCGTTGGAGGCGGACGACCGTAGATTACCTGAAACGGGGTAGTGTGTAGAGCCGTCTGGTAGGACGTGTTGTAGCAGTACTCCGCCCATGGAAGCCATCGCAGCCAGCTGCGTGGACGGTCGCCGGCAAGGCATCTTAGGTAGACTCCCAGAATGCGATTCGTCACTTCGGATTGGCCATCTGTTTGTGGATGGAAGGCGGAGCTCAGACGAAGTTCGACCCCAGAGAGAGCGAAGAGCTCTGTCCAGAAGGCGCTGGTGAAGACCGGGTCGCGATCGCTGACGATGGAGCACGGAATGCCATGAAGCCGGACGATGTTGTCGAAGAAAACACGGGCTACTGAAGTTGCCGTGTATGGGTGACTGAGGGCTATGAAGTGGGCGTACTTCGAGAAGCGATCAACCACCGTGAGCACCACTGATTTTCCAGCCACCTTGGGAAAACCCTCGACAAAGTCAAGAGCAATGTCTGCCCAGACCGAGCTCGGTACAGCCAGAGGTTGAAGAAGACCGGCCGGATGAAGATGATCTGTCTTGTGTTGCTGGCACACGGAACAGCCTTGCACAAATTCCCGCACCAGGCGATTGGCATGAGGATTGTAGAATGAGGCTCGGAGGCGATGCAGCGTCTTCTGTACTCCTTCATGACCGGTGCCATGAGCCGTGGCGAGAATGTGTGGCCAGAGCGTTGAAGAGTCCGGCACATAAATGCGGCCGCGGTGGAGGACAAACCCATCGACCACGGTCCAGGAGGCGCCGGCGCTGCCCTGCGCAATCTCCGAGCGTTTGGCCACCAGATCAGGGAGATGCGCCGCCTCACGTCGAAGGTCATCGAACAGCTCCAAGTCAGGACGGGAGATAGCACAGGCGGTCATCGCGGTAGTGTCCTCATCCCGGCGAGATAGAGCATCAGCAGCCGTGTTCAAACGGTCGGGGCGGAATTCCACCTGGAAATCATACCCAAAGAGACGGCTTACCCATGTATGCTGCGGAATTGTGGATAGTCGCTGGTCAAGGAGGTACTTGAGGGCGAAGTGGTCTGTGCGCACAGTGAAGGAGCGCCCCCAGAGATAGGGACGCCAATGGCGCACCGCTTTGACCAACCCGATGAGCTCGCGCTCATAGGCTGCCAATTTGGCATGTTGTGGCACGATGGCCCTGCTGAAGAAAGCAATGGGACCTGTTCCCTGATGGAGGACGGCACCGAAGCCTGAACCCGAGGCGTCGCAGTCGACGGTGAACCCCTTGGAGAAGTCAGGGAGTTGCAGGGCGGGACCGGACGTCAGTGCGGCCTTCAGTGACATGAAGGCGTCCGAGGCCGCCGATGACCAGCAGAACGCATCCTTCTTAAAGAGCGCGGTCAAGGGAGAGGCAATTGCGCCGTAGTTGTTGATGAAGCGGCGATAATAGCCGGTGAGCCCGAGAAATCCGCGCAGCGCCTTGAGCGTCCGGGGTTGAGACCATAGCTGGACTGCTTCAATTTTGGACGGATCCATGGACACCCCGTCCCTGGAGATAACATGGCCCAAATAAGCCACGCTGCGCTCGGCGAAGGTGCACTTGGACCGCTTGAGAAAGAGCTTGTGAGAGCAGAGGGTGGTGAAGACGGCGCGCACATGGCGCAAGTGTTCCGACCAGGAGGAGCTGTAAATCAAGATGTCGTCAAAGAAAATGAGTACCGAGCGTCGGAGAAAGGGCCGAAGAACCTCGTTCATCAAAGCCTGGAACGTTGAGGGCGCGTTGGAGAGGCCGAAGGACATCACGATGAATTCGAAGTGCCCATGATGTGTGCGGAATGCTGTCTTGTCGATGTTCGCCGGGTTCATACGGACCTGATGATACCCACTGCGGAGATCTAGCTTGGTGAAGAAAGTAGCCCCCTTGAGTTCGTTGAGGAGCTCGTCGACGACCGGAATTGGGAAGACGTCGCGCACGGTTTTGGCATTAAGGGCGCGATAGTCAACGCAGAAATGCCAGCTCGCATCCTTCTTGCGTACCAGAAGAACGGGAGAGGAGAATGCCGACGTGCTGGGCCGGATGATGCCTTGGCGGAGCATATCGGCGCACTGCTTTTCAATCTCGTCTTTGAGAAGCTGCGAGTAGCGGTAGGGGCGCACCGCAATTGGTGGAGTCCAGGGCAGCAGTGTGATGCGGTGGTCTCGGTGGCGTTGTGGAGGCAGGCCGGTTGGTTCTGTAAAGAGGTCGGAGAATTCCGCCAGTAGGAGCGACATCAAGTCCCTCCCATCCATGGAGTTGAGCTGGGGTGTAGACGGCGCATCCAGGCCATGCCACTTGACGTGGTGATCGCCGCGCCAGAACGCCATAGAATGGCGCTCGAAGTCCCAGAGTATGGGCCCGAGCGTCTTGAGCCAGCGGCAGCCAAGGACCAAGTCGTAGTCGTCGAGAGGTAGGACATAAAGGTAGATGTAGAAAAGCTCCTCGCCAATGGTAACGGGCACCTTCTTGCAGACCCCGTCGGAGGGAACGCGGTCGCCGTTAGCGACGCCTACGGTGAGGCCCGGGCGCGGTGCGGGCACAAGACCGAGGCGGCGTGCTGTAGCGGACGCCACAAAAGAGTGGGTGGAGCCTGAATCCACCAAGGCGTGCAGCTGCTCGGGTCCGATGGTGACAGCCAGCTGCATGGTGTCCGCCGTGGTAATGCCAGTAAGGGCGTGGAGAGAGATTTCGACATCGGCGTCTGAAATTGGATCATCTTGTTCCGTGCCGTCGTCCGGAGCTTCGTCATCCAACACCATCAGGTACAGGCCTTTCATCGAACAGGATTTGTAGTGGTCCTTGGTGAATTTCTCCGGGCAATTGAAGCAGAGGCCGTCCGCCCGGCGTTGTGCCATCTCCTGCGGTGAGAGCCGCTTGAAGCGAGTGCCCGCTGGCGGCGCGACCTTCGACGGAGCCGGCGGGGTCTGGATCGGCGCCTTGGCAGGCGGAGCCGGTGTGCGCAGCGCGGGTGTCGCCGCCATGTGCGTCGGGCGGTGTGTGGGTGTGGACCGCGGGGGCACACGGGTATTGTCGTGGACATCGTCGTCGTCCAGGTCCAGGCGGCGCTCAAAGGCACGCGCAAGGCTCATGGCGTCGTCTAGGGATTCCGGGTTCTGGAGCTCGACATCGGTCTGCAGAGGATTGCGGAGGCCAGCAGTGAAGATGTCAATCTGCTGCTGCTCCGTGACGTTTCTGCAGCGGGCAAGCAAGGGGAGGAACTGCGCCTGGTACTCCTCCACGGTGCCGGTACGGCGCAGTTGCATGAGGGCGCCAAGGGCATTGCTGCGCATTGGGGGGCCGAATCGGCGTTGAACCCTCTCGACGAACTCCGGCCAGGTGGGAGCGCCGCGATTCTGCTCCAGGCGGTAATACCAGTCCTGGGCAGCGTCTTCCATATAGAAAGAAGCGAGCCATACCTTCTCCTCCGGCGGCGTGCGCTGCTGGCGGAAGAACTGCTCTGCTTTGTGGAGCCAGACCACCGGATCCGCCGTGCCATCATAGCTTGGAAAGCGAAGCTTGTGGGATGGTTGGTGATGGGAAGACAAAGGCGGCGGCTCGGGCGCAGATTTCTCCGCCACGGAGCCGCTGTGGGAGCCGCCGGAATCGAGCTTCTCGGACTGCAGGCGATTGACAGCAACGGCGAGGCGGCTTTGGTCTCCCTTCATCGTCGCCATCTCGTTCTTGATGGAGGAGAGATTGGCGAGGATGGCTTCCATGGTACCCTTGAGATCGTCGGGTGGGATGGAGGAGCCCATGAGTAGGCCAGAGGATCACGAATCTGATACCAAAGATGTTGTGGTAGATTGGATGCCAAGGGATCAGGGGACTCTCCCTCCGCAAGAGGCTCTGAGTAATCTCTGATACTTTATTAATCTTCTTGTTGCCCCCTTGCATCAGGGCTTACAGATATATATATAGGCCCTTAGGCCATTACTTCCTAAAGGATAACTCTACTCCTTATCAAATTAGGACTCTAATCTTAACAAACTTGGTAACTAAATCATGTGGCTTTACGGCCGGAATCTGTTGTGGATGCTGATTCAGATTGCTTATTGCGGCGTGTATAGTATTTACCGACAAAAGCGTCCACAACAGAAAAGGTGTGAGATAAAAAGTTATGGTAGAAATAATATAAAATAGCTAGTTGAATAATTTACTATTAGAAATGTTGTCTCTAATATTGTGTTTAGATGAGATAAAAACTTTAACATAACTTCTACTATTGTCTTTAGATGAGATACAAACTTTAAAGGTAACTTTAAGAAGAAAAAAACTATTGCACATGCTCGGAAGTCTTTCTTGCCAAAGTATCTGCACCGGATCTGTGACGGAATTGGCCCACCTGGATCGCGATGGCCGCATTGCGCCGCGCGCCAGTGCAGTACGGCCCGCCCGTCATGCTTCACACCTTCTGCCGCCGCCGTGCCCGCCGTGGACTCGTTGACGGACCCAGAAAAAAAATTAAATAGGCTGAAATCGGAAGCGTGAAATATACAGTAGTCTGCTCCTGATTGTCATAAATATATTCCATCATTAGCAGATAAGCCTTACTACTTATCATGTTCCATCATCATCAGATAAGCAACGTCATATAATATAAACATCACATATTCCATAACATTTACCGTCTACCGCTCTGTCATGCACTTTCATTTTAACCAAGCAGAGCGACATGTGGACGGCACCAAACCAGAACCTCCATCCGAACAAGCATTCATCCAGACTCAATACACCATTGCAATACATGCATACATACGAACGACATGGTTCCTACGTGCAAACCCGACACATACAATACTCTTAAACCGGGCACTATCCTCATTATCTCGGTGATTAAAAGATCATAACTTTTGATCCTGAAACCCAATGTAGCAAGCAATTTGAGTTCTAAAATCTAAACAAACTTACTCATGTGGGCCTTGTTATCACAATTTAAAGATTACATTATTGAATCTCTTGTTTTTAGCCTTGATGGTCATGTTGTCTTATACCG
This sequence comes from Dendrocalamus latiflorus, assembly GCA_017311315.1. NCBI lineage: Eukaryota > Viridiplantae > Streptophyta > Magnoliopsida > Poales > Poaceae > Dendrocalamus > Dendrocalamus latiflorus. The sequence continues at coordinate 6,125,004 of CM029670.1, read as the reverse complement.
GGCAGCTGCCGTCTCAAAAGCTGATCTTGCAAACCGTTGTGCCAAAATTGGTGTTCCAGCGTTCTATAAAAAGCTTTAGTAATTATCTACATTAATTAGCCTATACTAATTACTCATTCACTTAATCACTCACTGTACACACCTATTCACCAACACAAGCACGACACTTACTAGTAGTACTACTGTTACTACTAGCACTACTACTCACACTACTGCCGCTAGTGATACCCTTCCTCTGGCTCTCTCTCTCTCTCTCTCCAGGCAAACAGGAGGCGCGCATGGGGGCTCTCGGGCGCGCCGGCCCGGTGCTCGCCGCTGGTGAACTCCTCCGCCGCCTCCCGTAGTGCCGCCCTCTTCTTCCCCTCTGGCTCCCCGTCTCGGTTCCTGCACACGCGCAGGCGCGCAGCTGGACGCTCGGCGCCAGCTCCGGGTTGGCGCCGCCAGCTGTCGGCTTGACGTCGGCGCGCTCCTCCACCGGTATCCCCCGTTTTTCCTTTCCATTCCCCCTTGTATTCCTAGCCTCCGGCTTTGGCTACCGTCGGCTCGACTCGGCCATGGGTCGCCCTACTCGGCCGATGAGGCTTTGCGTTGTGCTGTGTTTGCTCATGTGCTATGGGGGAGAAGAAAATGATGGGTAGGGGTGACCTACTTGGCTTGTGGAGGCTGGTCCGGCGGGGGGCTTCCACCGGTGTCGTCGGCGGGGGTGTGGGGGGGGGGGGTCCGTTCGTCCGGCGAGGGGAGCTCGGGCGGCCGCCCGGGCTCGCCCGAAGGGCAGGTCCGCCCCTCCGATCCGATCGCTGCGGCGGGTCTCGGAAGGGACGTGGGCTCCGTGTTGTCTCCTGCTGTAAGGCACCGCGCATGTAGATGCAGATGTTTGGGCCGGACTCTGCAATGAAGCCCAATGAAACCACCCCCAACAGATGACGATGGCCGTCAGCTGCAGCCGCGGCCGCCCAATTCTCATCCAATCTCGTCGTCAGCTCCAGCAACTCCACCCTCCCCCACCGGCTGCGATTCTTCGGCCAGTACAAGAGGCGGCGGACGAGCGCAAGGGAAGGGAGCTAACTGCCTAGGGTAAGCCATGGCGGGAGAGGAGGAGCCGATGATGGGCAAGGGCGACAAGCTCATCCTGCGGGGGCTGCAGTTCCACGGCTTCCACGGGGTCAAGCAGGAGGAGAAGAAGCTCGGCCAGAAGTTCCTCGTCGACGTCGACGCCTGGATGGATCTGACCGCCGCCGGGGAGACCGACAGCATCTCCGACACCGTCAGCTACTCCGACATCTACAGGTCAACTCAACCCCGTCTCTGTTCCAATTGAATCGTGGTATATTCATGTTCTAATCAGGCAATTAATTTCCCTAATGATATATGATTCTAGGACCTTATTCTGTATTAGGCCTTCTTATCAAGTTGTGGAACTTACTCCAATGGCAGTACCCCCCAACATGTAGGATCTGCTGCTGCAATTTGCTCCCAGAATAGCGATTGTTTTGCATCTCTGATTTATCCTTTTTCGGTTGGTAGTAATTAGTAAACTAAACCGGGGATTTGTGTTTTTTTGGAGCTGAAATTAGGCCATCATACGCATTCCCAGGGGGCTAAGCTGCGTTTCTTTTGTAAAAACCTCTGCCGGTTTCCATCCATTCTACCCCCCCCCCCCCCCCCCCCCCACAAAAAAGATAGATTTTGCTTCATTTGCAATGGATCATATCTTAATATGGTATGGTGTAATTACAGGCAAGTTTGATATGGATTAAGTCAGGCATAGGTCATTTCGTGTAATTTAGCTAGTGGTGTAAATGAGATTCAACTTCTCGACATAGTATACAAGTTTGAAATGGACCTATTGCAATCTACTGCATTTGATTAGGCCATTTTTTTTTTGCCTGCTTTGGAGAGGATATATGTGCCCTTCAGAGTTCAATATATATGTTGCCAATCTGTTGTTCTGGCTTCCCTAATACTAAGTTACGTTTTTTGGGGGGCACTCTGCAGGATAGCCAAGGGTATAGTTGAAGGCCCGCCACATAATCTCTTGGAGTCAGTGGCTCATTCGATTGCCAACTCCACACTGCTCAAGTTCCCTCAGATCTCCGCCGTTCGAGTGAAGGTTGGGAAACCTCATGTCGCGGTACAAGGCGTTGTCGACTACTTGGGAGTGGAGATAATGAGGGACAGGAAAAACATGAGCAGTACTTCTTCAGGAGCTCAACTGAGCTGATTCCTCTGTCCTGTCTATGCACTTGGATCAAATTTGGTGTTGATTGTGCTGTTGGCCTCGATGCTGTTGTCGCGAATCACGCAACGTGCACGCCATGAACAAGAGAGTTTGCCAGTGCACCTGGGTTTTGCCCAAACTGAAATAAGAACCATGTTCTCGCGTCCATACATTTTCTGATTTTTCGAGTCGGTTCAAACTCCTATATACAACTGTAAATTGGTGTGACATTACATGTGATCCATCTGTTATGTCCTAATCTTATCCATCTGTTATGTCCTAATCTTATCATTCAGTTGATATACGCATTGGACAATACTAAACCTACAACATTGCTGTGTAAACTGAATCTTTATTTTCTCGTATCTCTACTACCTAAAAATATGTGTTAGTGGTTGTTGGTCCATTCTCCCTTCTATCTTCTCAGCTGTCCAATCAAAGACTAGCCGTCTAAATCCGCATGTAGGTAGTTCTTCCGCTCCTCGTAGAAAAGGTCGGGCTGACATGTGGACTGCGCTCCTCCTCTTTCTGCATTCACTCCACTTCCTGCAACCGCTGCCTCCTTCTCTCCCTTGAACCCTCGTGCCACGTCTCCTCCTCCTCCTCCACAGTGTCGCCACCAATTCCTTTCCCACGCGGCAGGTTGCAGTCCCCCAACTTCCCCTAGCAGCAGCGCATCTCCCTGTCACCGCCTCCCCAATGCATTCGCCCACCACCTCCTCTCCCTATCTACTCGCCGCCGCCTCCCCGCCTCCACCACCCGCAACCGCCGCCTCTTTTTCTCCCCCGAACCCTCGTGTCGTGCCTCCTCCTCCTCGAGTCAGTGGTCGAAGGGGGCAGTGGTCAAAGTCGGGGCCGTAGTTGAAGGGGGCTATGGTCAACGTCGAAGGGCTGTGGTTGAAGTCAGGGTCGAGCAGGTCAGGCGGGTCAAGTAGGCTAGTGCCGGTAGTTGGGCGACAGGGCATAAGTGCACCGGAGGCCTACCAACGTACGACCATCAGCGATGATCGACCGCTCCCAACCTACGATCACGCGCGATGGTCGATGGCTATTAACTTACGACCACGAGGTGTGATCGACGGCTTCCGACTTACGACCACGAGATGTGATCGACGTCTTTTGACTTACTACCACGAGCGTTGATCGATGTATTCCGACTTACGACCATGAGGTGTCCTCGATGGCTTCCGACTTACGACCACAAACGATGGTCGTCGGTTTTCGACGTACGACCACGAGGCATTGTCCAAGGCTCCCGGTTTAGGACTGTTGTGGCTACAGACCAAACAGAGAGAGAGATGGTAGTGGAGAGTGATGAAGATAAGTGTAATGGCCTGGGTCCTCCCCAAGGCTTACTCATATATATATACACATGAGGAGTGCTTTTACAGCTATACCCTTACATTTGGTAATCCCATCTGGGGGCAGTTATGTCATTACACATGGCCTATTCTGGGCCTTATAATCTCCTACCAGGCCTGCTGGGCTTAGGTGGGGGCCACCCCTACGACAGGAGCCTCTCATGGTGAAGGGCTTCACAGGGCCGAAGCCATGTCGTCGAGTCCTTTGGCCCCTTCCGTCCCCTGCGGCCTGTGAATTCCTCCAAGCTTGTGGTTGGGGAGCCTGAAATCTGGGCTGGTGGTAGCGGAAAGTGGCGCCAAGTCGAAGTAGGCGCGCGTGCTCCGTCCCCTACCCTTCGAACGGGTGGCAGCGAAGCTGGCGCCCAAGTCGAAGTAGGCGCGCGCGCTCCGTCCCCTACCCTTTGAACGGGTGGCAGCGAAGCTGGCGCCTAAGTCGAAGTAGACGCGCGCGCTCCGTCCCCTACCCTTCGAACGGGTGGCAGCGAAGCTGGCGCCTAGTCGAAGTAGACGCGCGCGCTCCGTCCCCTACCCTTCCAACGGGTGGCAGCGAAGCTGGCGCCTAGTCGAAGTAGACGCGCGCGCTCCGTCCCCTACCCTTCGAACGGGTGGCAGCGAAGCTGGCGCCTAGTCGAAGTAGACGCGCGCGCTCCGTCCCCTACCCTTCGAACGGGTGGCGGCGAAGCTGGCGCCCAAGTCGAAGTAGACGCGCGCGCTCCGTCCCCTACCCTTCGAACGGGTGGCAGCGAAGCTGGCGCCTAGTCGAAGTAGACGCGCGCGCTCCGTCCCCTACCCCTCGAACGGGTGGCAGCGAAGCTGGCGCCTAGTCGAAGTAGACGCGCGCGCTCCGTCCCCTACCCCTCGAACGGGTGGCGGCGAAGCTGGCGCCTAGTCGAAGTAGACGCGCGCGCTCCGGGGCTGTTGTGACCTTGTAGTCCTGTAGTGCGCTTTTAATGGCGGCTGGAATTACGCCGACGCCTAGCCCGGCAGAAGTCAGGCTGTCGCGTCGTGCAGTCTGCCATGCTGCAGGTGGGGCACGTGGCGACTCACGACTAGTGCGTCGTGGGATGTGAGCGGTTGCGTGACCGCGGCCGTTCGCCTCGTCCCCCGAGAAGTTGGACGCGTGTTGAAGAGGTAGGGGCGTTGTGCGCTGCTTGGCCACCTACCAGGCGCGGCCTTCTAGGTCCGAGCGGTTCTTCTTTCCAAATCTTGGACAGCCGAATCGCCGGGAATTTGATCCGTGTGTGCATTGAGCGCGAGGGCAGGCGAGCGGCCTTTATAAGGTGTTAGTGTTGAGGTGGAGGCACCCTTTCTCGCTTTGCTTTTTGACCTGCCGCCTCGCTTGCGCCCGTGCTAATTGTCACGCCAGTTGCTCCCTTGCCTGCTTCTTCTCCTTCCCTTGTCGCGGAGAGCGATGGCCAGCCACGACGACGCCACGTACCACCCCCGCAGTGGTTCCTTGCCTAGCCAGGGCGAGGTGAACCATCCTTCCCAAGAGCACAAACTGGTGCCGCGGGGGAGCTCGCGCGCCAACAAGCTGTGGAACGCGATGGAGCACTCGGGAGGCTCCTGCTCCCGTGTGCTGGGGAAGAGCCGCATGACGGAAGGGACGCTACAACGGCTCGTGGATGAGGGGAAGATCGCGGATCGCAATGGGGCTCGCTTACCCCGCCGGGACGAGACGGAGCCGAAGCCCGGGGCCCTGGAGGCAATTGTTTTCGTCGCGTTCTTCGATGCCGGCCTTCGGATGCCCTGCACGTTGTTTGTGGGCGAAGTCCTGCGGGCCTACCAGTTGGAGCTAGCCCAGCTGACGCCCCACGCGCTACTCCGCCTCGCTGTCTTCGCGTGGGCGATGCGGACAGAGGGGTGGCGCCCCAGCGCCAGCTTATTCGCCACCCTGCACGATGCACACTGTCGACCCAGAAAGGTTGGCGGGGCGGTGTCCAACTTTGGCGGTGTGGACTTCGTGCTCCGGGCGTCCTGCGCGACGTTGTTTCGTGTGTCCGCCTCGTCAGGGCAGTGGGCGTCCGGCTGGACGCGGTGGTGGTTCTATTACACCGTGACCGGCGCTCAGGACGGTGATAGCCCCGCGGGGGGGGGCTGTCTTCGCGACGCCGGGCCCGTTCCCCGGCTGCCGTATGCGACCCGGCAGCCCCCCCCCGGCGGCTAGCTCAGCTGAGGCGGAGCGTGCGACCGGCGGTGGGCCTGGCCACACTGCTTCGGAGGGGCGCGCCGCCGCGGATCCCCCGATATTTTCTGCCGCTGCCCACGAGCCCGTGCTCGGGCTCGCGGCCACCGCTGAGTTGGAACCCGTCAACCCGGGGGGTGGCGTCGTCCCCGGCGAGCAAACCACGGGGGACGGTGCGTTATCAACCGTAGCGGCCGACGAGGGCGTGCCCCCTGCGGAGGAAACCGCGGGGGCGGCAATGACCGGAGCTGGTTCTGCCGTGGAAGAATCGCCTGCGTCACCGCAGGCGAAACGCCCTCGGACGCAGTCCCCCCCGCCAACGAGGGGTCGATACGCTGTTGCGAGGCCTTGCCGTGGGATTACGGCGGCTGGCGCGGCCGAGAAGACCTTCTCCCCAACCGTCGAGGCGCCCGCGTCCCCCTGGGTGGTCGACCCGGTGCCACTTCCTACCGTGACGAGGGGCGCAGGAGGTAGGTGTGAGTCCCTTTCTTCCCCTGACTTCGCGAGACTTTCTCCGATCTGCTCGCTCATTCTGCCAACATCAGGCGAGACGACGTCTCCCGTACGCGGCGAAGGATCGAGCAGCGGAGGTATGCGCGAAGTCGGGAGCCGCGTGCAGGATGCCCCGCCAGTGTCCATTGCTGCTGACGTGGCCGTGGCCACGGTAAATCCTGGCGTGTTGGGCCGGGACTCGCTCGCTCGGACTTCCTCCCTCGCCCGGAGATATTTTGTGACCTCACCGCCGCCGCCGAGCGTGCCGACAACGGCCTCAATCGAGAGGTGCTGTCGTCATGCGCGGGGGATCTCCTGGCGCTCGCGTTGCAGGCCTCCGAGATGAGGGTAAGTACGTGCGCTTCAGCTTGTACGGTACTGCTAGACGTCTGCTGATTTGTTGTTCCTGTCAGACGCTTGCCCTCAGCCGGTCCTTTGACGAGGCCCGCGTTCGGGAGCAGAGGGCTCTGGAAGCCAACCTCCACGAAGCAAACACTGCTATCGCCGCGAAGGATGAAGAACTGCGCGCGCTGGAGGACGTCCTGGTGGCCGCACAAGGTGCGGCCACGGAAGCGCGGGACGCCGCGGCTGGGGAATGCGCCGCCCTCGTGCAGCAGATCTCCGTCCTAGAAGGGGAGAACGCCCAGCTGGCGGAGGCTGCTGCCGAGAACCGCCTTGCCTTGGAAAATGCGTCTGTGTCGGCGTGGCGGGCCATGGAGTCTCTGAACCAGGCCCTTCGAGATCTGTGCGTCCGAGTGCCGGATACTACGCACAGGCTGGAGGCCCTGTCGGAGACGCTCGGGCTGATCGAGGAGGGGGCCGGCGTTGCTCTTCGTGGCGCCAGGACCTTTGGCGAGCACTGCAGCTATGTTGGTGCGTGCTTCGCCCTCGCCCTGCTTCATACTCGTGGGTGTAGGCATACCCATGAGCTAGCGAATCCTCAACTGGATCTTCCCGACCGACCAGAGGTTATGTCGGACGCCATCCGCTCCATTGGGGCTAGCCTGCAGAACTTCCACCAACGGATCTGGGGCCGCTTCGGGGAAGGTGCAGCGAGAGTCGCCGTGCAGCAGACGTTGCATTGGGAGGGGGACCTCCTCCAGTGGCTTGAAGGGGTCCTTAGCGCCGCGGCGACGACGGCGCGGGCTCGTCCGCACCGCGCCAAGACTGAGCGGTTGGTCGGGTGGTGCAGGGGGATGATGTACTGGTTCTTACGCATGTGACCATGTAACCCCTTTGCTTTTGCAATGGAACCAAGTAGTACTTTATGCTTGGTATTACCTGCCGCCGGACGCGGAGGACAGGTGTACGCATCTCGTTTATGCTCCGTGGAGTGGTGCGTGCGGAGGCAAATCTCGACGCTACGATTTCCTTTATAGTCCGGAGACTCGCGCGTGCGGAGGCGGACCTCGACGCTACGTCTTATTTAGAGTCCGTAGACTAGTGCGTGCGGAAGCAGACTTCGACGCTACGTCTTTTTTATAGTCCGGAGACTCGTGCGTGCGGAGCTAGGCTCGACGCTACGTCTTATTTAGAGTCCGTGGACTATTGCGTGCGGAGCTAGGCTCGACGCTACGTCTTATTTAGAGTCCGTGGACTATTGCGTGCGGAGCTAGGCTCGACGCTACGTCTTCTTTATAGTCCGGAGACTCGCGCGCGCGGAGCTAGGCTCGACGCTACGTCTTATTTAGAGTCCGTGGACTATTGCGTGCGGAGCTAGGCTCGACGCTACGTCTTCTTTATAGTCCGGAGACTCGCGCGTGCGGAGCTAGGCTCGACGCTACGTCTTATTTAGAGTCCGTGGACTATTGCGTGCGGAGCTAGGCTCGACGCTACGTCTTCTTTATAGTCCGGAGACTCGCGCGTGCGGAGCTAGGCTCGACGCTACGTCTTATTTAGAGTCCGTGGACTATTGCGTGCGGAGCTAGGCTCGACGCTACGTCTTATTTAGAGTCTGTGGACTATTGCGTGCGGAGCTAGGCTCGACGCTACGTCTTCTTTATAGTCCAGAGACTCGCGCGTGCGGAGCTAGGCTCGACGCTACGTCTTATTTAGAGTCCGTGGACTATTGCGTGCGGAGCTAGGCTCGACGCTATGTCTTCTTTATAGTCCGGAGACTCGCGCGTGCGGAGCTAGGCTCGACGCTACGTCTTATTTAGAGTCCGTGGACTATTGCGTGCGGAGCTAGGCTCGACGCTACGTCTTCTTTATACTCCGTAGAGTGCGCGCGAAGGCGTCCCCCCGCTGCGTCTTATTTATACTCCGTAGAGTGCGTGCGGAGGTAGGCTCGACGCTACGTCTTATTTAGAGTCCGTGGACTATTGCGTGCGAAGCTAGGCTCGACGCTACGTCTTCTTTATAGTCCGGAGACTCGCGCGTGCGGAGCTAGGCTCGACGCTACGTCTTATTTAGAGTCCGTGGACTATTGCGTGCGGAGCTAGGCTCGACGCTACGTCTTCTTTATAGTCCGGAGACTCGCGCGTGCGGAGCTAGGCTCGACGCTACGTCTTATTTAGAGTTCGTGGACTATTGCGTGCGGAGCTAGGCTCGACGCTACGTCTTCTTTATAGTCCGGAGACTCGCGCGTGCGGAGCTAGGCTCGACGCTACGTCTTATTTAGAGTCCGTGGACTATTGCGTGCAGAGCTAGGCTCGACGCTACGTCTTCTTTATAGTCCGGAGACTCGCGCGTGCGGAGCTAGGCTCGACGCTACGTCTTATTTAGAGTCCGTGGACTATTGCGTGCGGAGCTAGGCTCGACGCTACGTCTTCTTTATAGTCCGGAGACTCGCGCGTGCGGAGCTAGGCTCGACGCTACGTCTTATTTAGAGTCCGTGGACTTTTGTTCTGCTTAGCGCGGACAGGGGATGCTCTTGGAACAGCAACCTTTATTGAACTCCCGTTTGCGCGGGCGAGCATCGCCTAACAACGGGCCGGTGGCTTTACGCCTACTGTGCTGCTTCTAGGTGTAGTACCGCCGCAACCTGTCCGCGTTCCATGTGTGCCGGAAGGCTTGTCCTTCAAGCGTGGCGAGGCGGTACGCCCCCTTTGGCAATGCCTCCGTTACGATGTACGGGCCTTCCCACTTGGATTCCAGCTTGCCAACGGTTTCCGCCTGAAGCGCCACTCTGAGGACAAGATCCCCAGGCTTGAACCCCCGTGGGCATATAGAGCGGTCCCGAGTACGCATTGTCTGCCGCGCGTACTTCTCGACGTGGTGGGCTGCGTCTGCCCGTATCCCGTCGAGGAGGTCCAAGGACACACGGCGCTCCTCTTCGGGTGCTTGGACGAGGACCCTTCGCGAGCCTGCCTTAATTTCCTCGGGCGTCACTGCTTCGTCGCCGAAGAGGAGCTTGAACGGCGTGAATCCCGTTGGGCGCGTTACCGTTGTGCGAAGCGACCATAGAACGCTGTGAAGCTCGTCTGGCCACTTGCCCTTCGGCAATCCAACCAGGCGCTTTTTGATGGCGGCAGAAATGGTGTCAGTCGCCCGTTCGACCGCCCCGTTGGACTGGGGATGCCCTACCGAGGCGAATCGGAGGGTGATGCCCATGCTGTCACAATAATCTTTGAAGAGGGCGGCATCGAACTGCAGGCCATTGTCGACCGTGAGCTCCCGAGGTACCCCGAAGCGACATATGATGTTTTGCCATAGGAAGCGTTGTATGGCCGCAGAAGTTACTTTGGCCAGAGCGATCGCTTCCGGCCACCTGGAGAAATACTCCAGCGCGACTACCACGAACCGGAGGTCCCCTGGAGCTCGGGCAAGTGATCCTACTATATCGAGACCCCAGCGCGCCAGTGGCCACACCGGGGGGATTGGGTTGAGACTTGTCGGGGGCCTGCGGATGATGCGCGCCATCCATTGGCACCCTTGGCACCGACGGACGAGGTCCTGGGCGTCGGTGACGGCAGTCGGCCAGTAGAAGCCTTGTCTGAACGCCTTGCCGACTAATGACCTCGGCGCCAGGTGGGATCCGCATACGCCTGCATGGATTTCCGCCAAGAGTTCCTTTCCTTCCTCAGTCGAGAGGCAGCGCAGGAGCGGCGCGCAAACCCCCTTCTTGTAGAGTGTCCCTTCAAACACCTGGAAGGACCGTGCGCGGTGCTGCAATCGTCGCAGCTCGGCAGGATCCTCCGGCTCGGCGAGGCCTTGTAAGAATTTGAAAATGGGCTCCCGCCAATCTCCTGGCCGATCAATGCGGTGGACAAGTGCCGCGTCCCGGTTGTCCTGCGCGATGGCCGCCTTTACTAACACCTCGTAAAATGCCCCCTCAGGGGGGGCAGTTGCTGGCTGGCCGCCTTGGCGAGGGCGTCTGCTTGCTCATTCTCCGCCGGGGGGATGGCCTTGACGGTGACACCCAAAAAGTGCCTTTCCCTCGCCCGTACCGCCGCGAGGTACTTGGCCAACTCAGGGTCCTTGGCTTGATATGACTTGTCCACATGGCCGGCCACCAAGCGCGAGTCGGTGCGAACCAACACCCGTCTCGCGCCGACTGCCTTGAGCTTCGCCAGGCCAAAGAGCAGCGCCTCGTATTCGGCCGTGTTGTTGGTGGCGGGGAAGGCAAGGCGCGCCGAGTACAGCAAACGCTGTCCCTCGGGCGTGACGATCACCGCCCCTACGCCCGCGCCGGCGACGCTGTAAGCTCCGTCGATTGTAAGCGTCCAGACGGGGTCATCGTGCGTCTGGCCGAGTTGGGCCGGCGGGGTCCATTCGGCGAGGAAATCCGCCAGGACTTGGGATTTAATTGCCGTTCGCGAAGCATACGTCAAGGAGAAGGGAGCGAGCTCGGCGGCCCATTTACCGATACGCCCTGTGGACTCCTTGTTGTGTAGCATCTCTGCCAGGGGGAATGAGGAAGGCACTGTGATCGGGTGAGCCAGAAAATAATGCCGAAGCTTCCTGGAGGCGATGACCAGCGCGTAGGCGAGCTTCTCAAGCTCCGTGTATCTTGTCTTGGCGCCTTGAAGGGCTTCGGAGACAAAGTAGACAGGCCGCTGCATGGCGCCTTCCTCTAAGACGAGGACGGCACTGACCGCGGTAGCTGACGCGGCCAGATAGAGCAGGAGGGGAGCCTCTGGTGCTGGGGCGACCAGAGTGGGGAGGCTTGCCAGGTGCTGCTTGAGCTCGTTGAAGGCCTTCGCGCAGTCTCCGTCCCAACGAAACCCATCGCACCCGCGGAGTGTCTTGAAAAACGGCAGGCCTCGCTTTGCCGCCCTGGATAGGAAGCGGCTTAATGCTGCCATGCGGCCCGCCAGCCTCTGGACCTCCCTCGTTGTCTTGGGCGGCTCCATACCCAGGATAGCGTCTACTTTGTCGGGGTTCGCCTGGATGCCTCGCCCGGACACGAGGAAACCGAGGAATTTGCCCGCCTGTACCCCGAAGACACATTTGTCGGGGTTGAGCTTGATGCCCGCCTTCCGGAGGTTGTCGAAGGTCTCCTGGAGGTCCCGGCCGTGTAGAGCTCGGTCCGGATGTTACCTTTGTTGCCCTCCTGACGGAAGGTGACAGGAAGGGAAATGTGCCCCAGGGCCTGCAGCGGTTGACCCCCGAAGCCTTGAAGTGGGGCTCCTGGCTGCTCCAGCCGGCTTCGGGGGATTGCCATGCGGTCGAGGGTGTCTGCGAATAAGATGTTCGCGGAGCTTCCCCCGTCGACAAGGACGCGCTTGACTTCGCAGCATGCTATGTGGGCCTGGATGACTAGAGGGTCTTGGTGAGGGTACTCCACGCCCCTGGCATCGTTCAAGTCGAAGGTGATGTTGCGGGGCGGCATCCACAGCTGCGGCTGCTCCCCGGGGGCTTTTGAGGAAGAGCCTCCGGTGATGACGTTGACGGTGTGATGCTGCGCGCCCTCCGTTGCGGTGGCCCGTATGGGGCTATCCCTTGGGTGCCCCACATGGGCTTCGGCGGGGGGCCGAGGAGGCGGAGTCCGAGATCCGGCCGTCACCCTCCGCAGCTCCATCACCGCGATGCATGCCCTTGTGTAATGATCGCCGTAGCCGTGTACCTCGCACCACTTGCCATAGCGCAGAAGCTCCTGCTCTGCGCGGGGTTGGCTGCCGTAGTCAAATCCTTGTCGGGTCCTTGGCGGGTGCTCTCGGTGGCGAGGACGTGATGGGCCGCCTGCGACCGGCGCTGGCGGCGCCGAGGTTTGGGCCTACACTGTGACGAGCCTTCCTGTACTTTGTCCTCACTGCCTCGGGGAGGGCCTCCTCGGGGCTTTCGGCTACGGCCCGGCTTCGAGGAGGGGCCACCCGCCCCGACCTCGCGCGGGGGCCGCTCCTCATGGGCGAGGCCGAGGGCGGTGATGTTGCGTCTTCGCGCATCCTCCTCCGCCCGCGCATACTCGTCCATTTTGTCGAAGAGCTTGGCCACTGTCGTAATTGGCCTCCGCGCGTTGTATTCGGCCATCGGGCCCGGGCGAAGGCCCTGTATGGCTGCATTAACGACTGTGGTTTCATTAACATCATGTACCTGGCCTCGAATTTTGGCGAAGCGCTTGAAGTAGTCCCGGAGCGTCTCCGAGGGTCCTTGCTTCACAGCGAAGAGTTGGTCCGCATCGATTCGCTCGACATGATATCCTTGAAAGTTGGTACGAAGCCGGTCGCGAAGCTGCTCCCACGCAAAGATGGAGCCCAGCTCTATGGTAAAAAACCAAGAGAGCGCCACTCCGTGCAGTGCGAGGGGGAGTCCCTTCGCCTTCGTGGTGTCGTCTCCGCCCGCGGCCTCGATCGCGGTTTCGTACACGCGCACGAACTCGCGAGGATCCGTGTCGCCTTCGTACGGGTCGGTGATGCGAGGGAACTTGAAGTCTTCGGGCCACGCGGCCTGCTGCAGCCCCGCCGAAAGCGGGGATTCCGGATCTACGCATCTCAGCAGGACACGGCTAGCCGTGGGGGCATCGCAGCTGTCCACCTTGTCTGGCGTGGGCTCGGGCGCGACTACCGGCGCGACCTGCTGGCTCCGAGCCTCTTGTATATCTCGGACGGCTCCGCGAAGGTCCCCTAGTTCTCGCTGGAACGCGTTGAGAGCCGCCAGCAGGGCGCTTTCCATCACCGGTGCGGGCGGGGTCGCCGGTGCTTCCGACGGGCGGATCGGCGCGGGGACGACCGCGTCGCGGGGTCCCGAACTGCCGGTCGCTCCATCGTGGCTACCTCGGACTGCCCGGTCCGCACCGCCGGCGAGGGTTGCAGTGGGGGCGGCGAGGTCGGCTGTCGTCGCGTCGGCGGGGTCGGTTGTCGCCGCACCCGTGTCGACATCTTCGACCGCCGGGTCCGTCCTCGCAACGCCGGTGGCGGGGTTGGTCGTCGCTGTGCCGGTGACGGGGTTGGTCGTCACCGCGCGAACGTCGACGTCTTCGGCCACCGCGCCTGCATCGCCACCCGCGTCCGCCGCTGCCGATGCCGAAGCTCTGGTACTCATACGACGCTCCGGCCCGGCCGCCTTCTTTCCCTTCGCCGCCGCTGAGGAAGCTTTTTTCGGTGCCATCTTTTTCTTCGGTCTTCAGGCTTGTCTTCGTGCTCCCCACGGACGGCGCCAACTGTTGTGGCTACAGACCAGACAGAGAGAGAGATGGTAGTGGAGAGTGATGAAGATAAGTGTAATGGCCTGGGTCCTCCCCAAGGCTTACTCATATATATATACACATGAGGAGTGCTTTTACAGCTATACCCTTACATCTGGTTATCCCCTCTGGGGGCAGTTATGTCATTACACATGGCCTATTCTGGGCCTTATAATCTCCTACCTGGCCTGCTGGGCTTAGGTGGGGGCCACCCCTACGACAAGGACCATGATCGATTGTCGACCGCTGCCAACTTACGACCACCAGCGATGGTTGACTGCTCTCGACCTATGATCACGCGCGATGGTCGACGGCTTCTGACTTACGATGATGAGGTGTGCTCGAGGGTTCCTGATCTACAACCATGAGGTGTGGTCTATGTCTTCCGACTTATGACTACGAGATGTGATCGACGGCTTCTGACTTACTTGATGGATTTAAAAACTTTTAGAATATGTTTGTATGCATATTCTAAAAATTTTTACCACCCGTGAGTTTTAAAACATGTAATATGATAAATTTTAAAAGGGTGTGTATAGGTATCACCCAGATGTTTTCTTCCTAACTATCATCCAGATTTGAAACACCGTTGGATTAGAGATCTAACGGCCTCTTTTTTTGGAGGGGGGAGATCTTTTTTAGAGGGGAGGGAGATTTTTTTAGAAGGGGTGGGGGAGAATTCATGGCCATTGGATCTCTAATCCAATGGTCACAAATTTGGATGATAGTTAGAAAGAAAACATCCGGATGATATTTACCAATACCCATTTTAAAAATCCGTAGCAACGCACGGGCATTCAACTAGTTAGTTCAAAAACATCTAGAATCAGCATTCACATCAAGAACCTGAAGGAACACATTTGCTGTTTTTGAGACGAGTGAAGGACCACAAATTGATAGAAACATCAATGTTACATTGCATCATAGGTCTACATGAAGACCAGAAGCAAAACCTTTATTAACCATGATTGATCTACAGAAACGCACAGACTGCTAAGCATATTTTTATTTCAGTAATAGTACTTAGTAGCACGCATCACCAATCTGTGTCCAAGCCTCTGGATGTGAAAAGCTCGTCGATGTAGCGGATGACCACAGTGGACGCGTCGATGTACTTTTGCATCTCAGCAGTCGCAGATTCTTCTGCAGTAGCAGCATGAACGAAGTTGTTAATTGTTGGAAAGCGAAGCAAACTAGCAAAGCATATGCATATACGATCGGCTACGTGAATGAAGTGATGATGAACAGCATGCATGCTCACCTGTCTCGTTGATCATCCTGTACAAGTCGGTTTTGGACTTGACCGGGATGGCGCAGATGGTGTCGGTGACGGTGCTCTGCACGCTCTTGGCGTGGTACCGTGCGAACACCGCGGCGTACGCCATGGACACCAGCCCGTCGAAGGAACTCCTGATGATGAGATTATTTTGAAGTGAGATCGACCGATATCCATGCATCAGAGCAGCAGTGAAGTCTGGATAAGTGCGCACTCGTTGTGGGTAGTGAGCATGAGCTGGAAGAGCTAGCGCCCGCTTGACCTCGACGCCGCGCTTGACGCGGACGAGGTTGCGCGAGTGGCTGCCGGAACTCCTGACGCAGCCGCCGGCGACGTCGCGGTCGACCAGCTCCTCCACCGTCTCCATGATCTCCGACGCCTTCTCCAGGTCCACAAGCTAATTAAGCACATTCATGCATGCAAAAATAATTGTACGCGTCAGTGCAAGGACATCCATCTATCTACGATGCATCTATCGTACAACACGTTTATACCCTTTCGACGAAGTCGGCTTTCCAGAAGTGGGACTCGACGCCGAGGAGGTTGAAGAAGGCCAGCGCCTGGTAGCACGCCTGCACTAGCGGCTTCACCCTCATCGGCGCCGCCGCCGAGCTCTCGCTCAGCCCGCGCAGCGCCTCCGCGTACTTGGCCAGCGGCCTCTCCAGCTCAACTCCCTGCAACTCCTCCATTGCTGACCAACAGTGCGGTGCGTACGTACGTGCTAGCCAGGTCTGCTCCTGCCCACGTCTCTACTGTATATACGCATATGTATATATAGACTTTTCTGTTTCTGTTCGTGCCATGAATTCATTCATGCATGCATGTTAATTAGCATGTTAGTTAATTAGGTCGTGGTCAACTGATCAATTCGATCTGGAGTGGACCGCATGTTAACATGTATGAAAGATTGTGCGCTACCAAAGGGCCAAACGGTTTTGGAAAACCGTTTTTGAACACCCCTGCTCAGATAACTGTTCACACTGATAACCGTAGAGAGCAGTTATATTTTTCTTTCAGATAATTCATACACATTTTTGACATATGGTTCGCTCTATTTTCTGATGCTAACAATTATGTTTTTTCATGACCTCAGTCCATGCATGCTAAGGATGAGCAAGCAGTTATATCCATCGTTTCACTGATTCAAATGCCGGTAATGCCAGTTTACAGTGTTCACTGGAGTTGCTTCCGGATGTTATTTATTTTTTTAATTTCATGAACATGTGCAAATGATGATAATTAGGAAAATAGAAGTTTGTTCTTTCGCGAAATTCAGTTATAAGGACTACATCTGTAAGCTGAAAAATTTTATAATAAGCTAGGTTATGGTCATTAGTTACATCATTGGCTTTAAGATTCTTAAGCAGCTCAAAATTGTATATTTAAATGTTATTTAGTTGTCCGCAGCAGTATTATTGTTCAATTTTTAACTATTATCAATATTTTTTTCTTCAGAAGTGGCTTTCAGTACCCTAAGTAGTGAGTGTTGGGACTACGGGTAGACTAAAAAAAAACTCGACCTGCGGGGGGGGAAGAATCCCCTCGGGCATTGCTTAAGAAGAAGGTCTTCTCACGCAGACCGAGAAAACCCCCGAACCCCTGCTCCACCCTTACACAGCGGCACCATCGCCCGACCTTGTGAGACTACCGGCGGATCCTTTGGATCAACGCCTTGGCGGGGCCTTAGACCTGTGCTTTGGTGTGGTAGCAGGCGAGGGGATTTTTTCCCCCAAGCCTGAAATTCGCTCCCACTGGGAGTCGAACTCAGGACTTGGGGGTGCTACTGAGGCGCTCTAACCACTAGGCTAGAGGCCCTTTCGCGACTACGGGTAGACTTAACTACGGGTAGACTACGTTAGCGCAAATTAAAATTTCTATCGCGTAAATCAGGAAACCATGCGAGTTACGTTAGCGCAAATTAAAATTTCTATCGCGTAAATCAGGAAACCATGCGAGTAAGATATCATGGATCGTTACCACTAGACGCGCAGTACAGTGGAAGAAGAGTTAAAGCAGCTTGGTTCAACGAAGCATGCGTCAGTATAGTGGAAATAGCCGGTCATCCAATGTCTTTGGAAAGCAATCCTTGGTTTGTGGTTGAGCTCACAGACTGGCACAGCACAGTCAACGACCCTGTGTCCCTTGTGCGCAAAGAAGGATGAAATGGTGAAGCTGATAGAGCTAGTCATTGCCGGTGGTGCCCCAAAGGATAGCGATGAGTACTACTACGCGAGTCAGCTTTTCATGCACACCCAGTACTGTCAAATGTTCGCCAACTTCAAGACCCTAGGGGATGGCTAGCCTAGATCAGGTGGATCTGGCCCGACAACAAGACCATGAAGTGATCAGTAGACCTTTCTGCCCGTTTTTCATATTACTATTGCATTGCAATTTCATTTACTACCATATTGTTGTGCTTACAACGTCATGCGCTTGTTAGTTCACTCTAGTCTGAACTTTGATGTGTCCAGAGAGTTCTCTGTGCCTCTGGTTACAAATTAATTTGTAGTACTTAACTATGACAATAATCTAGGTTTGCTTGCGGATTTCAGTACAATGGCATTGCATTTATAGTTGTGTGGCATTCTGTGACCTATGCAATTGGGAAGAAACAAAGGGGTAGGTTCTGTGATCAGTAGTTTGGCATTGCATTTGTAATCTTATAGCAATATGTGATTTGTCAAATGGGGAAGAAAGAGGGGTAGGTTTTGTGGTCATTACAATGGCATTACATTTGTACTCTTGTAGGGATTCTATTAGAGCATCTCCAATGGGTCTATAGTAGCTATCTACAAAAGAGTCCATGTCATCAACTGTCCTACGTGGAAGATATTAAATGAAGAAAGAGAACGCAGCTCTCTACAGCTCTAGAGATAGTCTATAGCGCCAAACGAGGCAGCCTCCATAAATTCTGTGTGTGCATGTAAGCATCAAATAGCTATCCTTATAGATAGTTCTTTAGAATGCTAACTTTAGTGTGTACTATATAGATGATGTGAAAATCTTATAGTTAGTTGCTAGCTATAACCATTGGAGATGCCCTTATGTGTGCAATGGTATTGCTTTTGCATGTGTAGTACTATTGCTGCTATGTTGTCTACTGGGCTATGTCCCATTAAAGTTGAAGGCCATGTTCTCATGACTAGCTGCACTGATTGCAGATGTCGTCATCAAGTAAGACATGTTTTACGACGAAGACCGGTACCAATTTCGTCTATATCGCTGCAAGCTTCTCTGTTGGATTGTTCAAGCGAGGCCTATTTTTCTTGTGGGAGGATGACGAGGGGGAATCCTCCTCCCACTTGCCATGTGCATTATTGATTGCCCTCTCCAATCATTTCCATTGCATTTCATTTACCTGTGCCTCCATAAACTATACATTACATTACTTAATACTCCTGTGCAACTATCTCTATCTTTCTTTACACCCCCAATTGCCTAGGACTCCATAAACGGATCGGATTGTTTATGTGTTACAACTCTGGAGAGCATTATTCCATGCATGCTTTCTGGTCAAGCAACATTATTATACTCCATGTAGTGGAGTATGTATTGGTTGATTAGTTCAGTTCACCCGTTTATTTATACCGAAATCTACATGAGTACTCCATCACCAGCACTCACGTAATCACATTTGATGATTTGAAGCCGGCCGGTACAGAAAACGCGCAAGTAGTAGGAGTAGTAGGTAGGGAATGGTTGGGGCATTGCTTGCGCGTACGCCTATCTGTACCGCATAAATCTATACACGGCAACATTAAAGAGTTCCAGCTGATTTAATAAAAATTAGTGAAAATTTGTGAGTATCGAGAAAAAATTGATGGAACATCATCATATGTCATATACGTGTCCAGAACTGTACCACGGAGTATACGGCTCTTTTTTACGGCTATACGGCGGGGAATTCCGTGGCTGTGGCAGACAGTTTTTATTTTTTAGTATTAGCGTTTATATGAATAAACTATAGGTGATGATTATTTGAACTTTTTTTGATGGCTTATGACTGAAAAGCACTGTAGCTGATTAAAAAAACATTGTAGCTGACAGAGACTTATTTAGCATAATTAAATTAAAAAATATGTTAGCCCATTACGTATAATACAAACAAATATGGGAAAAAAGAACCAGCAAAAAAGCTCAACAAAAAGCCAAAAGTTCAGAAAAAGACGAAATTTATAAATAGTGAAAAATAAGCCGGAAGCTAAAAGCTGAAGCCAAAACGATCACCATCTAAATGCTAATAAATCGTTTCTAAAGACTATCCTGATAAGCCACTTTGAAAAGGTAACAGAAAAACTATTTTATTTATTTATTCAGAAGAAACTATAAACTAAAAAGAATAGAGCTCACTTCTTTTCCACTTATGGCTTATGCTACAGTAACTAGATTTTAAACGGAGTGTTTTTTTAAGATGGTGTCAACAGGAATATTATAGTAACTAGTCAGCTGCTCGTGCGTTGCAGCGAAATTTATTGGATATATAGATAATTATGCTATGGAAGATGGCTACTCTGATCAATTAAAAAGTGAAGAGTGATGAGAAGTTGAGAATAGGGCGGTTAGAGGAGAAGGGACGTACGACCACCAACTCATTCTTTTATAATAGTAATGAAAAGTATACTGAAATATCAGCTAAAATTACATATGACTACTTTAATAAACAACGACCATAGAGCCTACGGAAGCGCTGGCATGCAAGGGATTTTTGTTGGCTCGCCACGGTGGTATGCAGAAAGTAGTCCGTGAGAGACTGTACGGGACTACTTCATCGGTGGAAAATATTGGGCAAATCACCGAGCAAGGTCATGATTTTTTTTTACTTTTTAATTACTTGTAGTTTTTTAGTAACTATTATTTATTAAATTAATAAGTTATATCTAAAAATTATAAATCATAGTTTAAAAGAATAGGTTCCAAGTATCTCTCTATTATGAGGGCGATTAAGGAGTTCAGTTCTTTTTTTTTAGGAGTTTACTGTTTTGTTCTACACGGAAGGAGGCAATGTAGAAGCTCATTTATGTGCTAAATAAGTTTATATTGGCTTTGTTCTTTTTGTTTTTAGCTATTTTTTATTTTTAACTTTTCTTAGCAAACACTATTATTAAATTAATAAGTCATAGGCAAAACTATAAGCTGTAGCTAAAAAAATAGTCATGTCAAAGGTGCAGTTGGATTGATATAACACCTAGTTTCTTATCGGCCTGTTTACAAGGCCTTTGTATATGAATTGATGAATATGAATAATGAAAAAAATGGTATGAATCGATGAAAATGACCTCCTTGATTCTAAAAAAAAAGAAACTGTCATTTATTTATTCTGGAAATGAAGGAGGGAGAAAAACCTGCAAAGAGCCAAAGCAGAGAGGGAGTCCACCTTCAAGTCTGAATCTGACACTCTCCCTTCCTTCTCTGCACCCAAAAAATTCCAAACACCTGAGATCCCTAAATCCGAGCTCACCCCTTAATTGATCCCCAACTAACCAGCACCAAAAAAGCAACGGAACTCAACGTGGTGAAAAAATAATCACCAGGAAATAAGGAAGAAAAGAAGGAGGGGAGAGAGTCAGAGAGAATTGAGTTTTTTTTTATATAAAAAATTCTCCAGCCTAGTTCAGTTCCTCAGGTCTTGAACTACCCTCAAGGCCTCAAGAAAGCAGGGGAAGGCCTTCCCTTTTGCTGCTTCTGCTACTGTGAGAGGGGGTGGGGGGGAGCCATGGTGAGGAAGCATGGATGGCAACTCCCAGCACACACCTTCCAGGTGCAATTTTGATGATTTCTTTCTCTTGTTCTTCCTTTTTGTTGTCCTTCACATGGTTTATGGGATGCAATGCCCGCAAGAAAATTTACTGGGAGAATTCCTTGCGGATTCTCTTCTTACAAGGGCTGCAAGAAAGTTGCAACCTTTGTTTCTCTTCTGTAGATCAGTTGGGAGAATTCATTACTAATGGTGAATTCAATTACTAATGTTTTTTGTTTGTCTTCTTTTATTTTGAACTTCCATTCTGTATGCGCTTGGAGAGATAAATGCCTAATGTAGCCTTACGAAGTTTAATCTCTAGGGTGCAATGCTCGCAAGAATGATGCTCGTAATTCTTGCTCCTAATTTTTAGGAAAACGCGGTTCTGTTCTGTGACCTGTTTAAGATTTGGGTGAATTCTGTGTTCTCGAGAAAAAAAAGATTACGTTGAATTCTCTTCGGTAGGCTACCTTTTTCCCCTGATTCCTGCATCTACCAGGAGTTGGCTGGAGTGTCTTTTCTAATCATCAAGCAGAAATCCCCTTTCGCTAGAGATTCCTCCTTTGGCATGATCCTAGTTTTGTAAATGGTGGAAAGGACGGAGTGATGGACAACTGGAGAGTGTAGAGGATAGGTTCTACTTGTACATAAATGGCTGCCTGAAGGGATGGCTTGGTCATTGCCATTTGTTTGTTTAGGGAATGCGCTGTGCTTGACGACCTAGTCCCTATTTTACCCTATTGACTCTGGAATATTTCATACATTCCATGATTATGAATCAATGTCATTTTATGGATAGCTACAAAATTTATCTAGTTAGTCCCAATCTTGCAGTCACACTTATAGTGCTGACAGCCTGACAAATTTATAGACATTTGATTTTCAATATGGCATTCCTGTAGAATTAAATAAAAAATGTGACTGCAAGTGTGCTAAAAGAGGATTACCGCCATGTCAGAAAGTAATTCTTTCATGTGAAATTGTTTGGTGCATTTTGCTAAGTTCTGCTGTCAATCTGTAGTCTTGTGCAGTTATCTTCACCTCTACCCAAGTACTTTTTTTTTGTTCATCCTACACTGATATAAATTCCAAATTTGTCTCAAAGTTGCCAGCTTTTGTGTATTTTTTAACATTTGCATGACAAAGTTCTTAATCTCTTTTTAAACAGATTGTTGCAATTACGGTTTTCTTCCTTCTGGTGGTTGCATTTTATGCCTTCTTTGCACCATTTCTGGGAAAGCAATTCCTTGAGTATGTCGCAGTTGGTATCTATACTCCTGTGGTAAGCCTGCGAAACGGCACCTATATTGTATTTCTTTCTCATCATTCAAGGACATTTATTTGTGCTATGCATTTACTGTTTCTCCTCCTTGTGGCAACTCTTTCAGGCATTTGCTGTTTTCATCCTTTACATCCGGTGCACTAGTATAAACCCTGCAGATCCTGGGATCATGTCAAAGTTTGAGGATGGCTTGATGAATGTACCAGAAAGTAATGCTGGCTTGCAGGGCACAAATCTGCCAGCAAAAGCTGATATTGCTACTGGAACAAACTCCCCAACATCTACTTGCAGGAGCTCTCTAGATGAGCGTTCTAACCATGGAGGTTTAGCTGCTGGAGATACAGATATAAATTTAAGCTCGCAACTGCCAAGAAGAAGCTCAAGGTGCTGCTTACTTGGAGGGCTTATTTGTGCTTTGTTTTTTAAGGATGATTGCAGGAAGTTTGATGATTCAGAGCATCAAGTTGATGGAGAAGATGCGTTGTTTTGCACGTTATGTAATGCCGAGGTATGCTCTAGCTCTATATGTGGCCGGTCAATGTTTTAACTTCTAACTACATAACGACTCTTGTCTAGATTTTAGTCAATAGGTCCTATCTGTTTTAGCTGCTGCACCAACTTTGGTAAAAAGTGAAAAAGTGAAAACTTTTGTTTTCAGATCTTGCTAATTTACAAAGATAAACTTTCAGGTTCGCAAATTCAGTAAACATTGCAGAAGTTGTGACAAGTGTGTGGATGGATTTGATCATCACTGTCGGGTATTTCTTACACAAAAAATTGTATTTACCTTCAATTTTTAAATTGCATATCTGATTATTGCATCTGCCACAGTGGCTAAATAATTGTGTTGGGCGCAAGAACTATTTCACATTTATTGCTCTGATGACAACCAGCCTTCTCTGGGTCTGTAAAGTTACCTTACTTAATCTCTATCATAGAACAGATTCATTTTACACATTCAACTTCTTGCTAAACTAAATCTATTTATATTCTCCTGTATGGCAGCTTGCTATTGAATTTGGAGCTGGCATTGTTGTTCTTGTTCTATGCTTTGTCAACAAGAATGCAGAAAGAATTATCCAAGACAAGCTTGGGAATGGTTTAACTCGTCCTCCCTTTGCAACTATTGTAGTAAGTTGTAGCCGAAATTGTCATATACTTTATTAGCGTAAGTACTAAATATCACAGGTCATGTTTAGACGCCTAGAACTGTATAGTTCTGTAAATATATTAGTTATTTAGTCATTGTTTCTTATTTTCATTGTTTTTTCATGAGTAAGACCTTACTGTTATCTGACTGGATGTAAATTTCTTATGTGCAGGCCATATTTACTCTTCTTTCTCTAGTTGCTTGCATACCTTTAGGAGAACTTTTCTTCTTCCACATGATATTGATCAGAAAGGTTTCTCTCACTATTCCCACCAAGTCTACTAATATGTATGAAAAGGTCATGTTGTTTGATTGTCTTACTATACTGCTTTTATTTGTTCTTCATCAGGGGATCACAACTTACGAATATGTTGTTGCAATGAGAGCTATGAGTGAAGCACCTCAAGAGGAAGAAGAGGAGGGAGTAAACATTATTTATTCCCCAACGAATTCAGCAACTACTGGATTCAGCGGTGCAAGTTCACTTGGTCTCCACTACAAGGGTGCATGGTGCACACCTCCAAGGATTTTCATTGATCAGGTAGTTTTGAATGGTCAGCAGATCACTTTGAGAATTTAGAGCCTGCTAAACGATCACATATTATATATTCGAAAGTTCAGTAAGAAACTGCAAGACAAATAATATGCCATAGATTTTTAGGCGTCCTTGCTAAATTTTGTTGTACTGCCAACTTTGAACCAGGATGAGATGATCCCACATTTGGAGCCTGGCATGGTACCATCTACTGTCGACCCTGATGCTGTCGGACATGCCGAGAGAGCAAACAAAGCCAAGAAACAAGTCAAAATCAGTGCCTGGAAGCTTGCAAAGCTGGACAGCAACGAGGCAATGAAAGCTGCAGCCAAAGCTCGGGCATCATCCTCTGTCCTCCGACCCATAGATGCCCGCCACTTCCGGGGTCATGATGCTGACCTTAGCTCTAGTGGCAATGCCAGTGTGAGGAGCAGCATGAGCGCTGATTACAGTGCCACAAAGGAACAAAGGAGAGATATGAAACTGTCTTCTCTTCACAACTCATATGCTCAGAGTCTCACGAGCCAGGATGACTATGAGACAGGCACGCAGAGTGCTAGCAGCATAAGCAGCCCTGTCCACATTCACAAGCTCGCACCTCACACTCAGAGTATTGCGCCGCCTCGTCCACCTCCACCTCCACCTCCTGAGAGACCTGCAGCAGCGACACCGAGGCCGCCTGTTCCAACTACGCAGATAACCAGCCCAATGCTCCAGCCAGCCACGTCTTATGTTCGGGAGAACCGAAGAGCCTCGGTTGTTTGGGATCAAGAAACTGGTCGCTATGTGTCGGTGGCACCCGCACATGCAACACCAGGAGCTGGTGGTGCTGATCAACCAGCGAGAACACTGCGTTTCTTGGCAAACCCAGGTCGTGAGCCGAGTAACCGCGGCAAAAACCTCGCGCCCATGAATGCCCCTTCATCGACATTGCCATCGGGACAGCCGTCTGAGAGACTGACGTATTCTGGGCAGTCAATATTCTTCGGCGGACCCCTTCTGGGTGCTGCTGCTGCTGCTGAATCTCGAAGGAATGAAGCGAATGCAAGAGTGCGGCCAGATGCCAGGAGGGAGGTCAGTGCCCCCCAGCACGACGCAAGGGGGGAGAGGGTTCGAACTGCGGGGTCATTCCCGGTGTTTGCTCCTGGAACCTTTCAGAAGAACCCGCCGTTCAACAGGTGAACTCCCGGCGCACATTTGCTGACAACCGCTGCCGCACGGCAGGAACATCGCCGCAGCATGACACGCCAAGAGCTCTGAACAAGCAAAGGGGCAACTTTATCTGTTGGTTTTGCAAAGACTCAGCAAGCAGAGAAGAGAAGCATCTGCAAGAACATGTTGAAGAGCATGTAAAGGAGGGATCTTTTCCGTGAAGTTTGCATCTGAGCATAACCTTTTTTCTCGGACGGTTAAGTGACAAGTAAACAGATGTCTATGTGTGCATGTGTCAGGAACACAAAAATCGGAAGCACAAAGTAGAAGAAGAGCCAACAGATTTTGATGTAACTTTTTTGCTCCTCCATTGTTAGTAAAATTTTATTCCTCTCCGTAGTTCTCGAAAATAGCTCTGTGTAGTAGCAAGGAAAAGCTTGAGATATGCATTGAGTAAGGCTAAGAAACATCTGTCCAGGAACGTCTGTTGTTACCTTGTCTTGTGAATGGAGTTGCTGCTCTGTGATACTCTGTGATGTCGATTTCATCTGATGGAACGCGTGTGATCCAGTCATCACCCAGATGATACGCTGATATGTTCATGAATTTGCCATTGTATGCATGCTGCTATGTCTCAAATCCTCCTCTCTTCTTTTTCTAATCCTATCTTAAGCACGATCAATGAGAAGCTGAATGGATTGGAAGGTGGAGTCGTCGTGCCGAGGCAGCGGATCGGAGCACCTCCTCCTCTGCAGAACACCACTAGGACTCTCCCCTCTATAAAAGGCAGCTCCTTGGTTGACGTGTTTGACCGATTTATTTGCCGAACAGGAGAACTGGAGAAGAGTCCAGGAGAGCAGTGGGAGAGCTAAGGCCTAAGAAGGGAGGGAGGCAGGAAGCCATGAGTGGCGGCGGTGGTGGTGGGATGGAGGTGGAGGTGCGCGTGGTGGGCGGCGCCCGGAGCTGCTTCGTCGCGCTCCCGCTCCATCTCATCCAGGCCCTGTCCCGCACCTCCGCCTCCGGGGACCTCCCGCCCGTCCTCGCGCTCGACCTCCGCGGCGCCGGCGGCGGGCGGTGGTCCCTCGCTTGGTCCGGCGCCGCGTCCCGATCTCGCGCCATCGAGGTGAGCGAGAGCGACCCTCCAATCTCATCCCACACCCCAGCGTGAACTCAGTCTTGCCTCCTTGTTAGTTAGAGCCTCTATCTAGGAGTCAGAATTTGCTTTAAGAGTTATGAGGGGCCAAAAATTATCGAGATATGTCTATTTTCGGCTCAATCTGGCACTAGTTTGTACAGCTCTGCATGCAGAATTGTGATGATTCTCTCTGATTTATCCTCAATTTGGTGACATTGCACATGCTTCTGTACATTATTGTGTAGACAGAACAGGCTCTGTATATTTGCAGCATGACATCCAATGGTATTGGTGTGGCTTACAGGTTGCACAAGAGTTGGCAGAATGCATTTCATTGCCTGATGGAACAATAGCACAGTTGAGTGTAGCTCGCTCTCTGGCCAAAGCTAACTCGGTCAGTATAGAACCCTTCAGTGAGGATGATTGGGAGATACTGGAAAGCCGTGCTGATTTGGCTGAAGAAACAATCTTGCAGCAGGTATTCTTTATTTTCTCTTATCAGTTTGTTTGTTTGATGTGCTTAGTGATTTCATCTCACGTGGCTGCTATCCTATTGGCTATTGCCACTGATTCATGATGAAGTTTTGAGTTCTATCGAATAATATATTTCTTTCTTAATCATCTGTTGCTCCAACTGTTAGTTCAGGTTTCTGTTGCTCCAACTGTTAATTCAGGTTTGACAATGAACTAAATGATTGCGGAGTATACCCTCTGCACAATGCACTTCAGCATTTTCTATACTGCTTATTACAAATCCATTTCAGTTCTAATGCATAAAATTTAAATTTTGTTCTTGAAACTAGGTCGGTATCGTTTACGAGGGCATGAAATTCCCATTGTGGTTGGACGGTCATAATATTGTGAAGTTTGTCGTTGTTTCGTCTAGTCCCAAAAAGTCAGTTGGTATGCTTCTTTTGCTTCGTTCACTTGCACATTACCTGTCCATCTATTCGGTTGTATGCTCCTTTCAATGCCCTTTTACATATCACTGTGTTCATAGGCAGTATTTTGCTCTTCCTATTTATATATAAAGTCAAATAATGTACATTTTTTAAGGGAGGCTCATGTGCACTGGGTAATGAGTGATTTCACTGTACTTATTATAGAAAGTAACCTTGAGCTGTGTGTCTTACCGAAAATAATAATAAAGTCACTCTTCTTATAAAGTAATTTGCATTGACAGGATTCTGTTTTGATGGTTTCTCATGTAGCAAATTAAGAATGTCAGTATCTTCTTGTCCATTTCCACATTTTTCCTGGAAAATGACACTTGGTGATCCTTCAGTATCCTAAGACTAGCTTACTATAGCACCTATTGTGGGGGGCTGCCAATCTACATCATAATTCATGCATGGTTCTCAACCAGAGTATGGTCTGAGGTTTTATGTTGGTTGGAACCAAACATTAGACAGCCTAGTTTAAATGATCTTACTAGTGAGTACCTTCTAAGCTCTCCCAAAAACTAAATTACACAAATCATAAAGCAGTATTGTTAGTAGTGCAAATCAGGCCGTTAAGGCCCTTTAAATTTTTGCAATTTATGTAACTACATTTTCAAGATTAGGTATATATCGGTGAAATCTCAAACTAGTTCAATTAATATCTTGCGTCTTACAAACAAATATTATGCTAGTTCAAAATCATGATATCAGCAAAAGTAGGGTATGAATTTTATAAGTTCACCCATATATAATTTCTAACCAGTCTCATTAGTATTTAATTTTAGCCTCTATGACAAGCTAATTTCTCGCTATAATTTTAGCTGTTCTGTACTGATATTGTTTTGTAACTTTTCTAGTACACTAGTACTCCATTTGACTGTACTTAATGTAATATCTTCTGAATAAATCCTAAAGATAGTTAGTTCTAGGGCATCATGTGCCTTGAAACTTTCTTTGCGCACTGCACTGTATTACAGGAAGTAGTGCAACTAATCTCCTAGTAAACATTCCATTCATGAAATGCCTCTAATCTTTGCAGTCATTTTTTCCAGATTTATTTCCTTCGTACTTATTTCTAATGATCCATCGTGCCTTTCTTTCTTTTAGTTCAACTTGTGCCAGGAACTGAAGTTGCTGTGGCACCCAAAAAACGTGAAGAGAAATACCAGGATGTGCAAAAGCAAAGTTCACTGAAGGAACAAGTCAAAACAAAGGCACTCTTGCGTGTTCAAGCAGCAGATATGAAGTGTGCACATAAATTCAAATGTAAGGGTATCGAACTGGGGGTGGTTCTCAGCTATGCTGTGCTGATACACCCAGATACAGCTGCAACAACTTCACTTGGCAATCTCCAGTTGGTCACTATTTCATCTAAATCATCACCGAAGGGACTTATTAAAAAAGGCAAAGAAGTTGCACAAAAGAAGGGTGTTTCAGTACCCAAAGAAAGGGCCCGAGAAGTGGTTGTCTATATCTTATTCTCAGACTCTGTTGCCAAAGGGCATGTTATGCTTCCCCAATCTATTCGCCACTTCATAAGTGCAGACACACATTCATGTGAGTTCACAGATAGGCCTTTCTTCCATGTATCATGAAGCAACCAGCTGTCTTTATGAATTCTGAATTGAAATAGAAGCATTTCTCAATAGCTACTTTGCCCATCTATCTTTACATCTTCTCTGTCGTTTAGTTTACAGTTATCTGAAATGGTGTTTGTTCGTCCCAGGGGTTTATGTGACGAAATGCTCTGCCAATGTCAAAAAGGATGAGCCTGTAATGACGATTTCTCCTTTACATTTTAAAATGCATCGTAAAGATGCCCATGATAGCAGACAATTAGGCAGTCAAGAAGTGGACACTTGGAGGAACACCAGCATTCCTTCAGAAAATGGTGATTCCTTTCAGGAAGCTCGTTATGGTAACAATGAAGATCTTCTGAGTGCAGATTTTAATAGCATTTCTGAATCCATATCAGAACAGAAGTTTCTTATTAAAAATTGGCTTATCGGGCAACTTCAAGAAACTGGCTTACATGTTGGAGATTCCAAGATTAGTTCAGTAGTTTTACCAACCAAAGTTTTGCTCCATTTTGAAGCAGTAGATCAAAGACTGAAGAGCGGAGTTGGATTGCTATACCTGTTAACAGTTGCTTTTGAAAATTCTGGTTACAACAACCCGCAAGGCAATGTTGAGCTTGCTTGGAGTGCTCGAACTGATGATCTAGAAAGTTTGGAACTAAATTTTGGGAGGTTGGAGCTGGGTGAGCCTGTATCTTTTGATTCCATAGTGGATGATGGCTTCAGCAATGGTTTCAAGCTGACTAGATCTTCTTTAGGCTGGATGGAGAATGCAATGTCAGAAGTGACAAAAAGTATTTTCTTTTTTAACTACATGTGCAGATAGTTCCTTTTCTTAAATTTTAATTGTTTTCTAGCTATTATGTAAAAGTATTGCCTTTCTTATTTTTCACTTCCATGTTTTGATGCTTTCCTTTGTGAAGGGCTATCTGTGCTCTTATCATCGACTAGTCTGAGGTTATTTAGCAAGCTAAAGTTGCCCTTTCCTGGCCATGTTCTCGTCCATGGGCCTCGAGTAAGTAATAACATGCAGTTTCTGCTGTGAAACTTGACATTATATTGACATACCCTTTTTGTGTGTGGGTCTTTATGATTTTGAATTCTACTTGAGCTTAAGGATCGTGTTTTGTTCTTTACCAGTCTGTTTAACTTTATTTTCTGTTTCAGGGTTCTGGGAAAACTGCTTTGATTAGGGCTGCTGCAAAATACTTTGAAGACCATAAAGAGATCTTGGCACACGTGTAAACCACTCTTACTATCTTTTTATTCATTATTTTTTGAAAGAAAGCCCGTTGCACCTTAGCTTATATCATTAAAAGCTTGATTTTGTTGTTAAGAGCAGAATATACATAGACTGTTCTAAACTTGCACTTGGTAAGGCTAAGGAGACAAGACAAACCATTGAGGACAGCATTTCCGAAGCTCTGCTTCATTCACCTTCAATTATCATATTTGACGATCTAGACAACGTAATTTCAGTCTCTTCAGATCCTCAAGTATCTCAATCATCCAGTTCTTCTGATTCTCTAGTAAGATACTTGGCGGACATTATGGACGAGTACAAGGTGAGAAGGTGTTATCATTTTTTTTGTTTATTCACATTGTTATGATATATAAAAAAACTTGGATAGCGGTCATCTCAATATTTGTGTGCTGTTCTTTCTTTTATAAGAGTAGTTGTGCGTTCACTTGCTCAGCGTGACCCTGTATTCTTGCTAGGATAAGACATGCAATGCATGTGGATATGGACCTATTGCATTAATGGCTTCAGTTCAATCACTTCAGAGTCACCCTCAAGATCTAACTTCTTCTGGTTATTTCCTTCTCTACTTTTGTTCAAGTCTGGAGTTATATCAGCAACTTCTGATGAACTAATAAAAAAGTTTGCCCCACAGGGAGATTTGATTTCCACATTGAGCTTTCTGCTCTTGCCATCCCTGAGCGTGAAGCACTATTGAAACATCAAGTTGAGGAGCATGAGTTACAATGTTCTGAGGAAGTTCTTTCAGAGATAGCATCAAAATGTGATGGCTATGATGCATATGACTTGGTAATTTTCCTCTTATCATACAATTGCTCTTTATCGACTATGGAACACCGACAAGCATGCCCAAAATTAGAATTTATGATTTAATTTCTCTTATATTCAGACAACATTGTTGCCTCAATCATGTAACAAGTCTGACAAAGGGCACCCTATCTTTTATTGTTATTGTTACATCTTTCGGGGAACATAAATTTGTATTTGCAGAGGAATGGTCTGGCAGATCTATTTTTTGACGTATGGGCTGTGCTGCCTGAGCAATGTGCGCCTTATATATATATATGTGTACCATTGTATTGCAGGAAATTTTGGTTGATAGGGCTGTGCATGCTGCTGCTTCTCGCTTTGTTCTTCCTTCTAATGCCTATTTGAACTCTGTGAAACCAACACTAGTGAAGGAAGACTTCTTGAAAGCAATGCATGACTTCCTTCCAGTCGCCATGCGTGATCTTAGGAAATATGCTCCCGATGGTAATGATGGTGGTTGGGAAGATGTTGGAGGGCTTAATGAAGCAGTAACTATTATTAAAGAGGTGCACATTTTTTTATTTGCTTTCCTCAATAGTTTTTTTTTCTCGAACGCGCAGGAGAACTGCGCATCAATATATTAAGAAGAAGACCAAAGGAGTCTAAGAAGACTCATACAAACCTCACCAAAAAGGCGAGGCTAAAAACAAAAGGTCAAAAGAACTAGGGAACCGTCCACCGACCAAAACACAAACATAACACCTAAGACCAAATGGTACAAAGGCCTTTGGCCCCCGCCATACACCACAACTTGACCTCATCTTTAATGTCTTGCAAAAGAATGCTGACATTGGGTGAGGCACCTTCAAAAATACAACCATTCCTATGCTTCCAAACCTGCCAAGCCACCAACACGACCAAAGAATTAAAGCCCTTGCGCTGCTGTTTAGGGACTTGATGCAAGGCTTGACACCACCACAAGGTGAATACCAAAGAACTAAAGCAAAAGAATGCTTTCCTCAATAGTGATTTGCATAATTTTTAAAGTATGATGAATGATGGATAGATGTTACTTATCTCTTCATTTGCTTTGAGATTAGTGCTACTCTTGTTAGAGATAAAAGTATAGAAGCACTGCTCTGATTGGTTTCTTGTTCAAACTATTATTTCGCTAGTAACAGACAGTAAACATAATGCCACCAGAGGTAGCTCGCAACACCAAATCTTCCTGGCTGTAGAAGTTTCATTAACTTTCTTTTTGTGGACTCAGAAGTTTTATTAACCAGGAATAAGACTGTTACCATTGATGCTTCCTGTTTGTAACCTAAGTTTCAAGACGTAATGATGGCAATTAATAGCCACTGGTGTGTATGGTGGTGGTTGGTTGGGGGATGAATGCCCTATAACTAACAGAACTAACAAATTATCTTTGTGAGCCAACTTCTTGCCTTCTTGGACTAAACTCTCGAGGAGAGGATATTTTCTGGGAAGAAAATGTTTCATTGATATTGCCTAATGCCTCCCTTCATACGATAACGTAAAAGGTGCCTTTTCTTCTGACTACCGGGGATGTTAAAGAGTAATGACTGTTGGATATAGTATTATTGGATATTATTGTTTATATTCAAAGGGATTGTGTGATACATTTTCAAAATAATCTAGTGCTAGATCAGGCCAATGTTGAATGCACCAGGACATCGATTCATCAGTTATATGCTGATGGACAACTAACTATTTTCTACACACATTCATTTTGTTATCTGTGTAAGATGTTCCTACTTATATTTGTTTTCCTTCTTATAGACTCTTGAATTGCCATCGAAATACCCAAATGTCTTTACTAAGGCACCTGTACGGTTGCGATCAAACATCCTCCTGTATGGACCACCTGGATGTGGCAAAACACATGTTGTGAGAGCTGCAGCTGCAGCTTGTTCTCTGCGATTCATTTCGGTCAAGGGTCCAGAACTATTGAATAAGTACATCGGTTCTTCTGAGCAATCTGTAAGGAACTTTTTTTTTTATCAGCACGATATGTCATTCCTTGTCTTTGGCCTTTTTCTAGTTTCACACACAGGCTTTTAAAGGGTTGGTACTTGGGACATTTCTTTGCATCTTGTATTATTCAAATCTGTCTTACTGTTATAAATGTAGCTGTTGATCTGAGTTATAAAAGCCCACCAAGATCACCATGCTATGTTTTTTTTGGGAGGGGGCAATGATCTTGATTCTGATATTAATAAGCCGATTCCAGGTTCGTGACTTTTTTGCAAAGGCAGCTGCAGCAGCACCTTGCCTACTGTTCTTTGATGAATTTGACTCCATTGCACCCCAGCGAGGAACGCATAGTGCAGGAGTTTCTGATCGTGTTGTTAATCAGGTAACTGTGCCTTTGCCACTACTTGATAAAAGCTTTAGGTTGGTCTTTAGTTCCAACAAGCAGAACATTATCTAATTTCTTTTAATCATGGTTTGTATCATTTTTTTATGCAGTTCTTGACTGAACTAGATGGTGTAGAAACCTTGACTGGAGTATTTGTATTTGCTGCTACGAGGTTAGTCCTCAAAGCAAAAGATATTGTAGTTTCTGCAGATTTATTATTTTGTTCTCTTAATCTCTACTTTAATGGAGACATGAAAATTGATTTGAAGTGGAATATTTTCTATGGACTATATTGACCAGTCACTGAATTTTTACTAACGAGGATAAATATTTGTAACTCAAAAGCTTGCTTGATTGCATTCCATTTTTAACAGTGCCACTTATTTTCTTATGTGCAGCAAACCACAAATGATTGATGCTGCACTCTTGCGGCCTGGAAGATTTGATCGTCTTGTCTTTTGTGATTTTCCTCGATGGGATGAGCGTTTGGAAATTCTGAAGGTGCATTCTAGAACGGTGAGATTTCGTTTAAAAACTGTATTTCTTGCTTCTGAGACTTCTGGCATGCTGTCTTTTGTTTGATTTATTATTATTTGGCGATTTAGATCATGATATCTGACATAACCACATTTTCTAGTAGTTATGTGAACATCAAAAGATGTTGGCAATGTGGTGGTGTATTTTTTCTACTTTTTCAGGTATACTGTGCATGAGTTTGTTTTTGCTCAAAGTTAAAAATCTCCGTTTCTCGATAGATTAGAACAGGAGTTACAGGATGCCATCTTTCTCTATTTAAACCTCATAGTTTCTTTGGTATCTCATGTCTATAGAGCAATGTTACTTTCTATTTTCCTCAGTTTGTAGCTTCTTTCATTTTGTGAGCGATTTCAGCAGAGAAGATTGTATATATGATCAGAAATGTGTGTAAATTCATGACGAAGTGTTATTTTTCTTTGCATTCACATTTTTTTTAATGCTGGCTTCTGTTTTCATATCTTTTGTTTTGGCCTCAGGTTTCACTAGCAAGTGATGCCAGCCTGGAAGACGTTGCTTCTCTGACTGAAGGATTTACTGGTGCTGATCTCGCGGCTATTCTAACAGATGCTGGGTTGGCAGCAGTTCATGAAATTCTGGACAGCAAAGAGAATGGTATCCCAGAAAGAGAGCCGAGTATCAGCAAAGAACTTCTCATGTCTGTCGCCATGAAGGCTAGACCTTCTACACCAGCAGACGAAAAGAGGCGGTACGATAAGGAGTTTGGTGAATTTGTGTCGTCCAGGAAGTCTATTTCCACAAAGGTGCACTTCGTACTCAATTTCACAGCATATAAACTACATATATCTTAATTGAATATTCTAATATCCCCATCTGATTTACATCCACCAGTGATAGTGTCTTGTGAGCATGAGATTTCTTGGACAATTACTGAAAATAATTTTGTGCAGGCTAGAGAGTCGAAAGGCAAAAAGGTCACACTAGCTTGAGTCTCTCCTTCGACGCACTGACATCTGACTGACTACATTGGACAAACAAGGTCACCTTCCTTCTGATCTCCATTGGTTATTAAATATCCATCAATGAAATATGAATGTCTCAAGCATTTGAATGGACCTTGGGTTCCTTCTGAATGCAGATGCCTAGCCTGGTTTCTCTTTTGTCCAGTGGTGCAGAACAAGATTGGTGAGCAGAGCATCATGCTTGTTTAGTCAGGAAACATGTTCTTACCTTCTTTGCAGCCAGCCAGGCACGGCATGGACTTATCAACTCCACGTACATGTAACTTCTCCTTGGAAAACAAACACAAGCCATAACTTATTTTGTATTGCGATGGACGATGAAGGAATCTGAGCAAAATTCTAAATCGGGTGCAGTTGAAATCTATTGCCACTGTGAGTTCATATATGGCATTGTACTTGGATACGATGGCGTCTTCTAGTGTAGGAAATAGAAATGCTAACAGAAAACACGTTAATCCTGGCCTGGGCTGCTGTGTAATCCTATGGTTATGTTGTTTTAATGAGGAGCCAGTGATGGAGGAAGGGGCTGTTGATTGATCTGCTTCCCTTGTGAATAAGTGGGGGTTTGTGTGGTGTGGCTGGCTACTGCTGTGCACCTCTCAGCTGAATAGGCACCACATTATTACCAAGAATACTGGTACTGTACATGGTGAAATCGTTTGCTGTCATGTGCCTGCTTTCCTTATGATTCATATTATGAATTCACTCTTGTTACTGATGTTCTGGTGCGTTGTTGCAATGTTACATGTAATGTTTTCATGTCACCAGCAGGGATTTAATTAGCTTTGCATGTGAAAACGAACCACATGTTCTTGACGTGCAACTGTACAGTAGGGGAGGTATGTGCCGCACATCCGCTAGTGGATTTAAGAAAAAGGCTGATGGTTTGAGCCTGCGTTTTTCAAGAATACAGGGAACAACGTAGATATCAACATAGATGATACATATAATTTTACAGTTGAAAAATTCACTTCAAATGATCGACATATTTATTTCGATTCTTAAAGTAACCAGAAGCCTAAGGCTCTACTCAGTTGGACTGACAAATAGTGATTTATGGCTGAAATTTTACTGTAGCTGATTGAAATTAC
Source organism: Dendrocalamus latiflorus (assembly GCA_017311315.1). Classification (NCBI taxonomy): domain Eukaryota; kingdom Viridiplantae; phylum Streptophyta; class Magnoliopsida; order Poales; family Poaceae; genus Dendrocalamus; species Dendrocalamus latiflorus. Next base: position 6,089,397 of record CM029670.1, on the reverse strand, counting down.
ACTGTAACTGAAGGTGGCTTATTTAGTGTAATTAAATTTTAAAAAATTTAAAAATAGAAAAAACAATGTTAGCTCATTACGGACAATGCAGATGAATACGGGGAAAAAGAATCGGCAAAGAATCTAAAAAGCTAAAAGTTCAGAAAAGATGAAATTTATAAATAGTAAAAATAAGCTATAAATCAGAAGTTTAAGCTGAGATGAGCGGGACGTAAACACTAGTAGATTAGAGAGAGAAAAGGCCCAGAGGCGAAAAGCCCAACACAGGCGGAAGGAAACGCACATCCCTTGGGTGGGCCTACGTTGTCAGGGGGAGAGAGAGGAAGAGGGGAGAGAAGAGGAGGAAGAAGAAAGAGACCAGGAAGCAAGCAAGGGAAGGAGAGAGGGATCGACGGAGATGGCGTCCGGCTGGGGCATCAACGGGAACAAGGGGAGGTGCTACGACTTCTGGTTGGATTTCAGCGAGTGCATGAGCCGCTGCCGGCAGCCCTCCGACTGCGGCCTCCTCCGCGAGGACTACCTCGAGTGCCTCCACCACTCCAAGGAGGTAACCCTCCTGTTCCTCTCCTCTTCATCGCCCGCCAACTCTCACATAGATTGATTGCAGATAGATCCCCATTCCCCCCTCCTCACCCTTCCTTCCTTGTGTGATTTGTCGCTGCAAGAGGACTGTCCAACTGACTGCCTAGATCTGTCGCGCTTTTCGCCTCCTTGTCTGATTCTTAGGCTACTATGGAGGGATCCATTGTTCTTGGCGTTGGCATCAACCCCCCAATTTTGCAGCGGCGGCGTTTGCTTTTGGTAGAATCCAGCTTGAAGGGTTAATGTCATGATCATTATAGGCGTCGTCAATGTAGCCTGGTAGTGATCAGATTTGAAAATCCATTATATGCGTGTTCGGACAGACTAGGGTAGAGATCCATTAGAGCAATACCCAGGCTCCAAAATCCATTGTAGGCTTGATTGAACTAAGTAGGGTTTGGATTCTATGTTCCATTTCCTCGTGTGTTGTAGACAAGTTTAGTAAGAGTATTGGAAGGGAAGGCATAGCAGTGTCTTTCGTGTAATCTCTTAGGATGGTGCAGTGTGGCCAAAAAACCTGCTACTTATGTTCCTTATCTACATTTATCTCCCTGAATTTTGTCAAACAAGCTAGGAATTTTCCAAAGCGGTGCTTTTATTCTTCTGCTTCTGGTGATTGGATAACTAATTCGAAAAATTGCTGGTTCCAGAATGTGACTAGAAGCCTAGAAGAAAGAAAAATGGCACAAAAATTAGAAATCATATTCAAGTACTTGTTACTTCCCGGCATGCCTGATGAGATCCTATTCTGAATTGTGTTTTCTTTCAGGATAAGCCCCTGATATCTTAGAAAAAAAAATCTTATTTTTTAGTGAAGTCTTCCAATTGCGAGAGAAATGAATCAGAATAAAGCTCTCTAGTCTGAACTCTATTATTCTACACTTCCATTACTTGTGTTTGGTGAATTTTAAGAACCAAGATAAGTATACTGAAGCCTTTGTGATTTCTTCCGCTGCAGTTCCAGCGCAGGAACAGGATCTACAAGGAGGAGCAACGTCAGATAAGAGCTGCTGCCCGCAAGGCCAAGGAGGAAGCTGAGGGAGCGCCTGCTGTTGCAGCTCACCACTAGCCTCCCTTTTAAATTTTTCTGTGTGCTTTTGTTTGTTGTGAACACTTCTTTGTTCAGCTGTGATGCTATGAGCAAGGCAATAATTCCCCTCCTCACTGTTGGCTGTTGGAGCACACAAACTTTTTCCCCGCCCACTGCATGACTTGTTCTAAATCAAGAGCTTGCTGAACTGCCTTGGTGATGAAGGTTATGCTTGTTTCGGATATTGAGCGATGATGATGCTTGATTCAATCACAAAACTTTGCACATGCATTGCAATCTCTCTTGATATTTTTAATAGGATTGAAAGAGCAACATTATGGTTTAGTGGCATTGCCAGTTGAAATTGGGATGGTCTTTGGCTGTTGCGTTGCGTGTTCATCCCAAGATTGTTCAGAACTTCAGATACCTTTTTTTCTGCCCTAGATTGCTTCCTTATTTCATTGATGGGGTTCTGAACTTCTGATCGGAGAACAGTGAGAGAGATCTGATGGCTCTTCAGAAATATTTGCTGCGGGAGAAAATACTTCTGTGGCTGTCATTTTGGTGTTCCAATCGTTCGGAGTAGTCTTCCTTGCGAAAATAAAAGCGGTCTTCGTTGCTCTCTCTCTCTCTCTCTCCGGTCCGAGTGCTCATTTGGCACAAAGCAGTCTTTCTTACTCGTGGGCGTAGATATCATGTTTTTTTTTTTGGGTCGGATCGTTATTCATGAAAAGATGCAAGGAAACATAAAGGAAGCATGTCCAACCAGCCAGTCATTGCAGTCGTTGAGACGTTCAAATTTGATGTCCAAGGTTGAAATATGGTGTATTTGTTCTCAGAATTACCGTACTTGATGTGGTTAAAATGTGTTGAACATGTTGATTTCAATCTCAGTTCTTTTAATTTTATTTTTAGGATTCTCAAGACATATACGTAATGTATAAACCTCAGCTGCCATGAAACACAAAAAGGTCAGACCAATTCAGTAGGTAACAATTCATAAAACAAAGTACAATATTAAGAATAGTATCATTAAGACTCAGGAACAATGCTACAGAAGTACATCACATTTTATTTCAACTAAGCTGGATGTACAAAAGAACTTATTCCCAAGGTAACCAGATGAATTTGAATGAAACAAAGAGGAAAAAAGAACTATTCTTCACTATTTTTCATCCCGCGTTATTTTGCTGCTTATATGAATTGATCGACAAACTATATACAACACAAAGGACTGGTTTTCAGTCCCAGTAGCTCCAAACCAGTCGCTTAGTCCTAATGTAGAAAGCTGAATGCCCAGCAGAGACCACTATAACACCATTGAAAGGAATTTGTGAATCTGACGTACTTCACGTCAAAAAATAATCAAATATGCATCACTGATTTGCTTCCCGCACGTATCTTTTGCTGTTAATTAATGCAGACTCGGATGCGCCAACGGCCAACCACTGAAAAATACATTGGCTGCTGCCAAGTGCATCTGGAATTGACATGAAGAGCTCATGATCTCCCCTATTCTGGACCAAAATAGCAGTCTTGTATTGATAGCCGATCAAAAGCATCAAAATTTGCCTTTAAACTAACAAACTGGCTTCCTAGCTGTGCACACGCAGCGTGTGGCCATCTGCATCCATCTCTGGTGCGGAAGGGACAGAGCGACTCGCAAACTTGGTTGCTTGGTGTCTCTGATACTAAACTGCCCTCAATTGCAGAGATGGATACAGAAAAGTCAGCATTCTCATCTTCCTGGGCTCCAGTGTCTGTGTCTCTTCGAAATGAATATGACAGCCCCTCAGTTTTGCCCACTTGGTTTCCGTTCATTGAGAAATTAACCTTGCATCCCAAAGTTTGTATTGCCCTTTTAATAAGAACATTTTCCCTCTGAGCACTTTGAGCCATGGTTAAGGCTGAACTACTTGCACGCCTCTCCCTCTTCAAGTCTGCTAGCATAGATTCCATCTTCATTTTAATTTCTCTTGTTCTTGATTCAGCTATATCCTTTGCCTGTCCATTACATGAGAAAACAAAACAATTAGGAAACATTACAAGGGATATCTGACACACAAAGCCATTTTCAAACAGAACACCCTGATATTCCTCTCCTCTTATGGTGAACCTATCTTCAGAAATGAATATATTGGTCTTTGGTCTTGCTCCATAAAATTTCCAAGAACTCCATAATCAAATCAAACACTTACTGATGACCCTGCATCCCTCAACAAAATGGTCAAATGATGAAATAAAAAGCTATACATAAGTACCTTCATTGCTTCCGCGTATTTTTTATTCATGGCATGCCATTGGGATTCAAGATAGCCACCCTGTGATTCTGGGGGACATGTCCATCTCAAATAAAACTGGGGCCAAAGGGTTGGAGCAAGTGCTGCAGCAGGGGGCACTAGGGGACCATTATGCTTTGCTGAGTCATAGAATGGATTATAGTGCTCATGGAAGCTGCCACCAGAAACTCGGAGATCAGCCAAGTATGTCCACATGCAATGACAAGAGTTCGTAGCACCGGACTGCTCCCTTTCCCGCTCACTTGCATTTTAAATCAGAAATCAGTATGCAGAATATTTTACAATCAAAATAAATCAAGCAGTACAGGTGATGAAAGGAATCAAACACTATTTTAAAAGAATATCATGGTCTGGACAAGCCCATTTTGGGGACACAATCAATAGAACTTCAAACCGCTTATGGATTTTAAATGAGTGAATGACGGATTTTAAAACAGGATGTAACATGATTACAGGGCAAACTAATAACTAGATTGTCCACATGTATCCTGCTGATACTTCAACAAGATTGAGCACCAGACATGCATTAGTAGATAATCAATAAAAACTTCAGAGGGCCAACCGTAGCATAGTCTAGCGGCGTGGTATTGGTACCTTGTCTCTCTGACTGATGACCAGAGTTAGATTCCTACCAACCAGGGTTAGAAAATCCGGCGGTAACCGGCCGGTAACCGGAAATACCGGCGCCTACCAGTAGAAAAAAATACCGGCCGAAAATTTTCAAATTAAAATTTGAATTTAGAACTGTATAATGCAGTTGGTAGGTTGGTTTAGGTCTTTATTGTGCTAGATTACCTATTGTTTGAGGTTAATATGCATGAATAAAAACCGGCGGTTTTTTATTTAATTCAAATTTAAAAGTTAGTTTCCCTAATGATGTTTATATTGTTTAACACTAATAGAATGTATTAGAAAGATGCATGCACCTCACGTGTTTGGCTTCATGTTTTTTGCCATGACTGCGTTAGGAATTTTCAATTTCAAATTTGGAAAACCGATTTTTAGCGGTTTTTCTCCCTTTTTTGGGCGGTAACTAGCCGGTTTTTCCGGTTACCGGAATTTGATGCTTGAAATTTAGCCAGTTTTTTTTCTGGTTACCGGCCGATAACCGCTACTGGCCGTCCAGCGGTATTCCCCCCAGTTCCGGGTTTTGGAACGTTGCTACCAACTATAGGTTGGGTGGGTTATTTGTGTGGATTTTTACTTTGATTGTCCGGGATTTGAACCCATGGCCCGTGAGTTGTGAGCCTTAAGATCTCCAAAAAGAAAAAGAGAAACTTCAGAGGAATAGACCAATTCCTCAGTTAGCATGACTTTTGTATATTCAACCATACTCCTTCATGAATCATGATAGATGCTGAATAAATACAGCATAGAGCATATGGCGTACATGACATCATGGAAAACCCTAGAAGCATACAACAGTAATCTGAAATGTGAAATCGTGTCTCCTTACAGAGATTTAGTTTGATTCAATGTATGCCTACTTTAATTCTGAAAATCAATCTCAACGTAAAAGAAATTCAACCCTTGGAAATTTCCTACTAATAACTCTCTCAAACACACACTGCTGCAGTCCATATTTCCACTTACCTACATGTGTCACTTATGTCCAAAAAGAACTTTCATTCACATTCTGGACAACTCAAAATATGAAAGGCATGTCAGGAACAAAGGCATGCCTTTGTTTCCTCCACTCATTCACTAAAACACAAAAATGCACATATTAACAAAATACCCAAGATGGGTCTGTAGATCAAATACCTATTGCATAAGAAGTTCCCAAAGCGGCATGATAACACACAATCCATAAAGTCAACTAGGAATTTCTGCAACAAAAACAGTTCAGAATATGAACATTAACAAAGAGGCTTAGTTTCAGCGAACACATACGGTTGCAGAAGAAAAGAAGACTTACAGATGAGAACTCAAATGCAGATGGGTAAAGACGTAACAACTGAGAAATACAATCTAGCCACTGAAAAATAAGACAGATATTACAAGGCAGTTTAAAACAAGTTCAAGTAATTTAATTAAACAATGGATATCTCCAAAACAAACACAAATACATAAAAACATAACAGTACAATCAAAGTATAAAAATGTGTAAAAAACAGAGTTTATTCAGAAGGAAGAATAACCCTTATTCCATTGAAAGGCCAGCATGCAGTGTTCTCAAACTCTCAAATCCCATCAGTAACTGATGTATTTCATTAAAAATTTACAAATGCCTCTGACATGCATGATTTGTGAGGGTCTGTTGCACAGCCTAATCCTAAATGTTGATCAGCATTCAACCATACCCAATGTGTACAATCCATAACCCAGAAGAGTATAGCTTATAGGCAATAAGGCAACACCAATAATAATTAGTTAATTACAGAATCCGAACTAGTAATTCGGTATGAATATATAAAAGAAACATATTATCATTTATTCATTGAACCCACCAGTTGGTAGTTGCCGAGACCGAGAAGGTGTATTTTACAGAGCGGAGGTGCAAGGTCAACTCTTGTTGTTTTTTAATAAAAGGTGCACAAGAAAAAAGAAGAAATAGCACTTGTAGGCTACCTGTAACAGTATGGGTGAACAGTTGCTTGAAGTCTGGGATTGAACTGAAGTATTAGAGGACGATCCAGATGGTCCTAAAGAGCTTCTGCTTGGCGAACTGCTTAAATTCCCAAGAGAAGGTTGCCTTAGTAGCTCAAACTGTGATCCACCATTCTCAGTTACTGTTGGAATTCCCATTCGTTCTGCAAATGGATGACCAAATGCTAGCCAATCCTTTTCCACAAGGGCCTAAAACAGTGTGGTTAAAGAGTGTTATATATCCAAAACTAAGTCAGCAATAACAGAGTGACAAATGCCAATGGCATCATTGAAGTAACACAATTGAAATAAGTCAGCAATTAGAAAGTATCAAGTACTAGCCAGCATGAATGTTCAATTAATTTTGATGATGCATAGCATCAAATGTAAGAACACAGGCACAAGCAACAAAGGCACAAAATAAACTGCAGTTTTAACCTAAAAATAAATAAAAGGACACCTATCATGTAAAGAGACGCATGCACCATTTCCATTTTAACAACAAATAGATAAGTAAACATCAAAATTAATGTTAAAATCAAACTAAAAGCTTTTTATTGAAGGACAAATGAAAGAAAAAGAGGAATCAATTATTTTGCCACCCGTAGTACATCACAAATTTTTTAATCTCTGTACCTGGAACCCATTGAACGTTCGATAATAGGGATCAAGCAACAAACAAGCAAGTGCAACCAACTGGGTTGTGCGGTCCCATCCATCACTGCAAAAACAAAATAGAGCGAAAAAATTGAAATTCCTTCAGCAGCTGTTTAGAAATACAAAGCAACAAAGCTATAGAGACCATACAACCTAACATGACATCCAAAGGATCATTATTTAACTACATGAGATGTGAACCAGCCAACCAGGGTTTGGAGACCTGCCAGTTCCTTGTAGGGACCGATTTGGAAAACTGTCTGGTCTTTATTAATTTATATTTAAAATTTTGGATCAAATTTGAATATCAAGCTCCCAGAGGTAATTGGACACAGACTGTTTCTCAATTCAAATTTGTGTTTAAACTTGAGTTATCAATCACCCATGCTTTTCCCGGTTTCCAGCGGGAACCGTAGCAGCCTATGTGCGGGACTTCTTTTTTCCCATAGCCTACGCGCAGGACTTCTTTTTCCATAATCGATTATGTAAGTTCAGCAATTAGTGGTAAAGACTTGGGATACATATAAATGCACATATTAGGATAGCCTAACTAATAATGTTTGCAGAATCCAGAGTGCAAAAAACAATCCAACATTATTAAGCTGCCAAGCTATTCCAGAATGAAGCAAGGTTTCTATTGCACAAATTACTTCATGAACATCAGCAAAAGGTTCTCTGTTGTTATGCTGAGTTGATATAGTAAATATGTTAGGAATAAGTCTAATTTACCCCTGAACTTTGGGGATCCATCTAATCTATCCCCTGAACTACAAAACTGTCTAAATAGCCCCCCGAACTTTGCACAACCATCTAAATAACCCCCAAGGCGGTTTCAACAGTGGTTTTGCCAATTTGACGGTGGTTTTGTCACCGTGGCGAATGACTTGGGTGACAATCATTTCCACATTGTCAGCCAAATCATCCGCCACAGTGGCAAAACCACTGTGGCATTGCCACATTGTCAACCATGTCATCTGCCACAATAGCAAAACCACCGCCACAGTGGCAAATCCACCTCCAAAACCGTCTCAGGGGTTTATTTAGACGGTTTTGCATGGTTCAGGTCTTCAGGAGGCTATTCAGATGGTTTTAAAGTTTAGGAGTATATTGGACACACCCCAAAATTCAGGAGGTAAAATAGACTTATTCGCAGAGAATAACAAACCTTCCCTACACATCCGCACAAACACTTGCATGCATGTCCACACATCCGCACAAACACTTGCATGCATGTCCGAACTAAACGCCAGGTCAACACGCATAGACACAGAAAACAACTTTGTCGACGTCTCCATCTACCATAATAAGTGAATTAATTCAATTAACACATCTTACAGATATTGAGGAAGAAAAAAAACCTGCAATGGACGAGAACTGAAGCTGATTCCTGGGCAATTTGTGCAGCAATCCATGAAGCACCGACCAGGATATTCTGGATATGGTTTAGCCATTCCCCCAGCATTGAAGAAAATTGTGTCATGCTATTCAGATTTCCTCCACCCCAGGTTGATACACGATTTCTCTGGAAAAAAGAACAATAAATCGTCAATCACTCCTCTTCTGTTGTATAGTTCTTGACGAACTTGCAAACATTTCAGTATGATAAAGTCAAACACTTAAAATCTGTCCGCCAAAAAGCAACCTCTTTCTATTTTAAACCCAAAAAAAACTCAGTTTTTATTATTCATTTAGCACGGGAAGAATGTTTTCACAAGAGATATGAATATGCAATATTCAAACGGAACTAATAGAAGTATGTACTCCCTCCGTCCACAAATGTAGGTCGTTTTTTACTTTTTACGGTCTCCAATGTAAGACTTTGACTATAATTTATTATCATAATATACTAGCAAAAAATAATAAATATATATAACGAAAGTATTTTGCAAGACAAATACAATAGTTCATGTAATCAATTTATATACTTTAACATATATTAATAGTCAAAACTTGACCGCAAAAAACCTACAACGACCTACATTTGTGGACAGAGGGAGTGCGAACCAAGTAGAAAGGCTTAAGTAGCTAAGAGTTACAAGGCAGTCGATATTATCCAAACCAACTTTATCATAATTTTGCAAATAACTTTGTTGCCATTCGATGTTGATAATCTGCATATTAAGATGGAGGGGGGCAAGCATATCACAGTTACATGCCTTAGGTTAGTCCAGAAGCTCAGAATGCCTACTACATTTGTGTCGATTCAGAGATAAGTCAAATTATTTCATAATTAATCCATAGGCTATAGGCAAAAAAAGAGTCCTAACTGAAGCAGCTGCTTCACAGTATAGAACAGAACAATCTAACTTATGCCTGGGAAGGCAGATGCCAGATGGTATCAGATACATAGGAAAAGACAAGCATAGGACCCATGCATGGAGAAGCTTGAACCTGACACCAAGCCTGTCCAGGTATATTTACAGTAGATGTAAGTGGTGGAAAATATCACCAGAAAAGGAAGGTGGTGGTGATCTGGATGTTAGATGGCATGTCTGTGTATAGTGACATTGGTGCTTAAAATCAAACCCTAAACCACCCCGGAGAGTTTCTACAAATGACCCCCACACCTAAACTTTGCACATAATTTTCGATGTGGAAGCTTTGTATATATTTTGACCCCATTATAAAAAGTTCAGCCTTCCCTTCACCCCTGGAAATAGGAAGTATAACTACTGTTTCACAGGATTAATCTTCATTGCCAGCAATTGGAAGTTACAATCATGTCCTCCATGAGACCACATATATTCTAAACAAAGTTAACATATGCACAGAGACACAGAGTGCATGCTGGAAAACGGGGAATAGATGCCAGACCTCAAAAAGATGTATATTCCATAAGGTAGTTCTCAAAAAGGCAAACCATAAACTTACCCGATCTCCAATGAGGGATACGGCTGAAGAGGTTCCGTTTGATGATTTTGTACCATGGGCATCAACATAGTCCCTAAGGCGAGAAAGACTATCTCTCATTGTGTGGATGTTTTGTATTCCTAAAAAGAGAACCTGGTCCAGATCCAATGAATTAAAGAGATAAAAAGAATTATAAAGCAATGCTATGGAATATATACACCAGTCAATTCGTACATATATTACTACCTCAGATTTTGGATAGTTCGAAGATGACTCTGAGCCACCTCCCTTTGCCCCATTTGCTAAAGCATTTGCCCTTGGCCGGGCATCAACTATGTATAATTTCCTATTTCATTGGAAGCAGAAGAAATGTAACTTGAAGACCATTGAGATTTTGTAATGGATATGTATCAGAAAAGGTCAAAAGGTATAAGAGAGGGGCATCAAAAAACAATGGCTCAAACTTAGCTATCATCAGTTCAAAATCCTGGCGGTTACCGGCCGGTAACCGGTTTTACCGGTAGAGACCAGTAACCAAAAAACCGGCCGGTATGAATTTTTGATTTTTCGAATTTTGGCCGGTTTTTTCCCGGTTTTCCGGTTACTGGCCGGTTTTTCCGGTTACCGGTTTCAAAATATCTCAAAATTCAAATTTTGATTTTCAAATTGTGACCGGTTTTTCCGGTAACCGGCCGGTAACCGCCCGGTTACCGTTACCGGCCGCCAACCGGGATTTCTTCCGGTTCCGGTTTTTGGAACCTTGATCTGCGCAGATTACTGTGGTGATTCCCCATTGTTAAATACAAAAGTAGGAAAAATACACAAGGCATGCTATCTGCTACAGAAGTATATCCTCAGCCTCAGTAATTCTACAGATATACACTCCTTAGCTCAATATAGACCTTTTGAAGTAGTTCTTACTTCCTAGTGCCCATGCAAAAAGGGGGTAAGGAAGCAAGAGGACAGTCAATAATATTAGCAAGACCTTTCGCACGCATACAAGTTCTTTTTTCAAAGGAAAAATCGCATGGCACAACTAACTTAAAACATCGCCAGTAAGTGAAAGAGTTGAAAGAATATAGCCACATTATAGGAGACAATACTTCAATGGTTGTCAAAAGAAAGAGACCAACCAACATAAAATGAAATGCGTACTTTGATTACCTTGGAGACCCAGTGGCATCAATAGTTTGGGTGCAAAGAGCACACACAAGCTTTTCATCAACATTGCTGCAGAAAATGACCTTATAATTAGACCAACAGCATTCAAAAGTCAGCATATGTGTAAAATCAATTTAGATGGATCATGGATATGAGCTCACTTCCTAAAATTCATCATCAAGCCCACCAATGGCTGAGATGACCTTGCCAAAACAGCTCCAGACCCTGTGATGTAAACAAGTTCACATTTTTCTGCATATTATTCAAGACAACTGAAACCAGATGATTTATTTCCTCCACGGTTCTCTTTATTACCAGTATCACCACAAATCTAAAGTATCTGAGCACTTTTTAACCACCAAAACACGCAGTGTTTACTCTATCAACAACATGAATATAAAATAGAGATTTGGTGTCCAGCAACACGAAAGAATCTCTCAATAGTTTTTTTTTAAGAAAATTCATAATACAAAACACAACTTAGATTTCCTTTGTCTGCTTGTGGAATATAAGAACACAGAATATCCTCTTTGGTCCATGGCACTGCAACTCCAAATTATATTGCACACAATGGGCTCAAACTAGAAACGAGGTTATCAGAATACCAGGAAATTCCCAGTTCACAATACTACAATAGCTAGTTTTGGGGATGCCATTTAGCGTTTGAACCAAGAGAAACCCAGAACAAGCTGCCAAACCAAATATAAGGTTCACGTTTGGGGGTGGGGTTATGCTGTCAGTGCGCGAGCACAACCTAGAGTTGCAGCATTAATAGTATAATTGACTGGTGGGATAGATTTGCAAGTTGCAACTGTGAAAATACTAACAATAGTGATGGTGGTGGCAGACTTGTAGGATGTAGGAAAGCAATAACTAAACAACTATCAACTTACATGCATAGAACCACTTTCCAATAAACACCATATGTGCATATCAACCTTTTTACAATAAATATAGGGAGCATAAGATTACAGAGAAAAATAAAATTAATGGAAAACAATAAGAAAATATTTTAGCATACATACCAGGGTCACACCACGAAATAACAGGCAAGCGTTTGCCGGATCGGAAAGTAGAAGCTTGACATAAATCTTCATCACTAATGGATAATGGAAAAATGATAGTATTCATGACTTGTTAAGGTTTAAGAGAATAAAATTACCACATGATATTGTCAATGGTGTATAAGCACCTTATGCTCCTTGGGACAATCAATCGAGAGGGGTAAGTTGAACATAGTGAATAGCTCGAATTTACTTTTGTTACCCTCCACCAGGCATTACACAAAGAATCATTTTCAACTTCGAACCCACTGCTCTGTAAATGCGGAAACCATTTCCCAAAAAGACGATGGTATTCCTTCCAGAGCCGCAACTTTGGATCTGATTTCGTACCAACGGTGTATGGATCACAAGAAAATGCATATAGATCCCACAGATGAGCAGGTTTAGTGTGTTTTCTCAAAGCTTCAAACACGTTGTTTTTCTGAAAAGACAAGTATCGTAAGTAAAACTAAAAGATTCAAAATGGCTGCCATTTATCTGACAAACAAAGTACGAGCACATGAGAAGTCAAAATGAGATAATGCCCAACCTATAGAGAATATGAAGAAAAGAATAGCACAAAAAAAAAGAGAACAAGGTAATTGTTAGACAGGCTGTTCCTGTTAAGGCTGGCTTATGCCCATGTGCCTTTAGTTCCTTTCTGTTAGGGTTGTTAGGCTTTCTGTTAGGGTTTCCAGGGTGGCCTCTGTTGGACCAACTCTAAACCCCTTGCCTATATAATTCACCCTGTACTGCTGGTAACACATATCAATATACATATGAGATTCCAGTGCCTATACTCTCACATGGTATCAGAGGGTCGATCCTTCCCCTCCGGTCAATCTCGACCGTCCGTTTCTCCCCAACCCTAGTTTCTTCCTCTCCTTTCCCAGGCGTTATGTCGGGCAATCTGCCGCCGACCTCTCCTTCCCCTGTTGCCCCCGCTGATGGCGATCCGTTGACGACTGAAGACGCCGCCCGGGCTGCCGGTGACGCACGCATCCGCGATGCGCGCCTCGCCGCCGCCGCCGAGGTCCGCGCCGCCGCTCTCGCGCGGGCCGAAGCCGCTGAGCGCGAGGCCGCCACCGCCGCCCAAGAACGCGCGGCCGCCGCCGACCGGGAGCGCGCTGCCCTCGCACGCGCAGCCCGTGAGCGCGCCGCCGCCGCTGAGGACGACGACTCCGACGCCGCGTCCGTCCGCGAGGCCCCTCCCCTTCACGACGCCCTTCTTCTTCATGAAGCCGCCGCCATCGCCAACCTTCATGCTCAAGCCGTCGGCGTCCAGAACATCCGGTCGCTGGTACCCCTCGTCCTCGACCTCACCTCCGGCCACTACACACGTTGGCGCGAGCTCTTTCTCCTCGCTCTTGGGAAATACTCCCTCGAGGATCATGTGCTCAGCGATTCTCCCAACCTGACCCTTCCCGATTGGATCCGCATGGACTGCGTCGTCAAATCCTGGATCCTCGGTACACTCTCCACCGAGCTCGTCGAGACCGTGCTGGAACGCCGGGCCACCGCGCGCGTCACCTGGCTCGCCGTCGAGTCTCAATTCCTCGGCAACCGGGAGTCGCGTGTCCTCTACCTCGACGCCGAGTTCCGCACTTTCGTCCAAGGAGATCTCTCTATTGCTGACTACTGCCGCCGTCTCAAGAGCATGGCCGATGCCCTCACCGATCTCGGGGAGCTCGTCGCCGACCGGACTCTCGTCCTCCACGTCATTCGCGGCCTCAATGAGAAGTTCGCTGCGATCGGTCTGCACCTCCAACGGAGCAGACCCTTCCCCTCCTTCCTTGAGGCCCGTGCTGATCTCCTTCTGGAAGAGCTCCACATCGCAAATCGCAAGTCTACATCGGCCACCGCTCTGCTCTCCTCCGGCGTCCCGTCTGCAGCGCCACCCACCAACCGCTCCTCCTCTGCTTCCAGCGGCTCCGGCGGGAGCAACGGCGGCGGTGGTGGGGGCGGGGGCGGTGGCTCCTCTCACTCCCGTGGTCGGCGCGGCAAGCGCTTCGGCCGAGCTGGCCAGCATGGTGGCGCCGGCGGAACCGGCTCTTCAGGAGCGCCCAAACCCGGTGGCTGGCCCAGCTTCTACAACCCCTGGACAGGTACCATCCAGATGTGGCCCGGCCCCCATCCTCCTCCGCAGGGCAGTGTCTCCGGGTCGGCCATGTCTTCCCAAGCTCCGGCAAGACCTCCACTACCCCATGCTCTGCTGGCTTCCCAGAACCAGTGGGTTCTTCCCGGCCAGACCGCTGGACTCCTTGGCGCTCCTCCTGCCGGCCAAGCTGGGCTCTACGGAGGCACTCCCACCGGCTTGACAGGTCTCTACACCGGCTCCCCCGTCGGCCCACCTCCTGGAAGCTCCGCCGCTCCTTCCTGGGATCAGCAAACCCTTGCAGGTGCTTTCTCCACCATGACGCTCACCCCTCCCCGGCAACCCGAGTGGTTCTTCGACACCGGAGCTACCTCTCACATGACCTCTGATCCGGGTATCCTCTCTCACCCTTCTGCCCTTCGGTCCTCCACTCCCTCTTCCATTGTGGTCGGCAATGGATCTTTACTCCCTGTTACCTCCACCGGCTCAGCTGACCTTCTGCATGGTTCGCTTCGCCTTCACAATGTTCTTGTTGCTCCCACACTTATTAAAAATCTCATTTCTGTACGTCAGTTTACATGTGACAATAACTGTTCAATTGAATTTGATCCCGCTGGCTGTTCTGTGAAGGATCTTCGGTCTCGGAACGTGATCATCAGGTGCAATAGCTCCGGTCCGCTCTACCCTCTACATATTCCTGCAGCCGAGTCTCTTCTCGCCGCCACCTCCGCTCCGCTTTGGCATCGTCGCCTTGGTCATCCCGGTCATGAAGTCTTGTCTAAGTTAGCAAGCTCTTCTGTCCTTCCCTTATGTAATAAAACCGCAGACCCTCAAGTTTGTCATGCCTGTCAATTGGGTCGTCATGTTCGTCTTCCTTTTCATATGTCCACGTCCCGTGCTTCCAACAAGTTTGATCTTATACACTGTGACCTTTGGACATCCCCTGTTGATAGTGTTTCTGGTTATAAGTATTACTTGGTCATTCTCGATGACTACTCACATTATCTGTGGACTTTTCCTCTTCGATTCAAGTCTGACACCTTTTCGACTCTCGCTAACTTCTTCTCGCTTGTTTCCACTCAGTTCGGTGTCACCATTAAGGCAGTCCAGTGCGACAACGGCCGCGAGTTTGACAACTCCAGCGCCCGCACGTTCTTCCTCACCCGCGGTGTCCACCTCCGCATGTCTTGCCCCTACACCTCCCAGCAGAATGGTAAAGCTGAGTGTATCATTCGTTCCATTAACAATGTCATTCGCTCCCTTTTATTTCAGGCTTCCATGCCACCATCCTACTGGGTTGAGGCCTTGACCACTGCCACTCACCTCCTCAACATCCTTCCCACCAAAACACTGAACCTCTCCACACCTCACCATGCACTCTTTGAGTTTTCACCCTCCTATGATCATCTTCGCATTTTTGGGTGCACTTGCTACCCAAATCTTGCCTCAACAGCCTCCCACAAACTCGCTCCACGCTCCGCCTTATGCACCTTCCTTGGCTACTCCGCCCACCATAAGGGATACCGGTGTCTCGACATGACCTCCAATCGAGTCTACGTCTCCCGTCATGTCATCTTCGATGAAACTTCCTTCCCCTTTGCCGCTCTTCCTTCCACCCCCTCCACGGCAGACTTTGCGTTTCTGGATGACTACACTAATCCTGTGCCGACTCCCATTGGACCGTCGTGCACCTCTTTGCCTGCAGGTCTTCCCGCATCGACTCCCGCGCGCCTGGCCGACAAGCGTGCTGACATCTCCGCGCGCGTGCCACGCGCGGCCCCGGCCGATGTCGCACCCACCACTGTGCCGTGCGTGGCCGTCGACGACACTGCACCGCTGGAGGTCGATGCGGTGTACAGAGTGTCTCCCTCTCCGGCACTGCCATGTGCGGCAGCCCCTCCACCCGCATTGCCATGTGCGGCCCCCGCCGACCGCATCATACGACATGTCTACACCCGGCGTGCGAAGGTGGATCCTCCACCCTCTGCCCCGCTGTACTCCCCGGCACCTCCTGCACCGGCTGCGGCGTCCTCCCCGGCGCCCCTTCCTCCGGGTGCAGTGCCGGTGCCTCCCGTGCTCAATCAGCACCCGATGACGACACGCGGCAAGTCCGGTTTTCGGCTACCCGCTCTCTTCCACGTCACGCAGTTGTCACCTGTCCCTCGGACTTACCGCGCAGCCCTCGCCGATCCCAATTGGCGGGCTGCTATGGAAGAATATGCAGCCCTTGTGCAAAACCGCACCTGGGATTTGGTCCCTCGTCCGAGCAAGGCGAATGTTGTTTCTGGTAAATGGATCTTCAAGCACAAGCTCAAGGCGGATGGTTCTCTCGAGCGCTATAAAGCCCGTTGGGTGCTACGTGGATTTACTCAGCGCCCGGGAGTGGATTTCGCCGAGACCTTTAGTCCCGTTGTGAAACCGGCAACCGTGCGGACAGTGTTGGCTCTTGCCCTCTCCAGGAAGTGGCCAATCCATCAGCTTGACGTGAAGAACGCCTTCCTTCACGGGACCTTGTCTGAGACAGTTTATTGTTCACAACCATCAGGATTCGAAGATTTTACTCATCCGGCGTTTGTCTGCCGCCTGAACAAATCACTTTATGGTCTCAAGCAAGCTCCACGCGCTTGGTACAGCCGGTTCGCTTCATATCTCCTATCCCTTGGGTTCATTGAGGCCAAGTCTGACACCTCCCTGTTTGTGTACCACCGCGGCTCTGAGATGGTCTACCTGCTCCTTTATGTTGATGACATCGTCCTCACCGCCTCATCGGCTGCGCTCCTCCGTCACATCATCTCTGCATTGCAGCAGGAGTTTTCTATGAAGGATCTTGGTGAGCTTCATCACTTCTTGGGAATGCATGTGCAGAGGTGTCGTGATGGTCTTCTTCTCTCACAGCAACAGTATATGATAGACATCCTGGAGCGTGCAGGCATGGCAGATTGCAAGCCCTGCACCACCCCTGTTGACACCAATCCCAAAGTGTCAGCCTCAGCCGGTAATCCTGTCAGCGATCCCAGCGATTTCCGCAGCTTGGCCGGGGCCTTGCAGTACCTCACATTCACCAGGCCGGACATCTCTTATGCAGTTCAGCAGGTGTGTCTTCATATGCACGACCCTCGCGAGCCCCACCTTGCTGCTCTCAAACGGATTCTTCGGTATGTTCGTGGCACTCTCCATCTTGGCCTCCTTATTCAGCCATCCTCGCAGTCTGATCTCGTGGTTTACTCTGATGCTAACTGGGCCGGTTGCCCAGACACACGCAAGTCCACCTCGGGCTATGCCGTGTTTCTCGGAGACAACCTTGTTTCCTGGTCCTCCAAGCGTCAGAACACGGTGTCACGCTCCAGCGCAGAGGCTGAGTATCGCGGTGTGGCCAATGCTGTTGCCGAGGCCTCCTGGCTACGCCATCTTCTGTTGGAACTGCATACTCCTCTCCGCCAGACTACATTGGTGTATTGCGACAACGTCAGCTCAGTCTATATGTCCTCCAACCCAGTTCAGCATCAGCGCACCAAACACATTGAGATTGATCTTCACTTCGTCCGCGAGAAAGTAGCCCTTGGAGATATTCGCGTGCTGCATGTCCCCACTACTTCCCAGTATGCCGACATCTTCACCAAGGGTCTTCCTTCATCAGTCTTCAGTGAGTTTCGGTCCAGTCTGAACGTCCGAGGTGCAGACGCTCCGACTGCGGGGGGGTGTTAGACAGGCTGTTCCTGTTAAGGCTGGCTTATGCCCATGTGCCTTTAGTTCCTTTCTGTTAGGGTTGTTAGGCTTTCTGTTAGGGTTTCCAGGGTGGCCTCTGTTGGACCAACTCTAAACCCCTTGCCTATATAATTCACCCTGTACTGCTGGTAACACATATCAATATACATATGAGATTCCAGTGCCTATACTCTCACAGTAATCAATAAGCAAATGTAATATAACAGAAGATTAGAATGGAACAGGATGTCTACCTGCTTGGTTTTAGGAAGAAAAGCGAACACAATAACTCTCATGTCTTTACCTGAACGAAAAATAGATAAGTAAAAGATAAGGTCATTACAAAATGCATTTCCAAATGTTTTCATGTTAAACAAAATCCTTAGAAGATAGACTGCAGATCCAAAATATCAACAAAGTAGTTAAAGAACATGGAAAGTGTGATTATTCCATGGGAAAATCACAAAAAAGTTAAAGCTGAGAACTGTGTTTTAATCCAAATCTCGTGGCCAGAAAATGATGGATGTGGTTACAAGACGATATGTAAAAGAGATCCCTGACATCAGTAATATCTTCTCAAGACAGATCCCTTTCATTCTTCCACTAACATATACTCAAATTCATGATTAAGTAGGACTGTAGTTAGACATATAATTGTGCTCATAGGCGACTCCGCACAAAGCATAAACTTACCAATGACTTGCAGAAGTTCACGAGGCTGGTTCTTATCATACTGACGGGGCAGGGATTGAAGCTTTACATCCTGAGACAAAACAGGTCTAATCAATAATTTATAAGAATTGTTTGCAAGCATTAGGGCGAATAAAACAGTGTTCACAGACCCAAAATAAATAAACAAACTTGAAAAGAATAAGCGCCCAATGAAGGTAACTTCTAGACTTACATCATTTAGTTTCTCAATTGCAGTTAGCGGGATGGTACCCAACTCTATTACGCTCTTTGTTGCTTGGCTCTGCAAAAAGGATCGCATTTGTTAAAATAAGAATAAGAATAGGATGAGGACGAAGAGGACTGGAGGGGAAGTGGTGTCTAGCTGCATGATGAGTACAAATAGTTCAAAGAAAAGGCTAATATACCAAGTTCCCATTCAAATAGCAAATTAAGTCATTTTCCAGATTCCAAATCAATGGAACAAAGTTGACGGAACAAATAAGGAATAAAAAAGAACAATAACTAAAAAATGAATGTTACATGGTAAAATGAACCTGTATTGAAGTGTAGGATGCATCCAAATAACGTAGAATTATTTTTTAATAATCATGATACAATAATGATATGATTGCTTACCACAAAGAGAAGACGGAAATTTGTCACTGAAAGAATGCCAGCCTCATCTATGTTTAGTAGAACAACACCATGGCCCTAAGAAAGGAGAGGTGAGAGGGACCAAATTCGAGATGGACAAAGGCAAAAGTCAAAAGCAAATATAGCCACATAGGTGGAACTGGGGCCAGCCCAACACAGCCCGTTGATCCTTGAAGCACCCAGCATAAGTTCCCATTGGGACTTAGCCCTTTCATGATACTCTCTTGAGCTGCGCAAGGTGGTGTGGTGCTCTAGCATTCTATATACTACCAGTTTGAATACATGTGGCAATAAAAACCCAGCCCAACCAGAATTGAGATGGCGTGGCGCTCGTGTAGGTGGCACCGGTAATTATTCATTGACACACATAAATGTCAGTAAAAACTGGTTTACCGTTTTGGTACACCTCATGTTTTCTGCAATTCACATTTATTCCATATATATTCTGCTGCATTATATAATATTTTAGTTGGAAATCTCGATCCTATTGGTTAGGAACTCAATTACGATGCGTCATGTGTCCACCCGATCATAGTTCATTTCTGGTCCCATCACTGTATAGCTGCACCTGCTATATCACTGCTACACACTGTTAGGCACATTGTTGTTTCTGTTAACTCCAAAATAAGCCACATAACACCCTTTGAAGCTTGAATACAAGGAATTCACTGGAAGTCAACAATGTTTTATTCCTTTTGGTTGGTGCCGCTTTATATATTGGTGGGGAAATACCACTTCTACTACTCCAATCAGATAATAACATATGTACCGCTCTATTGTGACAGATTATACCACCCCACTTGCCAAATACATAATTTGTGAATGGCATATGCATTATTAGTTAGAGGCAACAGATGGCCGCATTGCAACCAGGCTAATCTGGCGAGCCATCCCAAGCAGTGACCAATGGATATAATCAGCTAACCCAAGGACAATCCACACAATCGTTCGTCATGTACCATGTTATTGCAAGGTCGCCAAATGACCACGTCACGCAGCTAAATTCACCAATCCCCACTAGAGATTTCCGATTTCGTCTCCAATGAAATCTACGGCAGCCAAATATCAAAACGTAAGGAATTTAAAGCAATGGAAGGGAGGCGAACCTGGGCGAAAACCACCTCGTGCTCGAGCAGGAACTCCTCCATGCCCTGTGACAACCTCCGCGACGTCGGATCCTTCAAAGCGAAAAACCGCAGAACAGCATCAAATCTCAAACCACAACCTAACCCTAGCTCCCAAAACACACTCGCACGTGCGCGCTTATCGGGGAAAGGGACGGTGCACACGGGGCCACACGCACCGCATCAAATTCCGAGCCCCAGCCCCCACATCCCGCACACACACGCACAGGTGAGGCGTGCGCGCGAGGGGGGGGGGGGACGGCCGGACGGGGAAGGGGAGGAGCGGCAGGAGGGAGCGTGCGAGCAGGGGAACCGTACGTACCTCGATTTGGTTCCATTCGATGGCGTCCCAGCTCCCCGAGTGGTCCATCTCCGTCGAGCGGCGGACGATGGGGTCCCAGCTCCCGGAGGGGTCATCCATCTCCGGCGGAAGCGGCGGGTGGGGGCGCGGGTTCCTTGCCGCGGCTTCGCGTTGTCGCGGCGAGAGCGGTGGGGGAAGAGGAGAGAGAGAGAGAGAGAAGGGGGAAATGCTTTGTTTGCCTGGGCTGGCCGGTTTCTCTTGGCTTGTAATTGGACGCGACGAGTGCGACCGTACCGTATCGGCTTTGTATGTGGCGTGAGGCAACAACAATTTCGTTCCAAGTGATCGTCATATATATGTCCCGCGTTCGTACAAGTTTCCTCCAGCTTCCCTATAGTCTTGGAAGACTTGTGTTTCACTGGGATTATTGTGCCCTTTCGCATCTCACGGTTCTAAAAGGTATGAGGTCATGCTCAAATAGTTGTAACTTATGATTTTTTTTTTGATTTATTTAAATCAGAAACTATTTAAAATATAACGACTTCTAATTTTGACATTTTTACCTTTTATTTTTTTTATTTCTTTTGTATTAACTGTGATGCTATGATATTTTTTTATTTTTTATTGTATAATTAGAAAAAGTTAACAACCACTACAGTACAATTTTAATCTCAAGCTAATAACTAAAATTATAAATCAGAAGCTTAAGCTTATTAGAGCAAACCTCAAATTAGACCTCCGGAGTTAGCAATGTTGAGATAACGATGTTTGAACATTTAAGTACGTCACATCTAATAGTTAACATTATCGCGTGAGCAACACCTTCTACCACAAAATTTAAGGCATATAAAATGGATAGTGGTACTTATTATTAGCTAGCATGCGTGGAAATAGAGGCAACCATATGTAGGTGATCAGAGGGTGATCAAGGAAGTGATGATGCATAACTAAACATATTAGTAAAATCAATTATTGGTTGGTATGTTTTTTGGCTTTAGTTTATGACTTTTGGATTATTCGTAAGAGAGTATAGAGTAACAGAAACTTACGTACAATTCCGACCGATATAAATAAAATCGTTATAATATGTACTACAATTAACTTGTAGAGCCTGTAAAGACATTTCTTTTAAAAGCTGGTTACTTCTCAAGTTGAAAAGAAAAGGTCCATCGTTTGATTTTCTACGTTTGTATTTTTCTTGCAAAAAACAATGGGTCCATAGATCCGACAGCCTACAACATCTCTTCGCCAATCCGGCGACTCCGCGAATGTCTGGACTCACCGATGAACATACCTCTGACACCTCAGTGATTCTCAAGACAGCAGGAACTCCTGGACCGGTATCCCGAGATGGGCTGGCTCCACGCCTGATACATGTCTCAGAAAGAGAAAAGAAAAGAATCGGAATAAAATTAAATAAAAAGGAATGAATTAGCGACCACGATGGGACTCGAACCCACAATCTCCCGCTCCGGAGGCGAGCGCCTTATCCATTAGGCCACGCGGTCGTAGCTGTCTGGGCTGCTTCCTGCAGCTTTATAATGTATTCCTATTTATCTGTAGCATGAAATGACATGGTCATTCCTTTGTTATTTTTGACCAATTTGTCCGTGGTGGGCCTAAAGCACGTCAAATGCCTGGCAACCTTCTTCCTCGTTTGGAAAGGTCAAACCGAAATTATAGTCCCCCGAGATACCACCGATACCATCACTAGCCTAATGGGCCATGCTATAGTGACTACTTCTCTCTCTTTCTCGATCAAGGCCCATTGTAAGCACAAGGTGAAAGTGAAACAGCAGCAGCAGCACCCTATAAAAGAGGAGAAATTTTCATCTTTAACACAAGTATAAGATGGTGCTTGATTGGGCTGATTTTTTGTGTTTTATGACTTAATTTTTACTGATAATGGCTTATTAGCATAATTAAAATTAAAAATTTTAAAAAATGGAAAAAAGGGATTTCACCTAACGATTAGCATACTGTGGATGCAGGTGCAGTTATGTACAACAATGTTTTTTTGGCGATGAGATGTACTAGCATGTTCACGCATGTAACGCGGCAATGTAGTATCCCAAGCTAGAATTATCGGACATCAAGCCCGGCCGGCTTGTTCTATAAACTAGATGTGCAACTAACCATCGTCGTGTTTTCAACCGATATCCTGTCGATTCGACCATCTGAGCTTATCTGTGTCTGTGATTGCTCTTTCTGACCATGACATATGTTTTGTCGCTTAACATATCGAAACACTTGAGAGATATTTGGCTTGACTTGTCAGGAATCCCACAAAGCTTTGCATATATATATATATATATATATATATATATATATATATATATATATATATATATATATATATATATATATATATATATATATATATCTGCGAGCCTGCTTGGCCAACTTAGAGATACATATACAGATAGACGTGTGTTGCTATTCTGACTGTGGCATCACATAACACACACGATCAGCATTGGTCATGGCTAGCGAATTGGCAGATAACTGTGAATGGTCAGTATATACGGAGATTGATCACCAGATGTGCATCATGTTGCTTATTTATCATGCCTTCACTCTGGGATCTGTTTCGTGTCACATGAAGCAATCGAAGATATTGGAGCTGCCTGGCTGTTAGGCCAAGCCCCAAGTGACAACGACGCATCTAGAACTTTTTTTTATCCAAGCTAGCTGATGCTTCCAAACTTTCCATTGCTTGAGAATTTTATCTTCCGAAATCACATACTCATATAATTCTTCTTCCACATATTTCTGTTTATAAAATGGCAGAAACTGTACGTGCTTACCGGCTTTAAATTTAGGTGTAGCATCTGAAAGGCAGCTTAGGCCTAAACACGCACGGATACGAACGAACTTAAATCAATGCGATCCATGCGTAAAGCTTGGCACTGCACATTGTACTCCTGAATCCTGATAGCAAAGACAGGCAGGCAGAGTATGGCATCCTAGTCGCCATCCACTAATGAAATGAGCGCGGGGAGTGACACGCTTCCTTAATTCTTTTGCTGTTACTTGCTGAGGACATGTTAGAAGAAATAGCACTCTTCTGACCTCCCTTGACTGGGACATTAATTCCTCTACTTATATCTACTGCATCATTTAGAGCCCGCTCTCGGTTGGGCTGAAAAATAGTGGCTTATGGTTAAAATTGCACTGTAGCTGGTTGAAATTACACTGTAGCTGAAAGTGATTTATTTGGCATAATTAAATTTAAAAAATTTAAAAATAGAAAAAAATATTAGCTCATCATGGACAACGCAAACGAATACGGGAAAAAAAAGAACCAGCAAAAAAGCTCAAAAAAAGTCAAAATTTCATAAAAAAAACAAAATTTATAAATAGTGAAAAATAAGACAGAAGCTAAAAACTCAAACCGAAATGAGCAGGTAATTAATCCTCTCTGTTCATGGAATTCTGCAGTTCAGATATAGTACTTGATGTATCTCGGCTCTCTGCTCCTGGAATTCTGCAGTTCATGCTTGACTCTGCTGCACAAATGCAGGTTTGGCAATACGGTCGACGACCAGCACTGCTCCATACAACAGGGCCCAAGCTCTGAAATTATTGATTCGATGGATGCGACAGAGACCTGAATTCCAGGACTGGATCGGTGATAGTGTCGCACAAGCAAGCAGCCTCGATCGATGGGCATGCATATGCATTAGGAGCCAGCATTACAAGCGATGCGAAGTTTTGTACATGGCCGTAGCGTAAACGCGTCGCTAATTCTTGATCTGGTCACCTCCTCTACGCAGTCATAAGCCATTATTATTAACTCCCCAAGCATCTATCCCAGCTACTTAGCCAGTGTACGTGGAATCAATGTATCGACACACACTGTACATATCGATCGGTGGTTCGATACTAGTACCAGTTTGGTCGATCCATCTAATTGTTGCCTGCTCAATTACAGCATGTACATGCCTAATTGCTTCAATTATTCCTTACGATGTATGGCTTGCGTGTACTGCAAGCTCTAGTTTCTGGTACATCGATATGGATCTTAATTTGAACGTGTCCTTTTTAAGTAGGGTATTGGTAAACACCATTCGGATGTTTTCTTTCTAACTATCATCTAGATTTGTGGCCGTTGGATTAGAGATCCAAGAGCCACAAATTCTCCCCACCCCCTCCAAAAAAAATTCTCCCTCCTCCAAAAAAAAAGATACCGTTGGATCTCTAATCCAACGGTCCGAAATTTAGATGATTGTTAGAAAGAAAACATCCGGATGATACCTATACACACCCAAGACCCACATATAATGCACGCCAATACATGTGTGCGCGTCTCTACCATGTTCTGTACCAATGTACGTACATACGTGTATTAATTGAGATCTCATACTATATGTAATACATGTGCAGAACCATGTTGAGAGTAATGTCTATAGTTTATATGTGCCGAACAATTGGCACTCATGTCGAGTTGAAGTTTGAATTTGTGAGTTAGTGCTTGGCGGTCTAATTGGCTAAAGCTGGCAGTCAGACCAACACTCTGTTTTTCTAGATTTTGAGTGCTTTGATCCTTCTTGATTTAATCCAAAATCACTCCAACCTAGAGTATAGAGCCAGACAACCAGGCTATCTTCGGCTGTCAGACCGCCAGACCAGTCCAACCGTTTTCCCATAGCGGTCCGACCGATTCAGAGAAATTGAATTTTATTTGCTTCTACGCTTTTGTAAGTTCTTTGTTACTGGCCCTGATCAATTCGGCTTCGACTTTTGGCTTCTGGCTTATTTTTCACTATTCATAAGTTTCGTCTTTTTCTGAACTTTTGGCTTTTTGTTGAGCTTTTTTGCTAGTTCTTTTTTCCCGTATTTGTTTGTATTGTACGTAATGGGCTAACATATTTCTTATATTTTTAAATTTTTTTAAATTTAATTATGCTAAATAAGCCTCTGTCAACTACAGTGCTTTTTTCAGCCAGCTACAGTGTTTTCAGTCATAAGCCATGAGCTTTTCAGCCGAACCGATCACCACCCTAATCTTCTAGTTTTTAGTAGCCTGTGAAAGTGAAAGCTTTAGAGTACGTTTAGGATATTAAACTTAAAGGCATCATTCCCCCTTATCGGATGGTGAATCGGGGTCCAACAACCTGACCATTAATGACTACGCTGTTGCCCGCAAGCAACATGCATCTTGATTCTTGCACCGTGCAGCATCCAGCCACCTATATAAGGACTAGCTGATCCCCATGGCTACCACCACCATCTAACAACACCAAGAAGCTCGCTAGATAGCTAGTACACTCAACTCGAGCGTTGCAATGGGGAGAGTACTCGTGCTTGCAACAACCATGGCTGCTGCGGTGCTAGTGGTGGCCATCGGGCTGGCCACGGCGCCGGCAGCGAGCGCCATGGACTTCACCGAGGAGGACCTGGCGTCGGAGGAGGCCCTGTGGGCGCTGTACGAGCGGTGGCGCGGGCAGCACACGGTGGCGCGCGACCTGGGCGAGAAGGCGCGCCGGTTCAACGTGTTCAAGGAGAACGTGCGCCTCATCCACGAGTTCAACCGCGGCGACGCGCCCTACAAGCTGCGCCTCAACCGCTTCGGTGACATGACTGCCGACGAGTTCCGCCGGGCCTACGCCGGTTCCAGGGTCGCCCACCACCGCATGTTCCGCGGTGACCGGCGACAGGGAGGGTTCATGCACGCCGGCGCGCGTGACCTCCCGGCCTCCGTGGACTGGCGCCAGAAGGGCGCCGTCACCGACGTCAAGGACCAGGGGCAGTGCGGCAGCTGCTGGGCATTCTCGACCATCGCGGCGGTGGAGGGCATCAATGCCATCACGACCAAGAATCTGACGTCGCTGTCGGAGCAGCAGCTCGTGGACTGCGACACCAAGACCAACAGCGGCTGCGACGGCGGCCTCATGGACAACGCCTTCCGGTACATCACGAAGCACGGCGGCGTCGCCGCCGAGGACGCCTACCCCTACAAGGCCAGGCAGAGCTCGTGCAAGAAGTCGGCTTCCCCCATCGTGACGATCGACGGGTACGAGGACGTGCCCGCGAACGACGAGGCTGCGCTGAAGAAGGCGGTGGCGAACCAGCCGGTGGCCGTGGCCATCGAGGCCAGCGGGTCGCACTTCCAGTTCTACTCGGAGGGCGTGTTCGCCGGCAGGTGCGGGACGGAGCTGGACCACGGCGTGACGGCGGTGGGGTACGGCGCCACCATGGACGGCACCAAGTACTGGATCGTCAAGAACTCGTGGGGGCCGGAGTGGGGCGAGAAGGGGTACATCCGCATGAAGCGCGACGTGAGCGCCAAGGAGGGCCTCTGCGGCATCGCCATGGAAGCGTCCTACCCTGTCAAGACCTCCCCCAACCCCAAGCATCTCCCCATTGCTGCCGCTGCTGACCGAGAGGAGGACTACCTCAAAGACGAGCTCTAAATAACCAATTGCAACACATATGAATGATCTGATGAGCAGTGCATGCATAGCATGGCATTAAATTAAGGGATTATTAGTACAGGGCGACGAAGAAAATAAAGAATCATGCATGCATGCATGATGAACACATCACATTTAATTAGTACTTGTAACGAGATCGATTTATCCGCAGCAGTATACACGTTACAAAGTTTATATACCACATATGAAATTTGTTATGCACATGTCATGAATGTTAATCGGACCGAATATTATATATCGACTTGCTATTGTCCTTTTTTTTCTTCAAGAATACGCAGGAGAGCTGCACAGCACATTCTGATGGGTAGAATTAGTATGCATGTTTTGTGTTGCTATATGACTCAAAACTGGTTTATGTTTGCCATGGGCAAATACCATTCTGCTATGGAGTTGCAGAAAACTCCTGTTGGCATGGCACGTGAGCTGCCTTAGGATGAGACACGTACAAGCAAGCAGGTTGGCAGCGCACAAAAGGCTGTGCAGTCTCCCGCTTCTTCTTCGACTCTATCCGCCGGCGCACACCACCGCGCCGCTTGTCGCCGTTGCGGTATTCCGGTCATTTCAGATGGAAGCTGCAGGGGTGGAGTGTGAGGAGCGAGACCGCTCGCTGTTTGATTTGGGCGCCGGCGGAAAGGCTTCTTCCCAATTTTGAACTCAAAACTGGGCGGCCCATTTCAACCGACATGGGCCGAGCCGTCTTGTTTTCGCTCGCCCACCGAAGCATGAGATACAAAATTCCCTCAGGCCCGGCCTAGGCCTACGGGCCCCTTCGCCACCTCCTTCAACTTCAACACCACCCTCTCCCTCCTGCTTCACCTCCTGTTCTAAATCTAGCGTAGGCGGCGACGTGGTGCTTCACATCCGTGTCAGGATCTTCGGCCAATCAATACACCTGAACTCACACACTAACATATACGAAGTTAGAAACACAGAGCAAGACCACGGTTAACGAGCTGGATTATTCAACAATCCGGCTCTGGATTTGGTGATAGCGCCACTCGGGATTGAAGGACCATGTGATAATGTCCAAAATAATGTTGTGATGAACCATTACAATGTTTTTGGAGTGGTTAAGTGTTTTTATAAAGATCGCTTTCTGCTTGGGCTGATTGCTTCAACCGCAGAAGGTAGTCGGAGGCGTGGACTACGATTGGTAGTAGATAGTCCGAACGGCCATATATTGGGTGGTCCGAATGGCCCTGTGTTAGGCGGTCCGATAGGCAAGTCGAGCACAGTAAGAACAACCACAGATGGTTGCAGCTTCAATACTTGGGTGGTGCTCAGCGATCGATAGTTGTAGACTTAGTGATCGGTAGTCGTAGACTTTGCGATTAGTAGTCGTAAACTTTGCGATCACTAGTTGTAGGCATTGCAATCGGGTGCCCAAGGCCTCATGGTCAGTACTCTTAGACTTTGAGTGTTTCAATTCTTGTATCCTTTGAAGTATCTTGAGTACTTGTGTCTGATTGGTTGGGATCAGTGGTCGGATCACCCGAGGGTTAGTAGTCGGACCAACTATGGATCAATCAGATAGTGGGTTTTCGACCAAGGTCTAATTCTTGATGTTTTTGAGTCGTGAGTTGTGTTCGATTGATCTAAATTGTTGCATATGTGTATAGGGGTTATTGTTTGGTCCTAAGCTTAGGATCACTAGTTTGGTTGCATACATTTTGCATTGTGATGCCTTTTGTGTATTGTACGGTGCTACGTGATGGTTTGCTTATTTATGTTGGTTGTAGGACTTTGGAGCTTAGTCGTGGCGAGGTGTTGGAGGACTGGGACTAGGCACAAGGTGGTGCTGAGGTTTATAACTGTCAAGGAGACGCTGAAGATGACCAAGGCTATGCTGAGTGGTTGTAAGTTGGGATGATGAGGAACTCGGGAGCTGCCGGTGGTGGACATGACGGGGAACGGCAAAGTGGACCAAGACTGGGCTCAGGGGGGAGCCGAGGTCCTAGGCGATCAAGAAAGTCGGGTGCTCATCATACGCAAAGGAAAGCTTCATGGAAATTGGCAAAGGGGCATTTGGTAAATTACCCAATACTAGAAAAGTGGTGGTATGTGTGTGAAATCGCAACATCGACCTAAGTGGTGTAAGTCTTGTATATAAGAAAGTAAAACCCGGTGTGTGTAGTGTTAACGGGTTTCCTCTATTGTGATAGTGGATTAGATCCACTAAGAGTTAGGTGGCTGGTTGCTCACCTATAATAGGGTTGGTAGGGAAACAAGAAAGTGATCCATCCAACCCATCTTTCTTGTGCTTTCGTGTTAGATTTAGGGTTTTGAGAGTGAGTACGTTGGATACTCTTTATCTTCCAAGGTGGAGTGACTGTAAAATCTACCTTCTCAAATAAGCAATACATCAATCTTTGTGTAACTTTTGAGTCCCTCTTATTCTTGATTGATGTGCTTAACTTTTGGTTGGTTTTGATATCTCTTCTTTTCTTCTTGTGATCTTATTGAACTAAGGACGTGTAAGAGATGAAGATAATCCTTGTAAACACATCTCCACCCGTTGAGGCACTTTGATAGCAAAATTCGTGAGAAAACCCTATTTCTACCTGGTCTTAGCCTCATCAAGTGATTTTTGTTTCAAGGGATTTTGGATCATTTTCTTCATTATTTCTAGCCTGTTGTGATATATGGGAATTCTTCTAGAGCCATCTTGGCTATCACCTAACCACGAGCAGGTTGTATTCACCGATCAGGATTTTGGCTCTGTTTTGGCGCTCTTTTTATTCAATTGCAAAAGGTAGGAACTTTGGCAATTATTTTGTTGGTCGTCAAATTGAATAAGTTCCTATGACCTTAAGCAATTCTTGTTTGAAGTTTCATGGCTTTTGAATCAGTCGATCAAAAGTTACGTGAATTTGGGATCTTGCGGTTGTGCTAAAAACCATGTTCATTCTGACTTTGGTGTAAACGCGGTAGTACCGCTAGTTCCGTAGTAGTAGTACCGTAGCTACTAGCCATCGACCACTTTGGTTTTCGACTACTCATTGGTTGTTGATCACATCAGTCAGGTTTTAACTTGCGTCGAACACTCGGGTTTGCGACCACACTCATGTTATCGACCACATCGATTTTCGACCACTCATTGGTTTTCGACCACATTAGTTTTCGATCACTCCTTGGTCATCAATCACGTTGGTTTTTGATAACTCTGGTTGTCGACCACATTGATTTTTGATCACGCTTTGGTCATCGACCACGTTGGTTTTTGACCACTCACTGGTCTTCGACCATGTTAGCTTTCGACCACTCACTGGTCTTCGATCACGTTGGCTTTCAACCACTCTGATTTTGCTTCGACTATACTGGTTTTTGACTATTCACTGGTCATCGACCATACAAGTCATATTACAATCATTTAGGTTTTAGACTCTCATTGGTCGTCGACCACCCGAGTCTTTTAAATACTCAGGAGAAATTTTTTTAAGACACCATTCAACCTCTTTGTTGCCTTTTCGGTCCTATAGGGACACATGGATCCAGTGGTGACGCGATGCGGAGCTCAGGCTAGGGCCGGGGAAGAGAGAGAAAGAGAGATAGAGGCTCGATGTGGAGGTTAAACATGGATTTTGCGGCGGGCAGTGTCAGTCGGCTCCATGGTAGCGGCTGTAGTCAGGGCCGGAGTTGGAGAAGAGAGTGCGTCGGCAGCGGATGGTGTCGGGTGACCCTCTGTGGTGTGGTAGTACCATCGTAGCCAGGTGAGTTGATTGAAGCTAGCCGAAACTTTTTAAAACTTGTTTGAAATCTATTAAAACTTATTGAGATTTTTGAAACTTTTATTGAAACTTGCTGGAACTTACTAAAACTGTATTGAAACTTTTGGTTGGAACTTGTTGAAACTTATCGGTTAAAATTCGGTGAAATTTGAGTTCTAAAATTCATTGAAACTTTAGTCTGGAATTTTTTAAATATTTTTTTAGAACTTACTAAAATCATAAAAAACTTATTGCTATCCCGTTACAAGTTATAATGGTATACTGATGTCTGATCGACTGCTCGGAAAAAAACCAAGAGGCTCGGTGCTTGATATGACAAGATTTCGGTATTCCGGTATTGTATTCTCGCGCTCAGCACCTGACCAGTGGCCAACAAACAGCATCCGGTTCGATGCTCACTACCGTCGCCTCTTGCGCTTCGCCACCTCGAAGCCTCCATCTCTCTCCCCACTACAGCATGACATCTTCCTCCAGGGTCCAGACCCGCCTTGCCACCCACTCATCTCACCCCCAAAGAACCTCTCTTCCTCCTCTCATCTCTTGCCATGGAGGCGCTCCGCAACATCTTTTCTTGTTTCTCCTCATCCCGCACCGTAAGTTTTGTCTTGTTTTCTTGTCACAGAATTGTGATTCTGCTCTACCTACTTCTTGATTTGGTCTTAATATTCTCAACCCCTAATCTGACCATAGTACGGGTAATTCTGCGGATGCTTGTGTTTTGGAGCGAGAATTATTGCAATAGGATAGTGGCTAGGAGGATTTGAAAGGCATTATGGAATTAAGATTTCCCAGGTTTAACCAAGGCTTAGCTCAGGACCCCACTACTCGTCGTATTTGGTTTGGTATTGCTACCGCACATGATTTGGAAAGTCACGATGATATTACCCAAAAAAAAAACAGGGTCAAGGTCGGCCAGTGAGACGATGGGGATAAGCTTCATCGTCAAGATGGAAACAGCCCGGATCACCAGCTAAGGCCCCTAAATGACCGTTCAGTGATAAAGGAGGTGGGGATGCAAAGACAGCCAGGAGCCCAGGAGGTTTGCCTAAATCTTTGTTAAGCGCAATCACCACCTCCATCAGAATTGATGAGTAAAGATAACGATATGTCGAGTTGGAGCAGAATTGCAGTGGCGTTGGATTATTAACATACGCTAGTATTTCTTTCTCCTAGTGGCTCCTTTGGTACACATTTTTTTAACTACCATCGTAGACATAAGAAAGGATTGTTCTGATATGTCATAATCTATAAATTTCAGTTGATGAGTCAATCATAGAGTGCCAGGTTAGTTCACTGAATTTGCCACATCGTTACAATGGATTCACTCAATTTGCCACATCTTTACAATAGACAAGAGGACTTATTTCATATGCCTCGTGTTGCTGTTGGTGCTGATACTGATATAGCACCGACTGCGGTCGAGCCGAGCTAGCGACAAGAACAAGGTCATGGTTGAGCAACTGAAGAGGAGCGGGAAAATCAAGTCAGGCAAAGTTGCAGAGGTGATGGAGACCATCGACAGGGGGCTATTTGTGCCTTCGGGTGGCTCTCCCTATTTCGACAGCCCGATGCAAATTGAATGCAATGCAACCATATCCGCGCCTCACATGCATGCTGCTTGCTTGGAGCTCCTGGAGAAGCATCTTCAGCCTGGAATGAAGGCTCTAGATGTTGGATCAGGTCTTTTTTTATCATACATTCAGTTGTGTCCATTCAGTTCAGCTATCTTATGCTGTATCTCAAAGTCTTATTTTGTTTCCTTATTTAGCAACTATACCCTAGAATCTCAGTACCACAGTCTAGATTGGCATTTGTTTTAGATTGATTGTTACAATTACAGTTTAATCCGTCAACTAAGAGTAATATTGCGTTAACTGGTTTTGAAGTTATCCCTTGTTTCAAAATAAAATACCTAAACTGGTTTTGTACCATTCCATCTGAAATATAATGCAGAGCAGTCTGTCAACATATATGAGAGGAGAGTTCGCCACATTTGACCTGCTATCTCCTTTGAACCCTTTACTTGGAAGATTCAGTTGTAACGCTGGTTTCTGTCGGATCTCTTGTTTATGTCATATTGATATATGGATTTAAGTGACGATACTAGTAGCTTGTTTTAGTGGCTGAACTGCTTAACACCTTTGGTCTATATGTTTGTCGCCAAACTCACAGTGGTGGTTTTTTGATAAATTTGACAGGCACTGGGTACCTAACAGCTTGCTTTGCGCTCATGGTTGGATCAGAAGGACGAGCAGTTGGTGTTGAACATATTCCACAGTTGGTTGCTTCTTCTATTGAAAACATCAAGAAAAGTGAAGCAGCCCAACAGCTGAATGATGATGGATCGGGATCCCTTAGTATTCATATTGCTGGTAAGTAGAGCAAGTCTGAATTCTGAAATTCTCAATTATCTACTTGCTTCTCCACTAGAATTTTCCACAACCATATTAAAGTGGCAAGTTTTCAACTCAAGTTCATTCTGGACTTAGATGTGTAGATAAGGGCTTTTACTTGCAGAGGGCTGAGTTAAGAGTTCAGATGAACATAAACTGTGCAATTTTCAGTTTGTTTTATTTAATTAAGGAACCTTCTTTAGCTGTAA
Source organism: Dendrocalamus latiflorus (assembly GCA_017311315.1). Classification (NCBI taxonomy): domain Eukaryota; kingdom Viridiplantae; phylum Streptophyta; class Magnoliopsida; order Poales; family Poaceae; genus Dendrocalamus; species Dendrocalamus latiflorus. Next base: position 6,055,867 of record CM029670.1, on the reverse strand, counting down.
GGGTAGTCTAACATAGTAACAAGTTCTTTTATTCTTCAAACTGAATTTCTTGTTTGCCCATACCACATGATGGTTCTTCTCTATTTGTGTTGTATGCTTCTCCTTAGATGGACACCTGCAGCAATTGTGCGGCTTGTGCCCATCTTACTATAGTGTATCTGAAACTCAGATTGTGCCTCCATGAGAATCCAGCAGCACTTGTTTTTTTACGTACATCATCTAATGTACCAACCGATGTTTACAACCGATGCAGATGGCAGGGAAGGTTGGCCAGAACTTGCACCCTATGATGCCATCCATGTTGGAGCTGCAGCACTGCAGATTCCAGAGGCGTTGATCAAGCAGCTAAAGCCCGGTGGCAGAATGGTGATCCCAGTCGGGACTGTCTTCCAGGAGCTGAAAGTGGTGGACAAGAAGGAAGATGGCACGTGCAGCGAAACAAAGGCGATGGATGTCCGCTATGTGCCACTCACTAGCAAGGATGCCCAATTGCGTGCGAGCTGATTGCCGTATTCTGCCAAATGTTATCTTCAATGTCTGAGCTCAAACCTTCTTATCAAGACGTTACCATTGCACATAAATTGATCCTGCTCTCTGTAAAACGCTTGGGTTTGTCGACGATGCAGGATGCTGGCTCATTATGAAGTCTGTGCTTGTGTTTAACTTCAGCCCCCTCGCCCTTACTAGTATCTGTGCACCGTGTTTTCTCAAGAACTAACTTCTCTCAAATGAAATGCTTGTGATTCTGGCAAATTTGGGTTTGGCTCAGGTGAATGTATCCTGTAAATTTGAACAACGTTAAAACTTCTTTGGACAACCTTTTTCCTACGCGTTCTGTGAACAATGTCAGTTTGCAAGAAATCACGTGGCCAGCAAAAGAGCACGGCTGCCGCGCATTCTCTCATTTGCTCAAATAGCGTGACCAACAAAACCTTGGATTATCCTGAGAAAATACACGGAGGAAATCATCACAGTAGCCTACTTGAAAAGTTGAACTCATGGTGTTGACAAGGATTTGACAGGACATCAGCAGCAAAGAGAAGCATAAAAAAAAGATGGGACGAGAGAACCCAACATCAGGAAGCTAATGCAGGATCTATAAGTCACAGCATCAGCTTCTTCCCCCCGCAGAACATTTTAGCATTGCTGTTCTGATGTGTGCTGGTCACCGCATCAAAAGCCTCGCTGCGGTCGCTCCGCTGCAACATTCACTCGAAGAGGGCGGCCATCCAGTTCCTACGGTTCATGATACGATAAAATTAGCATTAACTCACAGCCTCCATGTTTGCCTTACACACAGTGATATTTGACTAGTCCAGAGAAAACATTTGCTTCCTCGTGTAGTTGTGTTAGTGTACGCTTTATGTAAATGATGCTGTCCTCACCTGTCCATCAATGGCAGAAATAGCATCGTCCAGTTCCTCCTTTGATGCCATAGATACGAAACCAAATCCTCGTGAACGCCCAGTTTCTCTGTCGTAGACGACAGTAGCATTAACTACTTCCCCGTGCTCACTGAACAATTGCATCAACCTTGAGTCATCCACTTGCCATGGCAGGTTGCCAACATAAGCCCTGAAAGCTGGTGCAAATTGTCGAGGAGGTCTCTCCATTCGAGAGCCCCTGGGAGCTGCCCTGTTTACATTCAGAAGCCTTCCGCTAATGTCCTAATAAATAGAAATTAAACAATCAACCGTTCAGCAAAATATGCAAGCTTAAACATTCTGTTCTACTAGGTACAGAAATATCTTCAAGTGCATTTTACTGACTGGTTGATCAAATATGAGTGCATCTGTCCCTCTGCAATCTAAGCCACAGAATGAAATGATATGTGCCCAACGGTATTCCCCTTTTATCAGATGATATGTTTCTCATATCAAATTCTCAAGGTACAGCAAATTTCTTGTGTAATAGCAGCGTATGAAACAATAACTTCAAGACATGCAAATGATGAAAGCTATAAAATACAGTGGATTACCTTTAAACTCTAGATAGTTCAAAGAGCTAAGAAAATGATAAGATAGAAATGCACTCACGTAACGGTTGAACATCTCAATGGCTTTGTCAGCTTCCTCGATAGTACTCATGGTAACGAACCCAAATCCACGGCTTTGTGCTGTCTCTCTGTTGTAAATGACCTAGACACCCACAAAGCAACGTCAACATAACAAAAACAATCGAGCCAAGCACAATCACTCAAGGTATGTTTATTAGAAATCAAGACAGTAAAAAATAATGCAATTTCAAAACATGAAACAATAGAAAGCAGGAAAAAAAAACCATGAGTCCACACTTACAGAAAACAACCCATTTCTCGCAGTTGCCAAGATAAGATGACAACATATTGGGAGCTATGACTTTGACACTGAAGACTAACCCCACATTGTATCAACTATCAAGTGCACATAACTATATACACATACCAACCTGTTAGGGACTCTCCTGGGCTGAACAGTGGGCCGTGGACCTGTGGTGGTGATGGACTGGACTTGGACATGGTCCATGGAGGAAGACATTATGCACTACAAAAGCAGCAGCAACAACACAAGAGGATGATGAACAGATTGGCAACTTCGAACCCTGGCTTCTCCTTCCTTCTGTTTCTTCTTCCTCTCTAGTTCCTCTTGCTATTTCCTTGAACCTTCTATTTCTCCTCTTGGATCCTCTAATCTCTCTGTAATCTTCTCAATTCCTCCTCTATTCTCCCAAATTACCATAATTTGTACTGCCACTTGTGCCAAGTAATGGAGCTTACTGACAATTGGTATCAGAGCCACCCACCTCGTGCTTCGTTGATGAGTGGGACGCCATGTCCAACGAGCAGAAGGTGAGAATCGAGAAGATATTGGAGAAGATCAACGTTCAGCTGGATTGCATCCTCAGGTGCCTTCGACTTTCTCGACCTTGACCATGGAACCCGAACACGACGGCTCGACGCCTGCCACCACAGGATTGGTCGTGTGGAGGTGGCACCACAAACCGACAACCATGCCACCGCCGCCCTTGACCCCACCAACCTCACCTCTGTGACACTCACCAAGTGTTCAACGTTGAGCCCCATCGACGGTGTTGGCACACCTACCACGGTGTCAACCTCCACCCGCGTTTCACCTACCTTGCTGCTGTCGGAGGCCGCATTGGCCCTCGTCCCCACGCCTACAGCGCTTCCTTCGGCCTCCTCGCCAATATCCACCACTGCAATGGCCCTCAACTTCAACCCTTCCATCACCACCAATTGTACCACCACCATGCCCACAAGGTGTTCGACAATATGCCGCAGCCACGACACCGACATTCCAGCGTCTGCTGGGTCCCCTTCATCGACTCTTGTCACCACCGTGTGGGACATTACCCTCACCTATTCCGACGAGTCACACGACTGCGAGGTGGCAGAGGCCTTGTCGAGGGTGTCACTGTCGCTTAGGGGTGGTAGTCGGGCCCGATTACCCGTTTACCCGTGGGTAAAAACCCTATTAGGGTAGGGTATGTTCCAATTTTTTTGCCCGCGGGTATACTAATGGGTCAAATCCTTTGCCCGATGGGTAAACGGGTACGGGCATGGGTAGTCACTACCCATACCCGCTTCGCCCGTTTACCCGCCAAACATGACTGACAAGTGGGCCCCTACCTCCCTGGAAGTCTTTGGTATATATACATTATTACATTAAGCTAAAATCTTTAGGGTTTCCCATTCCCTGCCGCCGCACAACTTGTTGCCTTCGGCCTCCCGCTGTCCCGCAGTCCCGCCCTCCCCATCCCTTGCGCGTTGCGCCCTCTTCTCTGGCTCTCTGCGCCGCCGGCTCCCTCGTCCTCCAGTCCTCCCTTGCGCCGCCGCCCCCGCCTCCTACCTTGCGCCGCCGCCCCCGCCTCCTCCCTTGCGCCGCCGCCCCCCTCCTCCTCCCTTGCGCCGCCGCCCCCTCCTCCTCCCTTGCGCCGCCGGTCGCCGCCTCCTCCTCCTCCCTTGCGCCGCCCCCGCCTCCTCCCTTGCGCCGCCGCCCCCCGCCTCCTCCCTTGCGCCGCCGGTCGCCGCCTCCTCCTCCTCCCTTGCGCCGCCTCCCTTCTCCCTTGCGCCGCCGTCGCTGCCGCTCCAGATCCGCAGCTCCTCCTCCTCCCTTGCGCCGCCGGTTGCCGACTCCCTCCTCCAGATCCGCAGCTCCTCCTCCTCCCTTGCGCCGCCGGTTGCCGACTCCCTCCTTCTCCCTTACGCCGCCGGTTGCCGACTCCCTCCTCCCTTGCGCCGCCGGTTGCCGACTCCCTCCTCCTCCAGATCCGCAGCTCCTCCTCCTCCCTTGCGCCGCCGGTCGCCGGCCTCCTCCTCCTCTCATATTTGCTATTGCCTGATTATTGTAGACTTGTAGACTTGTTGAAGTCATTGTAGACTTGTTGAAGTCATTGTGTTCAGATTGATTATGGACTTGTAGACTACTAGACTTGTTGAAGTCATTGTGTTATTATGGTGTTACTTTGCTATTCATATTTGCTATTGCTCGATTATTTTCCTTTTTAAGCAATTTTGTGTTGGATGCATTCATGGAGGCCTGATTATGTTCTGTTGGTAAAATGCAACTATGCAATTGGTACTGTCAGTCTGTCCATGGGCGTTACTTGGCGGGCAAACGGGCATGCCCGCGGGCATACGGCGCCCGCGGGCGGCGGGCATGGGCGCGGGTTTTTACCCGTCACGGGTCGCGGGCACGGGCGCGGGTATGAAAATTGCTCGCGGGCGCGGGTATGGGTATGCAATACCCGTGCCCGTCGCGCCCGACTGCCACCCCTACTGTCGCTAGTACCCCTGGCCGTGGCGGACTTGGGAGGCTGCTCCATCTGTTGTCGTCCCCACCACTACTATGGTGCTCAGCATCACGCGTGCCTTCGATGCCGCCGTTGTCATTCCCATCACCGCCATCTGGACGCGTGCTGAGTGCATCTCCATCAAGCCCTCTACATGGCATGAGCAGTACGTGGCGCAGCAGCTGCAGTTCCTAGACTTGGGTCTTGTCTCGTGTTGTGCACAACAGGTGTTCGACTGTTCGAGGGATTGCCCAAGGTGCACAACAGGTGTACACTAACCACAAACAGTTACTGGAATTCAAGCTTTTTAAACGTAACCAATTATACCTAGAGCGTTGCACTTGAGGACCGTACTATACCAGTTAAGCACAGGATAATCAAATTCATCACACCAAGCAAAGCAAATGCCAAATTTAACGCATAACCTAATCAGGGAACGATGAAATCGCATTTGCGCATTGTTCATTTTTGTTTCTTCAATTATTTTGGGGCTGCGGCGGTAGGCTCACCTCGGCGACCTCGACGACGCCGGCCTGGTCGAAGAGCTGGGCGAGGCGCTCGCTGTCGACGTCGTACGGCAGGTTGCCGACATACACCTTGGCCTCCTCGGGGGGCTCCACCGCGTACTCCTCGTCAACCTCACCCGAGGCAACTACCACCCCCTCCCCTTCCTCCTCCTCACCCCCCTCCTGGAGCGGCTCTTCGGCTTCCTCGTCGGTCCAGTCGATGCCTGCCTCGGCGGCGGCTGCGTCGGAGGAGGCGACGAGCGGCGTGAGGGGGAGGCGGCGGGTGGAGCGGAGGGGAGGCGCGCGGGAGAAGAGGAAGGGAAGGGGGACGGCGGCGGTGAGCTTGTGAGGAGGAAGTGCGGCGTCGGTGGGCGCGGCCATGGCCATGGAGAGGGAGAGGGAGCGGAGGGACATGACGGAGGCGGCCATGGGAGAAGGGAAGGGGATAAGGGAGGGAGAGACGCGAGGCGGCGAGGGGAGGGGATTTGAGCCTGAGCCGTTGAGCCTGAGGTGCTCCGTGACCGTGCGCACCACCGCGTCGCCCCCTTTATACGCGCGAGGGGTGGCTTTGCTGGGCCGCGAATGGGATTTCTTGTGGGCCGTTAGTTCATTTCGGCTTTTTTGTGGGCCTATCAGTCGGAAGAAGAAGAATATTTCGGGACGTCATCACCGCGGACGTCCGGCGTGTACGCGCGAGTAGGCCTAAATTCGGATTTCCTGTGGGCCTTCTGGTTAGTTTTCCTTTTCCGTGGGCTAGCCAACCACCAGGCGACACCTGTTCCCATCCAACTCACGAATTTTTTTAATAAATAATCCATATTTTATTCGAAATAATAGAAAAGATACCTGAGCGAACATATTTTACACCTATATTCCTTTAATTATTTATTTATCAATATTTTTATTATATTATTTATGCACTGTTATTTTTTTGTACAATAAATATTTAGAATGACATGGTACTAATTATGTCCTACCACATAAAAGAGCCTTGTTTTATTTGATGGCCATATTCACCTTGACAAGTCCTAATAATAAGAAATTACTATAAAATATACTATGGTATTTTAGAAAATTCAACTGTTTTACACTAGTAGTGACATTGTGACAGTGCGGATATTTATTTGTGAATAGTTACCTGATTGATGAAAAGTAAGGACTAGAACCTTATACTAAGTAAGGAACATAGTAATCACTCAACCACAAGCGTTGACTTGTCAAACCTGGTCTAATAACTGTTCAAATTGGTTAAATATCTACTATATGGATATAATTTACAGTTCCAGAGAACGGAACAACAGGCGTAAAAATATGGTATAGAAACAGTAAAATCATACTGAACTGAATGTTCATAAGCAGCCATGATACTCTTTCTATCTGCTATTGAACTTCTAAACTGTTGCGGGATATACGATGGTCCTATTTCCAAAAACAGTGGCGTTACATCTATGTTGGACGAAAAGACATGGCGCTCATCTTTTGTTCATCTCATCATCGCATCGCTGGACGAGCGGCATCTGACAGTCAAGACTACAGTGCTACTGCTACGACATTTACAAGACATAGCACAGGAGTACGAGCGGTTTTTGACAAGGTCTGATTATACAGAAAATAAGAAGCGATCGTCCAAGAACAAGGTTGGCATGGTCTGAAAACTGAAGCAAAAGAATCCGCAGCGGAGAACTGCATCATCCGCATCAGTCATCAATGCTCCACAGCCTCGCCGCATCACCTTCCTGCAGTATGCCACGCATAGGGTTCAATTCAAAATCACAACTGCACTACAGGTTCAGGATGTGTACCTGCTTCGAGCTCTGCCCTTGTTTCGTTGATCTGCTGGCATGTGGGGCAAATGCGCATGTTCTCGCCGCATTCACGACATGTCTGCGAGAAAACAGGTTGCAACTACAGCATCAACTCAGAAAAACAATGCTACGGAGGAGCATCCAAACAGTGATGAAACCTTCAGTGGCTTCAAATATAAAACTAAACATAGAAGACATAGAGGCTTTTACCTCATGTCCACAGCCAAAGGCCAAGTCATTAACATTCGACATACAAACTGGGCAGATCTGTTCTATGGACAACTGCTTTTGAAGAGTGAGTTACACACTTCTATATCAACATGAGAAATGGTTTTCAATGCACATGATTTATGTGAAATGAGAGACATTGCAGATGTTACCTCGTGGTGAAGTACAACTTCTGGCCGATTGTATGTAAAATCATCCTCGTCTACAGCTAAGTCAGGCAACCATATAGCTCCAGTAGCATTTCTTGAAGGCGGGGGAAGAGGTGCCCTTGCAATTGTCACATCTGCATAACTGCTGACTCAATCAAGCAAAGGCCAAAGGCACATAGTTTATTAGGAAGTAGAACTCATTTTTAGAAAATAGAAGCTTTAGAATATTGAGTTCAATTTGACCAGGTTAGGTGTAAAGTCATACTCCAGTTGTAGTTTTGCTGTTGCTTTATACTGCGAATGTATGGCCCTCAATACTTCAAGAGCAAATTGTTCTTCCTTTCTTGGTTCAGGCGCATCAGTTGACATGATATCGGTAAAATTGACAAACTGAAGAGAAATATATGTTATTTTTGTTAAAGAGCAAGGGATGATGACGCATTAAAAAATGTGAAGATGATGAACATATCACTTGCCTGGAAATTATTGAAACATCGTGGTGGCAGTGTGCTTACAAACTGCTCCATTTGATTCCATGGACCATCCCCAACTCCCACAAGAATGATTGACAAAGGGAATTGTCTACAAGATCAATGACATAAATTGGTAAGAGAAAGTTCAGAGGCATATTATTTTATTCTTGAGGGACCTAAAGACAGAGGTTCCAACATAAAGTCATTAGTGTTAAACCATGTGGATAGATCGTGGATTTATTGATGATGAATAATTGATATTTTAGGTTGCATTAAAATTTGCGTTTGTGAAAGTTTTGATCGATGCATTTTTATAAAACTGGAATTCAAGTTCAACGGTCTGACCGTCTTGTATTGAGCAGTCTGACCAGCATTTTGACCACGGCAGAACGACAACGGCTTGTCAAGCACAGCAAAACGACCACGTCATGTCGACCACGGCACAACGACCACGGCTGAGCGACCACAACAGAACGATCATAGCATGTCAAGCATAGCAAAATGACACGAAGTGGTCGGAGATATAACGAACCGGTTGTATGCTACAGCGAATCAGTCGGTAGTCGGAGCAGGTAGTCAGAGCTACAGTACCCGATCAGTGTTTGGAGCTATACTAACTAGTTGATGGTCATAGCTATAGTACCTTATCGGTAGTCGTAGCTACAGTATTTGTTTGATGGTCGATAGCTACACTACAGTGTCTGGTCTGCAGTCGATAGTTGTAGACTTTGTGATCGATAGTCATAAACTTTGTGATCGATAATCATAGACTTTGTGGTCAGTTGTCGAAGGCTTAGCGGTCGGTAGTCGAAGGCTTAGCAATAGGTAGTCGAAGGCTTAGCGATCGGTCGTTGAAGGCTTAGCGGTCGGTAGTTGAAGGCTTTGCGATCGGTTGTCGCAGGCTTCACGGTCGGTACTCATTGGTTTCGAGTGCTTTAATCCTTGTGATCTTCGAGTATCTCGAGTACTCATGTCTACTTGCCTAGCAGTCTGACCGGCCTGGGCATGGCAGTCAGACCGGTTTGTTCTGGGTGGTCTGAGGTTGATATTTGGAAAGCGTGGGAATTGAGATCGTGGATGATTTGATTCGTGTGTTTTGATGGATAAGGGTGTGATATGCGTGTGTTGATTGATTGGTTAAGTTGGAGAGAACTTATACCAGAAAAATGTTCTTTGGTCTTTGCATGTGCAGGTTGAGCGTGGAGACAGTGACGAGGAGGACCTGGACTAGGAGGGAGAAATCTGAGGTCCAGACGTCGAGAATGTCATGAGGAGGTCAGGCTCATGCTGGAGCACGTGGAGATCAAAGGAGGATGATGCGTGGAGAAGCTATAGGAGGTGCGATCTTGGGAGCTTCGATACATGAGGATGATGCGTGAAAAAGCTACGGGAGGTGCGGTCCCGGAAGCTTCGATACGTAATGAGTTGGAAGATGTTATGAAAAGTGTTCATAACTTGGAAGGTTTAGAGATTATAAAAAACCTGTGTTTGAAAGGGTTTCAGATCCCTTGATTTTCGGAATCAGTTAGGATTTCATGTCCGTGTTGATGAGGGCACTATTTGGGGCTCTAACATATAAAAGTAGAGAGAGGCGAAGTGTTTAGTCGTGGCTTTGGGATGCTTTTTGTGCTAGAGTTTGACTGGTGTCGTGAGGGCACTTTGTAGCTATAGAACATTATTCAGAAATAAAAGATTAGATCTATTCCAGAAAAGATAGTCGGCGTCATCGGCGTGTTTTCTGAGCGTTGTCTTCGACTCATTCTTGTTCGTTCTTCAATCGCGCACGGAGTCGTCTACTCGATCGTCGCCAGCAGGCTTGGTGTCGAAGCGTTCGAGCGGAGGGAGATTACGACTATGTGCAAAGCGGCCGAACGCCGAGCAGTCGAGCGAATGGTCGAACGCCGAGTGATCGAAACCTTCATCGAGCATTAAGAGATTCTAAGAAGCGGTGACAATCATTTACCCCCTCTGATTGTTGTATTTGATCCTATAATTAGTCATTGCAGCAAGCCAATTCAAAGAATGATTGACTTGTCAAAAAGACAAGCACCGGAAAGGGAAATCAACTAATTACTATGACTGAGGCAACATTAATTTATTGTCCAGCCAGTGTTACCTTGCATTCTCAATGGCTTCAACGGTCCTTAGTTCCTGGAAGCTCAAACAGTCAAAAGAATCATGGGCTCCTGTAACCTGGAGAAATACAGGCAAGCAACTCGAATTTAGAAAATCACTGCAACTACATTTGCATATTTGGATTCACATATTCTCATTATTTGTGCGAAAGGGTCTCTAGCCTAGCGGTTAGAGCGTCTCAGTAGCACCCCCCAGGTCCTGAGTTCGACTCTCAGTGGGAGCGAATTTCAGGTTTGGGGGATGGGGGAAAAAAATCTCCTCGTCTGCTACCACACCAAAACACAGGTCTAAGGACCCGCTAGGGCGTTGATCCAAAGGATCCGTCGGTCGTCTCACAAAGGTCGGGCGTTGGTGCCGCTGTGTAAGGGTGGAGCAGGGGTTCGGGGGTTTTCTCGGTCTGCGTGAGAAGACCTTCTTCTTAAGCATGATGCTCGGGGGGTTTCTTCCCCCGCAGGTCGAGTTTTATTATTTGCTTTGTCTCTGTTTCAAACTTCCCGGTTAATTTTGTTCAAATTTGTTGAACAGCGTGATAAATTGTTTGTTGAGATATTATCATTCAAAGTTTGTCAGTGTTATCACGACTTCTCCAAGATATGGACAAAATTCAATTCACCTGTCCATCAGCAATTATTAATAGAACATGGTAATAACCGCTCCGCTTTACAGTGTCAACAGCCATTTCAATTATTGGGGCCAATGATGTTGGTCCTGCAAAAATAAGAAACATGGAACCAAAATTAAGGTGGTGATCCGTTCGGCTGAAAAGCTCATGGCTGAAAACACTGTAGCTGATTGAAAAAAGCACTGTAGTTGACAGAGGCTTATTTAGCATAATTAAATTTTAAAAAATTTAAAAATATAAAAAATATGTTAGCCCATTACGTATAATACAAACAAATACGGGAAAAAAAGAACCGGCAAAAAAGCTCAACAAAAAACCAAAAGTTCAGAAAAAGACGAAACTTATGAATAGTGAAAAATAAGTCAGAAGCCAGAAGCCGAAGCCGAATTGATCAGGGACCACTAAAATAATCCGCTCACTGTGGAAGATTTGCTTCAGCAGTATACCTGATAATTGCAATTCTGTAACAATTTCTTCATATCGCAGGAGACCTTCTGAAATACCATTGCATGGCCTGTGGCCTGGGTAGAAACTGAACACATCATGGTCGTGTGTAGATACTGAAAGATTACACATTTGTCAGATGATGTATGTAAATAGCATTTGTACGTTCTGTCGAAGACGTTACCATCTCCAAAACCAAAGAAGGGGATTTCTCCGTCCTCGTCAAATCTTGACAATTTTCTGTTAATGATACCAAGTGCTTGTTGATAAGGATTTGGAGGGCCGCTAATGTCATGCAGGCACCGCCCCCCAAATGAGATTCTCCCTGTCACTCAAACATTGACTGTTTTTGAAAGAGGAAGGAAAGGGATGGTTTATCATGTGAAATGACAAATGATGGCATACCTGTCCATTCGTTGCTTCTGGTGAAGTCCACCCCAACTATGAGATTGCAAGACTCAAGACCAATCCTTTCAATAGCCTCAGTAATCTGGAAAGATACCCAAGATATGTAAGATAAATGAGCACTCACCGCTGATACTTGTAACGATCACATATCCCCCTCCTCCTCTTTGAACTGACAAAAGCCATGAAATTATTCAACGAACTTTAGGGAATTGCTCTTGGTCTGTGTTAATGTAAATTCTCGAGAAAACAATCATAAGTCAAGTGTATGGGTTTGGAGTTTTCAAAGGTTGAACTTATGCACTATCATCTTCAGAAAGCTGATGTCTGCATGTTTGTAACAGGGAAGTAGAAAAACATAGATGTGCATATCATTTGCAAAACATAATACAGTGAGTATAAGAACGATAAAACTTGGTAAGGCCCGGTCCGCAGTTACTGGTTAGTACACAACTAAAACTTGAAAATTTTATGTTAAGAAGGTAATACAACAAGAAAAGCCAGGAACACCATTGTGTCTCGCAAGGTTCAAACAAGCCCATAGAATCAAACCATACTTATGACTGCAAGCAAAGGTCAATCAATACCTGCTCTACACTCTCGAAGTGATCATCTCCTCCTAACATCTGACTAGAGTTGCTTCGAAATTGGTATGCCGTTTGTTGCATACTGACACTGTCCACTTGCCCCTTAGAAAGTAGTCCTCCCATTGTAACAGAACAATAACACCACACAGGGGGGGGGGGGGGGGTGATGATGGCAGTTTTGAGAGCAATACTCCAACAAGAACAGGAGTAACTACAAATAGAAGCTCTGCTCCCGAGTCCCAAGTCCTACTAACTGAATACTAAGTGTGACAAGCATAAGAATATCTATTAAGTGTGACAAGCATAAGAATATTCTGCGACTTGCAGACTTGACTCACACTGGTGCTTCTCAGTGAAGTAAGCGGCCAAAAAGAAGAAGAAGATATGGTAGGATGCTTCCAGTGAACTAGCTGCATAACAATCGACTGACCTGATTCCTGTACAACCATTCAGAGCTTCCCACATACACGCCTCTCAACGCGGTTATTCTTGCGCGTCTGGCTGGTGATAGAGACGACGACCATGACTAGTACCACCTTCGCCTTCGAAGTGCCCACGAAAAAGAAATGATGTGGCGGTGAGATCAACGCGGCTATGCACGCACTCTAATCTGAAGAGATTCGTTTTGGTGCATGCACATCACCTCAAGAGAAGAAATAATCAGAAGTCCGTTGCCATTGGTCCCTCTGCTCAACACATCTCCAAGCCATTCAGGAAAAAAAAAGAACAGCTGGAAAGTTTCTTCTCAATTCAATTTTGCAATGGTTACACAGAAGCTGTGGTGTTTTGCGTTTCAAAGGATTCTCAACTCCCACAGTTGTAGCCCTGAATACTGAATACCTAATCATCAAGTTAATTCATGCTTCCAGCGAATGCCTGAAGATGGAACGCATATTTGTGTGCGAGCAAGATTCTCTGACGTAGAGCTACGCCGTTCATTTTGTGATGAGTGATCCAGATTTTTTTGAGTTTTGATTTTTTTACTTTTTTATTTTTATCTTTTTTATTTTTTATATTATATGTGTTAAAATAACCTATTTTTTATAAATAAAAAATAGGTTATTTTAACACATATAATATAAAAAATAAAAAAGATAAACACTAGAAAAAGATAAAAATAAAAAAACTAAAAAGTAAAATTAAAAAAAATCAAAACTCAAAAAAATTTGAGCCACTCATCTCAGATTGAACGGCGTAGAGGAGCTAAGTCACGCTTGTCAGAGAATCTGCGCCGATTTGTGTGTGCGTGTGTACGCAAATTTGATAATCCGAGAACTGAGATTATACGCCCTAGTTTTACATCACATTTAGCATGATCAGATAGGTTTAAGACCATTTGGGTATCTGTTGGCTTCTAGAATTTGCGATCGATGCTAATGCCCCGCGTGTACTGTTCTTCAGTAACAAGTTTGAACTTCAGTGCTGTACACAAGCCTATACTTCTGCTAGTTACATTACATTTAGCATGATCCAGGAACTCATTTGTGTAATAAAACATGCCCTATTAAAGAGCGCTCTTAATGATTTGTGGTCAAAATTTTTAAAAATTGACTACAGGCATTCTAAAACGATAAGTAAAAAGGAATCGAGGAAGTATACGAAAAATGGATGTTTACATTCATCTAAAGAAAAAAGTTGGTGTATGTTGATTTGCAGATTGCACTGGTTCCTTTGATTGTAACATCTGAGATTGATTACTATCATACTATGTAATGTTGTTACAAGAAACAATGCTCACATTGGCACTGAGCAGTAAGCAAGATGGCTCGTACACAGTAACACATGCAGCAGCAGGAAGCTAGCTCACTCGGGGAAGGGAGAGCAGCATGTCCGTGCTGGCCATCCTGCCGGAGCCGACGAGCGAGAGCCTGTCAGGGAACACGTCGACGCGCCCGAACGCGTCTGTGCCGGGCGGGCACTCGAGGGCGGCCTCCAGGGTGCGGTGGTGCACGCCGCGCGCGTCCACGGCGTACCCGTCCTTGTGGTCGTGCCCGGCGAGGCACGCCACCACGCAGCCGTGCCGGTGCACCACAGCCAGCACTTCCTCGTAGTTCCACATCAGCCCCTCCGGCGACGCCGCGCCGGGGTGCAACGGCAGGTGGCTGCACACCACCACGCACTCCCGCCGCCGCGACGCGCCCCGCAGGGCGTCGTCCAGCCACCGCAGCTGCTCCTTGCCGACGCCCCCGTTGAACATCACGAACCGCCGGTCCGCGCCGGCCAGGCCGCTCGGACTGTTCTTGTTGGGGTTCGGGTTCCGCTTCTCCAAGAACCTCCTCGCCGCCGCGGCCACCGGGTGGTCGCGCGGCCAGCCCACGGCGCTGAAGTCGTACGCGTCCAGCACGACGAACCTGTACCAGGGGCACGGCGAGAAGTCGTAGAAGGCGCGCCCCGACGGCGCCGTTGTTGGGATACGCAGCACGGACACCAGCTTGCTCCGGGGGAGGTTGTAGAGGCAGTGGTTGCCGAGCATGTGGTAGGCCGGGCCGTCGAACCTGTCGAACTCTGCGACGACGGCCTGCACGGCGGACAGCGACCTGTCCTTGGGGCAGAAGCCGTCGACGATGTCGCCGAAGTTGATGCAGAACTTGACGCCGGCCTTGTGGGTGTTCCACGAACGCACCGCCCTCTGGAGGACGGTGATGCTGTGGCGGTAGTAGCGGGGCACGCCGAGGAAGGAGCGGCCGTCGGGGATGTCGGCGTACTGGACGTCGGCGATGACGCCGAAGGAGAAGAGGGGCTCCTTGGCCGCCGATGCCCGGACCACCCCAACCCCGTTCGGGTGAGCCAGCATGGATTAATTAATTGATATTGCTGGCCGGAGCTTGAGGTGAAAGTGAAACAGTCGAACAGGTAGTCCCACTGTATACGTTCTTTTTAACTTTTCAATCTTTTAATTTTTGATTTATCTTTTTTAACTATTATTATTTATTAAACTAATAAATTATAGTTAAAAATATAAATCACAGTATAAAAGAATAGACCATAGAAGCAGAATTAATATGGTGTTTACTCCTGGAGAACGGGCGTGTGTAGCTGAACTGTTTGCATGCCGTAATTGATTCAGTCGTCATATCTGTTTATTCAGGATACAGAAGCATCATGTACTACGTAGGCTGTATATACCGGCATCGAAACAAAAAGGAGTAAGGAAAGAAAGAAAGTACAAAATAGTGGAGTATCCTGAATTCAAATGCTGAATCAGGGTGTGTGTAAAAATTAGGAACACCTGAAACTAATCCTACGTCTGATAGTACTAGCCTACTGGGTACGGTGCATTCGTGCTTGGTGCCACTGAAAATCTGAAACGTTCAGTGCCCATCGAATTCGAGTGTACCATGCCTTGCCTGTATCTACTGAAGAATGCGGACGCATGCAGTAGCAACATAAGGAAGGTTTCAAGTTTCTTGAACAAGACGGAAGGGGGCGAGAATGATCAATTGCTCTGTTCACTAACCCCTCTGGCAATGGCTGATCGATACCTCAATCAATCTACACTTGTCTCGATTCACACGGAGCGGATGAGTGCCAATCACCATGCCATCGTAAGTACAGACTGCTTTCTGCTTTGAGTGAGTTGCTTGCTGCAGCTACTCGTCTACTCCAACTGTAAAAACTGTTTTTTTATCTTTCTAACTAACTTTTAAATAAATTGTATTTTTAAAATAGAGTCTATAACTTAATTATAACATTAAAGATGTTTCTATATTTTTTTAAATAGTAATTTGTATAACTTTTAAATCACAATTAATAATAGATAGATGTTACTTATCTCTTCATTTATTTCGAGATTAGTACTATTTTTGTTATAAAAGAAAGATAAAGACACTGTTTTTGTAATATATATTATAACAACTTTATTTATATTAATCAAAATTATATGTATATTTCTATTACTTTATACTATCTTACTTTCTTTTACGAATAGACAACCTAAAAATATAAACTAAAACAAAAGAAAACATATCCAAGAGCCGGAGCCAGAGCTAGTAAGTAGAAGGAACTTACCGATGTGACGTTATGACCGCAGAGCTAGCCGGTTTCGCCGCTACGCATGGCGCAGCAGTCGCCGGCTCGCCGCCGAATCAGGCGGAGCTCTTCCTCTCCGGTGAGCTCTCTCTCTCTCTCTCTCTCTCTCTCTCTCTTCCCCAAGCATGCGGCCCCGAATGAGCACGAGAGGAAACTTTTTTAAGGATGGGAGGCAGAGACAGTATCCGTCCCCGTCCACCTCTCGTTTCCGGCCTCACGTGGCACAATTCAACGGCGTATATTAAATCTGAAAAAGACATATCTAGCAGCTATCTCTTTGGGCCTGCTTACTTAAATGGGCCAATCCCTCACAAGGTCCATCCAAAATCCTCGGCGTAAGAGGGCCCCACAAAGACCGGCTCCCTCGCGGCCCTCACAACATACACCTCCACAAAGCCCACCTTCTCCCCTTCCTCATTCCGCCACCCACCACCAGGAATCCACCCTGCGCCGCCGCTCGCCGGAGCCCTGCCTCGCCGTCTCCGCCTGCGCCCCGCAGGTAACCGCGTTACGCCCCTTTCATCGCTTGCTACTCGTTCCCTTTCCTTTCAGATATCTAGGGTCTCTGATCTGGTGATCTGCCCCGGTCGTTGCGGATTGCACGCCGGCGATCCGGATTGGGTCTTGGGGGCGCGGGAATCAAGTGGTTAGGTAGATCACGGTGTTTTCTGTGCGAATCCCATCGATTTGAGTGGTAGTAGCTCGGTCGGTATCGAGGCATCACGCCATTACCAATCGCGCGTCTCGGGCTAGATCTCTTGGGATGCCAAGTGCGCATAGGAGCCGAATGCCAATAACTGAGAGGTGCTACTTGTTGTTTACGATTCGTATAGGGGATTACCGTGTGATTCGGTGAAGTATCTGCATTCTGGGTCATTAAAAACCTTTTTTTTTCATGTGGAGATTATAGTTATACTGTACTGGCACCTAGTGTGTAGTCAAATTTCTGATAAGATTTGTTTGTTGTAATCTAAAACAACAGTCCCTTGTTTCGTTTTGGGATTTGGGGTTGACGTTTTTTTAGACCTATTTGGGGTTGACATTCTGACACAAATTAGCAACAAATCTTGGTGATTTTGTACTTGTACGGTTGTACCGTGATTTTACCCCAATGCACTAGGATGGGTTAGCTAGTGTAAATGCAACCGCAACGCATAAATTTATCACCACTATTTATCACAATTCACAAGTTTCTTCTTTGGTTTGCTGCTGCTGTTAGTGACTGTAATAGCACGGCTCTCTTTCATTCTGTAACAAAGTTCCCAATATCTGATGCAGAGTACTGGATGGCTGCTGGTAGGGGCATTAACCAGCTTCTGAGGAGAACTCTCCATAACCAGTCTTCTGTAAGTGTTTTTTTTTCCTGAACTCTTACTTCTGTACGCAGCTGCAGCCTATTCAAAACGAGTCCATATCCAATCTTCTTATTATTTGTTTTAGATTCCTTGCTATTACTAAAGTTATGGTACACAATTAGGGGTAGATAATTGAAGTGTCATGTGAAAAGATATCATCTTGCGTCATCGTTGCATGAAATGTACAGAATGGGCTTTGCTACTCATATGAATGTAACAAAGCACTGTTGGCATGCTTAGTCTGTTAGAATCTGCATGCTACGTTTTTGCTTACGGAGAAATCAGTTCTCACACAAACTTCTGCATGTTTTCCTTTTTCTGAGGGTTCATGTTTGGCAGGATTTACCTTTTCCTATTGTATAAATTAGGCTCAAATAGTTCTCAGTATGCTGCTTTTCAGTTATACTGATTGGATCAAACCATCAACAGGTAACCTAATTTTGTTGAAATTAATAGATATGAAAGTGAATTTGCTGTCGTGTTTGGTTTGCTACCATACATTGCCATGCCACACGCCCACACCTAGTTGTGGCAGAGTGTGGCAAGCCACACTTTTTGTGGCCAACAATTTGGTGGCCACGCCTTAGGCCTGATTTGGCAAAAGTATGAGTCTATGATAGGTGGGTCACAGGGCTAAAAAACTGTGGCAAATAACCTAACAGCTACCACAAAAAGTTTGACAAAGTGTGGCATTGAACCAAACACGTGCTCAGTGGTCAAGGTATATATATTTTGGGTTATGATTGTTCTTTCTAACATCACGATCATTTTTTCTAGGGTTCATCTCTGCTTTCCTCATTCCGGGTAAAGCATGAAGAGTCCTCTGCTGGACTGAGAGCATTGGCTCTTCTTGGAGTTGGTGCTTCCGGTCTTTTAAGTTTCGCTACGATAGCATCTGCAGATGAGGCTGAGCATGGTTTGGCAGCCGTGGACTATCCCTGGCCACATGCTGGCATTCTTAGCTCTTATGATCATGCATCGTAAGTCAACCATATTTACTTCTTTTTGAGAAGTTTTCTTCCATTTCTAGGGCTATATGTTTACAATTTTACATAAGCTGATTGCACAGAAATTAATATAATCGACAATAGACCTATTGCACTAATGTAGTTTCCCAGTAAGATACTGAAAAGAATGTAATAATGATGCTATCTGTTAGTTGTTTTGCTACTAAGGCATTCTTTTTGAACTACCAATACCTTATTTTTCTTGTGTACTGCTAATACCTTGTATTTGGAAAATTCTACGAGCAGAATTCGGCGTGGGCATCAAGTTTACCAGCAAGTGTGCGCCTCTTGTCACTCCATGTCATTAATTTCGTACCGCGATTTGGTCGGGGTGGCCTATACTGAAGAGGAAACAAAGGCAATGGCTGCTGAGATTGAGGTGGTCGATGGTCCTAATGACGAGGGTGAAATGTTCACACGTCCTGGCAAGTTGAGTGACCGCTTCCCGCAGCCTTATTCAAATGAGCAAGCAGCCCGATTTGCAAATGGTGGGGCATACCCTCCAGACCTCAGTCTTATCACAAAGGTAATAATACTCCCTCCGTCCCACAATGTAAGTCCATTTTGATTTTTCATGGTCTCCAACGTAACACCTTGGCTGTGATTTTGTCTCATGATATACTAGCAAAAATAATAAAAAATGATATATTATGAAAGCATTTTGCAAGACAAATCCAATGACATTATTTTTATGTAGTCAATTTATATACTTTAACATATATAATGGTCAATGTTTTGAAACCTTGATCACACGGATTCCAAACAGACTTATATTGCGGGACGGAGGGAGTAGCTTATGGCTTTGCATTGCATTGGTGTAATCTTTCATCTCCAGCTTGTGATTTACTGTTTTCAATGCATATGTTCAGGCAAGGCACAACGGCCAGAACTATGTGTTCGCTCTTCTTACTGGTTATCGTGATCCACCTGCTGGTGTTCAGGTAATCCTCTCTTGTATATTTTTTGTTTCTATCAGGTAGCTTAGCTTTTGTAGTTGCTTGGCCTTGGTGTATTCTCTCTCTGAGTCTTCCTTTACAAATGGTCGAGAACCACCTCTTGCACATCGTTTGCAATCACCTGCATCACTTGAGTACACGATACTGGCACCCTATTTTGTACTTGTTCTATGTAAGCGATCTGGCTGGACCTTGGAAGTGCTGAAAATTCTTGATCGTGATATCTTAACTATTTATATGTGCACTGTTGGTTTAGCAATATTTCTTTCCATTAATCTTTGATCAATTAAGCTTCTCATTTTGGTCAATTGTTGTTGTGAATCTTACCACATGGGATCATTCTTTGATTCCAGAATCAGGATTTTGGACTCTAGTCTGAAAAGTCATATTAACCTGTTCTGCAAATGCCAATTTATTCTGCTGAATATTCTACAAATGGATGCAGTACTTAATACACTTCTAGAAAAGCCTTTCTTGTGAATCATCTAGAGACAGCTTTATCCATTGCTGTAAACTTTCATACTGTTTGCTTTCTGCTGTCTTATAACTGAATTAAACTATTCTCGTTTTGATTTAAAATCTAGATTCGTGAGGGTCTGCATTACAATCCCTACTTCCCTGGTGGCGCCATAGCCATGCCCAAGATGCTTATGGATGGAGCTATCGAGTATGAAGATGGTACTCCTGCAACTGAAGCCCAGGTAAGTCTTCTATCCTTTGTGGGGCCCTTTATATTGTTGTCTTGTTGGGCTAGTACTGAAGCATGATTCTTTTCATATTTCTACCGCAGATGGGTAAGGATGTCGTGTCATTCTTGTCGTGGGCAGCTGAGCCTGAGATGGAAGAGAGGAAACTGGTAACTACCTCACAGCTCACTAGGAGATTTATATGTTACAACTTCTTAGCTGGCCATTGTTCAGATGTGCCTAATACCAACTTACTCTAATTTGTTCTAGATGGGGGTCAAATGGATCTTCCTACTGTCACTCGCTCTTCTTCAAGCCGCATACTACCGTCGCATGAAGTGGTCGGTCCTGAAGTCACGCAAGCTGGTCCTGGATGTTGTCAACTGAGGACTTTGTTTCTTCTTTTTTATTACAATGTTGAATTTTTAAGTGTAAGCATTCGAAATAATGAGATTGTGATGTACATTTTGCCACTGGGGTTGTCCCATGCCTAGAATTTCGTTTCTTTTCTTCCTCTGCTGCAAAAGCATTTTCTCCAAGGGAGCAGTTATCTTCATTTTTTTGTCTGTTAATGCCTGAATGGTATCAGCAAGCTTATAATGTAACAGTTGATGAAGTTCACAAATCCTTTATACTTTGAACTCTGCGTCATTCGTTTGTCTTGCTTCTGTCAGTTCCAGTTTTCTTTTTCCTGGATATGAAAAAAGTAAACTACGCTTGGCAGTAGGAGTAAAAACCTTGCAGTCACAATCCGGTGGCCAAACAAAATTTCGTTAGAATTGTGATCTTTTAACACAAAGTTTTAGGGTGTATTTCGAGCAAATTTTACTGGAGTCGAACGTTCCAAATGAGGCCTTAGGTCTGCATCCTGCAAGGCTGCGACGCAATTTAAACAGAATGTTCAGACTTGAGAGCCGCTTCCCAGTCATAATTTGGCGACCTGGGGATGTCAACCAGCCGAAAAGAAAAATGTGTACTCTCCAGGGCCAAGATACTGTTTTATCTCATATAGTAAGATCGCCGGTGCTGCGGACAATAGAAATGTAGAGAGGGATTCGGTCCTCTGTTCCGGTCAATAGAGAGGGATTCGGAGGGTGCGCATATGGGAAGAAATGTAGGGCGAGGTGAGGTGAAGTGATAGCCGAGGGGAGAGATGCTTGCGGTTGGGAGCTGCGCGCGTGAGCGCCGAGCGGGCTGGAATAAGGAGGAAGGGAGTGAGAGGGGTAAGGCAGGCCGTGGCAGGGAAAGGCGAGGGGGCTCGCTCGAGTGCTACAGGAAAAGAGGGGAGGAGGATCCATGGTGCCGGGAGAGAAACGGAAGGAGTACATTATTCAATGTTTGAGGATCGTTTGGATACTGGATTTTCCAAATTGATTTGTTCAAACAATTTTTAGTGCAAGTTTTGAAGAAACAAATTTATTCTGTTAGTTGGTTAGGACAAGAACATAGCACTGATGTAACCAAATAACTGAGACCAAAATCCTGTTTTCCTGCTCCTTTTTTAGATAACGGAATTAGGTTCCAGCCTCTACCATCCGGAAATGGTGTTTTCCTGCTCCTTGACTAGGAACTCTGTTTGTCAAAGCATAGCAGGTAATGGCATAATTCCAGATGTATTAGAACAATATATGGAACTGTCTAATACAATAAGGAAAACTAATTCAGAAAGTGTTGACAGTAAAATACATTTAGCGAGGTAAACTAGTCCAAGAAACAAGTTCTTGCTCCATGGTATAGTTTCGGGTGGCATTGTGAGTTACCAAATTAGCAACTGTTCCAATCTCAACATACTGGGTCTGAGAAGTATAGTTGGATGTAGACAATAATAGTGGCTCCATTTCACTGTCCCTTCGTAATTCCTCTTGATTCATGTTTTTTATCTTACCTCTCAGAAGTTGCAGCCTTAACTCAACTTCTTTCATTGTAGGTCTCTCTTCTCCTCTAAGCCTTAAACATATTTCTGCAAGTGAGGCCATCTCATCAATTTCCTTATGGTTTGCTTCTTCCACAACCTGAGCATCTACTATTTCTATTGTGGTTTTATTTTGTTGTCTCTGAAGGAAATGATGACACAAGTTCTGCTTCTCTCCAGTAGAATTGAGGAAGATTGGTTTCTTTCTTGTTAGGAGCTCAATAAGTACCACACCAAAGCTGTAAACATCACTCTTCTCATTTAATTGGCCTGTATGGTAATATTCAGGATCCAAATACCCAAATGTACCCTGCACAATTGTGACCACATGAGTTTCATCAATGGAAACGGATCTTGAAGCACCAAAGTCTGAAACCTTTGTAGTGAAATTGTCATCGAGGAGTATATTGGCAGATTTCACATCTCTGTGAAATATTGGTATTGAAGCAGCACAATGGAGATAGGCAAGAGCACTCGCAGCCTCAAGAGCAATTCTGATGCGATCGTCCCATGTTAGCAAGCATTTTCTACTCAAATTACCATGGAGAAGGTCATGGAGTGTGCCATTGGAGATGAATTCATATACGAGCAAAGGTACCTCAGATTCAAGGCAACAACCAAAAAGCTTAACCACATTACGATGAATAATTTGAGACAAGATGGCAACCTCGTTTACAAATTGATCAATCTCAATTTGCTCCACAATGTTTGACCTTTTGATTGCCACCACTCGTTGATCTGATAAAATGCCCTTGTAAACTGTGCCATGACCCCCATGGCCAACAATACGTGTTGAGTCAAAGCTATTGGTTGCCTTCTCTAGTTCTTCTAAGGAAAATATTTTTGTATTGTGTGCAACACTTTCATCGGATGAGATCAGTTGCTCCAAGATCAGGCCTTTGTTTTTTCGGAAGTACGCCCTCCTAACTTTCTTTTGGATGCGTCTCTTCCACCTTCGGACAAATGCGGTTGAACTTATCGTGAGAGCTAGAACTCCAAAACCACAGCCAAGTCCGATAGCAACTCCTGCATAGTTCATATAGATATATAAGATATCTCAATGAACAAAACATTTTTTTATAACCGAAAAATATGAAATAAAAGAAAAAGGTTAAGTCAGAAGACATACCCAAAAGAAGGCTATGTCGCTTAGAGGAAGTATATTTCCTTTCTGCAAGATGAAAAGATGTTCAAAAGAAAAAAAAAGCAAGATCAACAGATATCCCATGAGCGCAACCACTGCAACCATAGCTTCATCCGCAGTTACAGATAATATAACACATTTGGTGGTCATGTTGGCCTTTCACTCTCTTTTTTTCTTCTTCTTCTTCTTTTTTGCGACAAGGCCTTTTACTTCTGAAAATACCATTTTGCAAATGTTCCCCTTATTGAAGTAGCCGTAATTCCTTTAGTCCTTGCCATTGGATAGACCATTGGAAAGCTTATTTGCTACTTTTTCATATATAGCTGAGTAGCTAGGTAGGGATAAATTGGTGATAAAATGATCCTAAAAAGGCTAATATAATGGTAAAATGACTTGTATGTGTGTTAATAAATAGAAATAAGGAGGCAGTAAGTAACAAATTAAGACTCACTTTTAGAGGGTTTGTTGAAATTTTCCCTATAGTAGTATTTGGGTGCAAGGAAACAAGTATGCTAAGCACTATATCATTTGTCATGCTTAATTGGCCATCTAGCTCAAACACAAATTCTCGCGTAAGCTAGGATACGCATCCATGTTTCTTGCCGCATGGACACGCATCTTCTCTCGTGTGGTTCTCTAGTTTGTCCACAGGAGCAACCTCAATCTCTACAACAAAATAAGTTATACTGGGCATTTAATAACAGACGGTTCATGGAAACTGTTTGTACTATTATTATCACAGACGGTTTCACAAGCATGACCGTTTACCATTTATGATACGCAACTATCACAGACTATTCGTGTTAATAACCATCTGTGATAGTTCATGGACAGTTATTAACACAAACTGTCTATAATAGTTGCAGATATCATAAATGTTTATTAATATGAACCATCTGTGATAGTTCACAAATGGTTATTAATACGAACCGTTTATGATAATTACGTATTACAGACAGTTTGTGGTTGGACGTGTCTGGGATACGCTGTGTTATTAATTAATATCTAGCCAGACCGGTCCCGATAGATCTGTCTTCATTGCGCTGCATTGAAGGAGGCAACCGGCTTTGGGGAATCTGGTGAAAACATTTCGCTCGTAGATCAATTTGTTCTTAGTGGTCAGTATTTGCTTCTAATTATATGCCTTGTAATAAAAAGAGATGATAGCTAAGTTTAGATCTAGCTTATATATTTGGTAGTTTTAAGAATGGGTCACTACTCCTAGTTTACTTTAATATATTCTTAGTTGATATATATTACTTCATAAATAGTACGTAGCTACTTAATTTACATATGAGCAATTTTGTAGCACCCAAAATAAAAAAGAAAAACCTAACCGTAACCTCTCTCCCATGTATATCTCCCTCCTGTCATCTCTCTCTCTCCCGTGTATTTCTCTCTCTCCTCTCTAATCTCCCGTTACCCATCTTTCTCCCTCTCTCATTTCCTTCTCTGGCGGTGCGGGCATCCAAGTATGGCGCGGCCAGAGGCGGCGTAGCCGGCGGCGATGCGAGCGCGGCGCCATGTGACGGTGCGCAGGTGGGCGTGACAACGCAAGCGATTGAGTGGCGGCAGGCCGTGGAGGCCAGAGGCGGCGCGGTGGGCTGAGGCGGCACAGTGGCTATGGTGCGGGCAGGCGATGGTATAGCCAGGCGGCGACGCAAGAGCGGTGCCATGCAGTAGTGCGCAAGTGGGCGCGACGGCGCAGGTGGCCAAGCAGCGTCCGTGGAGGCTGAATGCGCGACGGGCTACGGCGGCATGCAGGTCGGGAGGCGTCGGTGGAAGGTGGTGGTGCCGATCGGCAGAGGCATGCGGGTGCAACACGAGGAACAGCGCGTGGGTGGCGTGGCCGGAGGTAGTGCGACCGGAGTCGGCATAGCCAGAGGTGGTGCGGCGCGCTTGGCAGGTGGCGGCAGCCAGGGGCGTGGGCGACCGACCGTGGCGGTTCGGTGCGACAGTTGGCTGACACATGGCACGAGTGGCCGTGGAAGCTCAGCACTGCAGTCGGCCGGCGCTTGGCGCGGGAGGCTGCGGCGGGCGACGGCGGCCGGAGGCGGCGATGATGGTGGCCGGAGCGGCCATGATTGTTCCTTTTCATGGATTACCCCAGCCTCGAGTAGCTTGGCGACCTTCGTCTTGGCAGCTTGCTGGTACTCGAGGGACATGCATCATAGTTTTTATTTTACTGGACCGCTAGGTGGTGCTCAATGATGGAATGGTCTATCCCGTGATGTTGACTGGCAACCATGTGAAGATGTCCGCGTTGGTGCGAAGGACTTAGAGGAGTTCCTGCTCGATCTCTGGGTGGAGCCCCCCAATGGAAACTTGCCACAAAACGTTTGTGTCATGCAGGGGAACCCTTTTGACATCACCGTCGGGCTTGGGCTTGGGCGTCAACCCAGAGCTGACGGTGACAACGGTGTGGGTGTGGCGAGGGTCTCGCTAACAGTGTGCACCTTGTGGAGGGGACCTCGCAAGCCTAGCTCTATCTGGCGAGTGAGATCCTAGTCTCCGCACATGATGATTACGCCATGTAGACCTGGCAGCTTCTACATAGGAAATTGTGGTGCAGTATTACTCCGAAGGTGTTGAGTGTGGACCTTCCCAGGATGGCGTTGTACGGGTAGGGGAGATCCACGACATTGAAGTTCATATCTTCACTTCTCACCTAGTCGTGTTGGTTGAAAGACACCTATAGTTGTACCTGGCCCAGGGCCTGCAGTGGTTGGCCCCCAAAACCCTAAAGTGGGATAACTGATGGCTGAAGCCTACTCTGGGGGATGCCCATCTGGTCGAAGGTGCTGGCGAACAAGATGTCCGCGGAGTTGCCCTCGTCGACTACAACATGCTTGATGTCACACCCTATGATGCTGGCCTAGACCACCAAGGGGTCCTGGTGAGGAAAGTTGACACCTGCCGCATCAGCTATTGTGAACGTGATGTCAACCTATGCCTAGTCGGGGGTATTTGGGCGGGATATGCGATGACGTGGTGTAGTCAATGGGTGTAGGCCATTCTCTACCATTCAGACATGAATTCTAATGATGAACTGCCTGTGATAGTGTTGATGACCTGGTGCACTCCACTGTTGGGGGCCTGTATGCACAAAGCAGCGGGGTTGACTTGGACTAGGTGACCTCGTAAGGTTGCTGGACATGTGCCACCACCAGCATTCTAGCCTTGAGTGATCTATTTCTGACAACGCTCTCCTGGAGCATTGTGATGGTCATATAGTACACCATAGCCCCCACTGTTGCCCATCCTCATGCCTGTGTTCGCCGCCGTCATGACCACGGACCCTACAACCACATCTCTAATCAGCTGAGGTGGTAGTGATGATGTCGCCCCTGCCCTCGATGTCGAAGACGTATTTGTGCCGTTGGTTCTTGTGCTCTTTGCGGCTGGAGCCATCCTTCGTGGGGTCGGGCGCGTGGTTTGACTCAGAGCCATCGCCCCAATGCTGTTGCACATCCTCTTCCGCTCTTTCATATTGCTCCATCTTGTCGAAGAGTTTGTCGACTGATTTTTATAGATTTGCGCGCATTGTACTCAGCCAATGGCCTAGGCGAAGGCCTTGTATGGCTGCGTTGATGATAGTGGTCTCGTTTACATCATTGACTTGGCAGCGGACCTTAGCAAAGCGCTGGAAATACTCTCTGAGCTTCTCTGAACGTTTCTGCTTCATGGTAAAAAGCTAGTCAACGTCCACCTGTTTGACATAGTTTTCTTGAAAATTGTTGTACATGTGGTCCCGAATATGCTCTTGCGCATATATGAAGTTCGGCACAAGGGTGAAGAATCAGGAGAGCACTATCCCTTGAAGGGCAAGCGGCAATCCCTTCGGCTTTTTAAAGTCATCACCTCCGACCGCTTCGATGGCCATTTCCTAGATGCGTATGAACTCCCGGGGGTCTGTATCACCCTTGAATGACTCGACAGTAGGCATCTTGAAGTCCTCCAGCCATGCAGCTTACTGCAGGCTGGTGGACAGAGGAGACTCTGAATCCATGTGCCGGAGTGTACTGTGAGCGGGGGTAGGGGCTTCACAGCTGCCAGCCCTCTCAACCGCGACCTCTATCACTATTACTGTGGGTGTTTGCTGATTTCGAGCCTCTTGCATCTCCCATATGGCACTCCGGAGGTTTGCTAGCTTGCGCTACAGTGTTTCGAGAGTCACCACTAGCGTGCCCTCCACCACTCGTGCATCGGGGTCTACTGGTGTGGAGGTTCTCGCCAGGAGGTTGTTAGCGTAAACGGCTTGGACGGGGAAGTCAGTAGGCGTGTTGATGTGGTAAGCGTGGCGGTTGATGACGGGGTCAACACAAGCCCCCAAGTCGACAGATATGCCAGCACGAGTACCGAGGCCCACGGTCGTGCCCGCGTGAGCGTCGTGGTTGACAACTGTGCCTGCGGAGGCATCATGGTCGACGTTCGTGGCGACGCGGACGTCGTGGTCGACAGCTGTGGTGCGGGCATTGTGGTCGACAGCCGTGGCGACGCAGACGTCGTGGTTGACAGCCGTGGTGACGCAGATGTCATGGTCGACAGTCGTGGCGCAGAGTCATGGTCAGCGGTCATGGCGACGCGGACATCGTGGTCGATAGCCATGGTCGTGGTGACGCTGACGTCATGGTCGACGGTCGTGCCGACGCGGACATCGTGGTTGACGATCATTCTTGCACTTAGGGCTGAAAACGGTCGGAAACGATCGGTAGGAGGTCAAATCACTTTCAGTTTCACATTATTTTCTCGAAAACGAAATCGATACGATATTGTCGGAAACGAGAATGACATCGATATTCCGGTAAATTCGGAAACGAAACTATTCGATCAAAAGTGCATCGATAACGATCGAAAATCATGAAAGCGATATCTAAAATACAATAAACACTCCAATCTGCACAGCATGACAATAGCTGTATAGATTGACCCAGGTCACATGAAAAATAATACTGTAGTAATGATCCATGTGTAACATCCTACGAATCTGAAAAGATGATTCAGTATAAGAAGAGAGAAACCAGAATTGAAAACATAAAACCTCATTTTGAAAATAAAATACAAACACAAGTACACACACACATATATATATATGTATGTATGTATGTATGTATGAACAAGATGTGCCCAGCTTCTCACTGGCAGCTGGGCCCAGCCCCTGCGCGCCGCTCCTCTCTTTCCTTCTCCCTCTCTCCCCGACCTCCCTCTTCCTTCCTTTTTCTCCTTTTCTCCCCCGTGCGCCACTTCCCTCCTTCCGTGGCCGAGCCTTCTCCACGTCTCCTCTTTCCTTCTCTCTTTCTGTGGCCGTCGCGCTCCACCCCGCGCCCGCCGCTCGGTCCCCCTCCAGCAGAGCCCGCCACTCCTTCTCCCGCCCGCGCCGTGAGCCCGCCATCGCCCTCTCCTTGCCATTCCGACTCTCCGGTGAAGCCCGGCCGAGAATACCGCATCAAAGCGTGCCCCTGCTCCTCGAGTACATCATCACCGAGTCAATTGGACTCTGGTGGCCTGAGCACACCGCAGCAGCGATTCTTCCCTGCCTCCGGCCGAACCGCCGCTTCCGCCGCCGTCTCCCCCTCAGTCGGCACCAGCTCAATTCATTGGGTAGGGAGCGTCCCCACGTGGTCATGTAGCTCCCCCAAGCTCCGCTTCGGTCTTTCCCCCACCCCAGTCCGTCGGCGACGCGAGCTTCCCCGCACCACCGCGGGCCATCGTCGCCAGCCCACCTCGGCCACTCACTCGCACGGCCAACCCCACGGTAAGCATCTCCGGTACTCCCTTAGGCTCTCAGGAGCTTCAACTTCTTCTCCTCTCCCCGTCGGCGTCGTTGCGCCATTACCACCCCACCGCAGGCCGCACAACCCGCCGCCCTGCCGACCCGCACAATGGGCCTGGGGGTGCTCAGCGGAGATGAGGGGGTGGGGCTATGCCATCCTGGGCTTGTGGTCTGCCTGAGTTCGGTAATTATCGACGGTAGATTATCGGTTAAATACGGTATTTTTCGAAAACGATCGGAAGAGAGCTAAATCGTTTTCGTTTTCATTATTGGATGTTTTTACCGTTCTCGTTTCTGTTTTATCGGTTACCGTCACCGTTTCCGTTTAGGGGAAAAATCGGTAATTTCTCGAAAACGATTTTCGGTAACCAAGAATTACCGTTTTCGTTTTCAGCCCTACTTGCACTAGCATCGGAGCCAGCCTCTCGTGTCGGTGCTAACCTCGCATTGGCTGCGATGCCGGTGTGTCGCTGCCATGGGGCTTGCGAGCCTTCAACCACCGGCCTTTGCGCGTTGGCTTGTGCCGTCGCTGCCACCGCACTTCTCTTTTACTTGGTCATCGGTGTTGCTTTCTTTGGTACCATTGCTCTTCTCAAGCTTATAGCTTGTTCGTCGTTACACACGGACGATACCAACTGTTGTGGCTGCAGACCAAACAGTAGAAAAGGGGACTAGTAGACTGAGTATAAGAAATGAGTTACCTTGGCCTTCTGCCTTACCTGGACTGTCTATATATATGACCTTAAAGCCCGACTACAATTATACCCCCCACAGTACAGCACTGTGCCAAGCTATACATGTCTTATTAGACCTTTAAACCTGACAGACCGAATGGATCTAGGTGAAGCCATCCCTACAACACCCTTCATCTCATATTATAGGTCGATATTCCACTTGTCAAGATTAATTAAGAACCGGTGGAACCAGGGTAAGAGAATAAAAGGTTCACCTGTTTATGCCTATTAAAAGCTTCAATTCATCAGTTAATGATACTGTGTTGATAGGGGTATAACTAGGAAAATATGGGCTAAATGCACCCATGATTTTTCGTAGGGGTATTATATATTTTAAAACAAGATGAATGGACAACGGGGTGTTAAATTATGAAACGGGTGAATACCAGTTGTGTACCTTCACAGCCATCCCGAACATAAGAATTTCCTTGGTAGCCGGGAGAGCACTTGCAACGATAACCAATTGGGATATGCCCAGGAACATTAAGACACTCACTTTTAGGGCTGACGCAAGCATATGCAGTAATGTTGCTTCTCGCCATTTGACAAGTCATATTTGTGACAGCCCACTTCCAAACGCCATATTGCTCTGAAAAGTCAAAGCTTTCCAAGTCCTCAATCATCTGTACAGTCCATCCGCCAGCAGTGTCCTGTACTTCATACATATGTGTTTTATCATCTCCAAGTTTGGAAGGCCTGCTAACGAACAGTTCTCCATCATCTACTGAAATATTTGTCACTTGGTATTGTGTGGGTGGTGCTCCAAGAAGAGTTTGATTGGCTGTGCAATTCAGTTGAAACTTCTTATTTCCAGAACAGCCCTCCTCCAGGCCAAATGGAAAAGGAATACTTGTATTGCCACATGATCTAGAGCAATCCTGCCTGTCCCGAGTGGGATCATACTCTGTCCAATTAATAAATATTAAAATAATAAATCACGTATATTAATGAGAAACCAATACTAATAAAAGTTGAAAAAGAAATGTTTCACTAAGTATATATAATTGCTGCTTCGGCAATATCAAGCAATCAGACAGCCTTACATCTAAAATTTTTAAGGGGTAATTTCTTATTTACCACCAAAAGTTTGCATCATTCCTTGTATGCCACTCATTGTGTCGGACCCCACAATTAGGGATTTTAGAAATTTACAATGGCTTATAAGGAATTAACCCAATTTTTAAACGTATATGCATAGATACCATTCATTGTATTTATATTAAATTAGAAACATGCATATTACATTTATATTAACAGAAAACCTATTGTACCACTAGATAACTCTCGATTCCATGACCTGCATGCTACTGAATACGTGCTTATTGTTGGAAGCCGGCACCGGATCTACATGCTCAAATGCACTTACGATCTCACCGGAGTTCCTATGACTACGGTGTTTCAGGAAGAATAGGAAGAACAGAGTCTATAATTACGAGTGGGAGAGAGTTTTTTTTGCACAGAGGAGCAATTTCTTTGCTTTTTCCAAATCTCTCACTTGCATTCTGAGTTAGATCACGACTTATATATAGACACTTCGACTACTGCATACACCGGGCAGAGCGCACCACAGTTGCTGCCCAATTCGAGCGCTGACAACAGCTGTAGTGCTCCACCACACCTGCTGCCCAACCAGAGCAGAGCTGTTGACAACTATAGTGATCGGTTGTAGCTACAGTGCTCACCGCTCCTGCCGCCCAATCCGAGCAAGGACACTGACGACACCTACAACGACCGCTCGTAGTCAAGTACTCACACACTGGTCGACTTTGACCACCCTGGTCGAAACCGACCACATGCAAGACCTGTTACGACCACACACACTGTGGTCGTAACCGACTACAACGTGGTCGAAACCGACCACACACAAGACCCTGTTACGACCGCACACATCGTGGTCATAACTGATTACAACGTGGTCGAAACTGACCACACACAAGACCCTGTTACGACCACACACACCGTGGTCATAATTGACTACAACGTGGTCGAAACCGACCACACATAAGACCTGTTATGACCACACACACCGTGGTCGTAACCGACTATAACGTGGTTGAAACCGACCACACGCAAGACCCTGTTACAACCACACGCACCGTGGTCATAACCATCTACAACGTGGTCGAAATCAACCACACGCAAGACCCTGTTATGACCACACACACCGTGGTCGTAACCGACTACAACGTGGTCGAAACCGACCACACACAAGACCATGTTACGACCCCACATACCGTGGTCGTAACCGACTACAATGTGGTCGAAACCGACCACACATAAGACCATGTTACGACCACACATACCGTGGTCGTAACCGACTACAATGTGGTCGAAACCGACCACATACAACGTGCTCGTAACGACCTCACACAACGTGATCGTAACGACCTCCGACTACACACAACGTGGTCGTAACGACCTCCGACCGCACAACGTGGTCGTAGCGACCTTCTACCACACACAACGTGGTCGAGTCAGGTTTATACAACCACACTTATACCATCCATGCCTACCATGTCGTCAGCAAGCGCCTGATGGTCCAGACAGCCAACCGCTACCGCAGCGGTGTGGGCGTGTTCAGAAAGATCCTCCTCGCTAACGCTGATTGTGTGCGCGAGCTGTAGGGCGGTTTCAGCATGTCGGTCACCACCTGCACACCCTCCCACAACACGTGGTTGGCCTCCAACGCTACGGTGGTCTCATCTAGCATGCCATTAGCCCCGCTCACCATGACAGATACGTGTGCGTGATGGCTATGTATGGCAAGAGCGCCTCTGTAGTACGGGGTTTCCAGATGGTCTTCTTCCTGAGGAAGCGGCGGTGGAGGCGCATGGCCAAGGCAGCGTCAACCTATGCGCATGGCTAGGACTAAGGTCTAAGGGCAACAAGAGAGAGAGAGACTGAGAAGAGTACCGAGAAAGATGGCCGGTTTAGATTGGATCCCACCTAGATGGATAGCTTATATTAGATTGCGAAGGGTATGCAAATTAGATATATACGATAATGGGTGGATTCTTTTCGGTTGCGGCCAATGATTTTTAGCCATAGCGCAAGCGTTTGTGTGAACGAACTGAATAGCGATAAGCTACTTCTAAAAAGCTATCCCGATAAGTTGTTTCGAAAAGACGACAGAGAAAAGAACCCATCCTATATCTAAGGGGTGCCAGACATGCGGGCCATACTTACCAACTACTTACCAAGTGTAAGGGTATTTTGGGCAATAGAACAAAAAATAGACATGGATAACGGCTGGCCGCTAACAGGAGGATAAACTTGTGAAAACTGACGTCCTTGGAGGAATAATCACTTATTCAATGCCAGATTGTAAAATCATGAGTTATTTTGTGGCATTTAAGAATTTTCTCTTATATTAATAGATAGGAAAAGTCTTTTTGATCTCTCTGAACTCTTCCCTAAGTCCAAAATCAACCTTGAACTACAAAGTTGGATACGCGACAACCTACAAATATCGTTACCATGCAAAATACCCTTGAGACGAATGGAACCTAGTTTTCGGTCGACGTGGTGTCAAGATAGCAGTGGTTTTATAACACATGAGATGGTTCGGAGATGACACAAAAAGAATCCATGTCTATGCTAACATCCACGTCACTTCTCCTCTTTCTTCTTCCTCATCCTCCCCCCTCTCCCTCCACCATCCCCACCCTCACCTCTCCCCCTTCGCCCTCTCCACCATGTTCCCGCCATTGCCTCCCCCCTCCAATGACCTCTCCGCCTTCCTCATTAGCATGCTCCACCTCCGCGGTGACCGAATCCCCTCCCCTTGCTCTACCACGTGCTAGCGTCCTCTCCCATGGAAACCATTCGAGGAGAGCTCAGTCTCTATCGCCGCCGCCGCCAAACTCCAATCAAGATCCGCTTTTGTGTTCCCGTCACACTGGTGATGTTTTCGCAAATCCTTTCACGTCATGTGTGTTCCCCATTGCTCAACCTACCCACAAAGTTAATTTTAATTTTTTTGTCATAGTTCACCGAATCGGTCGTTTTCCTCCTCCACCTTGGGTCATCTTCCCTGGTGTCATCCATCTAGACCGGTTAATCTTGGTCCAATTGCTTGGCAAAGGAGAATCCCTCACCATAGCTCGTGTTTTGACATCATCACCTTTTCTCCTAACCTCCCTAGAACCACCGCCACCATCACTGAACCGCTGTCGTTGCCATTGCTCATTGCCTGCACATCTCCGCTGCTCCAAGTCCCAAACCTCCACCACCAATAGCCTTCCCTCATTGCAACCATCCCGTTTCTATCTTTATCTATGCCTCTCGGCCCCTCCTCCAATGTCGTCATATGCCGCCCCTACCCATCGTCGCTGTCCTCCTTTTCATCATAGCTGAGGAGGAAGCACTTTCTGTCCCCTGTCTCACCTTATGACAAGTGGACCTCACTAACAAGAAGTTATTTAAAACAAAGGAATAAAAGTTCACTCAATGACATGTGGACCCAACCTCTTCAAAAATCTTAAAAAAATGTGTAATAGAGTCGTTGACACATGGACAACATGGCAACGAAACCAGACTGATTTTGGTCTTAGGGGGTAAAGTGTCGAATGTCTAGTTTTGTAGTTTAAAATTGATTTCTACACTTTTGCAAGAGTTCAAGTGTCAAACAGACTTTTTTCTAACAAATATTTATTTTTGATAGGATAAATCTTCATCATCATTTACGAAAGAATCTATGCACTAGAATTATTAGTCATGACACGTAGTATAGTTACTACTTGCTAAGTACTACACAACCTATCCAAGAAATAAGTACATGGATGTTTGGACTGAATTTTTTCGCTGACCTGCAAAGTTCGTGATGAAACGTAATAACGTGAAGGTGAAAAAAAAAGACTAGAAAATGCATAGCAGCAAATTTGTACTAGTTTCTAGGTTGGGACATCAGGTACCAAAAGTTTTTAACATTTGTAGGCAGTGATTGTCACGTAGCGTTGCAAGTTGAACTCGCTTCAACTCAACTCCAGCTTGAAAGTTGTGCAAACTAAGTACGTACAAACCAACCGCTATTGCAACTACCCATAAGTAGAATATGTGCTATCCCCTGCCCTAGTTCCGCTCACGCAGAGATTAAGAAGAGTATACCTTGGATGCAGCCACCCTGAAGGTAGGGATTGCCATCATAGAAATTATTGAAGCAAGTACAATGGTAGCCCCCGTTTTCATGATCATCGTCCACGCAATTGTTACTACCACATGCGTACCACTTCTGCTCCAACTTAGCCATTCGACAGTTTGGTTGATCTGTGATAACTGTAGACAGGTAGGCTGAAGTATTACCAATGGTGCTTGCGTCTATCTTATCGGACATGAGATCTGCTGTGCTAAAATTATACTGGTCCAGACCATATCCGTATGATAAGAAGGCCTTAAGAGTAGCATTAGCAACTTCAATAGGCAGTGTTTCTTCTTTCTGAACGATGGAAATTCTGAAGGCCCGAACAGGTCTTTGGAAGGTGATGGTACAACAGCCCATGCCACGACAAGCTATTCCGTCTGCTTCCTTCCGCATGATCGCCATGTCAGCACACATGCTTGAACAATACCCCCAGACGTCGTCGGTGTCAGGATTGAGCATGTAGACATCGATCCCGCAACCAACAGTCACCAAATAATGATAATATGGGCGGATGTTAAGGCTCTTCCGAGGCGACTCCCATGACCTGTTGTAGGTGCCGAGTACACCGGGTGTGGTGGCGATGTTGAAGACGATCGAAGCTTCAACACCAGATGGATATTGATCAACAATCTTAGTGGTGGTGGTGGTACCCAAGAAGAGCTTCGGAGGTCGGGAGCTATGGTTGCAGGTGACCTCGAATCCCGGTCGGAAGCAGCCGGCCCCGATGCCGAAGGGATAGGTTATGTTCACGTCACCGCATAATTTAGGACAGTGCGCAAGATCGGTGGGGGAGGGCTGCGTGGCGGATGCCCACCGCGCAGCGGCGGCGGCGAGGCACGTCAACACGACCCACATGCTGGCTCGGACAATAGGATGAGAATACTTGTTGCTGAGGGACGAACTTAATCACCCAAGTTGTGTTATATACTATACTAATACTAGTGTAGAGATACAGCGTTAGAATGCATTGCCCGCGCTGGTCGCCATCTTGTGAGACTTGGAAGAGTCTAGTCAAAGCGCGCACGACGGTGAAGGTGTGACCGTA
Organism: Dendrocalamus latiflorus; assembly: GCA_017311315.1. Taxonomy (NCBI): domain Eukaryota; kingdom Viridiplantae; phylum Streptophyta; class Magnoliopsida; order Poales; family Poaceae; genus Dendrocalamus; species Dendrocalamus latiflorus. Next base: position 6,019,940 of record CM029670.1, on the reverse strand, counting down.
GTGACAGAGTTCTATCTAACGTGTAAAACCGGGCACTGACCGATGTAGCCGTACCACCACAGAAAAATATGCTTGAAGTTTTGAGCTTTTTCCTTTCAGCTCTAGAAATTGCTTTTTAATTTTTTTAAATAATTAATTTTTAAACAGAGTGTCATTTCAAGGCGGGTTGTATAAGTTAACTGTAATATATACTGTAGTGACTTCATTTATATCTGTTAAAAACATACGTGAATTTCTATTATTCTATATTTTTTCACAAACAATTTAAAAAACATAAATTATAATAAAAAATTATAAATCAAAACTAAAAATAACAGCATCTGCTCTAATCATGACGACAACGGCGGAAGTCCGCAAGAGATGGTTTGCCATTGCCCGGGCCTTAATGGCCGATGGACGCGACAGCTGTCTACATACCGCGCAGATGCAGCTAGACAGGAGCGTCATGCATGACTCAAGACACGATTCTTTCAGAAATGTCTATGTTGATACTCCGGCCTAAGATTTAAGCTTCTGCGTTTATCTTTAGATTATAGCTGAAATTGTGTTACAAGCGGCTACTAGTTTTCTAAAAAAATAAAGATAAAAATAAAAAACTATTATATTGTTATGAATAATATAAAAATAAGGAAAACAGAAAAGACAAAAGTAAAAAAAAATCCAAAAATTAAAATAAGCTAAAATTAGAAGTCAATACTTTTAAATGTCCTCTAATTTAAACAAATTAAAAATTAAAATAAATTTAAAACTAAAATCGCTTGGAATAATAACAACTACATTTGCGGGGGGTTCCGGCCCCCAGCGCGTCCACGTCGGCGTCTCCCGCCCGCGCGCGCGCTCCGTCGGCCGCGTGGCGGGAGAATCTTCGTACGGCCGGGAGAGGTCATTCCCTCCAGTTTTTCGGAAATTACGTAAAAGTCCTTTTTTCTCGCAAAAAGGTCCCTGCAAGTTTTTCCTTTGGTCCCTGGCAGTTTTTTTTCACCGAAACTTTTTGCAGGATAGCGCCCCGTGGTTTTCTAAATTACGTATAGGTCCTTATTTACTTACGTACAAGTCCTTACAAGTCCTCGATTTTTTACAAAACAGACATTTGATTTTTCCTAAATTACGCATGTGTCCTCGATTTTTTTATGAAACTCCCTGCGAATTATCGTCTCTTTTACTTTGGTCCATACGGTAGCTAGCGCGACGTGCGCCGCGCGTTATGCAGCTAGTTAATCATATATGGCCAAAATTCCGACAAAGGCCATCCATCTAACGTCACAAGGAGGGATGCGATTCCTCTGACTTCAAAGTCACGGTGCCTTTGTCACTGACAGGTGGGCCCCTCCGCTCGCAGGCCCACCTGTCAGTGACAAAGGCACCGTGACTTTGAAGTCAGAGGATCTCAATCCCACAAGGAGACGGTGGAACTGCCGTGCTTACTCTGGCATACCGATTTTCAGCGTCGTTACGTTCTCCTGCACGCTACCGGGCTGGCGTGCAAAAACAGGGGGCCATTGATGTAATGATGTGTTGCCAAAAGGGTCATTTTTAATAAAAAGTTTAGACTTATCTGAGACACGTCATCCTCGGTGGCATGGTAAGCATAGACCATTTTTAGAAATAAGTTAAGGTGGCGGTGATTTTTAAAATATTGTTAACAAAATGGCTATTTTATTAAAATTGTTCAATGTTGAAGCTGAGGTGTATACGTGGTTTTGAAATAAAGTTTCATATAAAACGTGATGGTACGTAGGAGAATTAACAAATATTAAAAGGGTTGTCTATTCATTAGTCACCTAATTTTTTTTATTAAGGGGGTGTTTGGGACTGCTCCGCTCCCATTTTTGCAGCTCCGCTCCACTAACTCCACCATGGAGCAGCTCCACTGTGGAGTTTGTGGAGCAGGTGGTACTGTTTGGCACACAGTGTAGCTCCAGCTTCAGAAATGGGTTGTTTCCCTACAAATGGTCTATTATGCCCCTGATTGACGTTTGTTGTATATTTTGATGTCTGCGGAGCATATATAAGTGAATATTTTTGGGAGTATCTGTGACGACGAAAGCATCGGATGTATCGGTGACGTTATTACTCACTGATCAGCACAGCTACATCTCCTCGCGTCAGGTCAATGTGAACTGATCTGACCATGTGAATCTGACGGGGCAATTGCGTATGGGTCGTTGTGATTAATAAGCCCCCAGCATTAATTTTCGTATAAGAAATTGCACTTAATTTTTCCAAGAAAAACAAAAAACAAATATTTTGGTTAAATAATTCCATCCTTTTGTCCCATAAATTGCAACGTGAATGATAGAAAATTAAACAAAGGCCATCATTCGAATACAAATAATTGTCCATAGATAACCAAAACAACTACCTTTATTCACTAGCATTGCCTTTTTCACCTATTGGCAGACTTGTGGGGAATCCTGTGTGCTTGGATTCAGAATTCTCCAATCACTTCTTTTGCAGCCCTCAGCAAGAGCACATGAAAAAATAGCATACACTACTAGTGTAACCCAATGTGGTCCAACTTCATGTAAGGATCGGCTTTGACATTAGCAACCAAACATATAAGCCACCACAAAACTTTGACCTTATTACTTCATTGCAGATTCAGATGCCTCCTTTGCAGGTATTTAACTCTCATCAATCTAAATTCTGTTTATATTTGCAGATTCTGTTTGCAGGTACAGTCAACAATCAACAGTCACAAGTGTGCAATCAACAAATAACAATCAACACAAGCAATCAATACCTGCTCGTCCTTCTTCTTTGCTGGTGGTGCTCGCTTCCTTCCAGTGGCCACCGTAGCAATTGGCCGACCGGCAGCAGCGCCCTAGCCTCCGGTGCCCTGGCCGCCAGTGGCTTGGCCGCCGGTGCCCTGGCCGCCAGTGCCTTGGCCACCCGTGGCCACTGCCGCCGGGCCGGTGCCTGGCCACTGGCCGGCCAAGCCATGACCAGGTAAGCCTCTCCATGGCCCTGGCGCCGCGCCGTAGGAGGCCGGCGGCGGCACAGCTTGAGGGGGACGAGAGAGGCCGACTCTGGGCGTCGGTGTCGAGGTAGGACGCCCGGAGTTGGGGAAGATGTGCTGCCCAAACACGACGTCATCTGGAATATGGCCGTCTGGGGCATCCGATCCATCCATCACGGCGGCGGCGGCCTGGCCCTGGTGTCGCAGAAAGGAGGCGGCGGTACGGGAAGAGGAGCGGCGGGCGGAGCGGGGGGCGGAGCGGCGGGCGGAGAGGGGGGCGGAGCGGCGGGCGGAGAGGGGAGCGGAGCGGCGGGCGGAGCGGGGGAGCGGGCGGAGAAGGGGGGCGGAGCGGGGGAGCGGGCGGAGAAGGGGGGCGGAGCGGCGGGCGGAGAGGGGAGCGGAGCGGCGGGCGGAGAAGGGGAGCGGAGCGGCGGGCGGAGATCCTAGCGGCGGGCGGAAAAGGAACAGGAGCGGAGAAGCCGTCGCGGTTAGGTTATGAGTGGCAAGGTGGGTAATTACTCCTCAACTCCATGTGGGATTACAAAACTCCAAAACCTGGAGTACCCTTTGAGGTGCTCCGAAAAAAACATGGAGTTGGCCCCCAACTCCACCTTTTTTTTGGAGCGGAGTTCTTGGAGTTGAAGGTGTTTGGCAACGTAGAGCTGGAGCGGAGCTGCAAAATTGGGAGTGGAGCAGTCCCAAACACCCCCTAAATCTTAGTTATTTTTTAGCCATTGAATTTAGATCTAACCACTCTTACCATCCTATCCACCCAATATATAAATCCCTGCACCCACCTAACCCCTACTAAACCCAACTCCCTCCGGTCGTCGCCCTATCGTCAAGACCAAGTCAATCCAAAGGTGAGAAAAATCGAGTGAGATTTAGCAAATCCAAAATAGAAGACCGAAATAAAAATCTACACATGTAAATTTATGGACACGACTAACATGCTATCCATAGCACGATAGCACGCTAACGCGACCGCCCAACCAATCTTTTTCAACGCAAAATGGCATCTTTAATTTGCCGGCGATTAGCTAGCATCTTGTAACACCTCGTCCTTTTTTTTTGATTTGAGAAGTACTCAATACAATTCAAAGATGCCCACACACGCACACCACCACACACACGCACTCACACACACACAAACACACACACGATACCTATAAAAGACTAGAAGAGTGGAGCTTGATGAAGTCACCACTGGCGCCTCGCTTACGATAGGCACGTTGCTTTCCATTGAAAGAAAATCTTCCTAGATGAGACATGCAGGGCCAAACCTAGGGTTTGAACCTTGGTGGGTTGAGAGTACAACCACCTCCACTAGCCACCCAAGTCAAGTTAATACCACATTGCCAGTTACATTGAATTCTACTAGCATATAATGCATTTTGTCCCCAAATCATAGCATTTTCGAGTTAACCCTTTTGGGCAAAGCGAGGACAAATGTCCAAGAGAGGTGCTACGCATGCATGCTCACCCCGTGGGTGGGCCGAGCTAGTAGTGAATTTTGGGCGTAGGATGTTACGTGTGCATGTGGCCTTGTAGCAGCACACAACACAGGTCATGTGACGAGGGGCATTTATGGGCATTCCATGCTCATTTCACGCTGCTGAGGGTGTTAGCTTTTTAAGGGGGATATCTCCACCCTTTAATACCATATTGCTAGTTTACATTGAATTTCATTAGCATATAATGCCTATTGGCCTAAATTATAGCCTATGTGGGATACTACGTATGCATGCCCACCTTGTGGGTGTGCCGGGTTACTAGTGAATTTTGGGTTGCAAGGTAGTACACATCTGTCCCCCGCGTGATCTCCATGCTACAACATGAGGCCCACGTCCAACTAGGAGAAGTAATTCTTTGTACATGCCCTTTTGTCTTATTTTGCTTGTTTGTCGTTTCATCTTGTTCATCTTTAAATAATAGTATCTCTTAAACTGAGTATCTAATTTGTGTTTCGTCTGAACCATATCGATCCATATGATGAGTTTAACAAAGCAAAATATATATTAGATATATTTTGGACATGTTGATAAAATTATTTCTCAACTAGCTACTTTAGGTGCTGATAAGTAGCAACGTGTTGACCTCTTCTAGTAATTATAATCGTCGCTATCTAGGTACGATTAACTATAAAGTCTGGGATGTTGGCAACTAGCTCACAAATCTCCATTGGTAGTAGTTACAGTTGTTACTATCTAGATGTAGATGACTAGTAGCTTTATGTGTTGGTAACTATTAATTTAGATGTTGGCAATTAGTATTTCTAGGTGATGTTAACTGGCGACATGTATCGTAATATCAAACAATCCTACGATCATACCGAAGGTAGATGATACAGATTGTAATATGGATCAGAATTAGATAGTATCGTAGTTGGATCGCGATTCAACACGTAGAATCGTTAGGATCGGGTAGGATCGCAGTGGGATCGTGATCCTAACAACAAACTATAGCATATAAAATTTGATATTACCTATTGCTAGTTTAAGTTGCTTTGTTTTATTTTTTACATGTTGTTTTAAGGTAAAAAAAGTATTATCTTTGACATATTGCATTTTTATTATTAGTTTATTAAAAATAATTAAATAAGTTTTAAAAATCAAACTTAATTCAATATAACATGCATAAGAGTACTCAAATTACAAAATTAATTTTTAAAAATCTACTATAGATTTACATATTTAGAAATATAATCCAATTTTTATATAATATATATATGATTTTAAAATTTTGATAGAATCATGATTCTACGATCCAATCCTATCAAACAAAAAAGAATCCTACTATCGTGATCCTGGCAACCTTGGTCCCATCAAACATAAATGGGTACATATTTTATACGACAGTTCAGGATAGGAAAAGCACAGTCCAGAACAACGGTGTTCGCATAGATGCGTTTCATGAGTAGGTCAATACCGTTGGGCCAAACATAATGAAACGTGGGTTGAGCTCCTACTATGGGTTCGTAAAGGAGATTTGAGAGCTCAACTACGTACTTTTCAAGATTCCGTGTTTTGGTGTCGTTGGGTCTAATTTTCACAGGATGTGAAGGTTAATAAGTATGGCATCACTACTGTAGATTTCAAACGTGTCAGATACAAAGACGAACCATTCGTACTCGCTAAGCAAATTGTTCAAGTTTTTTATGTAACGGACCTGTCAAATAAGAACCTCCATGTAATTCTTTATGGGAACAGAAGAATTGTTGGAGTTGAGAATGTCGTAGATGAGGAATAGTACAATTAATTTGATGAGTTGCCTTCATTCGAAGATGGCATCAGACCTAAGGAAGAACCCAGTGAAGAAACTAGCTATATACGCGTCGATCACTGTGAAGGGCTATTTTTCAAAAAAAGGAAATAACCAAGTGAAATTTTGAGCTATAATTCATTTATCTGTAATCTATTTTTTTGTTTTCAGAGGACATGGCTAGAATTTTCTAAGGCTAGCCAAAAATAGAAAAATTTCGTAGCTAAACAAAAAACTATCATATACGGTTTCTAACACAAAACCGTATGTGATATGTAGAGCATCACAGACGATTTTTTGTATTAGCCATCTGTGATACGTAGACCACCACAGGCGGTCTTTTGTATTAACCGTCAATGTTGTGATCTATTACAAATGGTTATTTTTAAAAATCGTCTGTGATAATATTTTTTATATATACAGGTACTTAGGACGAAAATCTAACTCACTACTGCGCACACTTAGATTCATCCCCTCATTGCTCTGCTCTTCGTTGCGCGCCACCGCCTTCTCTGGTTCCCCGTTGAGCACCGCCTCGGTGCCTCCTCCCTGCGGTTCCCCGTCACGTGGCTCCTCCTCCCAGCTCCCCATCATCATCGCGTGACTCCTCCTTGTCTCCCTATCGCCATTGAATCCTACTCCTTCCTCAAGGTGTGCTACTTCTCTCCTGTTAGGTCTGTCTGGTTCTGTTCGTGTGTGCTTGATCAGATCTGACGGCAGGGTTAATTCTTTCGGTTGCAGAAAAAATTTGGAGGGGGACGAAAGGACCGAAAGAAGCGAAATTTCAGAATTTCGGACGAAAATTTCAAACTTCGTTTGAATGTTGCGCTGGAAACTGGACGAAAGCAGAACGAAAACTGTCCGAAATATGGACGAAAACTAGCCGAAATATGAACGAAAAATGTCCGAAATATAGACAAAAAGTGATGAAATTTGTTAATGCACTTATCTGAGCAATGGCAAAACCGAGAGCAGCTAATCAATGCAGACTTGTAAGAATTATCTTATCTTTCTGTCAATAATTTTAACATTTCGTGGAAAAATTGTACATGCATTTTATATCCACTGAACGAGTACCAAGAGAATACAACATTTTCTAGAATACAAATACTCCAAACTCCAGATACAGCAATACAGCAGACATCAGAGATGCACCAATTGGAGTATAAGAATCTAAAAGTTCATGCTCTAATGATATGCATTGTGATGAAACACAACTGGTGAAAAGACCTAATGGTATACGTTGAGTATAAGCAAATCTCTGACAAGTATGTGCACAAGAAATGGAATTGGTAGCTTGTACCTGCATGAGCAACTTATTTTACAGGTCAAAGCAGGGTCACAATCAGTGCATCCGCCTTCAATGGCATTACCATTACATTTGTCCTTGACAAGATAAACATCTTAGTTCATTAAGGAAACAGCAATTTCTGAAATACCAAAGTTGATGGACAAACATGAACTCCATGGACACTAGACAGAATTGCAAATAAAAAATGTCACCTAATTTAAAACACAAAAATAAAGGATACTATGTTTCAAATGCACATATGGAGGTGGTTCTGTCCCATTTTCCAATTCCTCTTTCTTAATAGGGTCGATATCGAACTCTTGGTCAGTGCATGGGAGAGGTAAGCGCCGGAAGGCTTCCTATAAATGAATCGATTCTCAGTAAGAATACAAATCAAAGAACAATTGTAAAAACAAAACCATGAACTGCACAATTAGAAAGACTTTGAATGATGTTTTGTTTTCCTATAGTTTGTTACCACAAAACAAATCATCCCAGATAAATACAAGGCACAGATGGAATATCCACAATAAGCTCAATTTTTTGAAATTCAAGTTAGCTTCTGATATACAATTTCATTTCCAGTAAGGAAAACAGAAACGTAAGAGTCTAACATAATGACTGTGCATCAGATCCACCCACATCACAGAGCCTAATTTATAAAGGTAATGTGACATCCAACATCGGAGAAGTTTGACATGTTTAATAATACATAGAATCAAATATGCAAATGAATCACCTCAATCTCATCTGCAGGACCTGCATCCTGTAAGAAGCACATATCATGGCATCAGCAAAATTACCAACAAAAGGAAGAATTACCATCAGCATGTTTTTGGTTGTAATTCTCAGTTGCTATTATCAAGGAGCAAATTGTAATTCTCAGTTGCTATTGTCTAGGAGTAACTGTCCTGAGTCTCCTGACACTGGGTAAAAGTCCCAATGATGTACATGTGGACGTTTCAATCTGCTATGTTTTGTAGGCACTGAAGATACAAAGTATATATGAAACTGACAACCAAGCACCAAATAAGGAGGATGAAGCATGATATCAACCTGACTTGTTGATGGCCAAATACTCCAAGAAATCATTGTATTTGAAAGATCCACAGAATCATCCATCCTATTTTGTTCTAGCAAACATTCTAGACACGCATTTGGGCTGGTGCATGCGGGTGCGGCTTGCAGGCTCGCAGCGTCGTCTGCCGAGGGCCGAGGCCGACCGGCCGATTTCAAACGCGTACGAATTTTTTGATCGGGACGCAGTTTTTTCGTTCAGCACCGAAAGCAACGAAATTTCGCTGAAATTTTGGACGAAATATTTTTCCCTGTCTGACGGTACTTGGAGCGGGACTTACTATTGGTGCTTGTTGGCTTTTCCTCGACTTTGGTTAATTCACGGATCATTTCCGTGCAAATAGCAGCGAATAAATTGCTGGAATCTGTTCTCTCAAAAAAAAAAATGCTGGAATCTGTTTCATGTAAGAACCTTACCTGCTTACACAGTGCTAACTTTGGTGTGCATGCATGTTCATACTTAGGCTTTTCAATCTTGCAACAAATGTATAAACCTCATCCAAACAGGCGCTTGATAATGACAAATTAAACTCGGGCGGTGGAATGGAAGAAAGGAAATCACTATTCATATAGGAAATATAGTTAATTTCCCCCCGGAATTCACGATTTTCTATTTTCTGATGCTAGTAATATATAGTGATCAAATAGTAGGATCTACGAAGAATCATGCATTCCAAACAGGCCCTTAGCTGTTAAGACATGCTAAAGATATCATTATAGCCCTATAGGAGTGTCATTTGTAAACTTTGAAAGTAACTTATTTTGTGTTCCCTGTGTTCCAGGGAAGAGCTGTAGAACCGGGGCACTATTAAAACAACAAGTACTAGAACGAGTCTACGGTCGTCTCGCGACGGTCAGTCAAACACCAATCCATCACAGCACCTGTCTATGTATGTTGCGTAATATTTACCCGTGAATTGCTCAAACACAAATGATACAACACCAACTGATTGCTTAAGAAAACACTACCAGTCTAGTCTAGGATTGAACCTGTCTTAAATGGAAACTTAATTAGTCGGTGAATCAAACTGAAAAAAGAGCAGCCATATGTCAGGTGCACAAGCTGTCAATCACATTTGGTTGATAGAAATCGCAATATTAGTGTTGTCTAGAGGTGGCAAGCTTGTCAGTTGTCAATCAAGCATGATCATTACACAAAGCTACCACTACCTTGAGTCCATGACATGTAAGTTTTTTAAAAAAAATTGGAGAAGCTCACTCTAGCATCAGCATCCCGGTACATCGATCATATTTGATCTGTGGTTGTCTACATATGCAGAAAATCATAGTTGCTAAAACGAAGGATCTAGAAATTTATCAATCTTACAATAATTATTTTCTAATTATTAATTTAAATATACATGGTTATTACTTTACTCCTCCTAACGAGGGAATAACAATCAAATCAAGTAAATTCGATTTGAACAAACTCAGGGACGTTCAAGAACGGCTCTCCACTTTCTTGACGACGGAGGTCATTGACTTGAAATGAAAGTTTCACTCCACCGATATCGATTAATACATATTCAAATATTTGATTCAATTGTAATTCACTATGAATTGTAGTTTAATTGTAACTCTGTCGACAATACATGGACATTCTTTTGTAATTGATTTTGAGTTGTAATTCACTTATGTGTTATTTATTTGTAATCTGATTGCTTGATTTTGGAAGATATGACTAGTATTTCCCGAGACTAGCCGAAAACCAGAAATTCTTTTAGCTATACAAAAAACTATCACAGACAGTTTCTAACACAAAAACGTCTGCGATACGTAGACCATTACAGACGGTTTTTTAATTAGCCATCTATAATATGTTGGATATCACAGATGATTGTTTTTAAAAACCGTCTGTAATATGTAGACTATCATAGATGATTTTTTGTTTTAGCTGTTTGTGAAATATTGGATATCACAGATGGTTTGAGAGCTATATGTGTGATAACCATATGTTATCACTGATATAATAAATCAGACGATTTAAAAATCGTCTCTAATGAAAGTTACGAATGGTTTATGATGGTCTCATGCGTGGTTGTGTGTGCATGGGCGAGGCGAGTCTGGGCAAAAGGTTCCCGCCAGATGACTGACTGGGCCTTCCCGCGAAATTGTTGTTGTGAATCTTACCACATGGGATCATTCTTTGATTCCAGAATAAGGATTTTGGACTCTAGTCTGAAAAGTCATGTTAACCTGTCCTGCAAATGCCAATTTATTCTGCTGAATATTCTACAAATGGATACAGTACTTAATACACTTCTAGAAAAGCCTTTCGTGTGAGTCATCTAGAGACAGCTTTACCGATTGCTGTAAACTTTCATACTGTTTGCTTTTTGTTATTTGCTTTCTGCTGTCTTATAACTGAATTAAACTGTTCTCTTTTTGATTTAAAATCTAGATTCGTGAGGGTCTGCATTACAATCCCTACTTCCCTGGTGGCGCCATAGCCATGCCCAAGATGCTTATGGATGGAGCTATCGAGTATGAAGATGGTACTCTTGCAACTGAAGCCCAGGTAAGTCTTCTATCCTTTGTGGGGCCCTTTATGTTGTTGCCTTGTTGGGCTAGCACTGAAGCACGATTCTTTTCAAATTTCTACCGCAGATGGGTAAGGATGTCGTGTTATTCTTGTCGTGGGCAGCTGAGCCTGAGATGGAAGAGAGGAAACTGGTAACTACCTCACAGCTCACTTGTAGATTTATGTTACAACAACTTAGCTGGCCATTGTTCAGATGCTGATGTGCCTAATACCAACTTACTCTAATTTGTTCTAGATAGGGGTCAAATGGATCTTCCTACTGTCACTCGCTCTTCTTCAAGCCGCATACTACCGTCGCATGAGGTGGTCGGTCCTGAAGTCACGCAAGCTGGTCCTGGATGTTGTCAACTGAGGACTTTGTGTAGGACCGAAATGGCGACAGAGGGGGGTGAATGTCGCTCGCTTCAAAAACGCCTCCGAGAAATCGAACACTGATTTTTCAGAAAGAAGCAAAACGCAGCACCTCACAGAAAATTAAAATTAATTTCTCTGAATTTTGGAACGCATGCAACACTGAAACATTCAGCATGAATCAGAGATTAACCAGTAAAAATTTCAGCTCAAAATAACGCCGTTTGGACTGCATGCGGAAGGGAGGAAAACAGCACAAAAGAGGCAAACATGGTTACTTTCTTGTGCCATTCAACTAAAAGAAGAAGCATGCAGCAAACTCTCTGGACGCAAGGACTTTAACAGGACAAAAGAGATAAAGACTTCTTGCATCCAATCAAAGAGGAAGTGGTTGGGTGCTTCACGGCCAAAAAAAAAAAAAACATGCAAACTTTCTGGCCGAAACAATCAATGGATTGTACTACTACACAAACCTGCTACCCAAGAACCAAAATGAAACCAAACAATGCCGAACAGAAGTACTAGCTGGCCGAAATGAAAGTATTAAAGTAACTTCATGCTGTCGGCACTCAAAGGATCAAACAGAGAACATCATGGCAGCCGAACCCAAGAGAAACAAACCAGCTGAATACACAGAGCAAATCAGAGGACAGAACAAAACCAGGAGGAGCACAAACTCAAAGACTTCAACACAAGATTTCTTGAAAAAGATACGGAGACATATATGATTAAAATAGAGGAATAATTACATAGTTGTTCAGCTCATCTTTCTCTCTCAATCCTCAAGAACACCAAGAACTACATGGTTCTTGGGAGGAACACAACCCTATCTCATACACCCATTCTCTCAACCACTAAAGCACAAAGCAAAAGCCCTAAAACCCCTCACCAAGTCTTGCCAACAACCAGGAAATACCCTCCTATTTATAGCATTCCTTGATGGGTTTACACTTTGTTTTGCCCATTTTACCCCTCCATGCTTTGCCCGCTAACCCGCTTCCTTTTGCAGCCTCGCGCTTTTACCGAAACGCCCCTGCTGCACCTTCCGGGAAGCTTCCGCGTTCCTTGTCTCGCACGCCTCGCAACCACCTCGAGTCCACGTCGTCTTCGACACATCCTGACTGTTCTGACCTTAGCGCCACCTGCGCCTAGTCCAGTCCTCCGTGTCTCGCCACGACTCCACTCGACGTCCTGCAGCCATCACAGACAAAAACCACATCGCTGAAAGCATCTAGACCCCTAAAAAGGATTTTGGTAATTAATGAAATTAAGAGAATATGGAATATGGGACTAACGTGTTTTTATGAGTATGCGAAGGGATAGTCCACACACATGAGCGACAAGATGCAAGCCAAAGGACACGCGTGAAAATCAAATTGGCTCAAGACAAAGGTATGCTTAGAATAGGACCCCTTTTGAATTTTTACCGGTCTTAGGTGAATGGTGGAAGACCGGATTATAGGATAGATGATCGTACCATCAAGAGGGATCTTGGCTAAGTAGCTTGAATACTTATCTCATGTGCCAAATGGTTTTGTCCTAAAACTTGCATCCATTAAAGAAATCTAGCTTTCAAAAGAAATCTTGCTCTGTCTGGAAAAGCGGTAGTACCGCAGTTTTGAACGTCGGAACTACCGGAAAGCGGTAGTTCCGCAACCAAAATGCGGTAGTACCGGCCAGCGGAAGATCCGGTTTTGGAGCGGACCGATATTTCCAGAGAGCACCCTTGGCTCATTCCAAAATCTTGTGAGAACGGAAGTACCGGCCGTTTGAACGTCGGTACTACCGCTGCGAGCGGTAGTACCGCATCCTAAAGCGGTACTTCCGGACCTCGGAAGATCCGGAGGGAGAGCGGATCAACTTTTCCAGAGAGCACCCTCCGGATGAAGCCTGGATTCCTCTGGAGCGGAAGTACCGGCTATTTCAACGCCGGAACTACCGCTGCATGCGGTAGTTCCGCCACTCAGAGCGGTACTTCCGGAGTCCGGAAGATCCGACTTCAAAGCGGATGTATTTTTCCAGAGAGCGCCAAGTCTGGGACCCTTTGGAGTTTGGCTGAAGCGGTAGTACCGCGCCGACTTTGCGGAACTACCGGGTAGCGGTAGTACCGCAAATATCAACGGCGGTAGTACCGCGCCGCCGAATCCAACGGTCACTGCAGACGTCTGACATAGCCGTTCTGGCGCGAAGATTTGGTAGCGGTAGTACCGGTCTTTGGGAGCGGTAGTTCCGCTCGACCAGAAAATTTTCTGGAAGCTGAGTCAAACGGCTAGTTTTGGTTGGTGGAGGCTATAAATACCCCCACCACTGCTCAAGGGCTAAGGTTAGAGACTCATTGCATATTTCTCAAGCCCAAGTGCATTCATTTCACCTCAATTCTTTCTTTGCACATCAAAGTGAGGTGGTTGAGCATTTAGTGCTAGATTTCCCTTGCAAATCCATTTGGCACTAGAGTTGCATTCAAGTGAACACCGGGATTTATTACTCTTAGTGCTTGCCGGCACTTGGACGATCCGGTGGAAGTTGCCTCGGTGATCTTCTCAAGAAGATTGTGAGAAGACCCGGCAAATTGTGAAGGTTGGAGCTCACCTACCCGGAGTGGGGAAGAGCTACACTAGTGATCGAGGTGCTTGGCTCAATTCGTGGAGCCGGTCCGATACGCCCGGGCTTACCTCAACGTGGACTAGGGGAAACCGGCAAGTTTCCGAATACCACGGTAAAAACATCGGTTGTGTTTTTTGTCTCTTTAGCTCTTGTTCGTTTGCTTCATTGAGATCACTTATTTGTTTAGAGCTAAATTGTTGACTAGAATTGCATAGGATTAAATTGCTTTACATCATTGTCATTTAAATTGTGGAGAATTAATCAAGTAAACAAGAAAAGTTTAAAAACCTCCTATTCACCCCCCCTCTAGTCGGTATCCTTGATCCTACAAGTGGTATCAGAGCTTGGTCTCTCACTTTTAGACTTAACCGTCTAGAGAGATAAGGATGGCTAGTGAGGGGATTTCGGTAGGAAAGGCACCTCTATTTGATGGCTCAAATTATGCTTATTGGAAGATTAGAATGTCAATTTATTTAAAGGCCATGAGTCCTAATATTTGGAAAATCGTAAATGATGGTTACGTCATGCCACTTGATCCCGACAACCCAACGGAACAAGATGGGCGTAACACTCATTTAGATGCCCAAGCCATGAATGCTATTTTTGGGGCCTTAAACGCGGATGAATTCAATAGAGTGAGCAATCTTGAGACGGCTCACGCTATTTGGAATACCCTTTCGGAAATACACGAAGGGACATCCACGGTTAAGGAGGCAAAATTGCATCGGCTTAGGATTAAATATGAGACATTCATAATGTTGCCCCATGAGGACATCAATGAGATGTACACACGGCTCAACAACATTGTGAATGAGCTCAAAGGCCTTGGCACTAACCTCTCGGATCTTGATGTTGTGAGAAAGATGCTTAGGGCTCTACCGGAGAAGTACGAGATGTTGGTGACTCTCTTCCTCAACTCACCGGAATTGGCAAGAATGACGCCAACACAACTCTTGGGTAATCTAATTACCAATGAGTTGTACAAGAAGGACAAGGAGGAACTTTTGGAGCAATCCACCTCCAAAGGGAAGAAGATCACCGCCTTCAAGGCAAAGGCGGTGGCAAGTGAAGAGTCCGAAGATGAAGAAGAAGACTCCGAAGAAGAACTTGCCCTCCTTGTGAGAAGGATGAACAAGTTCATGAGAAGACGCTCAAATCGAGGAGGAGGCTATGATAAAGGAAAGAAGTGGCAATCATCCTCAAACAAAAACAAGTATAGCAACATCTGTTGCTATGAGTGCGATGAGAAGGGGCATATAGCTTCACAATGTCCCACAAAGAAGGATGACAAGGAGAAGTCATCCAAGAAGAAAGGCTATCATGCCAAGAAGAAGCTTTTCAAGAAGCTCCACAAAGACGGCAAAAATGAAGCCCACATTGGTGAGTGGGATTCCGATGAGGAATACTCCGACTCCGAATCTAGTGAGGATGAGTCTCCCAAAAAGAAGGGACTTGTCGGCATCGCCATCAAGGAAGCTCCATCGCTATTCTCCACCCCACATGTCTTATGGCAAAAGGGGAGAAGGTAAAAACTCTAGATGACGATGAACCCTCCTATGACGATTTGATGGACATGTTGGTAGAACTGAATGAATTTCTTGGAAAAGAAAAGTCAAAATTCAAGGTTTTGAAAAGGGAGCACATAGCTCTTCAAAAAACCTATGAGGAGCTAAAGGAAGCTCATGACTTGCATACAAATAAGTCTAGTATGAGTATTGGCATATCTTGCAATATTTTGAATGAGATGCCTAGTGTAGAGAAAGTAACATCTAGCATGTCTAGCTCTTGTGATGACTTACTTTCTATGCCATGTGCTTCTAAGATTGATTCATCTAATGCTTTGTCTCATGTTCATGATGATATGCTAGTAGATGAAAACCAAAATTTAAAGGAACAAGTTCTAAAATTGAATAAAAGTTTGGAAAGAGCATACAAGGGAAAAGACACCCTTGATAAATTGTTAAATACCCAAAGATGCTCTTTCAATAAGGAAGGACTTGGATACATTCCCAAGAAAGGTAAGAAACCGATATCCAAACCTCCAAGGTTTGTAAATGAGAATGGTAAGTATTGTACAAAATGCCGGAATGTAGGACATATGGTAAATGATTGTTCTAGAAATAGTATGCATTCCATTGGCTTGTATAATTCTTGTTATATGCTTAAAAAATCTAAAAATGGAAAAATTATTGCTCATTTCATTGGTACCTCGATTTTGGGTGCAAAGAAGAAATCCATTTGGGTACCCAAAACCTTGGTCACTAACCTCCAAGGACCCAAACAAATTTGGGTACCTAAAAGAACTTGATCTTCTTTTGTAGGTGAACTACAAAACCGGTGGAAGGCATTGGGTGTTGGATAGCGGTTGCACTCAACACATGACCGGAGACCGGAAGATGTTCACCACATTTGAGAGTGGAAGCAATGACAAGATCACCTTTGGAGACAATAGCAAAGGAAAGGTATTGGGATTGGGTAAAATCGCTATCTCAAACGATCTTTCAATTTCAAATGTATCACTAGTTGAAACATTAAACTTCAATTTGCTATCCGTTGCTCAACTATGTGATCTAGGCCTAAAATGCTCATTCTCAAAAGAAAGTGTTGTAATCTCAAAAGATAACAATAATGAACTAGTCTTCAAAGGCTTTAGATTTGGGAATCTCTATTTGGTAGATTTTTCTTCAAATGAATCTTGTTTAAAAACTTGTTTAATTGCAAAAACTTCTTTGGGTTGGTTGTGGCATAGAAGGTTAGGTCGTGTGGGTATGGTACAACTTAAAAAGCTTTTCAAACATGATCTAGTGATTGGCTTGAAAGATGTGAAGTTTGAGAAAAATCGACTTTGTAGTGCTTGTCAAGCCGGAAAACAAGTCGCTTGTTCTCACCCTTCCAAAAGTATCATGTCAACCTCTAGGCCATTGGAGCTCTTACACATGGATTTGTTTGGGCCAACAACCTATAAGAGCATCGGAGGAAATAGCTATTGTTTAGTCATTGTGGATGATCACTCTAGATACACATGGGTCTTCTTCCTAAATGACAAAAGTGAAACCTCCGGAATTTTCAAAAGTTTTTCAAAAAGGGCCCAAAATGAATTTGATTTTAAAATAAAGAAAATTAGAAGTGACAATGGTTCCGAGTTCAAGAACACGAAAGTTGAAGATTTTTGTGATGAACTTGGAATAAAGCACGAACTTTCCACAACCTACACTCCGGAGCAAAATGGAGTTGTAGAAAGGAAAAATCGCACATTGATTGAAATGGCTAGGACAATGCTTGATGAATATAATACTTCCGACAAATTTTGGGCGGAAGCCATCAACACCGCTTGTCATGCCATAAATCGCCTTTATTTACATCGACTTTTGAAAAAGACTTCCTATGAGCTTCTTGTTGGAAGAAAACCGAACATCTCTTACTTTAGAGTATTTGGTTGCAAATGCTATATTCTAAGAAAAGGTGTTCGGCTCTCTAAATTTCAAAGTCGTTGTGATGAAGGTTTCCTATTAGGTTATTCTTCAAATAGCAAAGCATATAGAGTTTATAACAAAAATTTGGGGTTGGTTGTAGAATCATGTGATGTACAATTTGATGAAACTAACGGCTCTCAAGAAGAGCAAGAAAACTTGGATGATGTAGGTGATGAAGGCTTGCGCAAAGCTATGGAAAATATGCAAATTGGAGACATCAAGCCAAAAGAAGATCCATCTTCACCAAGCTCATCAAGACAAGTAGTGCCACCCACATCGTCTACTTCAAGTGATATTCAAGTTGTTGAAGATGAACAAAAGGATCAACAACAAAATAACATCAAGATTCACAATGCAATAGCCAAGGATCATCCAATAGATCAAATATTGGGTGACGTGAGTAAGGGTGTTCAAACTCGCTCTAGAGTAGCTTCATTTTGTGAACATTACTCTTTTGTTTCTTCTCTTGAGCCTAAGCTTGTAGATGAAGCTCTAGATGATCCGGATTGGGTAAATGCCATGCACGAAGAATTGAATAACTTTGCGCAAAATGAAGTATGGACCTTGGTGGAAAGACCCGAAGAACATAATGTGATTGGCACCAAATGGGTCTTCCGGAACAAACAAGATGAAAACGGGGTTGTGGTAAGAAACAAAGCAAGGTTAGTAGCTCAAGGCTATACTCAAGTCGAAGGGTTAGATTATGATGAGACATTTGCACCCGTTGCTAGACTTGAGTCAATTAGAATCTTGCTTGCTTTTGCATCTAGCTTTGATATTAAATTATTTCAAATGGATGTTAAAAGTGCCTTCTTAAATGGAACAATCTCCGAACTTGTATTTGTTGAACAACCTCCGGGGTTCGAAAATCCTAAATGTCCTAATCATGTCTATAAACTTTCAAAGGCTTTGTATGGCTTAAAACAAGCTCCTAGAGCTTGGTATGAACGCCTTAGAAATTTCCTTGTCTCAAAAGGATTTAAAATTGGTAAGGTAGATACAACTCTATTCACAAAAATCATTGGTGATGATTTCTTTGTATGCCAAATTTATGTTGATGACATTATATTTGGCTCAACTAACCAAGATTTTTGCGAAGAATTTGGTAATATGATGTCTAGGGAGTTTGAGATGTCCATGATAGGAGAATTAAGCTATTTTCTTGGACTTCAAATCAAGCAACGCAAAGATGGGACATTCATAAGCCAAACAAAGTACATTAAAGATCTTTTCAAGAAGTTTGGCATGGAAGATGCAAAACCCATCAAAACACCAATGGCAACCAATGGGCATCTAGACCTCGACGAAGGAGGTAAGTCGGTAGATTTAAAACTCTATAGATCCATGATTGGTAGCTTGCTTTATCTTACCGCATCTAGGCCCGATATCATGTTTAGTGTATGCATGTGTGCTCGCTTTCAAGCCTCACCAAAAGAGTGTCATTTAAAGGCCGTGAAGAGAATCTTGAGATATTTAAAACATTCCCCAAACATAGGACTTTGGTATCCTAAAGGTGCTAAATTCGATCTAATTGGATATTCAGATTCCGATTATGCGGGTTGCAAAGTGGATAGAAAAAGCACATCGGGAAGTTGTCAATTTCTAGGTAGATCCTTAGTGTCTTGGTCCTCAAAGAAACAAAACTCCGTAGCACTCTCAACCGCTGAAGCCGAATATATTTCCGCCGGGAGTTGTTGTGCTCAATTATTATGGATGAGGCAAACATTGTTGGATTATGGAATGAACTTTGATAAAGTGCCTTTATTGTGTGACAATGAAAGTGCCGTAAAAATATCCAATAACCCAGTCCAACACTCAAGAACCAAGCATATAGATATACGCCACCACTTCTTGAGGGACCATGTTAGCAAGGGAGATATTTGCATTAGCCACATCCGGACCGAAGACCAATTAGCGGATATCTTCACCAAGCCTTTAGATGAAAACCGTTTTTGTAAGCTTAGGAGTGAATTAAATGTCTTGGATTACTCGAATATTGCATAAATTCATGGCAAATTTAAATGCATACTTATTTGAGGAAGCTTGAAAGGTTGTTTGTACCTTTACTCTTGTGTAAAAGTATTTGTTTTTCAAAAGAGAGAAGCAATTATATAAAATATAATTCTTCGCTCAGATTAATGCATAATGATCCTTATTGACTTTAGTTGAATGCAAAAAACTAGGGATCATTTGCATCTATGTTCTTAAAATTAAAATTCGGAGAAGTCCCAGAAAATTCGGAACTACCGCTGTCTCCTGCGGTACTTCCGGGAAGCGGTACTTCCGGTCGAGGAAGCGGTACTACCGGACCTGCATTTAAGGGGGAGCAACCGCCCGAACCCCAGGGTTCCCTCTGTTGGCCCCCACCTTGGACCCTCTCTCCGGTAGTTCCTCTCCATTTCCGCCCGAGCCCGTACTCCTCTCCTCGTTCTCTCTCTCCCACCAAAAATCCTCCAAATCGCCTCTCAGACCTTCATATCTAGTGGCATTTTCTTCGATTCCTTGCAGCAAATCCTTTCCCCAGGGTTCAACTCCTTCGATTGCTAAGGTATTTCGGATCGAAACCTCTTTTGATCTTCATTTTCTTGAACCCTAGGTCATGCTTAGGTTAAATCGAAATATAGTTGTTTTTGCCAAATATTTCTAGGGAAATTGAGCATATTTGGTGTTCAGGGGTATATACAAACCCATTCCATGGATTCACTCCAATAAAACACCAAAGATTCATTCACATTTCCAAAAACCCTAGAATCAGCCAGAAAGCGGAACTACCGCTCGACGGTTGCGGTACTACCGGCCCAGAACGGCGGTACTACCGTTTTAACTGACATTTTGGCAAATTCAATTTGTTTCTTTTTGAATCTAATTTGGCCATATTCCCTCTATCTCATAATCCATTCTTCTTGTGCCTAGATGCCTAGAACAAGAGCGGCTTCCAAAAAGTCCTATGCCTCAGGGAGTTCCTCAAGCCCTCGTGCTCTTCCATCCCCCGAGGTGACTCAAAAGGCAGCCCAGGACAGAGGGAAAGGACCTGCATCAGCCCATGAGTCTGACTCCGGATCTGAAACCGAGACTGAGCATCCTATCCCTCCAAGCTCTCCCATGGAATCTTCTGAAGAAGATATAGCTGGAAGGGAGTGTCTTGAGATTGATCTGAAGAAGATCTCGCCTGATGAGTATGCTCGCCTGCGTCACACCAACCAGTATGCGTTTCCATCAAACTCAATCAATCCACAATTCCATACTAAGTTCCAGGAGAAGATATTTGATGAGATGTATGGACCAGATCGCCAGTTTGCAGATCATAAATATATTAACTGGGATCACATTGATGATATTGACAAGTATGATGGGACTTTCCGGTTATTCCAGACAGTCGGTCTCAATCAGCTCGTAGCACTAGGACGTGACTACAATGAGACCTTCATCCGGCAGTTTTATGCTACAGTGCATATCTCTCCCGACCTTCAGAACATGACTTGGATGACAGTATGTACCAGATATGAGGCCACCAAGCATGACTTTGAGGTTGTCTTAAGGGCAGAACTAAGTGCTTATGAGAAGGTTTATGACAAACCTGCTCTCAGTCTGGATGCCATATATCCCTACTATGACACTGCAGGAAAATTTACACTTGGCAAGAATGTTGGACTTCAACCCATTCCCAGCTTGATCAATCGCATCATCAATCATACCATTCTTCCAAAAGGTGGTAACTATGATGCCATTCGAGGACATGTCTGGAACATCATAGACTATATTATGAAGGGGCAGAAGTTCGATGTAGTGGATGTCATCATAAGGGAGATAGTTGCCTCCAAAAATGATCGCTACAAGCGCATTAACTATGCACCCTACATCATGGCCTTGATTGATTCTAAGTTTCTCTATCGTGGAGGTCGCGGTGGTGTGCATAAGCCATACAAGCCAAGATCGGAGCCTCCCATTCCCACTGTTTTTCGCGCTAGCCGGACGACAGCTTCAGGAGCAGGTTCAGCAGCAGCAGCAGGAGCAGCAGCTCAGTCACAGGAGCCTGGCCAGCCCACTCTCCAGCAGATCTATTCTACCATGATTGAGGGCTTCTCTACTCTCAACTCTAGGATGGATAGGATGGATGAGCGTCTCGACTCCATTGACAGCAGTTTGACCTCGTTAGATGGTCGGGTTGCAGATCTTGAGCGCTCACCCTCGCCTCGTCGCTATGGTCGTCGCCGTAAAGCTGCTCATGATCCTCCGCAGCCCTCTCAGAATTGATCTTTTTTTTGGTACTTGATGCCAAAGGGGGAGAATATTTTGGGAGTTTACTTATGATATTTGGACCTATGGGACTATGTTTTTAATTATCTATGGATGGTTGTAATGAACTTATGTTTGGTGCTTGGATGTAATGAACCTTATGGTCATGAGTTGATGATATTACTTAGTTGTCTATCTCTCATTGAATAACTTTGTCTTGTGCATCTTGTATAAAATATCGTAATCTTTATCTATGCACATGTTTAGGGGGAGTCATATTCCCTCTTGGACTCTAAAATGAAAATAGTTTTTTTTAAATAAATCTTATTGCATAAGAACTACACTCTCATTTAGAGTTCACATAGAATATACAATTTGTTGTCTAACAATTTGATATATTCAAATCTTTCATCTCTCAAAATTTGGGTTGTCATCAATTACCAAAAAGGGGGAGATTGAAAGCATCTAGACCCCTAAAAAGGATTTTGGTAATTAATGAAATTAAGAGAATATGGAATATGGGACTAACGTGTTTTTATGAGTATGCGAAGGGATAGTCCACACACATGAGCGACAAGATGCAAGCCAAAGGACACGCGTGAAAATCAAATTGGCTCAAGACAAAGGTATGCTTAGAATAGGACCCCTTTTGAATTTTTACCGGTCTTAGGTGAATGGTGGAAGACCGGATTATAGGATAGATGATCGTACCATCAAGAGGGATCTTGGCTAAGTAGCTTGAATACTTATCTCATGTGCCAAATGGTTTTGTCCTAAAACTTGCATCCATTAAAGAAATCTAGCTTTCAAAAGAAATCTTGCTCTGTCTGGAAAAGCGGTAGTACCGCAGTTTTGAACGTCGGAACTACCGGAAAGCGGTAGTTCCGCAACCAAAATGCGGTAGTACCGGCCAGCGGAAGATCCGGTTTTGGAGCGGACCGATATTTCCAGAGAGCACCCTTGGCTCATTCCAAAATCTTGTGAGAACGGAAGTACCGGCCGTTTGAACGTCGGTACTACCGCTGCGAGCGGTAGTACCGCATCCTAAAGCGGTACTTCCGGACCTCGGAAGATCCGGAGGGAGAGCGGATCAACTTTTCCAGAGAGCACCCTCCGGATGAAGCCTGGATTCCTCTGGAGCAGAAGTACCGGCTATTTCAACGCCGGAACTACCGCTGCATGCGGTAGTTCCGCCACTCAGAGCGGTACTTCCGGAGTCCGGAAGATCCGACTTCAAAGCGGATGTATTTTTCTAGAGAGCGCCAAGTCTGGGACCCTTTGGAGTTTGGCTGAAGCGGTAGTACCGCGCCGACTTTGCGGAACTACCGGGTAGCGGTAGTACCGCAAATATCAACGGCGGTAGTACCGCGCCGCCGAATCCAACGGTCACTGCAGACGTCTGACATAGCCGTTCTGGCGCGAAGATTTGGTAGCGGTAGTACCGGTCTTTGGGAGCGGTAGTTCCGCTCGACCAGAAAATTTTCTGGAAGCTGAGTCAAACGGCTAGTTTTGGTTGGTGGAGGCTATAAATACCCCCACCACTGCTCAAGGGCTAAGGTTAGAGACTCATTGCATATTTCTCAAGCCCAAGTGCATTCATTTCACCTCAATTCTTTCTTTGCACATCAAAGTGAGGTGGTTGAGCATTTAGTGCTAGATTTCCCTTGCAAATCCATTTGGCACTAGAGTTGCATTCAAGTGAACACCGGGATTTATTACTCTTAGTGCTTGCCGGCACTTGGACGATCCGGTGGAAGTTGCCTCGGTGATCTTCTCAAGAAGATTGTGAGAAGACCCGGCAAATTGTGAAGGTTGGAGCTCACCTACCCGGAGTGGGGAAGAGCTACACTAGTGATCGAGGTGCTTGGCTCAATTCGTGGAGCCGGTCCGATACGTCCGGGCTTACCTCAACGTGGACTAGGGGAAACCGGCAAGTTTCCGAATACCACGGTAAAAACATCGGTTGTGTTTTTTGTCTCTTTAGCTCTTGTTCGTTTGCTTCATTGAGATCACTTATTTGTTTAGAGCTAAATTGTTGACTAGAATTGCATAGGATTAAATTGCTTTACATCATTGTCATTTAAATTGTGGAGAATTAATCAAGTAAACAAGAAAAGTTTAAAAACCTCCTATTCACCCCCCCTCTAGTCGGTATCCTTGATCCTACAATCGCATAGCACGGCACAAAGCATATAAACATGATTAGTACCAACAAATCCTACTCAAGCGAGAAATGGCCCAAGTGACCAACCGGGAAGACGACCATGCGTCAAATCTGTCTAATCATAACCCGACCTCGCCGAATGCCAACCTGGCACGAAACACTCAAACCAAATTCACATAAACCAAACCACGTGTCAATTACTCATCACCAACATGGGATTTAGACCACATGATCTCTCAATCTCCCCCTTGATGAGTATATTGACAAACCCCGAAAAACAGGAGTTTGTTTGAAATGAAAAAGAGTCAAACATGGTCCAAAGAAGCTAATGACCATGTCGACAGAAGGAACACTAGAGCAACAACTGAAAGAGCAAATTGTTCTCCAAAGCTCTAAAAAGCTCCCAAATGACTTTTTCTCCTCTATTCTCCCCCTTTTGGCAATAAACACATCAAGAATGCAAAGGCGAGAATATGATCACAAGGATGGATGAAATATGGCTGAAGTTTGATTATTTCTAAGCATTTTGAGCCATGAGAATTATCCATAATGACCATAATGAAATACACCAAGCCATAACTCTATAAGAAGCTATCTAGATCATGACATGACATGTATAAGCTAGCTAGAACACATAGATGACAATTTGAAATATAGTACATTAAGTGAGAATGTCAAGTCATCAAGAAGTAAAGTCTAACTAGAGGTATCGAAGGATGATGCCGGCCATGTCAAGTAAGCTAAGCGGAACCAAGAAGCTAATATTGAGACCAACTAGAGTGCTATGCTCAAGAATGAAACATTGGCGCAAGTACTTGGTTCTTTTT
Source organism: Dendrocalamus latiflorus (assembly GCA_017311315.1). Taxonomy (NCBI): domain Eukaryota; kingdom Viridiplantae; phylum Streptophyta; class Magnoliopsida; order Poales; family Poaceae; genus Dendrocalamus; species Dendrocalamus latiflorus. Next base: position 5,995,155 of record CM029670.1, on the reverse strand, counting down.
GTAGATTAAACAAATTGAGCACATGAAACATTGTCTTTTTAAAGCTCATGGTTGTTTCCAACCCAATTTTTTATGTGCTAGATCTCAAGCCTTATGCGACTACTTCAAGCGAGAAGCTTAAGAAGATAGTCTAGGTCATCCAAAACTCCCCTGAGTTCATGCCTAGTGCAATGGCAAGCCGTCTCATGAGAAAGAATTGGTGAAATCAGTTTTTTTGCACAAAAGAGATTTTTTTTGTGCTAGATCTCAAGCCTTATGCGACTACTCCAAGCGAGAAGCTTAAGAAGATAGTCTAGGTCATCCAAAACTCCCCCTGAGTTCATGCCTAGTGCAATGGCAAGCCGTCTCATGAGAAAGAATTGGTGAAATCAGTTTTTTCGCACAAAAGAGATCTTTTTGCTTTGTAAACATGTTGTACTACCTCATGCTACATCAAGAGACTAAAATAGCTCAATCTAAGGCTCAATAAAAGATTCAACGCTCAGCTAAGCCTAGTTGACATGGCATGAATCATAAAGAGATAGCTCCAGAAAGACTAAACTCAAATACTAGCATGACAAGTTTTACTTCAAGTTTGGCAATTTTAATTAACTTATCATGGTAAAAGCTAGTCTACACATATGAAGTCATGATCAATCTAGCATATACAGCACAAGACATGGCAAGGTGTAAAGCATTGAAGCATGTCATAACAGGATAATAATCAAGGCTCAATGCAGATTGATTATAATGCTAGAATGTTGAAAATGCAAGAAAGTCCAGCTCCCCCTCAACATTAGATGCAACTTTTAGTTCAAGTTGAGTCATGTCAAAATTAAGCTTCAGAAGCTCCCAAATGAACTCCCCCTGAACCAAAGCAATAAAATCGAGAAGTTGGCAAAGAAAACCAAACAGGCAGTCCTTAAAGCATAGAAAAGATATAGAAGCAACTATGGCTTAAACTGACTCTCATCTACCCCAAATGACTCCAAGACTAACAGCTGATCGTCGAACACACACTAGAGAGCAAACACGTACCCTGTCTACCCGAGGGTGGCCCAACCCTCGCTAGAACCTACAAGAAGTGAGTGAGCTCAACCTAGTGAGATAAAAAATAGCTAATCCTGGAAGCACAAGATGAGAGTAAGAAGTCTAAGCAACTCAACACAAGAAACACTCTAACCTATGCTAGAAGGACTTAACCCAATGCACCCGCAAATGCAATGCAACAGAAATGAGACAGAAGCATAATTAATATAATAAAGCAGTAAAGCCCAAGCTCCCCCTCACTACAGTCCGTAAGGACAAACCACCCCAAGCTCTCCCCGCAGAGCTGAAAACCTCGAACTGTCCAAAGGCTTGGTGAATATGTCAGCCAACTGGTGGTCACTCTCCACAAACTGGAGCACTATGTCACCCTTCTCTACATGGTCTCTAAGGAAGTGAAAGCGAATATCAATATGCTTGGTCCGAGAGTGTTGCACTGGGTTCTTAGCAATGTTAATCGCAGAAGTGTTATCACAAAAGAGTGGAACACTGTCTATCGCTAACCCAAAGTCCCGCAGGGTCGAGACCATCCAAAGCACCTGGCTGCAACAACTGGCAGCAGCAACGTACTCGGCCTCTGCAGTGGACTGTGCAACACCGGACTGCTTCCTCGAAGACCAAGAAACGAGAGAAGTGCCAATGAATTGGCAAGTGCCAGAAGTGCTCTTTCTATCTATCCTACAGCCAACAAAGTCTGCATCCGAGAAGGCTCTCAAGGAAAGACAGGATGAGGAAGAGTACCAGATGCCATAGTCAATGGTAGCTCGAAGGTACCGAAAGATGCGCTTCACCGCCTGGCGGTGAGATACGCGAGGAGAAGCCTGAAAACGGGCACACAGACACACAGAGAAGTGTATGTCTGGTCTCGAGGCAGTGAGGTAAAGAAGGGAGCCGATCATACTTCTGAACTCTTTCTGATCAACTGGCTCGCCGTCCTCATCTGGGTCAAGATAGGCTGTAGAAGCCATGAGAGTTGACACAGGCTTACCATCACTCATGTCGAAGCGTCTCAGGAGGTCACGAGTGTACTTTCCCTGATGAAGAAATGTACCCTCCCGAGTCTGCTTGATTTGGAAGCCAAGGAAGAAGGTCAACTCGCCCATCATACTCATCTCAAACTCGGTGCTCATGACATCCGAGAACTGTGAAACCAGAGTATGGGAAGAGCCGCCAAAGATGATGTCATCGACATAGATCTGGACGAGCAGAAGGTCATTGCCATGACGGCGGATGAACAAGGTCTTATCTACTTTACCCATGTCAAACCCATGACTCAACAAGTAGGACTTAAGCCTCTCATACCAAGCTCTGGGGGCCTGCTTAAGTCCATACAACGCATTGGAAAGCTTGAAGACATGGTGTGGGTATTTGGTGTTCTCGAAACCTGGAGGCTGTCTGACGTAAACTTCTTCCTCAATGACTCCATTAAGGAAGGCACTCTTGACGTCCATCTGGTAGAGCTTGAAACCCTTAGAAGCTGCAAAGGCAAGCAGGATTCTAATGGCCTCAAGTCGAGCTACAGGGGCAAAGGTCTCCTCGAAGTCTAGACCCTCAACCTGGGAAAACCCCTGAGCTACCAGTCTAGCCTTGTTTCGAATAACCACTCCATCCTCGCTCTGCTTGTTCTTAAACACCCACTTAGTCCCAATAATATTGTGACCTCGCGGGGGCTCGACAAGCGACCAGACCTTGTTCCTCTCGAAATTTTCTAACTCCTCATGCATGGCATTGACCCAAGACTCATCGGAAAGAGCATGAGAAACATCTTTGGGCTCAAAGGAGGCAATGAAAGCAGAATGGAGATAGAATTGAGATAAGCCAGATTTTGAGCGGGTAACACGCTCGAAGAGGCCTCCAATCATCTGCTCTGAAGGATGCCTTTTCTGGATATGTCGGGGAGGTCCAGGATGAGATGAAGAAGTGGCCTCTACCTCGTGAGCTGATGAGGTAGGAACAGAGCCACTAGCTCCAGAGGAAGCAGTAGGCAAAGGCTGATCACCTCGAGGTGCCGTGGAGGAAGGCATCTCAAGGGGAGGATGAGGAGCTGGATCAGGTAAACAATCATCGTCTCCATCGTCCTCATCATCCACAAAGATGGTCTCGGACTGCTCTAAAGAACCTGAGATATCGGGCCTAGTCCCCGGACTGGCCTCATCGAAGGTCACCTCACAGGTCTCTACCATTTTACTAGATTCGCAGTTCCAAACCCTATAAGCCCGCGAAGAAGGCGAGTAACCTAGAAAGATACCATCACAAGAACGTGACTCGAACTTGTCTAGGTTCCCGGACTTCAGAATAAAGCATTTGCAACCAAAAACACGAAAATGAGAGACGCTGGGCTTTCGCCCGTATATCAACTCATAAGAAGTGCGGTGCAAGTGTGCCCGAAGAAAAACTCGATTCGAAACATGGCACGCGGTCGCAATAGCCTCAGCCCAAAACTTCCGCGGTGTAGAGTACTCATCAAGCATTGTCCTGGCCATCTCGACCAAGGTATGGTTCTTCCTCTCCACAACGCCATTCTGCTGAGGGACGTATGGAGAAGAGAACTGGTGCTCTACACCTGTCTCACCACAGAAACTCTCGAAGTAGGAATTCTTGAACTCCGTGCCATTGTCACTGCGGATCGCTCGTAAGGCACCCGGGAGCTCAACAGAAAGCCTACCGAAAAGATCTCGGAAATGTGAAAATGTCTCATCCTTCGAGGCTAAGAAAAACACCCAAGAACACCTCGAGAAGTCATCGACCACGACAAGAACATACCACTTCCCCCCTGCTGACTGCACTCGAGCTGGTCCCACTGTATCCATGTGGAGCAGCTGTCCCGGTGCATCGGTCATAGTAACTGTGACCGGAGGGTGAGAAGCGGCAACCATCTTGCCGTGCCGGCATGGAGCACAAACTAGATCTTTGACCATCTTGAGTTTCGGCAAACCACGAATAAGATCGTGGCCGCTAACTCGAGTCAAATGGTCAAACCCAATACGACCAAGTCTCCTATGCCAGAAAGAAAGATCGCGGGACTCAGAAGCAACTAAACACCTGAGAGGATCACCAGAAGACTCAGAGAAATCAGCACGAAAGATCCTCCCAACACGAGAAATCCCGCAAACTAGACTACCCGAAGAATCAAGAATTTTACAATTGTTTTTCTTGAAGCTCACCTCGAAACCGTCATCGGTAAGCTGAGAAACGGAAAGCAAGTTGTACTGCAGCTTACTAACCAAGGCTACATCTTTCAAAATGAAAGAGTCATTAATGCGCACTGTACCTTTGGCGATGACGCGCCCAGATGAAGCATCTCCGAAGGTGATCGTCTCATCACCTGGAGCACGGGTAAGGGAAGAAAACCAACGAGAATCTCTGGTCATGTGTCGTGAACACCCGGAGTCTACGAGCCAAACCTTTCCCTTCCCTGCCCGGCGAACCTGAGTCAAACAGAGAGTAAAGTCTCAGTACTGGGGTAAATCAAGAGTGATTTTGGCACCCAATACTGAACAACACGTCGAGCAGATGAAGTAGTCAAGCACGACTGACCTCTATCTACCCTACGCTCTCTGTCACTCACAGCAGAAGGTCTGTGAGCAGACCTGAAGCTGTTGCGGGGTCCGACTGCTACGGGAGAGCGAGTCGGAACACCGGCAACACGCTAAACACGCCGCGGGTAACTGTCTCGACGGGGGAAACGAGATGTACCCTCAGGACGGCGGAAGTCATGACCAGGAGCAGCATGAGGATGAAAAACAGAAGACTCAGAAAAACCAAGTCCTCGATGCTGCCCAAACCCATCAACAGCAGTAAACCTAGACCTCGTGCTGGTCCTAGGTGCACTCAGGATCTGGGGCTGACCCTGAATAAGCCTAGGAGACTCAACACGGTCTCTACGCGCGATCTTGGCGCGCCTGAAGCATCGATCAACCGTGTGTCCATCCTTCTGACAGATGGTGCAGTGATACTTCATCCTCTGAGAGGTAGAAGTAGCACGGTCAGGCTTCACCTTCTGAGAGGCCGAAGCAGCAGGTGCAATCACCTTGCTGTCAGAAATCCCCTGGACATAGCCCGCTGACTTAAATTGGACTTTCTCGGTCCTGTGCTCGGTTTCGATCACACCTGGTGCTATGGGTCTGAGCACAGCAGGTGGATGCTTCCTCATATCCTCATAATAGTCATATCCTAGACCCTGATTAAATCTGCAAATCTTGGACTGGTCTAGAATAAGATTAAGCTTCTTCTTGCCGCCTACAAATCTCTCGAGAGTGTTCATAAGGTACTGACACTCCCAAAAGAGAGAGGTGCAAGAAGAGCAGGGAGAAGAGGAGACAGCAGAAGGTAAGGAAGCAGAAGAAGAACCAACAGCAGAGGGAAGAATGGCTTGTGCACGCATAGCCCACTCTGAATGGGCAGTCCTACTGCTAACCAGTTGGTTCACGTTCCTAGGCGTCTCCACCTTACCCTGGGGCTTCTCCCCCTTCTCAGCACAAACAGTACAAGCAGTTGGTGCCTTCACTAGTTGATCCTTAATTAGCTTCACACATTTGTCATTCAAGGCAACGAGTTCAAGTTTTAGTTTATCACAGCTAATGCAAGGTGAGCTAACAGGATCCTTAGTCGCGAATTGAGCCATTTTCTTATTAGTGTCAATCATTTCTTGAAACTGTTTTGAGACAGATTCAAGTTCAGCAGTTAATCTAGGACAATTCAAACATGAATCAATGGGCTCAAGCAATGAAGCACGCAACTCAGCAATCTTGTGATCTGCCCGTTTTAGGTTCATCTTTAAATTATTGCAATTTTCACAAGACTCGGGCAGATCAAGGAGCATGGCATAAGGTCCTCTAGCAGCAATGTCCTTAACCTCACATGAGGTGGGAGAAGTAGTCTCATCAGTAGTAAGTAGGGTAACAGCCATCCTACTCAACTCTAACTCAGCAAGCAGACTAACATTCTCCACCATAATAGAATCAAGCTCAGAGAACACACTATCATGCGAGGTCCTTAATTTCTCCATATCAACCAGCAAAGCAGAGCATGTATCACAGTCGTCACGGGAGGGAGCAGATGTAAGTGAAGTAAGCTCCCGTGACAGTCTATCTACTTCCTTCTCCAACTCGCTACATCTAGCTCTAGATCTAGCATGAAATCCTCCTAGCTTAAGGAAAGCTTCATTAAGTTGGTCATAGGAGGGACATACCTCGTCCGAGTCGGAGTACAGCTCGCTATCGCTGAGTTCGCCCTCGAGGGCCATGAAGCACATGCCGGAGAAGTCGTCGTCGCTCTTGGGATCTTGGTCACCCGTCCCGTCGTCGTCGCTCCATCCCTCCACCTCGCTGAGGTCGAGGTCGTCGAACGCGGTGAGGACGCGGTGGAACAGCTTCTTGGCCTTCCCGAAGTCGCGGAACTTCTTCTTGCCTTGAGCAGGTGCTGAGGGCTTTGTGTTGCGGTTCTTGTCGATGTAGTCGTTCTTGCCCGAACCGCCGTAGTCGCCTTTGCCCTTTCCCAGCTTGGGGCAGTTTGCTCGGATGTGGTTGGGGCCACCACACTCGAAGCAAATCACGGGCCCTCCTCTCTTTCTGTCCCTCCTCCCCTTGTAAGCATGGGAGAATCTTCGAGCAAGGAGGGCTAGCTACTCATCTGCAAGCTGCTCTAACTGATCATCAGTTATGTCACAGAGAGCAGCAAGGGAGAATCCGCAAGTAGACTCAGAAGAACCGGAAGCCAACGTGGGATCGGTGACTAGGGCCATCGACTGTGAATTCGACTTGCGAGAGACAATGTCAATCTCGTGAGTCTTGAGGCGCGAGTACAGTGCATCAAGAGTCAAAGTCGAGAGGTCCGTGGTGTCCTTGATGGTAGTCACCTTCATCTCCCAAACACGAAGGTCGAGTGCAGCGAGCATCTGTCGAGCGTTATCCGAGTCGGGGTATGCGAGACCGACCGCTCGGAGGTTGCTCAGAATCTTATGAAAACGCGCAAAACACTCATCCAAAGACTCACCAGCAAGCATCTCAAATTTGTTGTAGTCACGCTTGAACTGGTCCTGTCTCACCGTCTTAATCTGGGTGGTGCCCTCATGGTATGCATCGAGGGTCTCCCAGATATCGAAGGCGGATGAAAGATGAGATATGCGGTCAAACTCGCTACGACTCAGGCCCTGGATAATGATGTTCCTTGCCTTAGCGTTCGCCTCAACATCATGCATATTTCCAGCATTGATGTTCTCATCGGCAGGAACAACAAACCGGACCTTGACCTTGCGCCAGATGGCGTACCCCTGAGCCTGGATGTATGTCTCCATTCGGCTCTTTCAGAAGGGGTAATCCATGCCATCGAAAACGGGCGGCTTGGTCGAGTACTTGTCCGTCGCCATGGCTCTTGAGACCGGTTAAGATCTATTGATTAGAGCTAACCGGCTCTGATACCAATTGTAGGACCGAAATGGCGACAGAGGGGGGGTGAATGTCGCTCGCTTCAAAAACGCCCCCGAGAAATCGAACACTGATTTTTCAGAAAGAAGCAAAACGCAGCACCTCACAGAAAATTAAAATTAATTTCTCTGAATTTTGGAACGCATGCAACACTGAAACATTCAGCATAAATCAGAGATTAACCAGTAAAAATTTCATCTCAAAATAACGACGTTTGGACTGCATGCGGAAGGGAGGAAAACAGCACAAAAGAGGCAAACATGGTTACTTTCTTGTGCCATTCAACTAAAAGAAGAAGCATGCAGCAAACTCTCTGGCCGCAAGGACTTTAACAGGACAAAAGAGATAAAGACTTCTTGCATCCAATCAAAGAGGAAGTGGTTGGGTGCTTCACGGCCAAAAAAAAACATGCAAACTTTCTGGCCGAAACAATCAATGGATTGTACTACTACACAAACCTGCTACCCAAGAACCAAAATGAAACCAAACAATGCCGAACAGAAGTACTAGCTGGCCGAAATGAAAGTATTAAAGTAACTTCATGCTGTCGGCACTCAAAGGATCAAACAGAGAACATCATGGCAGCCGAACCCAAGAGAAACAAACCAGCTGAATACACAGAGCAAATCAGAGGACAGAACAAAACCAGGAGGAGCACAAACTCAAAGACTTCAACACAAGATTTCTTGAAAAAGATACGGAGACATACATGATTAAAATAGAGGAATGATTACATAGTTGTTCAGCTCATCTCTCTCTCTCAATCCTCAAGAACACCAAGAACTACATGGTTCTTGGGAGGAACACAACCCTATCTCATACACCCATTCTCTCAACCACTAAAGCACAAAGCAAAAGCCCTAAAACCCCTCACCAAGTCTTGCCAACAACCAGGAAATACCCTCCTATTTATAGCATTCCTTGATGGGTTTACACTTTGCTTTGCCCATTTTACCCCTCCATGCTTTGCCCGCTAACCCGCTTCCTTTTGCAGCCTCGCGCTTTTACCGAAACGCCCCTGCTGCACCTTCCGGGAAGCTTCCGCGTTCCTTGTCTCGCACGCCTCGCAACCACCTCGAGTCCACGTCGTCTTCGACACATCCTGACTGTTCTGACCTTAGCGCCACCTGCGCTTAGTCCAGTCCTCCGTGTCTCGCCACGACTCCACTCGACGTCCTGTAGCCATCACAGACAAAAACCACATCGCATAGCACGGCACAAAGCATATAAACATGATTAGTACCAACAAATCCTACTCAAGCGAGAAATGGCCCAAGTGACCAACCGGGAAGACGACCATGCGTCAAATCTGTCTAATCATAACCCGACCTCGCCGAATGCCAACCTGGCACGAAACACTCAAACCAAACTCACATAAACCAAACCACGTGTCAATTACTCATCATCAACATGGGATTTAGACCACGTGGTCTCTCACTTTGTTTCTTCTTTTTTATTACTACGTTGAGTTTTTAAGTGGAAGCATTCGAAATAATGAGATTGTGATGTACATTTTGCCACTGGGGTTGTCCCATGCCTAGAGTTTCGTTTCTTTTCTTCCTCTGCTGCAAAAGCATTTTCTCCAAGGGAGCAGTTATCTTCATGTTTTTGTCTGTTAATGCCTGAATGGTATCAGCAAGCTTATAATGTAACAGTTGATGAAGTTCACAAATCCTTTATACTTTGAACTCTGCGTCATTCGTTTGTCTTGCTTCTGTCAGTTCCAGTTTTCTTTTTCCTGGATATGAAAAAAGTAGACTGCGCTTGGCAGTAGGAGTAAAAGCCTTGCAGTCACAATCCGGTGGCCAAACAAAATTTCGTTAGAATTGTAATCTTTTAACACAAAGTTTTAGGGTGTATTTCGAGCAATTTTTACTGGAGTCGAACGTTCCAAATGAGGCCTTCAGGTCTGCAACCTGCAAGGCTGCAACGCAATTTAAACATAAATGAGATGCAGAATGTTCAGACTTCAGAGCCGCTTCCCAGTCATAAGTTGGCGACCTGGGGATGTCCACCAGCCAAAAAGAAAAATGTGTACTCTCCAGGTCAAGATACTTTTTTTATCTCATGTAGTAAGATCCGAAGATACAGATGTACAGCAGAGCTAAGCCGGTGCTGAGGACGACGCCTCTGTTCCGGTCAATAGAGAGGGGTTCGGAGGGTGCGCATATGGGAAGAAATGTAGGGCGAGGTGAGGTGAAGTGATAGCCGAGGGGAGAGATGCTTGCGGTTGGGAGCTGCGCGTGTGAGCGCCGAGCGGGTTGGAATAAGGAGGAAGGGAATGAGAGGGGGAGGAAAAGAGTGGGTGAGGCAGGAAAAGGCAAGGGGGCTCGCTCGAGTGCTACAGGGAAAGAAACGGAAGGAAGGCATCAATGGCGGGTGCGGGTGGGAGGAGGGAAAAAGGAGGAGAAAGAGGAGTGCAGGTTGGCGAGTGGAAAGCAAGGGGTATCGCATGGATGCGGAGGAGGCTACGGAAAAAAGGCGAGGCGAAGCGTGGGCACGGCTGGAGGAGGAAGAAGGGTAAGCTGGGCCGGAAGTAAATATGGGCAAGGCTGGAATTACTGTTTTGGCATATATTGACTTAGAGATTTTTATTTGGTTTCCGATTTTGGAAAATTGCAGAAATAGTTTTGAGCTCTGAAAAATACCAAATGAATCCCAAATTCCATAAACAAAAATCACACAGACATAGAATATTTGGAACCCAATAATATTTCAAGACTTTGTCTCGCGTCTTTTGCAGCACCAAAACCTGTGTTAAGATCCATTGTCTCGCGTGTGTTCTAGAGAGGAAATAATGTGCGAGTTCTCTCCAGGAGTTGAGCCAACAGAGAAGGCGACTGTCGTTTAACATAAGCCTAAATATTGCGATATTGGGGAGAAGGCTCGTCAGCCTTCAGTGGAGATGGAGATGACATTACAGGTAAGTAACGATACATCCAATGGAGCCGTGTGTATCATATATGATACGAACCCGGAGCTCTTTGATCTGTGCCTGAACGTAGGCAAAAGTTGCTCTTGAACCCGGAGCTATACGCCTTTTTGCTGAAGTGATTTACTCATGCGTGGAAGTCTAAGTTACAGCTCGTGCATGTGGGTTCAATTCTTTGGTAAAAATAGCTACAGGCGATCAGGCTAAGTTTTTCTTTTGTTTGCAAGGTAGGTTAAAATTGTTCTTTTCCTGAGGTAGGTTTAAGTTTATTGACTGTTTTAGTGATCTTTAAAATTCCACAAATAAAAAGTGTGCTTAAAATTTATTTTCAGTGGGGTGTATAGTCTGTAGGGCTGTCATTTGACAACTGAAGCTTTATTTTTGTTTCGTACTGTCCCTAAGGGCATGTCCAATGATGACTTATGAGCTAGCTCTAAACATATTATTTCATATTTTAATAGAAGAGAGAGAAAAGCTAGCTCTTGATCAAGAGCTAGTCCCATACACACATTCCAAGATTATATGATGATGTCATGTGGGACTATTCATGTTATAAGCTATGTGCTAAAAGTTAATATCATTGGAGAAGTTATCTTAGAGTTAGTAACTAGCTCATACCATTATACATGCCCTAAGGGGTGTATTACGCAGTCTTTTGATATTTATTATTTACTACTCCCTCCTTTCATATATGTTAGGTGTGTATAGCTTTTGCACAGCAACCAAGGACCACAAGAAATTGACCAAAATACCCATAATTGAATGGTTGCATATTTGTAAACGCCAATTCAACCATGGATGCCTGTACTAAATGAATGGACGCTTTTGCATTGATATGTTATCGTTTTCTCTACATGGTGTGAGGAATGCAAGTAACCCTCAATTGCATTGGAAGCAGTCAGCATTGATCATTTAATGCCACGGGAGCAAATTCACAAATTCTACCTTGAACAACAACGAAAGGAAAGTGTGTCTTGGGTAAATGAAAATAGGGAGTATTTAGTACCTCCTAGAAAAAAATCTGCATTAATCTTTGGTGTTCACACCCTCAGTTCAGCAGCCTAAAGAACAATGCGAGAAAGAAACTTTGGTTTGACACAGTAGCCAAGTGAATTTGCTTACCTTAACCAGAGTACATTATTCAATGTTTGAGGATCGTTTGGATACTGGATTTTCCAAATAGATTTGTTCAAACAATTTTTAGTGCAAGTTTTGAAGAAACAAATTTATTCTGTTAGGACAATAACATAGCACTGATGTAACCAAATAACTGAGACCAAAATCCTGTTTTCCTGCTCCCTGACTAGGAACTCTGTTTATCAAAACATAGCAGGTAATGGCATAATTCCAGATGTATTAGAACAATAAATGGAACTGTCTAATACAATAAAGGAAAACTAATTCAGAAAGTGTTGACAGTAAAATACATTTAGCGAGGTAAATTAGTCCAAGAAACAAGTTCTTGCTCCATGGTATAATTTCGAGTGGCATCTTGAGTTACCAAATTAGCAACTGTTCCAATCTCAACATACTGGGTTCGAGAAGTATAGTTGGACGTAGACAATAATAGTGGCTCGATTTCACTGTCCCTCGGTAATTCCTCTTGATTCATTCTTTTTATCTTACCTCTCAGAAGTTGCAGCCTTAACTCAACTTCTTTCATTGTAGGTCTCTCTTCTCCTCTAAGCCTTAAACATATTTCTGCAAGTGAGGCCATCTCATCAATTTCCTTATGGTTTGCTTCTTCCACAACCTGAGCATCTACTATTTCTATTGTGGTTTTATTTTGTTGTCCCTGAAGGAAATGATGACACAAGTTCTGCTTCTCTCCAGTAGAATTGAGGAAGGTTGGTTTCTTTCTTGTTAGGAGCTCAATAAGTACTACACCAAAGCTATAAACATCACTCTTCTCATTTAATTGACCTGTATAGTAATATTCAGGATCCAAATACCCAAATGTACCCTGCACAATTGTGACCACATGAGTTTCATCAATGGAAACGGATCTTGAAGCACCAAAGTCTGAAACCTTTGTAGTGAAATTGTCATCAAGGAGTATATTGGCAGATTTCACATCTCTGTGAAATATTGGTATTGAAGCAGCACAATGGAGATAGGCAAGAGCACTCGCAGCCTCAAGAGCAATTCTGATGCGATCGTCCCATGTTAGCAAGCATTCTCTGCTCAAATTGCCATGGAGAAGGTCATGGAGTGTGCCATTAGAGATGAATTCATACACGAGCAAAGGTACTTCGGATTCAAGGCAACAACCAAAAAGCTTAACCACATTACGATGAATAATTTGAGACAAGATGGCAACCTCGTTTACAAATTGATCAATCTCAATTTGCTCCACAATATTTGACTTTTTGATTGCCACCACTCGTTGATCTGATAAAATGCCCTTGTAAACTGTGCCATGACCCCCATGGCCAACAATACGTGTTGAGTCAAAGCTATTGGTTGCCTTCTCTAGTTCTTCTAAGGAAAATATTTTTGTATTGTGTGCAACACTTTCATCGGATGAGATCAGTTGCTCCAAGATAAGGCCTTTGTTTTTTCGGAAGTACGCCCTCCTAACTTTCTTTTGGATGTGTCTCTTCCACCTTCGGACAAATGCGGTCAAACTTATCGTGAGAGCTAGAACTCCAAAACCACAGCCAAGTCCGATAGCAACTCCTGCATAGTTCATATAGATATATAAGATATCTCAATGAGCAAACCATTTTTTTATAACCAAAAAATATGAAATAAAAGCAAAAGGTTAAGTCAGAAGACATACCCAAAAGAAGGTTATGTCGCTTAGTTGAAGTATATTTCCTTTCTGCAAGATGAAAAGGTGTTCAAAAGAAGAAGAAAAGCAAGATCAACAGATATCCCATGAGCGCAACCACTGCAACCATAGCTTCATCCGTAGTTACAGATAGTATAACACATTTGGTGGTCATGTTGGCCTTTTACCCTCTTTTTTTTTTTGCGACAAGGCCTTTGCCTTCTGAAAAGACCATTTTGCAAATGTTCCCCTTATTGAAGTAGCCGTAATTCCTTTAGTCCTTGCCATTGGATAAACCATTGGAAAGCTTATTTGCTACTTTTTCATATATAGCTGACTAGCTAGGTAGGGATAAATTGGTGATAAAATGATCCTAAAAAGGCTAATATAATGGTAAAATGACTTGTATGAGTGTTAATAAATCGAAATAAGAAGGAGGCGGTAAGTAACAAATCAAAACTCACTTTTAGAGGGTTTGTTGGAATTTTCCCTATAGTAGTATTTGGGTGCAAGGAAACAAGTATGCTAAGCACTATATCATTTGCCATGCTTTAGTGGCCATCTAGCTCGAACACAAAATCATAGTAAGCTAGGATACACATCCATGTTTCTTGGCGCATGGACACACATCTTCTCTCGTGTGGTTCTCTAGTTTGTCCACAGGAGCAACCTCAATCACTACTACAAAACAAGCTACACTGGTCGTCTAATCATAGACATTTCATAGAAACCGCCTGTGCTATTATTATCACAGACGATTTCACAAGCGTGACCGTTTACTATCTATGATACGCAACTATCACAGACTGTTTATATTAATAACAATCTGTGATAGTTCATGGACGGTTATTAACACGAACCATCTATGATAGTTGCAGATATCACAGATGTTTATTAATATGATGGCCACCTTGATGGCTGTTTCATAGACGCGCATGAACTCTCGGGGGTTTATATCAACCTTGAACGACTCGACAGTGGGCATCTTGAAGTTCTCCAGCCATGCAACTTACTACAGGCTGGCGGACAGAGGAGACTCTAAATCCACGCACTGGAGTGTACTGTGAGTAGGGGTAGGGGCTTCGCGGCTGCCAGCCCTCTCAACCGCGACCTCTGTCACTGTTGCTGTGGGTGTTTGCTGATTTTGAGCCTTTTGCATCTCCCGTATGGCACTCTGGAGGTCTGCCAGCTCGCGCTACAGCGTTCCGAGAGCCGCCACTAGCGTGCCCTCCACCGCTCGTGCATCAGGGTCTACTGGCGCGGAGGTTCTCGCCAGGAGGTTGTTAGCGTAAACGGCTTGGACGGCGGAGTCAGTAGACGTGTTGATGTGGTAAGTGTGGCAGTTGATGACGGCGTCAACACTAGTCCCCAGGTCAACGGATATGCCAACATGAGTACTGAGGTCCACAGCCGTGCCCACGCGGGCGTCATGGTTGATAGCCATGCCTGCGAAGGCGTCGTGGTCAACGTTCGTGGCGACGCGGACGTCATGGTCGACAATCGTGGCGTGGACATTATGGTCGACAGCCGTGGCAACACGAACATCGTGGTCGACAGTCGTGGCGCGGAGTCGTGATCAGCGGCCATGGTGACACGGACATCATGGTCGACAGGTGTGGTGCGGGCGTTGTGATCGGCGGTCGTGACGACGCTGACGTTGTGGTCGACAGTCGTGTCGACGCGGAGTCGTGGTCGACGGTCATACCTGCACTAGCATCGGAGCTAGCCTCTCGCGTCAGTGCTAACCTTGCATCGACCGCGATGCCGGTGTGTCGCTGCCATGGGGCTGGCGAGCCGTCAACCACCAGCCTTTGCACGTTGGCTTCATCCGTCGCTGCCACCGCACTTCTCTTTTGCTTGGTCGTCAGTGTTGCTTTCTTCGGCACCATTGCTCTTCTCAAGTTCGTAGCTTGTTTGTCATTATCCATGGAGGACGTCAACTATTGTGGCTGCAGACTAAACAGTAGAAAAGGGGACTAGTAGACTGAGTATAAGAAATGAGTTAGCTTGGCCTTCTGCCTTACCCAAATTGTCTATATATATGATCTTAAGGCCCGATTACAATTATACCCCCATAGTGCAGCACTATGTTGAGCTATACACATCTTTTTACATGTTTTATTGGACCTTTAGATCTATCAGGCCGAATGAATCTAGGTGAAGTCACCCCTACAACACCCTCTATCTCATATTATAGGTCGATATTCCACTTCTTGTCAAGATTAATTAAGAACCGGTGGAACTAGGGTGAGAGAATAAAAGGTTCACCAGTTTACGCCTATTAAAAGTTTCAATTCATCGGTTAATGCTACCGTGTTGATAGGGGTATAACTAGGAAAATATGGGCTAAATGCACCCATGATTTTTCGTAGGGGCATTATATATTTTAAAACAAGATGAATGGACAACGGGGTGTTAAATTATGAAACGGGTGAATACGAGTTGTGTACCTTCACAGCCATCCCGAACATAAGAATTTCCTTGGTAGCCGGGAGAGCACTTGCAACGATAACCAATTGGGATATGCCCAGGAACATTAAGACACTCACTTTTAGGGCTGACGCAAGCATATGCAGTAATGTTGCTTCTCGCCATTTGACAAGTCATATTTGTGACAGCCCACTTCCAAACGCCATATTGCTCTGAAAAGTCAAAGCTTTCCAAGTCCTGGATTAACCGGTAAGTCCATCCGCCAGCAATGTCCTGTACTTCATACATATGTGTTTTATCATCTCCAAGTTTGGAGGGCTTGCTAACGAACAGTTCTCCATCATCTACTGAAATATTTGTCACTTGGTATTGTGTGGGTGGTGCTCCAAGAAGAGTTTGATTGGCTGTGCAATTCAGTAGAAACTTCTTATTTCCAGAACAGCCCTCCTCCAGGCCAAATGGAAAAGGAATACTTGTATTGCCACATGATCTAGAACAATTCTGCCTGTCCCGGGTGGGATCATACTCTGTCCAATTAATAAATATTAAAATAATAAATCACGTATATTAATGAGAAACCAATACTAATAAAAGTTGAAAAAGAAATGTTTCACTAAGTATATATAATTGCTGCTTCGGCAATATCAAGCAATTAGACAGCCTTACATCTAAAAATTTTAAGGGGTAATTTCTTATTTACCATCGAAAGTTTGCATCATTCCTTGTATGCCACTCATTGTGTGGGACCCCACATATTAGTGACACAATCAGGTTTTTTAGAAATCTACAGTGGTTTGTAAGGAATTAACCCAATTTTTAAACGTATATATATAGACACCATTCATTGTATTAATTTTTTTTGTCATAGTTCACCGAATCGGTCGTTTTCCTTCTCCACCTCGGGTCATCTTCTCTAGTGTCATCCATCTAGACAGGTTAATCTTGGCAAAGGAGAATCCCTCGCCATAGCCCGTGTTTTGACGTCATCACCTTTTCTCCTAACCTCCCTAGAACCACCGCCACCATCATCGAACCGCCGTCGCTGACATTGCTCATTGCCTGCACATCTCCGCTGCTCTAAGTCCCAAACCTTCACCACCAATAGCCTTCCCTCACTGCGACCATCCCGTTTCTATCTTTATCTATGCCTCTCGGCCCCTCCTCCAATGCCGTCGTATGCCGCCCCGACCCATAGTCTCTATCCTCCTTTTCTTCATAGCCGAGGAGGAAGCACTTCTGTCCCCTCTCTCACCCTATGACAGGTGGACCTCACTAACAAGAAGTTATTTAAAACAAAGGAATAAAAGTTCACTCAATGACATGTGAAGCCAACCTCTTCAAAAATCTTTATAAAATGTGTAAAATAGAGTCATTGACACATGGACGACATGGCAACGAAACCGGAGTGATTTTGGTCTAGGGGGTAAAGTGTTGAATGTCTAGTTTTGTAGTTTAAAATTGATTTCTATACTTTTGCAAGAGTTCAAGTGTCAAACAGACTTTTTTCTAACAAATATTTATTTTTGATAGGATAAGTCATCATCATCATTTACGAAAGAATCTATGCACTAGAATTATTAGTCATGACACGTAGTATAGTTACTACTTGCTAAGTACTACACAACCTATCCAAGAATACATAGTAGAAGATATAACCAAAAAATCTAACAAATAAGTACATGGATGTTTGGACTGAAATTTTTCGCAGACCTGCGAAGTTCGTGATGAAACATAATAACGTGTAGGCAATGATTGTCACGTAGCGTTGCAAGTTGAACTCGCTGCAACTTAAAACTCCAGCTTGAAAGCCAACCACTATTGCAACTACCCATAAGTAGAATATGTGCTATCCCCTGCCCTAGTTCCGCTCACGCAGAGATTAACAAGAGTATACCTTGGATGCAGCCACCCTGAAGGTAGGGATTGCCATCATCGAAGTTATTGAAGCAGGTACAATGGTAGCCCCCGTTTTCATGATCATCGTCCATGCAATTGTTACTACCACATGCGTACCACTTCTGCTCCAACTTAGCCATTCGACAGTTTGGTTGATCTGTGATAACTGTAGACAGGTAGACTGAAGTATTACCAATGGTGCTTGCGTCTATCTTATCGGACATGAGATCTGCTGTGCTAAAATTGTACTGGTACAGATCATATGCGTATGATAAGAAAGCCTTAAGAGTAGCATTAGCAACTTCAATAGGCAGTGTTTCTTCTTTCTGAACGATGGAAATTCTGAAGGCCCGAACAGGTCTTCGGAAGGTGATGGTGCAGCAGCCCATGCCACCGCAAGCTCTTCCGCCTGCTTCCTTCTGCATGATCGCCATGTCAGCACACATGCTTGAACAATACCCCCAGACGTCGTCGGTGTCAGGATTGAGCATGTAGACATCGATTCCGCAACCGACAATCACCAAATAATTATAATATGGGTCGATGTTAAGGATCTTCCGAGGCGTCTCCCATGACCTGTTGTAGGTGCCGAGTACACCGGGTGTGGTGGCTATGTTGAAGACGATCGAGGCTTCAACACCAGATGGATCTTGATTAATAATCTCAGTGGTGGTGGTGGTACCCAAGAAGAGCTTCGGAGGTCGGGAGCTATGGTTGCAGGTGACCTCGAATCCCGGTCGAAAGCAGCCGGCCCCGATGCCGAAGGGATAGGTTATGTTCACGTCACCGCATAATTTAGGACAGTGCGCAAGATCGGTGGGGGAGGGCGGCGTGGCGGATGCCCACCGCGCGGCGGCGGTGGCGGCGAGGCACGTCAACACGGCCCACATGCTGGCTCGGACAATAGTAGCACCCATTTACAGCAGAATGAGGAAGCTTTGTGTTGCTGAGGGACGAACTTATCACCCAGGTTGTGTTATATACTATACTAGCGTAGAGGTAGAGCGTTAGAACGCATTGCCTGCGCTGGTTGCCATCTTGTGAGACTTGGAAGAGTCAAGTCTAGTCGACGCGTGCGCGACAGTGAAGGTGTGACCGTACAGTGAGATGGGAATTAATCTGGATCCTATCTAACGTGTTAAACCGGACACTGACCGATGAGTATCACCACAGAAAATGAGTTTGAAATTTAAACTGCTTTAACCACGACGACGACGGCGGCAACCGGAAGTCCGCAAGAGATGATTTGCCCGGGCCTTGATGCCCGATGGACGCGACAGCTATGTCTACATACCGCGCAGATGCAGCTAGACAGGAGCGTCATGCATGACGTCAAGACACGAAGCTTTCAGAAATATCCGGCCTAAGATTTAAGCTTCTGCCTATATCTTTAGATTATAGCTGAAATTGTGTTACAAACGGTCATTAGCTTTTCTAAAAAATAAAAATAAAAAATGTTATATCGCCACAAATAATGTAAAGAAATAAGAAGAAAAAAAGACAAAAAAGTCAAAAACCCCCAAAACTAAAATAAGCTAAAATTAAAAGTCGATATATTTCAAATGTCTTCTAATTTAAATAAATTAAAAATTAAAATAAATCAGAAACTAAAAACGTTTAAGAAAACAGGGGGCCTGAATTACGTACTCCTGCGCTCTGCCTGGCTGGCGTGCAAAAACAGGGGGCCTGAATTACCAGCATGGCGAAAGTGTTGATTTGCCATTGATGTGTTGCCAAAAGGGTCATTTAAAAAAAAGTTTAGACTTATCTGAGACATTTATGGGCATTCCATGCTCATTTCACGCTGCTGAGGGTGTTAGCTCTTTAAGGGGGGACCCCTCCACCCGTTAATACCATATTGTTACTTGACATTGAATTTCATTAGTATATAATGTCTGTTGGCCTAAATTGTAGCCCATGTGGGATACTACTTACGCATGCCCACCTTGTGGGTGTGCCAGGCTACTAGTGAAATTTTGGGTCGCAAGGTGTTACACATCTGTCCTTTTGATTTCTACAACATGAGGCCCACGTTCAACTAGGAGACAAGTAATTCTTTGCACATGCCCTTTTGATTTCTAATAGTTGTTTCTCGTTTCATCTTTTTCATATTTAAATAATTGTATCTCTTAAACTGTGTATCTAATTTGTGTTTCATCTGAACCAAAATGTCATTATAGGAGTGTCATTTGTAAGCTTTGAAAGTAACTTATTTTGTGTTCCCTGTGTTCCAGGGAAGAGCTGTAGAACCGGGGGTACTATTAAAACAACAAGTACTAGCATGAGTCTACGGTCGTCTCGCGACGGTCAGTCAAACACCAATCCATCACAGCACCTGTTCATGTATGTTGCGTAATATTTACCCGTGAATTTCTCAAACACAAATGATACAACACCAACTGATTGCTTAAGAAAACACTACCAGTCTAGTCTAGGATTGAACCTGTCTTAAATGGAAACTTAATTAGTCGGTGAATCAAACTGAAAAAAAGAGCAGCCATATGTCAGCTGCACAAGCTGTCAATCACATTTGGTTGATAGAAATCGCAATATTAGTGATTGTCTAGAGGTGGCAAGCTTGTCAGTTGTCAATCAAGTATGATCATTACACAAAGATACCATGAGTCCATGACATGTAAGTTTTTTTTTTAAATCAGAGAAGCTCACTCTAGCATCAGCATCCGGTACATCGATCATATTTGATCTGTGGTTGTCTACGTCTGCAGAAAATCATAGTTGCTAAGACGAAGGATCTAGAGATTTATCAATCTTACAATAATCATTTTCTAATTATCAATTTAAATATATGTGGTTACTACTTTACCCCTCCTAGCGAGAGGGAATAACAATCAACTTAAGTAAATTCGATCTGAACATACTCTGGGACGTTCGAGGATGGCTCTCCACCTTCTTGATGGCAGAGGTTATTGACTTGAAATGAAAGTTTCACTTCACCGGCATCGATTAATACATGTTCAAATATTTGATTCAATTGTAATTCTCTTTGAGTTGTAGTTTAACTGTAACTCTGTCGATAATACATGAATATTCTTTTGTAATTGATTTTGAGTTGTAATTCACTTATCTGTTATTTATATGTAATCTGCTTGCTTGTTTTCAGAAGGTATAACTAGCATTTCCTGAGACTAGCCGAAAAAATTAGCTATATAAAGAACTATTACAGACGGTTCTAACACAAAAACGTCTGCGATACGTAGACCATCATAGACAGTTTTTTATTAGCCGTCTATGATATGTTGGATATCACAGATGATTATTTTTAAAAACCGTCTGTAATACGTAGATCATCACAGATGGTTTTTTGTTTTAGCCGTTAGTGAAATATTAGATATCACAGATGGTTTGAGAGCTATATATTATAATCATATATTATCACTGATATAATAAATCAGACAATTTAGAAATCATATCTAATGAAGATTACAAACCATTTATGATGTTCTCATGTGTGATTGTGTGTGTATGGGCGAGGCGAGTCTTGCCAAAAGGTTCCCGCGAGATTACTGACTGGTCCTTCGTACGAGTCTCGTGCACATGAAATGGGGTAGGTTCGTTTCCACTTGGCTTACACTTTTGTCTATGTTTGTTATAGTACCTAATTTTAAAATACTGTATTTTTTAAGATGAGATCTATAGATAGATTGTAATATAAACTGTATGGAGTTCAGCTATACTGGCTAAAATTACATACGATTATTTTTCTCTACATACTGTCTCTCACGAATAATCCAGAATTTAAAATTTTTAGTCACAGATCATAGCCTAAAAACTCACCCATGTTCTAGGTAGCTTCCGTTTCCGCATGCATTCCGACGTGTCAATACATGCCTTTCTTGATAGAGCTTATGGTAACCAAGAGGAATACTTCTGCCTGCGCAGGTGTAGCTTCGTTGCTTGGTCCGGGTTTTTTTGGTATGCAGTAATTAAAAGGGTCTTGCAAGCGCGGCGTGCTGGGATTTGCATGCGCCAACGAGAATAACTCCGTATCGACGGCAGCTTTGGGTATCCCAGTGGCTTGGCAGCTCACATACCCGCCCGCTGGCTCCGTATTCTTTGCGCGGGTCATTTCGGCCTCGTGTTAATACTAATCTGGGACTCGATTGAGGTGCAAGCGCCTCAAACATTGGCGATTTTGCAGCATGATATATTTCCTGGCCTCAAACAGCTGCAAAGGCTTCTCGGGGCACGATAGCCTCAGAGGATTGATCCCACTTATTTTGGCTTAAGTTTCTGATTTGTAACATATTTTTTTACTATTACTAAATTTCATTTTTTCTGATTTTTTGGTTTTTGTTTGAGCTTTTTTACCGGTTCTTTTTTCTTGTATTTGTTTGTATTATTCGTGATGAGCTAACCTATTTTTTTATTTTTTATTTTTTAAATTTAGTTATGCTAAATAAGTTACCATCAACTACAGTGCAATTTCAGCTATAATCCAGTTTATTTTAACCCAACCGAGTGGCACAAAATTAACACATCCTGGCTTCCCGGAGCGACAAAATCGGCGGTATTAGACCCCGCTCATTTCGGCTTGAGCTTCTGGATTCTGGCTTATTTTTCACTATTCATAAATTTCGTCTTTTTCTGAACTTTTGGCTTTTTTTGAGCTTTTTTGCTGGTTCTTTTTTCCGTATTTGTTTGTGTTGTCCGTGATAAGCTAATATATTTTTTCTATTTTTAATTTTTTAAATTTAATTACGCCAAATAAGCCACCTTCAGCTACAGTGTAATTTCCGCCAGTTATAGTATAATTTTAGCTATAAGTCACTATTTTTCAATCTAACCGAGCGGACTTGAGTCTCACTCGAATATGCTTTCCCCAATGTATAGTGCAAATGAAATGGGTATGGATGCAATATGAGAAAAATGTAGCAAATATTCGTTAAGCAATGAAAGACATGATGGGCATGCGTGTGGATGAGACGCGGTTGATTGCAAATGAAATGGGTATCGATGCAATACGAGAACAATGTAGCAAATATTCATTAAGCAATGAAAGACATGATGGGCATGCGTGTGGATGAGACGCGCTTGAGTGCAAATGAAATGGGTATCGATGCAATACGAGAAAAATGTAGCAAATATTCGTTAAGCAATGAAAGACATGATGGGCATGCGAGTGGATGAGACGCGCTTGAGTGCAAATGAAATGGGTATCGATGCAATACGAGAAAAATGTAGCAAATATTCGTTAAGCAATGAAAGACATGATGGGCATGCGTGTGGATGAGACGCGCTTGAGTGCAAATGAAATGGGTATCGATGCAATATGAGAAAAATGTAGCAAATAACCCTTGTAACTTGGGGCGCGCCGCCCTCAGGCACACTAATGTTTCTGGAATTTTTGGTCGCAAAGATGTTTCGCCCGTGCAGGAACTCCGAGCGTGCGGTGGTGTAGCAGCCACACGCTGTTGCGGTGCCCTGTGTTCTTCGCCTTCTGGTCGTCCGTCCATGAGTTTACGGCTCTCAGTGTTGCAGTCTTTTTTTACGGACCATGTGAGAATTTCAGGAATATTTATGGTGAATCATCTTTAATGTTTGTTGAGAAGTCCTGAAATATTTATGATGAATTATAATCAATGTGTGTTAAGTTAAAATTCAAATTTACGAAAGATTTAAATTTTCAACCTACTAAATGTTTAAAGAAAGATTAAATGGATATCTTGCTATTGCTAGTCATACGTCTTTGGGCCTGTTCTTTGCGTCACAAGCCGGTGGCTTTTGGTTTTTACTACAGTACCTAACTTTTAAACGGAGTATTTTCTCAAGACAGAGTCTACAAGTTAAACGATCTACACGTTAAAAGCTCAACATCTGTACCAGCCAAAATCGCAAGTGAGTATCTGTTTCTCCGTAATATGTACCGTAAACAGTCAAAATTCAAAAATTTCAGCCAAAAGCCATAAGCCGCAGCCGAAAAGAACAGGCCCAAAAGCTTCTTCTCGTTCGTTATAGACTTGTAGGTATCAGCTTGAAACGCTGCGAGTCGGAAGTGAACTCCACGGCACTGGCAAGCGACATGCTAATACTGGAGGCTCCGCTGGCCCAGACTTGAGTCGGTTGTCGATCCAAGCCATCTCGTCGGTGCGCGCCAAGTCATGCAAACACAAGGAGAGCGGATTAGAATCCAAAGAAACGGTTACCGATTTATGATCTAGCAACTGATTTACACTAAGCCTCAATTCAGTAGGAACTAAGTACTAGAGCCTAGAGGGGATAATAGAACAGGGCAGAGTACGCACTAGTTACAGCGACATTTGCTGGGTTATAGACAGCTAAACTTAGGAGGATGGATATATTAATCTATGACCGTGACCGGAGATTATACAGGAAGGTCAAATGTGACACGACCCCTGGTGATGACCTTCCGAATTTTCTTTCCTACTTATGGCTTATAAATTATGCTATAGCAATTAATTTTCAAGGTATATTTTTTTAAGACGAAGTTAATAAAAAAATTATAGTAAAAAATATACTGAATTTAGTTTACCCACCAAAATTATATACGACTATTTTTTTACGTATTGACTCTAGTGAACAGTTAGAATTTAAAATTTTAAATCATAAATCATAAGTCGCAGTCCAAAAAAACTCAAAAAAAATGACGTTAGCATAGCAGCCGGCACCAGGATTACGGCTCAGTTGGCTGGGCGAGGACGAGAATTCCCTGAGGTCATTTGGTCGGATTCCAGGATACCCATTGTGCATTTATTTTGAGGATTTTAACCACTTAATTAAGCCTAACTAATACCGGCCCAGTTGTACTTCCACGCGGTCCCGCCAAATATCTGTTGTAAAATGTGCAGATTTAGTAATTTTTCACATTTAATTCCAGCAGCTGTTATAGAACTAAAAGTATAATTCCAGCAGCCTTTAATTAACATAATCAACATATAAACAAGTAGATCTTTCATATCAATTAAACAAAATTGCATGTTTACAAGAAGGGACATCCTAACACATAAAACTAACATATTGCTCAGATTTTAATGTTAGATTATTGCTCTCAGATGTCGGGCTGCTCAAGATAAATCTTAACCTCCTCGCCACTTAAGTCAGTTTAATTCACAGATTAAATACAACAATTCTCTAAAATAAATTAGATCTTGAGCTCAAATAAATCTTACAAATCTAATTAGTCAATTTAGCCAATTCATCAAGTCTGCGTTCACTGGACATAATTTATTGATCCTTTACTCAAGATGTCAACTTAACATCAACGTAAGACAGAAGCTACATGGTCACAATGAGCAAACAAAAGATCTAAGATCACAGGAACAGACTGAATGAATGAAACAGAAAATCAATAATCATCTAAGTAGTAAACTGACATCAAGTAATTTACAGGCTCAAGATCAATTTATAACAAATTGTTTTATTCAATTCTCAATTTGACCCCAAATCTTCATCAAGCAGTAGTCGAACCCATATAAATCACCAAGCAATATCTCCAAATACTAGTCTCAAGATCTATCTCAGAAATTTAACTAGTACAGCTCATATGTGCAAGGTGATGCGCAAAATAAAAAATCAGAATACTCACGGAGCGGTTGGCACTCAAAGCCACCAAGTAGAACTGGGCAAGGCACGCCAAAAGCGCTGTCCTAGAAAACCGATTGCATCACTGTTTCGCGAATCACCAGACAAGAATTAAGGGAGATAAAATGACTACTTTTGCAATTCTTGACACACCGAAACATGAAATCGAGGTACAGGTAATGTCGCACAAAACAACCAAAGCGCACTGGCCGAGTGCACTCAAGAGCAACACAAGGTGATCAGGACCTTCTTCCTCCCCCGAATCAAGTCCTCACCTTCGGGTTCCCCTAAAAAAACCCCACCGGATGATAGAGCACACGCAAGAACCCAAAGAAGAGATTCCCAAGAGGAGATGGCGCAGAAGCTCCAAAACTCCCCGACCTGAAGATCAAAAGGAAGAAAACCAAAGAGGAATAATGGCTAGATCTGAAGAGAGATTCTCGAGTGAGAAGAGGAGGTGGCTCATATAGAGAAGGCAGGGGGTTGCAGTGTGGTGGCTGCGAATGGCTGGCTCTGAGGAGCCCATGCCAGCCCACGCCTCCAGCGCCGCCTCTCCAGTCACCACCTCCCTATTCGCCGCCAGCCAGAAGAACAGTCGAGAGAGAGGGCACCCAATGGCCGTGCGGTCAAGAGAACCGGAGCAGCCGAGGCTGCCTTATCTCCTCCCTCTCTCCATCTGATAGGCGGGCCCTTCTTTCCTCTTTTTTTCTTTTCTCAAATGAGAAATTATCAAATTGCCCTTAAGGATCCAACAAAATCTACATCCTCCATTCCTCCAAAATAGTGTAACTTCCCTCTTAAGTTATCTCATCATAATCTTGTAGCCAAAATCAGATCGTGAATAATAGAATTCAATCTCCAACTCCCCGCAAAAAAGAAGAAGAAGAAAGAATTCTATCTCTAGCAGTTTAGGCGACGATCTGCTTGGATTGCATGCACATGAAGGTACGTTGAATCATAACTTTACTAATATAGGATTATTATGGCAACAAAGTATCTAAATTGTGCATTCGAATTTTTTCTTAAGCATTGGCCGATCTCCACTCTAATAGCTATGAAGATTAGAGACCAATAACCACAAGAAAAGATCTAAGCGAAATTGTGCAAAACGACCCTCGACGTGCCCAAGCGGTCAAACCGGATAAACAATAATAGTTAGACTAAAACAATAAAATAAGTACAGGAATAGTAAAAATATCACTATTTCAAAGTCAAAAATACATGAAACTTTTGATCCGTAGATCCAAATAACTTGAAACTTAGTATAAACCTTCTCTAGGATGTCACGAGCTATTTCAACAAACGATCGAGAGAATCATTGTCAAAGTTGTGACGTTTTATCATTTGAAGTAAGATAGCACTAAAATCGGGTAAAAACCAAAAAACAGTGAATATAACTTGCTCGTAGGTCGATGATAGCCAAGATGACTTTAGATGTATTCTCATGTGTCACAACAAGCTAAAACACGCAAGGAAGCGAGCCAAGAATAACTGGATCAAGAAACCACTCCGAGAGGCTAAATTAAGCAAAAATCGAACAATTTTAAGAACTTGTCAAACTTGTCGCCTAGATAGATGTGATTGATTTTCAGGTATATTTCCATCACTAATTCGTCTTTGGCATCTAGCAAAATTAAGAAGAGAAGAGAGAAGATCAAAACCAACTAAATTAAGAGTAAATAAATAAAAATATGAAAGATCCACGAGAGATGAACAATGTTGATATATTGCTACTTGAGGATGAAAATTTTACAGCCACTTTACCCAGAGGACAAGAGAGCACACCATAACATTCACACTTCTCAAATCTCAACCCTAGAATATTTGGCTTTAATGAGCAAAGGTTAGATGGTTAATTAGGAAGTCTCTATCTCAACCCCATTAAATAGATAGGCAACTGGTACTTATTTAACTCTAGTAGATACTATTCACTTAGCATAGATGGGAGAAACCCGTTAATCCCTCACAACAAGGTTTTACTCACACATTAAACTTATATACGTTTTTCAAAGCACACAAATTCGAATCCGCTAATTCATTAGCCTTTAATCCAACTTGATCTTTTCAACTTCTCCTTAACCTAAACTACTCTCCCAAGTGCTTCTGAAGGACCACAATTTTGATCCAAGATAGTTTTCAATATTATGGTCAACTTATCAAAATACCCTTTTTTGGTCCGGTCTTTATCTTTCATGTAAGCAATTATTATGCTAGTCATATTAACCTGTCCTGCAAATGCCAATTTATTCTGCTGAATATTCTACAAATGGATACAGTACTTAATACACTTCTAGAAAAGCCTTTCGTGTGAATCATCTGGAGACAGCTTTATCCATTGCTGTAAACTTTCATACTGTTTGCTTTTTGTTATTTGCTTTCTGCTGTCTTATAACTGAATTAGACTGTTCTCTTTTTGATTTAAAATCTAGATTCGTGAGGGTCTGCATTACAATCCCTACTTCCCTGGTGGCGCCATAGCCATGCCCAAGATGCTTATGGATGGAGCTATCGAGTATGAAGATGGTACTCCTGCAACTGAAGCCCAGGTAAGTCTTCTATCCTTTGTGGGGCCCTTTATGTTGTTGCCTTGTTGGGCTAGTACTGAAGCATGATTCTTTTCATATTTCTACCGCAGATGGGTATGGATGTCGTGTCATTCTTGTCGTGGGCAGCTGAGCCTGAGACGGAAGAGAGGAAACTGGTAACTACCTCACAGCTCACTCGGAGATTTATATGTTACAACTTCTTCGCTGGCCATTGTTCAGATGTGCCTAATACCAACTTACTCTAATTTGTTCTAGATGGGGGTCAAATGGATCTTCCTACTGTCACTCGCTCTTCTTCAAGCCGCATACTACCGTCGCATGAAGTGGTCGGTCCTGAAGTCACGCAAGCTGGTCCTGGATGTTGTCAACTGAGGACTTTGTTTCTTCTTTTTTATTACAACGTTGAGTTTTTAAGTGGAAGCATTCGAAATAATGAGGTTGTGATGTACATTTTGCCACTGGGGTTGCCCCATGCCTAGAATTTCGTTTCTTTTCTTCCTCTGCTGCAAAAGCATTTTCTCCAAGGGAGCAGTTATCTTCATTTTTTTGTCTGTTAATGCCTGAATGGTATCAGCAAGCTTGTAAGGTACAGTTGATGAAGTTCACAAATCCATTGTACTTTGAACTCTGCGTCATTCGTTTGTCTTGCTTCTGTCAGTTCCAGTTTTCTTTTTCCTGGATATGAAAAAGTAAACCGCGCTTGGTAGTAGGAGTAAAAACCTTGCAGTCACAATCCGGTGGCCAAACAAAATTTCGTTAGAATTGTAATCTTTTAACACAAAGTTTTAGGGTGTATTTCAAGCAATTTTTACTGAAGTCGAACGTTCCAAATGAGGCATTCAGGTAAGGGTGGAAACGGATCGGATACGATCGAATAGTCTCAAATACGAATCCATATTTTTAAAACGAATACGAATTCGAAGAAGACAAGGCGAAGCGCGGGCGTGGATGGAGGAGGAAGACGACTCCGACAGGTGGGGTCGGGCCTCATCGACAGTGAGAGGGAGGAGAAGGGTGAGCGGGGCCGGAAGTAAATATGGGCAAGGCTGGAATTACTGTTTTGGCCTATATTGAGTTAGAGATTTTTATTTGGTTTCCGATTTTGGAAAATTGCAGAAATGATTTTGAGCTCTAAAAAAATACCAAATGAATCCCAAATTCCATAAAAAAAATCACAGAGGCATTTAGAATATTTGGAATCCAATAATATTTCAAGACTTTGAAAGTGTTTTATAAATTCTATAAAAAAATCCTTTTAGTCTCGGGAAAATAGGAAAAGGCAATTATAAATTCAGAAAATGTCTCAAAAATTCATTAATTATTACAATAGTTATTTTTATATTAAATTTGAAATTGAGTCTGTTACAATACCCCATACGGAAATCAGCAATTTTCTCAAATTTTATGAAGAGATAAAAATACATTTGTTGCCTAAGATCACTCATTATTTACTACTCAGGTAAAAAATACTGTATGGCTGTCCTACAGCATACATATTTCATCAGTCATGTATAAACACTACTACAGAAAGCCTCATAGTAGACGCTTCATCACAGACGGTTTTGTGAAACCGTCTCTGATGAACACTATTACAGACGGTTGTAATTAGGAGGCCGTCTGTGGTATTTGTGGCGGGAAAATGGATTATCACAGGCGGTTATTACCGAAGTATCACAGACGGTCTGTATTAAAAACCGTCTGTGATAATCCCAGATTATCACAGACGGTTTTTAATAAAAAACCGTCTGTGATAAGCTAGTTATCACAGACGGTTTTTAGTTAAAAACCGTCTGTGATAATGGCTAAGGCATTTATTGCGCTGCTCAGACCGCATCTGTCTTCATTTCGATCCAGATCTAGCCACTGCTGCGCACTTTTTCACTCGGGAGGAACCTAGGCGATTTCAGGCCAGTTAATTTGGTGGGAAGAGGCAGAGATTGAGCTTTGAATATTCAGTCTTTCCTGGTTGTTCTAGATATGGTTAGTAATGTAAGTTATTTTTTCTTTAATTGCATTACAATTTAGGTCTAAGTAATCCATTAGTGGTTATTGAAGATGGTTAATTTGCAAAATTGTTGGTTATATAATAGCTGTTGTGTTTATAATATGAATTGAGCTAGCAAATTAAGTCTCAATATAATAAATGCGGCCGGTATATATGTAGTTATAATTAGTTAATCTAGATTTTAATACTAAGTTGTTATATATGTACGTAACGTAGGACCGAAGCTGGATGTATGCCGCGAGCCGTGTGAGTGAAGAGTACATTAATGGCGTTTCTGCTTTTATAAGAGCCGCCGAGGAGGATATGTTGAATAAGGGGGTGGAATATATGTGCTGTCCATGCACTGACTGCGAGAATTTGAAGATGTTTAAGAACCGAGGGCAAATTGTAGCGCACTTGATTCGGAGGGGTTTCAAAAAGGATTATACGTGTTGGACCAGTCATGGCGAAGTGAATGATCATATGCCGCCGGATGACATCGTCGGTGAAGTGAATGATATGCCCCCGGATGACATTGCCGGCGAAGTGAATGATTGACATGCGTCATTTTTATATATGTTTACGTGTCATTTTACCCCATTATTTTTCGCATTTTAGGACCATTTATCATCATTTGCACTATTTCCTATATTTAATTGCTCGAAATGGACCATTTTACATTTTTTGCACTTTTCCGTAGGCCGGCGCGATCTAGGCGCATAAACGACAAATCTGGACTGCTCCGTACAGTTGTACGCGTCTTCACGAACGCGTGGGATCTTACCGCGCTGAAAACGGAGCTCCGGAGGGGCCAAAACAGAAGAAACCAAATTGAAGGAAGGACCAAACTGTAAACCCTAGATCGTTTAAGGGCTAAATCGCAAAAATGCAAAAAAAATCCTCAACCCCTCAAGATGCCGCGGCCGCCAGGGAGAGGGTGAAAGCCCGGTTCTAATTCTTCCCTAGCCTCCCTTGCTCTCATCCCCTTCCTAGCTCATCCACGGCGCCGGCGAGGCCGGGCCTTACCTCGCTGGCCGTTCCTTCTCCGACGCGCCACCACTCCATCTACTCACCGCCGCCACTCTCCTTCCTCCCGTGCGCCACCCTCTCCTCACCTCAGTTCGGCCGCCGCTACTTCTCTTTCTCCATCCTAGCCGCCACCTTGCTCTTCCTCCAGTCCGGCCATCCCCTCACCGCCGCCTCTCCTCTCCCTCCGGCAGCTCTCCCCCCTTTACTCTCCTCTCCGCCACCAGCTTCCTCTTCCCTTCCTCCCCACTTCTACTCCGGCCGCCGCTCTCCACCGCGCCTCCCTTCTCCCTTCTCAACTTCCTTAGACCGCCGCCTTCTTGCCCCCCACTACCTCCCTACCGCGCCATCTACTCCCTCCGGCCGCCTCTCTCCCCCTTCTCGAGAATTTTGGACGTTTCTAGCACTGTTGATACCCTAAAATTCCAAAAATAGCCGCGCTGAAAACACAATTCCAAAAATAGCCCCCAAACGACCGCACGATTAACGGCAACGCGACATGTGTCCAGTGGTGCGGCCGGGGAGCGCACCACACCTGAGTGGTGCGGTCCCCGAGGACCGCACCACACCCCCGTCGTACGTGCCACCTAGATGGTGCGGTGCCGCACCGCACCACTCCCCTAATGGTGCGGCACCACACCGCACCACTCCGCCGTGGGTCCCGCCCCCCGGTTAGGGTTTGCACGGGTAGGATTTTAATTCAAGTTATTTTTGTATGCATTTGTAAAGATAATTTTTTAAATAAAAATTTATGTGTATATATGAAATGATGTGTGAAAAAATATGAATTTGAAGTGGAGTCCACTTTACTGCTTGTGAAATTAGTTGTGCAATTTTGAAAATTAAAAATAATGGTTGGTAGAGTACGAACGAAATTTGTGTGAAGTAACGATTAGTGTTTTTGTGATTTTCCTATATTGCTGACCGTGAAAAATGTGTTGAAGTGACAATAACAAATTTCGAGCATGGTATATGGTTTTATTGGAAGCAATTTAAAGAAAAATTTTTCGAGCACAAATGTGATATGAACAATTGGAGGAAATGAAGGAAAGTGATATTGAACATGTATGATTATAAGTTTTGTTAATTTTGTAGTTGTGAATCAGAAAAAAATTTGAAAAAATTGTAAAACAAGTTTATGTTGATTATATGTTGTAGATGCATAAAAAATTTGGGTAAAAATTTTTTAGGAACGATTGTGCGTAGAACGATCGATATATAAAGTGGTAAATGACTTTTAGGGTTTGGTATGTTTTAAGGGTTTGCAATCCGCGTCATGTTTGTATGTTTTGTCAATTTTGTAGTTATAAACTGCGTAAAAATAAGATAAAGTTGTAATAGAAGTTTATCTTCAATGTAAGTTGTAGATGCATAAAAAATTTGGGTACATTTTTTTAGGAACGATTCGATACATAAAGCGGTAAGTGATGTGACCAGTGGCATGTGGCATGTGTGGAACTCTGTACTTCTAATGTTCAGAATTCCACCACTAGTCCTAACATGCATGCCTTAGGGGAAATAACTTGCTAGGTCTATTACATCATGGAATGCGAAAATACGAGATATTAAACTTCATAATACAGTTGGGAGTAACATGCCGCGTAGATTTTTATTACATGCATAACATATAGCATGATATGCGACTAACCCACCCAACTGCTCGTACGACCTACTGTGTGGACCGGGGCCACTTTCCCTTCCTTGCCCGCTCGGCATTGAACTCCTCTCCGGCCTCTTTTGCCTTAGCCGCAATTTCCCTCTTTCTCTCGCGCTCCATCTCGCGAGCCTCCCGCTCCGTACGCGTGCACGCTTCAAGATGAGCTTGCGTCTCGCGCTGTATACGCAGGGTGTGCTCGTGCTTGCGGCGCTCCTCCTCCAGCAACTCCTTCTCCTTTGTGACATTCCACTCCTCGAAGTCAAGGGTCCATTGGTCCTCAGGGTGGATCTCAAGATCGATCCATTTGCGGTAGCCACACAGGGGCTCCGGAGACTGTAAATACATTGGAGATATTGTTAGTGCGTGCTGTGAAGGAGACAAGGTAGGGGAAAATGGTGCATGTGGTCGTTACCGGCTGCCGATAGGTTGCGGTGTCAAAGCGGCGGTTGGGGTAGTCACTGGAGTAGTTTGCGCAACCCCAGTAACGCATACCTAGACTGATGCGGTGCTTAGACTTGAAGAACTTGCACACGTCCCCGCACCAACAAAGGGGAGGTGTCTCCCCCTCAGGTGGTAGTTGTGGCGAACGCTCGGTGGGGACGTCCGGGATTGGGTTGTTGCTACGGGGGCGCTCTGGGGGGGGACCTTTCATCGTAGCACGATGGGCTTGTTCTACCCGGGCCTGTATCGCCCTTATTTTCTCATCGCGTGCGGCATCGCGGGCCGCAGCTGACCGTGCTATGTCACGGGTCTCCTTCCAATCCTTCACCATCTTGTCCCATTGTTTCTTCTTGCCTTTGTCCATCCCGGTTGGGTGAGGGTGAGGGAAGCGCGATGTAGTATGGGGTTTGGATGGGCAATGTTCGCTGCGAAATGGAATGCATACGAATTTATAGGGGCTGTTTTGGTCTCTACTCGTACGTCTAAAGCTGGTCCGCGTGGTGGTAGCAGTGAGTAAAGATGGGAGTGCTGCGGTATCACTGAAAAAGGTCCCGTTTTGTATACGAACTCTGAGCAAAGCTGCCCTGAATTGTCATCTCACTGAGCAAAGCTGACCTCTTGTTGTCATGTCACTGAGAACAGATGCCCTCTTTAGTACTGCCACTGCCCAAAGCTGGCATGTTTTGTCGTCGCACTAAGTAAAGCTGAGTCGTTTTGTCATGTCACTGCGCAAAGCTGGCATCTTTTGTCATCTCACTGAGCAAAGCTGCCCCGTTTTATCATGTCACTGCGCAAAGCTGGCATCTTTTGTCATCTCACTGACTAAAGCTGCCCGTTATGTCTTGTCTCTGGGCAAAGCTGGCATCTTTTGTCATCTCACTGAGCAAAGCTGCCCCGTTTTATCATGTCACTGCGCAAAGCTGGCATCTTTTGTCATCTCACTGAGTAAAGCTGCCCGTTATGTCTTGTCTCTGCGCAAAGCTGGCATCTTTTGTCATCTCACTGAGCAAAGCTGCCCCGTTATGTCATGTCTCTGCCCAAAGCTGGCATCTTTTGTCATCTCACTGCCCAAAGCTGGCATCTTTTAGTCATCTCATTGAGCAAAGCCGGCATATTTTGTCATTTCACTCCGAAAAGCTGTCCTGTGTCATCTCTTTGAACAAAGCTGCCCCGTGTTGTCATGTCTCTGAGCAAAGATGGCCTCTTTTGTCATTTCACTGCGAAAGCAGACCTGTGATGTCATCTCTCAGAGCAAAGATGCAGCAAGATGTCTCGTTTGGTATAAGTAGCACGGTTGGGGTCCCAGCAATTCTTAAGTCGAACAAAGAAGTACCCTGTCTTTCGTGCTTGAACAAACCTGCCCTCTTTTTTCATGTCACTGCGGAAAGCTGGCCCGTTTTGTCATATCGCTAAGCAAAGGTGCCCCTTTATGTGCGTGTATGAATTGTGCTGTCTGTGTTCTTTGTGCGTGAGGCTGCCCCCCAGACAGCCTATAAAACGGAGCCATCCCTCACATACTCCCTTGCCATGTTATCAGTCACCTCCTGAGTTAGTTATTCACAAGCAGTGTAGTTTTCTTTCGTGCTCACTCCCCCAGACTAGGCAATGAGTCAGCTCAGCACGTCTTCATGGGAACCGACGGTGATGTGCCCAAATTGCAACACCTTGGTTAGACGTAGGACATCACAGACGGCCGCGAATCCTGGGCGACACTACTACAAGTGCCCCCATCACTCGGTGAGTCAGATTGTTTCGGGTTCATTGAAATCGTGGTGGTATGTTTAAAAAATTTCTTGTCATGGAATCGCAGGAAGCTCATGGTGGTTGCCAATTCTGGGTGTGGGAGGATGAAATGGGCAATAGGACTGCCAATGTTCGCCATGACAGAGTTGTCGTGGGGGGTTGCGACCCCGTCGGGATGCGGCATCGTTTGGACAGACTCGAGTGGAAGATAAATTTAATGTTGTGTGCTATTTTGTTTCTTGTGATTATTGTTATCCTCAAGTTGTAGTGCTGGAGGTTCTCCTCGTGTATGTTGCTAATGTTTTATGCTATGTTGTCGTCAAGTTATTTTGGTAATGTGTTAAGTACGGTTGTGATGTATTTTAGTTGTTTTGTTCGTTCGTGTGTTGGTGGTTGTAATACTTGCTACATTTCATGTACGTGCAATGTATGTGTTGTTTCGTGTTGTCATTGCCTGAGGCCTTCGTATTATGTGGGTTGTACGGTGTTGTCATCTCTCAGTTGGTTGTATGGCGTAGTAAATCAAAGAACTTAGAACAACCCTTTTATACTGGAAACCATATTTGAACATCAAACCATCAAGCACTTGAAAAACATCACAAAAATTACAACAGCCCAATTACAAAAATTCATTTATCATCTCGTCGCCGCCGCCTCGGACGACGTATCTGATCCTCCGAGAAGGTGAACCTGCTAGGGGAGCGCGGTGCATCTCGAAGGTCGTACTGCGAGGTCTGCGTCAGAGGCGGTGGTGGGTACATCTCTGTGGGGAGTGCCGACTGCTGGCCTATAATAGAGCTCAGCCAATCGGCGGAGGGGTCTACGTCCTGCAATGGAAAATACAAAAAAGTTTATAATCATTATTTGTATCATGTGGTATGTTCACTACATGCGTACATACCGGTGCATACGGCTGTTGGAATGACGATGACGCTGCGAATTCACCCATGTACTCCTGCGCCGTGTAACCTTGGTACGTCTGCCCGAACCACTCGTACTGCCGTTGCGTGTCTGCTCGGGTGGACTGACCGCCAGGCGCATATGTCACTATCTGCTGGGGTGTCTCAGGGTCGCTATCTGTACGCTCGTCCGCCGCCCTCCGGGATGACGACGGCTGTAGCAACGTGCTATCCCTTCGCAACTGCTGCAAGGAAAACGTGTGTTACGAATAAATGGCAATCGAGTGGACAAACGAACTGATGGCAAATGTCGTACCGCTGGTCCAAAAGGCTGTGAGGACGAGGGAGCGCAGCTGGGATGACCTCCGGACAGTGACGGACGACCGCCGGACAGCGATGGACGACCGCCGGACAGCGACGGACGACCGCCGGACATCGACGGACGTGCGCCGGACTGCGACGGACGACCGCCGGACTGCGATGGACGACCACCGTACAGCGACGGACGTGCTGAAGGTGGTGCCGACGGCGGCGCTGAAGGCTGCTCTCTGCGGACGCGTCGTGCATGGACATCATCCCGGTGCTGACTACAGCTCATGGCCTTGATCGCATTCCTGAGGTCATTGAAGATGCTACGCGCCGAAGCAAGAACCCGGTTGCCGCCCTCCCCACGCTGCAGCATCTGAAAAGCCTCGTTCTCAGCACGACGCATATGCTCGCACTGTACGTAAACAGCAAATGAGTTAAAACGCACTGTACGTAAAGAAACAATGAGTACAAACGTACTGCAGGTGCACGTACCGCCTCGTCAAGACGTGCTGCTCGATGACGGTCTGGGCCGGCCTGTATGGCATCTTCGTGCGCGACCTCTGAAGGACGGGGTGGGGCAGGCCGAGTAATCTTGCTGCGGGTGCGTGGAATGTACCACTCTAGGTACACACCGTATGTGGCGATGTCGTGTGGCCTAGTCTCGGCCACAACCTCTGTGCTCGCTGAGTCACGCCACAGGTCTGTCCACGGCCGCTGTGTGGCTGTCCAGTCGTCACCATGGTGCCCTCTTCTTGTTTGCCTGCAAGTTAGTGCACATATTGTACAATTAGTATTATCAACACATTACTACCTTGCGTACAGGTACCGTGCAATGGCTTACCGGTGGGCCTTCGGTAGTAGTGCCCGTCCTGCGAGGGGTGGCACGTGCTGGTGGAGGTGAAACTGCCTCATCACTCTCTGCGGGTTGTACGGTTCGACGAAGTGCGCGAAGACGAGGTGACAGGTCGTCAACCAGTACGTGTGGTCTTGGTGGCACTGAGATGACAACCCGTAGGGGGCAATGAGCTGAATGAACCCTGCATCCCATGGGAACCAGACTATGTCGTTGTCAGGAAGCCGCTCGAAATCGTCATGGAAATCTGGGTACACACGCCTCGCTCTGTCCTTAGCCCACCGCAGCTGACCATGTGTCCAACGAGTCCCCATAGTCGGCCCATCTATGGGGTCATCGCCACCAGCCAGACCGTACAACTCCGGGACGAGGTCGTAAGGGTGCACGGGCCTCTCGATCTTAGGCCTCCCAACCGTGAAGTGCTCCTAAGACCAGTACTGCAGGAGCACATAGCACGCCGCCAAGACCGGCTCGCTGGCCTCAGTACGCTGACAGGCATCACACAAGCCTCGGTACGTGGCACTAAGGACTGCTGATCCCCAGCTGTACTGCGGCACCTCGCCGGGCAAGGCATCCGCCAAGGACTCCGCAAGGTGTATGTACGTCGGATGCACGGAGACTCCAGTGGTCGTAGGAAACAAGACCCATCCGAACAAAAAAAGAATGTATGCCATGAGGTGCGTCCGCACGACCCCCTCATGAGCGTCCTCAGGGCAGGTCATGAACTCTCGTAGCCACGAGTGTGGCACACCAGACATGTTGTCTGGGATCGGGATACCGAATCGGGCACCCAAGGCGGCCTTCCAATGCGCCGCCCTGGGGGGTGGCACTACTGCTGCACCACGGATGGGTAGACCTGTCAGCATGGACACGTCCTGAAGTGTAATAGTCATCTCGCCCCACCGGAAGTGGAAGGTGTGAGTCTCCGGTCTCCAACGATCCACGAGTGCGGACAGCAACGCCGCATCGAACTGCAACGAATACGGAACATCCAGCATGCGAGCAAGGGGCAAAAGACCGGTGTCTCGCAGCAGCGGGATGTATCGCTCGTCTAGAGGCCAGTGCTCTCGGGGGCCCCTAAGGACGAAACACGGAGGGCCATCAGGCATTGATGCCCACGCGGTGCATCGGTGGCGGTCATCCCAACGGGCCTCAAGCAACTCGTACGCCATCTCCTGCCGATGATTAAAAACAAGTCAGTACGCAGTGTCATGAGAATATGCAACATACATAATGTGTACGTAATGATAATACATCGTGAAATAAATGACAACAAAACATGAACAAACGCAATCTGCATCGAACGACAACAAATGATAACGAAATATCGAATAAGTCACAACATAACATAATCTGCAAGAAATGACTCAAACAAATTGTACACGGAAATAATTTGGTCAGATACATTCAGCATAGGTTACAGGATGCACGATCCTGTGCTCGCATCACAACAAAGACCCGCTATAGTTACAAAACACGGAAGCAGCAGTGCACAATGACAGTCCATGTGCTGCATACTATGGAGCGTTACTTGATGTCGGCCTGTTTGGGCACTGCCTAAATGAATGGCCAACCGTCTTGCATAGTCTGCACTTCGGCCGCCGAACCCGATCCCCACGCTGGCTATCATCCATGTCGTTACGAATGCGACGGCTCTGTCTTCGCCCACGGGCGACGTGCTTCAGTGCATCGTTCGGCACCCACTTGATCTGCCCTGGCCAGAGCTCCCTATAATGCATGTCCACCCCGTACGAATGGAACTCCGTGCTCCAGGTTTCAAACAGGTGCTTCATGTCATAGTACCTTGAGATGTAATGCGTGGGCGCCTGGTTCCATAACGCGCATGCCGCGTACACGTGGGAGCATGGCTTGTGTAGAAGCTCCGGCTTGTTGCATGTGCAAGACGCTCTGTCAGCAATCGTGCACACCTGCTTACGATCCCCTCTAGCCTGCCCCATCATGTACCTCTGTCTGAGACGAACCTCAAACTTCCTCCGTAAGCCATCCATGGTCTGAGCAATATGCGAACGAGCCTTCTCCATCTTCTTGTCCATGTAGGCCCGCGCTACCTCGGAGAATTCTTTGCCTTCGTCCATATGCCGCTTCGCCATCATGGCTCTATTGACAAAGTATCCTATTGAACGGTTCCAGGTCTCTTCAACGATTGCAGTGATAGGTAGGGATCTCACGCCCTTTAGAACACCATTGTACACCTCGGACATGTTTGTCGTCATGATTCCGTACCTTGCTCCGCCGGTGTCATGCAGTAGAGACCACATCTCCAGGTTAGGTGCATTGGACTGCACCCATTGTGTGAACTCCCCAAGTCTCATGGAGCCTCCCTCCACGGCCCCCGCTTCAGCCTGCTCAAGACGCCTGACATGCCTGCTGGTCTCCTGATCAAGGTGGCTCCACAGGGCATTGAACTTCGTCTTCTGGTTCTGCATACAAAGTTTTTTAAACATCTTCATTAGTTCCTTGCTATGGAACCTTCTGTGGAAGTTTGCCGCAAGATGCCTCATGCACCACCGGTTCTTCATGTCATTCCACTGGTACGGAGGCTGTGTCCCGTTCTGCATCGTTCCCATTGCAGACAGCAAGCCCGCATTGCGGTCTAAGATAACACACACATCGGGCCGATCTTGTACAACGGCCTGCTTCACATTGACAAGGAACCACAGCCAGCTTTCCGTACTCTCATTCTCTACTATTGCAAATGCCACTGGGAGTAACTGGTCATTTGCGTCTGCTGCAACCGCGGTCAGGATTGTACCCTTGTATTTGCCAGATAGGAATGTGCCGTCCATCGTTAGCATTGGACGGCACCACTTGAAGCCTTCTATTGCCTGATGGAAGGCCCAGAACACTCTGTCAAGCACAAAACAATTCGGCCCTTCCGTCTCATGAACCCGCTCGCACTTGTTAATGAACGTGCCTGGGTTTGCTGCTGCAATCTGACACAACAATCTCGGGACCAGATCATATGCCTCCTCATATGTCCCGAACATACTCCGCAGTACCTTCTGTTTCCCCCGCCACACCTTCTTGTAGCTCACAGCAAACCCCACCGTGTTCGCTACCTCCGCCATGAGAACCTTGGGAGTAATGGATACATTTGCAACCACAAGATGCCTTATCACCTCTCCAACATATGACGACGTCATGTTGCGGTGCTTATGTAGTGGCGCCGCAAGCTCACAAGTGTGATCATTCAGCACCGTTATCCGGAAGTCCGTGGCAGCGCCTCTGAACCGCTGCGCACGGACCTTGCCAGGGCAGGAGCCGTCCACACACTTCACAATGTAGGTGTCAGGGTTGGACCTGTGCACCCGATATGTCCGACTGATGTTGACGGCGTACGTGGCAATAGCTTGCTGTGCAGCACTCTTGTTACGGAAGCTCTGCCCTACAACGAGTCTGCCTTCATTGAATCCCCACTCTGCCTCCTCCGCCCATGGCAGAACTAGGGATTCCGCTGCGATGTCGTCCAATCTGGACGGCACGTACGCACCCTCCGTGGTTACAACACCACCTACCACACCTCCCGCTGTAGGTTCCCCTTCTTCCTCCTCTCCTGAACTCTCTGTTTCCACATCGTCCTCCTCCTCACTTTCCTGCACCTGGTTCTCAAGGTACTCGTGACAGTCAACACGCGCGGCCCACCACCTCTTGGCACCTTCGTTCGGCTGAAAATTCTCCGCGCGCCTCCGCAGGTCCCCATCTCCTATTGACTCATAGCCTCCTTCTCCTTCATCAGCATCTTCATGACCGCCGGAGAGTAATGCACGCTCTACATCTCCGCCAGCACCACTAGAGCCACCCATAGCGGATGATTCTGTCCTCTCCACGAATTGAACATACACCATTGGCCTGGCATATATCAATGCGTCTGGGTTGCACACGACCTCCATGTAGTTCGCCCATGAAGCGTC
Source organism: Dendrocalamus latiflorus (assembly GCA_017311315.1). Lineage (NCBI taxonomy): Eukaryota > Viridiplantae > Streptophyta > Magnoliopsida > Poales > Poaceae > Dendrocalamus > Dendrocalamus latiflorus. Next base: position 5,954,723 of record CM029670.1, on the reverse strand, counting down.
GCTCGTCACCTTTATAAGTTGCCACATTGTATCCCCTGCAGCACCTCCAACTGTGGCATACACTGCCTCGATCCGTAATTTGTTCCTTGCGGTGTCCCGATCGAATCCGAAACGCACGCATCTCCGTAGCTCCAACAGGCTCATGGTGTTCAGATTGCGTGCCCGGATCACAGTCCGGTCACAATTATTCAGGTCTGCCCCGTACGGCCCGTCCCGTACGAGACCACTTCCATAGAACACGAACAAGTCTTGGATGTCACCCATGGCGTACCTAACATAAGCCCAAACTGAACCCTCTTAGTATATATCACAGGCAACAACTGTACCATCACACAGCACGTAGCTACCGCCTAGCAGATACAACCGTAATATTTTCATCTGAATTTCGTTGTTCTAACTATCCCATACAAATATGAATGGTTCTTTTTTATTTGCAAATGTAATTTTTAATTAATTTACGGAGTGCCTTAATCTATGCGATACATAAATTACAATTTCTCCAAATTTCTCTCCTAATTTCTATTATTATTGTTCTACTTAATTAACCAACCAACCACTCAATTCTCATCATTTTTAACTTCTTAATTCTTATGTAAATTAAACATCTACATTTTTTCTCTAATCTTTCATTTGTGGAAGCACGCTCTCTCGAACATGCACAACAAGATCTAATATTATTCAGTGATTTTGGCTACAACAATGAGTACATGACAATAAAAACAGTACCTACTAGCAGTGTGCTTTCCGTATTTTTTTTCCATAATCTTTAATTCATGGAAGCAAGCTCTCACAAATATGCATGCATACCAAGATCTACTATCCTTGAGTGATTTTTGCTACAAGAATGACTAAATATTAATACAAATAAAACCTACGCAAGTAGCCCTTCCGACTACCAGAGTGCTTCACAATGACATCAATGAAATCTAGCTAAAATCCAGTTAGCGTATTTTTAGGTTACGGTTCACAACAGCAGTACAAAAATTCTTTACATAAAATATAAAATACAATATGCTACAACTACAAACATTTTTTCAAATAAATCGAATACACTACAACCACAAACAACTTTTAACATTACAGTGGACAACAACAACGCATAATTTCTTCACATAAATTATAAAATATAACACGATAATTACATAAAATATAGACATATGGAGAACGTTTACAGAACGTTTACGCTAATTACAGGCTAATCACTATGATTAAATTACAGATGCATTGAGATGATATTTACCTCTTCTTGAAGCTCACGAGACAATCTACAACTTTCTCACTTGCGAAAAATTCAGATCCCTTCCAAAATTACTCCAAATCCTGTGTTTTCCGCTCTTCTTGCCTTCGCTATCAGCTCCCTCTCTTCCGCTCTCTCTTGCTTGCTGCTTCTCTGTCTACCACAAATGCAAAAAGATTGAAGTCTTCCAACGCAGGCTCTCCCTTTGTATCGCGAGATACACTGCGTTCGGAGTAGGGGCCGGCTCTCCAGCTTCGACACATCGCATGTAAGAAATAAAGAAATGCGAGGGAATCGGCTGCATGCAGCACGGGGCGAGGGAATCGGGCGAATTCAGTGCTTTCGGTGGGATGGGACTGGAGGAAAATGGCGCCAGGGGAGAGACAGCCGAGTGGTGCGCTCTGGGGCCGCACCACTCGCGGTGTCGTGCGCCCAGAGGGCGCACCACTGGCCTGACGTGACGGCGGGGGTGTGGTGCGGTCGGGGACCGCACCACTCAGGTGTGGTGCGCTCCCCGGCCGCACCACTGGACACGTGTCGCGTTGCCGTTAATCGTGCGGTCGTTTGGGGGCTATTTTTGGAATTGTGTTTTCAGCGCGGCTATTTTTGGAATTTTGGGGTATCAACAGTGCTAGAAACGTCCAAAATTCCCTTCTCGACTCTCCGCCGCCTCTCTCCTCCCTTCTAAACTCCCTCCGGCGAGCCGCCTCACTTCTCCGCATCAGGCCGCCCCCTGTGCCCTTCTTCCACCGCCGCTCCTACCACCGGCGAGTGCCGCCCTTCACCACTCACCGGCCGACATCACCACCGTCCTCTGCAGCGCCGACACCGACGGCATCTTCATCGTCCCCGTCTCCGTGCTTCTTCGTCTACTTCAACCGACCGCACCGACCTCCTCTGCAGTGGCGACATCTCCACTTCACCGACAGCCTCCCCTCTGCTTCCCCTGCTACTGCTTCATTTCTTTGGTTTATCCTCAACTCATTTCCATTACCCTTTTCTTGTTCTTTATTTACCGATCAAATAGCTGCTACTGGATGTGGATGTGGAATTGTGGATGATAATCTGTTATCTTTTAATATGTTAGCTTATGATCTGTGATATGTGATGCTGAATTGCTGTGATGTATGTGTCAATGGTTAGTCTGTGTTCAGTGTATTTGTGATCAGTGATGTGTAGGCTCTGTCTGTGTTTGTCCTGTTGTCGGTGTTAGTATATGTGTTTGTTTGAGTTGTGCGGATTAGCTAGCCGGCGATCGTTTCCTCCCTCTTGCTGTCTCGACCCACCTAGTGCTTCTAGATCTTCCCTTATGCTTCTCGATCTCCCTCTTTGCTTCTCTTAGCGGTCAGTCGGTAGTTAAGTCGTGCGAGTGTTCGTCGTAGTCTGTTGTGTTGTCGTGTGCTGTCGTCGTCTAGTTAGCCGTCGACCGTCCTCTTCCTCGTTCTCTCCCGACTCCCTCCGTGCTTCTAGACTCCCCTAGTGCTTCTCGACTCTCTCTCTTTCTGTCTCGCGGTCGAGAGTTAGTTAGATCGTCGATCGGTAATTGTTTTCGTTCGTGTAGTTGTCGTTGTAGTTCGTGTGTGTGTTCATTCGTTTAGTCTCGTCGTGTCGTTCGTTCGGTCGTACGACGTTTATTCGTATGGTCGTTCGTCCCGTCGTCCTTCGTTTGTTTAGTTTGTTCTTCGTTTCGTCTTTGCGAGTTAGAGTTCGTTTGGTAGTTTAGTTTTCTCCCCTGTTTGATTTGATCTAGCTTTAGCTGAGCACTGGTAGCCTTAGTCTAGTCCCTGTGGAGAACACGACACTCGCCGCTATTTCAGTGGCAACCCGTGCACTTGCGGGTGTGCTATTTTGCACGATCAAGTCATTTTGGCGCCGTTGCCGGGGATTAGCTTAGAGCGACAGTGTTAGGCTATAGACTAGGTCGTTTGTTTTCTTTTGTTTGTTTTGTGTTTGTGCTGACTTGTCTTCCTTTTCGTCATTGTTCGTATTTGTGATATATTGCTAACCCATAACCCTTTCCCTAGTTACTTCTCTCTTTTGCGATTTTCGTATCTTTTCCCGTAGGTTGATCGTTAGAGATATATATTGAGGATATGGCATTAGTTCATGATCTTTGGGCTCCGAGTAGTCAGAGTGCTATGTCAGGGCCGGTTTTGCCAGTATTTGAGGTCGATGATTTTGAGTTGAGACCTGGTCTGATTGCCTTGGTTCAGGAGACCCGTTTTGGAGGATTACCCACTGAGGACCCTTATGAGCACATTCGCACATTCTTGGAGTATTCTGATACTATTAAGTACCATGGGGTTTCTCAGGACACTATCAGATGCAGATTATTCATATTCTCTCTTCGATATGGTGCTCGTACCTGGTATTATTCTTTGCCATCGAGGTCATTCACTTGGGATCAGCTGTCATGTGCTTTCTTGGAGAGATACTTTCCGCTATCCAGGCAGTTTGAGATCCGTGATCAGATCTTCAGTTTTGCTCAGCTTGATGGAGAGAGTTTATATGATTCTTGGGAGCGATACAAGGCTTTGCTCAGGAGATGTCCGCACCATGGTCTAGAGAGATGGCTTGTTCTGCAGATCTTCTACAGAGGCTTGACATGTGCCACACGATCTTTAGTTGATGCAGCAGCTGGTGGAGCAATCACAAACAAGACACTTGATGATGCATTCACTCTTATTGAGAACATGGCTTTCCATCAATTCCAGTGGTACAATGAGAAGCCTTGTTCGGATTCTTTGACAGCCGAAGTGCATGCGCCTGAGCATCATATGGATCAGTACAGTTTGAGCTCTAGTCAGCCACAACCTTCTCTGTCTTCGCACCAGCATAGTTTTCATTCCACTGCTACACCTCAGCAGCAGTTACCTACTCTTCATCATGATCAGATTTTTAGTCCCGAGCTGTCTGTTTTGCATACATCTCATTTGGAGTCACAGTTATGTCGTGTGAAGACTTTGATGACCCAATTGAATGATCTTAGAGAGGCTATGTGCACTTTGACCTCCCATTGTGACAGTTTGGCATCCTCACAGTCTTACCCGAGTTCTCTAGCTCACTACCAGTCTGTCACCACGGAGAGCGGTACGACTTTGGTTGAGCCTACTCCACCAGTGCTTCAGCAGAGTCAGCCTACAGCTTCGAGATACCATCCACGCCGTCACCATCAGAAGCCATCTACTCAGTATCCTAGTCAGTGCTACAAGATAGATGAGGTTGATGAGCTTGTGCTAGAGACATCTCCGTGTCCTATTGAGCATACGGTCAGTTGCATAGACACCGTTTTACTAGACTCAGTGCTCCTCTCTGATGATCCTTATGTTGACACTGAGCTAGATGATGAGGACCTACCTCCTGATGATGATTGTTTCACTATGGATATGTTTTTGAGTTCTGAGGTTCTACATCTTGATGAGGGGGCTGCTTCCGATGTCGAGGAGGAGCACATTTCTATTGATCCACCACCGGCTACTTCTTTCGTTGATATCGCCCCTCTGGAGGTTTCTACTACCATATATTCTCTTTCGCCTACACTTCAGGTAGTATTGAAACTCTTCCCCGACCACCTCAGGTTTGATTTCCTTGGCTCAGACGAGACATATGCTATTACTAGTTGTGCTCATCTCACTGATAGACCTCATGACGTACTTTATCGATATACCTACATGATTGGATATTCGATTGATGACTTAGAGGGTGTCAACCCTATCACACATACATGTTATATCTTTGAGGTTGTTCGCAGGGTTACGCTTGTGTACCATCGACTGCGAGTGGACTTGGCTCGAGTCGACATCCCTTGGGATCCAGGTGGATTTCGAGGCATGTTGTTTCATTAGGAGGGCGGACATGTGCCTTTTCCATGTCCCGTCCTTAGCCCTCCTCCCGCTACATCCAAATGAGCTTCTTTTTTTTCCTTTTATTTCCATTTTGTTTGTTAGTTTCTCCTCTTTTCTTTTCTTTCTTTTTATTTCAGGTCCCGTGCTAGATCCTCATCCTTATATATGCGAGAAGCCACGGGATGTTTTGTCTACTTACATTACATCATATATGCCCGGTGAGCTGTTTCTTACCCCTTTAGGCGCATTCTTGATTCATTGCTCAATTTAAGCTTGGGGGAGGACTTGTATGTGTATGGATGATGTTCTAGCATGTTTGTATTATAATTGTGAGCATTTGAGCTTATTGTCGTGTAGTTGATGATATATGGTCATTCGTATGCTTTATATGTGCTTATGTTGATGATGTATGGCATTTACCATTGCTCTCATGTTATGCTTATTGTATATCTTGGCCATGTGAGCTCATGCCATAATTAATCTAGAAAGGTCATGCTGAAATTTTCATTGAGCTATATTGTAACTAGTTCCTTGTAGGTGTTAAGTCACTTGGCATCATATTAGAGCTTGAGTTTTGTTTATTATCCATGATGTGCTTAGAAGCCTTGTGATCCTATAGCATTTGATTCATTGCGAGTTACGCATGTGTTTTAACCATTTGCGGATTGAATTGGTTCTAGTCATAGCCTCTTGAATGATCATATCTTAGTTTCATGCTTTGGCATATGTTATTTTAGATATTGATACTTTGCTTGAATGTAAAATTTGTGAAAGGGGTAGTCCTATCTTGAGCCAATAACTTGGTTGATTTATCTAGGTATCCATGTCTCGGAACATGTGTTACTTAGTATTAATGAAAACCGGTTAAAGATGCTTAATCAAAACTAAAAAAAAGAAAAAAAAATTGTGATGCAAAGTGTGAGTGTGTGGAATAAGTGACTTTGTCACATTGGTTCAAAAATGTGTTGAATAAGTGGCAATGTTTTGCCCAAGTGAAGTTCGAGTGTGTGAATAAGTGGCTAGCTAGCCCAAGGGTTGGAATAAGCGGCACTTGTGCCCATTGTGTTTTAAATTTGCTAAAAATCAACAAAAATTAAGTATTATGTCTCAAGTGTGGGCTTTTTCATAAATATCATGCAAGTATTAGTCTCTTTATCTCAAATAGCATATGCCTTAGCGTGACCCTTTGTTATGCTCATTCTTGATGTTATACCTAGTTCCGATGCCTTACAATTTTGGTTGGATACATGTGATCACTTGAGTGTATAACTTGATTTGGTCAAATATTGTAGTTATCACTTGAGCTCTTTGCTTGATTCATTCTCATCTTGGATGGTCCTCAAAACTCGAGTTAGATAATTTCATTTCACATTGCTATATGCTTCTTGCTTATCACATGCATTTAACTAGTCTTTTACCATAATGACTTGTTGTCCGGATTCGATAATATTATGCCATTTACTTGAGGACAAGTAAACGTTTAAAGCTTGGGGGTATGACATGCGTCATTTTTATATATGTTTACGTGTCATTTTACCCCATTATTTTTCGCATTTTAGGACCATTTATCATCATTTGCACTATTTCCTATATTTAATTGCTCGAAATGGACCATTTTACATTTTTTGCACTTTTCCGTAGGCCGGCGCGATCTAGGCGCATAAACGACAAATCTGGACTGCTCCGTACAGTTGTACGCGTCTTCACGAACGCGTGGGATCTTACCGCGCTGAAAACGGAGCTCCGGAGGGGCCAAAACAGAAGAAACCAAATTGAAGGAAGGACCAAACTGTAAACCCTAGATCGTTTAAGGGCTAAATCGCAAAAATGCAAAAAAAATCCTCAACCCCTCAAGATGCCGCGGCCGCCAGGGAGAGGGTGAAAGCCCGGTTCTAATTCTTCCCTAGCCTCCCTTGCTCTCATCCCCTTCCTAGCTCATCCACGGCGCCGGCGAGGCCGGGCCTTACCTCGCCGGCCGTTCCTTCTCCGACGCGCCACCACTCCATCTACTCACCGCCGCCACTCTCCTTCCTCCCGTGCGCCACCCTCTCCTCACCTCAGTTCGGCCGCCGCTACTTCTCTTTCTCCATCCTAGCCGCCACCTTGCTCTTCCTCCAGTCCGGCCATCCCCTCACCGCCGCCTCTCCTCTCCCTCCGGCAGCTCTCCCCCCTTTACTCTCCTCTCCGCCACCAGCTTCCTCTTCCCTTCCTCCCCACTTCTACTCCGGCCGCCGCTCTCCACCGCGCCTCCCTTCTCCCTTCTCAACTTCCTTAGACCGCCGCCTTCTTGCCCCCCACTACCTCCCTACCGCGCCATCTACTCCCTCCGGCCGCCTCTCTCCCCCTTCTCGACTCTCCGCCGCCTCTCTCCTCCCTTCTAAACTCCCTCCGGCGAGCCGCCTCACTTCTCCGCATCAGGCCGCCCCCTGTGCCCTTCTTCCACCGCCGCTCCTACCACCGGCGAGTGCCGCCCTTCACCACTCACCGGCCGACATCACCACTGTCCTCTGCAGCGCCGACACCGACGGCATCTTCATCGTCCCCGTCTCCGTGCTTCTTCGTCTACTTCAACCGACCGCACCGACCTCCTCTGCAGTGGCGACATCTCCACTTCACCGACAGCCTCCCCTCTGCTTCCCCTGCTACTGCTTCATTTCTTTGGTTTATCCTCAACTCATTTCCATTACCCTTTTCTTGTTCTTTATTTACCGATCAAATAGCTGCTACTGGATGTGGATGTGGAATTGTGGATGATAATCTGTTATCTTTTAATATGTTAGCTTATGATCTGTGATATGTGATGCTGAATTGCTGTGATGTATGTGTCAATGGTTAGTCTGTGTTCAGTGTATTTGTGATCAGTGATGTGTAGGCTCTGTCTGTGTTTGTCCTGTTGTCGGTGTTAGTATATGTGTTTGTTTGAGTTGTGCGGATTAGCTAGCCGGCGATCGTTTCCTCCCTCTTGCTGTCTCGACCCACCTAGTGCTTCTAGATCTTCCCTTATGCTTCTCGATCTCCCTCTTTGCTTCTCTTAGCGGTCAGTCGGTAGTTAAGTCGTGCGAGTGTTCGTCGTAGTCTGTTGTGTTGTCGTGTGCTGTCGTCGTCTAGTTAGCCGTCGACCGTCCTCTTCCTCGTTCTCTCCCGACCCCCTCCGTGCTTCTAGACTCCCCTAGTGCTTCTCGACTCTCTCTCTTTCTGTCTCGCGGTCGAGAGTTAGTTAGATCGTCGATCGGTAATTGTTTTCGTTCGTGTAGTTGTCGTTGTAGTTCGTGTGTGTGTTCATTCGTTTAGTCTCGTCGTGTTGTTCGTTCGGTCGTACGACCGTTTATTCGTACGGTCGTTCGTCCCGTCGTCCTTCGTTTGTTTAGTTTGTTCTTCGTTTCGTCTTTGCGAGTTAGAGTTCGTTTGGTAGTTTAGTTTTCTCCCCTGTTTGATTTGATCTAGCTTTAGCTGAGCACTGGTAGCCTTAGTCTAGTCCCTGTGGAGAACACGACACTCGCCGCTATTTCAGTGGCAACCCGTGCACTTGCGGGTGTGCTATTTTGCACGATCAAGTCAATGATATGCCCCCGGATGACATCGCCGGTGAAGTGAATGACATGCCGCCGGTTGATGTCGATTGTGGCTCGGATTCGGATAGGTTGCACGATGATAATCTGGATCAAATGCTTCGCGATGTAGAAGAGAACTATGATGAGAGAGAGTATGTTAAATTCCGTGGCTTGATGGAGGACTCAGAGAAACCTTTGTACACGAGCTGCAAGTACACGAGGTTGTCGGCCGTGCTTGAACTGTTGAAATTGAAGGCAAGCAACGGTTGGTCCGACAAGAGTTTCACGGCGCTGCTAGGTTTTTTAGCGGACATGCTTCCGGAGGGAAATGAGTTGCCTAAAACCACGTATAAAGCCAAGAAGGTTCTTTGTCCGTTGGGAATGGAAGTAGAAAGAATACATGCATGCCCGAACGACTGTATCCTCTACCGTAAAGAGTATGCAAACATGCATGTATGTCCGGTGTGCAACGCATCCCGATACAAACGTAACAATCAATCAGAAGATGGCGAGGGAACAGAGGCGAAGAAAGGACCTCCTGCTAAGGTGGCATGGTATTTTCCTATAATTCCCCGTTTGAAAAGGTTTTTTGCAAATCCAAAGGAGGCAAAACTGCTTCGTTGGCACTCGGAGGAGCGCAAGAAGGATGGAATGATAAGACACCTTGCTGATTCCGCGCAGTGGAGAAACATCGATAGGAGTTTTGCAGAGTTCGGTGCAAAACCAAGGAATATAAGGTTTGGACTGAGTACAGATGGAATGAATCCTTTCAGTAGCATGAGTAGCCGACACAGCACATGGCCCGTGACTCTCTGCATCTATAACTTTCCTCCTTGGTTGTGTATGAAGCGAAAGTACATTTTGCTGTCGATACTTATCCAAGGACCAAAACAACCTGGGAATTATATCGATGTGTTCCTAGCACCGTTGGTGGAAGATCTAAAAGTACTGTGGAACGAAGGGGTACAGGTATGGGATGCATACAAACGAGAGAACTTCACTCTGCGCTCCTTATTGTTCTGCACCATAAATGATTATCCTGCCCTTGGTAACCTATCAGGCCATAGTACAAAAGGTGCCAAAGCTTGTACTCACTGTTTAGATGGTACCGAGAGTGTGTGGCTGAGACACTCACGCAAAACCGTCTACATGCGTCACCGCCGGTTCCTTCGGAGGGCTCACCCATACCGCAAGATGAAGCAACAATTTGACGGAGAGAAGGAAGACGGTTCAGCTCCAAGGCATTTAAGGGGACACGAGGTTTATGATATGGTTAAGGATTTAGATGTTGTCCTCGGAAAGGGACGTAAATTGAGGGCTCATGAGAAGAACACCTGGAAGAAGAGATCAATATTTTGGGACTTACCTTATTGGGAGTACCTAGATGTTCGGCACTGCATCGACGTCATGCACGTAGAAAAGAATGTGTGCGACAGCTTGATTGGTCTCTTACTGAACATCCGTGATAAAACAAAGGACGGCGTTAACGCACGGCTTGACTTGGCTGACATGGACATCAGGCCTGAGTTAGCACCGACATGCACTGATAATGGACGAACGTACCTTCCCCCTGCGTGTTACACTCTGTCCAAGGCTGAGAAAACAGAACTGTGCCAGTGCTTGCATGGTGTCAAAGTTCCGTCTGGTTACTCCGGCAACGTGAAGAAACTTGTTTCGATGCAAGATTTGAAGTTAAATGGCATGAAGTCTCATGATTGTCATGTGCTGATGACACAGATGCTCCCTATTGCAATTAGAAATATTTTGCCGATCAAAGTCCGAGAGACAATCATGAGGCTATGTTATTTCTTTAACACAATTGCTCAGAAGGTCATCGATCCCGAAGGACTAGATGCTCTGCAGGACGAGGTGGTGATGACTCTATGTCACCTTGAAATGTATTTCCCTCCTTCGTTTTTCGATATCATGGTCCATCTCATTGTTCACGTTGTGTGGGAGATAAAAATGTGCGGGCCCGTATTCCTACGTAGCATGTACCCATTTGAGAGGTTCATGGAATTCTCAAGTCCTATGTACGGAACCGTTCTCGGCCGGAGGGCAGCATCGTCGAAGGTTATGCAAGCGAAGAGGTCATTGAGTTTTGTGTCGATTATATGGCTCAGATTCAACCGATAGGTGTCCCTCAATCTCGTCATGAGGGGAGGCTGAAGGGTCTCGGAACTATCGGAAGGAAAGCAATCACTCCAGATATGGACACGTATACTCAAGCCCATTTCACGGTGTTGCAACACATGACTGAAGTGACGCCTTATGTGGAGCAGCACAAGGATGTGCTTCGGCAACAGAATCCAGAGCGGCCGGATGTTTGGATCATGAGGCAACACAACCGTTGGTTCAACCAATGGTTGAAGGAGCAAATCGCTAGGAGCTCGCCGAGTGAGACGCTGACATGGTTGGCAAAAGGGCCGACATTTACAGTTGTGACATGGCAAGGATATGACATAAATGGGTACACATTCTATACGCAGTCTCAGGATGTCAAGAGCACTAACCAGAACAGCGGTGTCCGCATAGATGCATTCAGTACCGATGGGTCGAGAAACTCGTACTATGGCTTCATAGAAGAGATTTGGGAGCTCGACTATGTGGTTTTCAAAATCCCCTTATTTCGCTGCCGTTGGGTGCATCTCCCACAGGTGAAGGTTGACAAGTACGGTGTCACGACCGTGGACCTCCAATGTGTCGGGTACAAAGACGAACCATTCGTACTCGCCAATCAAGTTGTTCAAGTTTTCTATATAACCGACCCGGCAAATAAGAAACGCCATGTAGTTCTTCATGGAAAAAGGAGAATAGTTGGAGTGGAGAATGTAGTGGACGAGGAGGAATACAATCAATTTGACGAGTTACCTCCTTTTGGAAATGGCATAAGGGTCGACGATGAACAACGTGACGAAACTAGTTACGTACGCATTGATCATGATGAAGGGCTAATTTTTAAAGGAAAATAAGCAAGTACAATAAGAATGTATATGTGAAAATGTGTGATGTAGTCAATTTTGAGATGTATATGTGAAAATGTGTGATGTAGTCAATTTTGAGATGTATATGTGAAAATGTGTGATGTAGTCAATTTTGAGATGTATATGTGAAAATGTGTGATGTAGTCAATTTTCAGTTGTGTATGTGTGACAAAAATGAATGCAGATTGAGAAAATGTGTAAATGAATGCAGCTGGTAGGTAGTTGATCATGAATGCAGATGGTTGGCTGTTGATCATGAATGACTACAGTCGGGCATAGGCTTATCACAGACGGTTCTAAACTTGGAACCGTCTGTGATATTAATATCACAGACGGTTCTAAGTTTAGAACCGTCTGTGATAAGCCTACTATCTCAGACGGTTCTAAACGTAGAACCGTCTGAGATAGTATGCTTATTACAGACGGTTCTAAACTTAGAACCGTCTATGATAGTATTATCACAGACGGTTCCAAGTTTAGAACCGTCTGTAATAATCCGCTATATATACCCGTGTCTAGGGTTTTCCGTGTATTCTGCAGTTATTCTAATATCTAAATCCCGATCTGCCTCCCCCGAGCCCTCGTCGCCGCCTCCCTCGAGCCCTCGCCGGCCGCCTCACTCGAGCCCTCCCCGGCCGCCTCACTCGAGCCCGTCGTCGCCGCCGCCTACCCGAGCCCGTCGTCGCCTCCTCCTCCTCCTCCGTCGTCGGCGGCCGCCTCCCCGAGCCCGTCGTCGCCGCCGCCTCCCCGAGCCCGGGGCCTCCTCCTCCTGCGTCGCCACCGCCTCCTCCTGCGTTGCCGCCGCCTCATCCTGCGTCGCCGCCGCCGCCTCCTCCTCTTCCGTTGCCGCCGCCTCCTCCTGCGTCGCCGCCGTCTCCTCCTCCTCCTTCGTCGTCGTCGCCTCCTCCTCCGTCACCAAAACCCTAAGGTCATCAAATCCCTCCCCGAGCTTCATGCTTACTGTTAGGGTTTAGGGTTGATGCTTGATACTTCATACTGAGTGTTAGGGTTTAGGGCTTACTGTTATGTATATGGTTAGTTGCTTACTGTTATATGCTTACTGTTATGTATATGGTTAGTTGCATTCATGTATATTCAAGTTTGTTAATCTTCCATATACTGAGATTGCATGTGGGATTTACAGTTGCTCGATGATGATAAATTCATATACTGAGATTGGTTCATTCGGTCTTTGAGCTCTAATAGCTGTTATATACAATCTTCCATATACTGAGATTGCCTGTGGGATTTACAGTTATGGCATGTTATTAAATTGATCTGTTAGGATTTCATCTTGACAAGTTAAAAGTTAACTGCTGTCTGAGTATATGCATGCTGAATATATCTTGATCTTGAGATTGTAGAGTTTGTATCTAGAGCTCAAAAGACTGAATTCATTATTTGGCATAACCAATCAAGGAAGAGTATATGATTTAGTAGCGGGACGGCCAAGATTAATCTTGTGCAACCCTACAATTTGAGAGCACATATTCATGTTGAGACTGTTATTGATTCTATTATTTGGTTTATAGTATTAGCAACTAAAGTAGGTGCTAAGATAGGCACATCACCCCCTCTTTATGTCCATATTACCCCCTCCCTTCTCCCCCTCCCCTCTACTCCTCTCTTCCAATTCAATATGATTACATTCTCATCTTATCTTAATAGACCCACAAAATGAGCAACATGTCACCCGCGCATTCTTCAGCATCATCGCCGGAGGCGTCCGCTCCAACATCAAGACGCCAAGGAAGAGGGCTATCAAAGAAACCTCAGAGCCGACAGACCATCACAGCGGTAAACGCAGCTGGGGTCCCTATCCTTCCTAAGCAAGCGGTAAACGCATTCCGAACCATGGTCGGAATAGTTGCACGAGAACGAATTGAGATCACATACAATTCGTGGAAGAACGTGCCTGACACTCAGAAACGTGAGCTGTGGACCGAAATTTTGGCATCGTTCAAGTTCCCAGAAGAACACTTACACGCTGTGGAACGACAAACCTACCAAGCGGCGTGCAAAGCATGGAAGAACTTCAAGAGCACGCTTGTCAAGAAATACGTGGAGACGGACGAAACGCCTTTCACTACATACCCATTCCTGGAACCACAATGGGAAGAGTTCAAGGCGATGAAAACGACCGAAGATTTCAAAAGTACAAGTGTGGCGCACAAGGCCCTCCAGGCAAAAAACACGCACCCCCACAGACTTGGCACAGCTGGGTATGCGGGTAAAATCCCGCAATGGAGGTTGGAGGATGAGCTGGCAGCTGCAGAGGACATCGCCCCGCCGTTTTCCAATATCCCGGATGACCGCGCTCGAAATTGGCTTAGAGCAAGGTCATCTACAATGACATCGGGGGACGTCTCCTTTCGAAACCCTGCAGACCAGCAAGTGTCCCAGCACCTGGTAATATATCGATCGAACTACGTAGCTTGTAATTACTCCACAACTTCGTACGAATTGAAATGACATGTCGTGCTCTTGCAGGAAGAGCTGAGTTTTCAATCTACCGAGGGATCATTCCAGGGAACAAGGGAGAATGATATGCTCTCCGTGGCCCTGGGAAACAAGGAGCACCCGGGCCGTACGAGAGGCCTTGGGCTTTACGTTCCATGGAAACATGGTTTCCAAGATGACTCCGACATGTATCGGCGCAGGAAGAGAAACAAAGGCGAGCGTGACGCACAGCTACGAGAAGAGATCAAGGCATCTCTTAAAGAGGAGCTACTGGGTTCGATGGCTGATATAATCAGAGATGAGGTGCGGAAACAGACAGCAAGTCAGCAGGCCGCCACCGCCGCTGCTGCGCTAGCTAGCCCAAACAACCGTCCAAGTAGCTGCGCGTCCAATCCGACGCAAATCCAGTCCAAAATTCCTGTGGATGACATCCAGGTAATAATTATTACCTCTCGAATGCTTGCTCCATTGGTAGGCCTATTCGAGTAGCTAATTTTGTATCGTTATGTAGGAGCCTACGAATTGCAAGCTCCAAGTGAGATATGGCTCCGTTCCCTTGTACGCTGCTTGGGGCCAGGCATATTCGTCTGGTATCGGGGCCATGGTGCACGGTCAAGGTTTAGTGCCAGGCTTCGCAAAAGTTAATGTGGATGGTGTGCATGTCAATTTTGAGGTGGTCCCGCTACCGAAGCCCCCCAACGACGAGATCATGACTCTAGGACAGGCCATCGGAACATTCGTCCAGTGGCCCAAAAGCGACATCTCCCTGGAGTCTTCTTCACCGGTGGCAGGACCAGAGCAACATGCACTGGTTCCATCTCCATTACAACACCAGTCGGTTCCACCACCGGATACTGCACCGGTGCTATCTCCACTGGTCATACTCTCGCCAGAGCAACTTGCACTGGTGCCATCTCCATTACAAGACCAGTCGGTTCCACCACCGGATACTGCACCGGTGCTATCTCCACGGGTCCTATTCTCGCCAGAGCAACTTGCACCGCTGCTGCCGACTGCCGTTAAGTCGGCCTATAGCCGAAGCAGCAAGGCCAGCAAGGGCAAAGCAAAGAAGACCAATGATGATATTGCGTACCTACCTTTGGCCCGCAAATTCGTGCTTGGTCAGCCGTTGCTCGAGGAAAAATACCTCCGAAAGCTACCATATAGTTGCACGCAATTGCACATGTGGTATATTCAGCAGTCCAATAAGCTAGAGGCAGAACGGACTTCAAGTATCAGTGTCAAATTCACCGAAGAAGATTTACACCACAGTTTTCAAGAGTGTATGTTCGTGGTCGCCTTTGAGGATTTATTCGATCTGTTCACGTTCAACGCTCTTGACGTCTCAATCATTCGATGCTGGACGCTGTAAGTGTGTACAATCACAGTCTCCGTTAATGTCATACTGATAAATGTCATATCTAATTTTTTGCTTTCGTGTGTATATATATAGACACATGCTGATTAAAGCTAGATCATCCAACTTATCAGTTGGTTTCTTGGACCCACAATTGGTCGCCAAGGAAACCATCGACCAGGATACACCCCTCGTCGAGAGGTACATTGCAGCAGGACTGCTACGTTGCGTCAAGAAGGATTATGTACTTATGCCCTTCCTTCAAAACTTTCATTGGATTTTAGTAGTAATTGTACCAAAATGGAACAAGGTATATTATCTTGATTCCCTAAGTAAGAATAAAATGGACTTCACAGTTCTCAGCCAAGTAATCGATAGGTAAGCACATATTTCCCATACATATCTACATTGTACTTTCTTTCCTTCCGAATGATTAAGGTTAACTTTTTCGAATTACGTAGGGTGTTCGCCACCTACATTGAAAAGGGAGGTGACTCGAAGCGCGGGGCCAAATGCCTGCTGACACATGTTCGAGATTTTAAGGTATTTACTATTTCACATTAATTAATCCTATGCAACAGTTGGTACTAATGCCTCTTGAACTAACACATTCCATTTTTTGCAGTGTCACCAGCAGGAGCCGGGCAACACATGTGGATACTACGTTTGCCAACATATGGAACTACTCCTCGATTCCTCGAGGCTCACCAATCGCAAGGTTTGTCACTCTTCCCATAATTACTTCATACTTAACACGTTACATATATACGCACATTGAAATTCCTATCGACAGGCTGCGTCCATCCCGTCAACTGCATTGAAACAGCCTGTTCTTGGAGGGATTCGAGAAGAGTTGGCGTACTTTTTGCTGACTCAAGTCATAACGCCAGGAGGATGGTTCCACTGCGCACTATGATTTCTTATTGATCTTATCACTAAGTGCAAATGCAGTGCACATCTTTTGTAAATGAGATGTGTTAATGGACATTATATTTCATTTCAATTCAATTAATTGATTTGCGAAATGGATGCATGCTTTATGTTTGTGAAATGAAGTGCGATGTCAATGGGATGTTTTATGTCTGTGAAATGTATCTGAAAGGAAATGAGATGTGTGAATTGTATGTTTTTTGTCTGTGATTATCTGCTTGTTTCAGAGGGCATGGCTAGCATTTCCTGAGGCTAGCTATAAACAGAAATAGATTCTGCTGGGGGGAGGAGTATCACAGACGGTTTTTCATTAAAAACCGTCTGTGATTATGCGATATCACAGACGGTTTTTTATTAAAAACCGTCTGTGATTATCCGATATCACAGATGGTTTTTTTTAAAAACCGTCTGTGATATCGGATAATCACAGACGGTTTTTAATAAAAAACCGTCTGTGATATCGCATAATCACAGACGGTTCGAAAACCGTATGTGATAACTTGGATTATCACTGACCCATAATTTCAGACGGTTCAGAAAACCGTCTGTGATGACGATTTCGAACCGTCTGTGATGACCTTTTCTGTAGTAGTGAAAAATTAGTCCGAATATTGAGCATTATAAGATATTTAAGGAAAGCACACACACCATTTCTTCTTCTCAATGGAAACACAAATTTGAAATCATCATGCTGACATGTTACCCACAATCACACATGACATACCTAATTTTTTTGAGCGTCTCAAAAATTCATTAATTATTACAATAGTTATTTTTATATTAAATTTGAAATTGAGTCTGTTACAATACCCCATACGGAAATCAGCAATTTTCTCAAATTTTATGAAGAGATAAAAATACATTTGTTGCCTAAGATCACTCATTATTTACTACTCAGGTAAAAAAATACTGTATGGCTGTCCTACAGCATACATATTTCATCAGTCATGTATAAAAATTAGTCCGAATATTGAGCATTATAAGATATTTAAGGAAAGCACACACACCATTTCTTCTTCTCAATGGAAACACAAATTTGAAATCATCATGCTGACATGTTACCCACAATCACACATGACATAGCTAATTTTTTTGAGCGTGCAGTTGGCACATGATAAAATGTCAAGACATGGTTACTGAATGGCTATCACACACTTCTTCCATGCTTAATGAACTTCCTTATAGCATGCTTAATGCCTAACAATTTTGAACAACAACAAAAGGAAAGTGTGTCTTGGATAAATGAATATAGGGAGTATTTAGTACCTCCTAGAAAAAATTTGCTTAAATCTTTGGTGTTTACATCCTCAGTTCAGCAGCATAAAGAACAGTGCGAGAAAGAAACTTTGGTTTGCCACAGTAGCCCAGTGAATTTGCTTACCTTAACCAGAGTACATTATTCAATGTTTGAGGATCGTTTGCATACTGGATTTTTCAAATAGATTTCTTCAAACAATTTTTAGTGCAAGTTTTGAAGAAACAAATTTATTCTTTTAATTCATTAGGACAAGAACATAGCACTGATGTAACCAAATAACTGAGACCAAAATCCTGTTTTCCTGCTCCCTGACTAGGAACTCTGTTTGTCAAAGCATAGCAGGTAATGCATAATTCCAGATGTATTAGAACAATAAATGGAACTGTCTAATACAATAAAGGAAAACTAATTCATAAAGTGTTGACAGTAAAATACATTTAGCGAGGTAAACTAGCCCAAGAAACAAGTTCTTGCTCCATGGTATAGTTTCGGGTGGCATCTTGAGTTACCAAATTAGCAACTGTTCCAATCTCAACATACTGGGTCCGAGAAGTGTAGTTGGATGTAGACAATAATAGTGGCTCGATTTCACTGTCCCTTCGTAATTCCTCTTGATTCATTTTTTTTATCTTAGCTCTCAGAAGTTGCAGCCTTAACTCAACTTGTTTCATTGTAGGTCTCTCTTCTCCTCTATGCCTTACACACATTTCTGCAAGTGAAGCCATCTCATCAATTTCCTTATGGTTTGCTTCTTCCACAACCTGAGCATCTACTATTTCTATTGTGGTTTTATTTTGTTGTCTTTGAAGGAAATGATGACACAAGTTCTGCTTCTCTCCAATAGAATTGAGGAAGATTGGTTTCTTTCTTGTTAGGAGCTCAATAAGTACTACACCAAAGCTGTAAACATCACTCTTCTCATTTAATTGGCCTGTATGGTAATACTCAGGATCCAAATACCCAAATGTACCCTGCACAATTGTGACCACATGAGTTTCATCAATGGAAACAGATCTTGAAGCACCAAAGTCTGAAACCTTTGCAGTGAAATTGTCATTGAGGAGTATATTGGCAGATTTCACATCTCTGTGAAATATTGGTATTGAAGCAGCACAATGGAGATAGGCAAGAGCACTCGCAGCCTCAAGAGCAATTCTGATGCGATCATCCCATGTTAGCAAGCATTTTATACTCAAATCACCATGGAGAAGGTCATAGAGTGTGCCATTGGAGATGAATTCATACACGAGCAAAGGTACCTCAGATTCAAGGCAACAACCAAAAAGCTTAACCACATTACGATGAATAATTTGAGACAAGATGGCAACCTCATTTATGAATTGATCAATCTCAATTTGCTCCACAATTTTGGACTTTTTGATTGCCACCACTCGTTGATCTGATAAAATGCCCTTGTAAACTGTACCATGACCCCCATGGCCAACAATACGTGTTGAGTCAAAGCTATTGGTTGCCTTCTCTAGTTCTTCTAAGGAAAATATTTTTGTATTGTGTGCAACACTTTCATCGGATAAGATCAGTTGCTCCAAGATCAGGCCTTTGTTTCGAAAGTACGTCCTCCTAACTTTCTTTTGGATGTGTCTCTTCCACATTCGGACAAATGCGGTTGAACTTATCGTGAGAGCTAGAACTCCAAAACCACAGCCAAGTCCGATAGCAACTGCATAGTTCATATAGATAAATATCTCAATGAACAAACCATTTTTTATAACCGAAAAATATGAAATAAAAGCAAAAGGTTAAGTCAGAAGACATACCCAAAAGAAGGTTATGTAGCTTAGTGGAAATATATTTCCTTTCTGCAAGATGAAAAGAAGAAAAAAAAGTAGGATCAACAGATACCCCATGAGCGCAACCCCTGCAACCATAGCTTCATCCGCAGTTATAGATAATATAACACATTTGGTGGTCATGTTGGCCTTTTACTCTCTTTTTTCGTCATTTTTTTCGACAAGGATTTTTACTTCGGAAAAGACCATTTTGCAAATGTTCCCCTTATTGAAGTAGTCGTAATTCCTTTAGTCCTTTGCATTGGATAGACCATTGGAAAGCTTATTTGCTACTTTTTCATATATAGCTGACTAGCTAGGTAGGAATAAATTAGTGATATCCTAAGAAGGCTAATATAATGGTAAAATGACTTGTATGTCTATTAATAAATCGAAATAAGAAGGAGACGGCAAGTAACAAATTGAGGCTGAGTTTTAGATTGTTTGTTTGAATTTTCCCTATAGTAGTATTTGGGTACAAGGAAACAAGTACGCTAAGCACACTATCATTTGCCATGCTTAACTGGCCATCTAGCTCGAACACAGAATCTTGCGTAAGGCGTTTGTATTCCCATCCATGTTTCCTGGCGCATGGACACGCATCTTCTCTCGTGTGGTTGTCTTCTTCGTCCGCATGTCTCCTTCCGATGTCCGAACTGTGGACCGCCGGTGCGGCACTGATGCAACGAGCTGCCTTGTTGACTCCACCTCTCGACGTGCCACATCCTCGCCCTCCCAACTCCCCACTATGCTTGCAAATTTGATTTGAAAGTTCAAATCCTCTTCTTTTGTTTTCAGTTCAAAATTAGTTTTCTAATTGAAAATTTTCCGTTGAAAGTTCCCATGTTAAAAGTTTTGATATCTCAAACGGAAGTGTCCGCTGCAAAGCTATGTAGACGATATCCTCCAAATAGCATCCCTTGTCTTGTTATAAGCATGTGTAGTGGGATTGAAATGAACTAGCTCATTGTATTCCTTAAACCAAACAAGTTTAGATTCAGATGATCCTGGACCAACCTCTTCTTCAAACCAAATGCATGATACTGATGGATTATTTTTTTTAGGAATAAGTCTATTTTACCCCCTTGAACTATTATGTTTGTTTAATTTTCAACATCTAACTATGAAACCGAATATCCAACCCCCTCAACTATCAAAACCGTCTACTTTACCCCCTGGACCGAAACCATGATGGTTTCTTCTAACGTGCCGTCTATATATCAAATGGTTTTGATATGTAAATACATTTTCATTGATATGGCAATCTTGCAATGTAGGATGCATAGAGTCCAATTACCAGCGCTACACAATCAAACAACATATGGCAAGCGCCAGAGATCAACCCAAGACTATCACTCATGAACCCAAAACATTAAGCTGTATTGGTCAACAGAAAAGCTGCAATCTTCCTCGACTTGTGCTCACTCAGGATATGCCGGAATGGCCCCATGACTGCCTCATACACCGACTAGGATACATCTGCGCTGCCAAGCTCCACATACTCTGAAGGTGCCAGCTCCCTGCTGGCGATCCATAACAGGAACCCACAAATCAAGAAGCCCGGTAAAGACAGCTAGCTTCTGGTAGTACACCAACTCCAGCACAACAGTGCACACGAACGTCAACGCAAAATCCTGCCGACGCCCCAAGACCATGCCAAAGACGGCAGCATTGAGAAGCAGCCACTAGAGCCGGCCGATCTATACAGGTTCATTCATCACCATCGTCGGTGTCACTGCCACCACCAAGGAAGAATGAGGCCCACGAATGCCAGCACGGAGAGCAAGGCAGCGGCGAAGGCAAATATAGACGCACGGGCGAGGTGACTGCTGGTGACATGCCAAGTGGAGGCAGAGTGCTTGGCAGAGGAGAGATGGCTGGAAGCGAAGGGGACCGCGAGGAGCACGAAGGGGGAAGAGGAGATGGCAGCAAGCGATGAGGAGGCTAGGTGAGAGGAGGCAGAGAGACAAGCCGGAGGAGGAGGGAGAGCGCAAGGAGGGCGGCGGGGCGGAGGAGGTGGATGAGCGCTAGGAAGGGGTGGAACTGGTTCTTGGAGGTGGTGGGGAGGAGGAGGGCGACGGCAGTGGAGAGGAGAGGAGTGCGAGGAGGAAGAGCAAGTGGAGCACAATTAAGGAGACGAAGGAGCGTGGCGATGTAGGGGGACGCGGCGGTGGAGGCAGGGAGACGGGTCTTGGATTGGATGGGGAGAGGCATGGAGGGGTAGCGGAAGGATGGGGTGCGGCGGCAGAGGACTAGGGGAGGCAAGGAGACTATTCAGTCGACGGTTGGTTCGCCAATGTGGACCGAGGCGGTAGGCTGCACACTTTTACATATCGAAACCGCTTCTACATTAGCATCATATCAGCTAAAACAGTTTTTAATTGGTCTTAGAGGTAATATATTCGGTATTATAACATAAGGTTTGTAAAATATTTGATTTTATATTTTAAAATTGAAACTTAGATTTTCACCAAAAAATAGAGATAAAATAAGCTTTTTTTCATTATTTCAAACCGAGTGTTCTCTCATGTGGATGGGAATCCACGAGACCTTTTAGTATTCGTGCTCACCTGCACCACACAAGCCGGATCTCATCCATTCAGGCTCCCTAGAAAATTAATGTGTATTATGTGTTATATTAACATATATCACTATGCATGAAGTGCTAAAATCATCTTTCCGACTATCCAAATTAACCATAGCCCTAATGTTAAGTGTGAATTGGTTATTTTATAATAGAGAGTACAAAATGAACCCGAGAGTAATTAAAGTAGAGAAAAAGAAAGAATCATTTATTCCCTCCATCTCATATTATAGGTCGATATTCCACTTCTTGTCAAGATATATTAATTAAGAACCGGTGGAACCAGGGTGAGAGAATAAAAGGTTCACCTATTTACACCTATTAAATGCTTCAGTTCATCAGCTAATGCTACCGCGTTGATAGGAATATAACTAGGAAAGTATGGGCTAAACGCACCCATGTTTTTTCGTAGGGGCATTATATATTTTAAAACAAGATGAATGGATAATGGGGCGTTAAATTATGAAACGGGTGAATAAGAGTTGTGTACCTTGACAGCCATTCTGGACATAAGGATTTCCTTGGTAGCCGGCAGAGCAATTGCAACGATAGCCAATTTGGATATGCCCGCTGACATTAAGGCACTCACTGTTAGGGCTGACGCAAGCATATGCAGTAATGTTGCTTCTCGCCCTTTCACAAGTCATATTAGCGACAGCCCACTTCAAAACACCATATTGCTCTGAAAAGTCAAAGCTTTTGAAGGCCTCGATTGACTGAGCAATCCATCCAACACCAGTGACCTGTACTTCATACGTTTTATTCCCTCCAAGTTCGGAAGGCTTCAATAACAGTTCTCCATCATCTATTGAAATATTTGTCACTTGGTATTGTGTGGGTGGTTCTCCAATAAGAGTTTGATTGGCTGTGCAATTCAGTTGAAACTTCTTATTTCCAGAACAGCCCTCCTCAAGGCCAAATGGAAAAGGAATACTTGTATTGCCACATGATCTAGAACAATTCTGCCTGTCCCGATTGGGATCATACTGATCTGTTCCTACTAATAAATATTAAAATAATAAATCACGTCTATTAACGAGAAACCAATACTAATAAAAGTTGAAAAAGAAATGTTTCACTAAGTATATATAATTGCTGCTTCAGAAATATCAAGCAATTAGACGGCCTTACATCTTCTTCCTCCTCCCTCCTAAATCCGATCTGCCCACTGCTACCTAGTAGCTCCAACTAGCAACCACGGAGAAGCTACTCGATCCGCCAACCAATGAGAGACGTCATCAGTCATCATCATGTTGTAGAAGTTGAGTCGTTGACATGTGAACCCAACCTCTTTAAAAATCTTTAAAAAAACATTTGTAAAATATAGTGTTGACCCATGGACGACACATTGTCGAAGCCATACCATGTAAGTGCCATGTCAGCGAAATAAAAATAGTTTTGATCCTAGGGTAAAGTATTAGATGTTTAGTTTTGTAGTTTAAAATTGATTTCTGCACTTTTGCAACAGTTCAGGTGGCTAGATAGATTTTTTTTTCATAACAAATAACAAGACATGGAGGAGGATTTATTTTTGTTAGGATAAAACATCATCATTATTTACGAAAGAATCTATGCACTAGGATTATTAGTCATGACACGTAGTATAGTTACTACTTACTAGTACTACACTACCTATCCAATAATACATAGTAGAAGATATAAACAAAAAATCTAACAAATAAGTAAATGGATGTTTGGACTGAATTTTTTTGCAGATCTGCAAAGTTCGTGATGAAACGTAATAACGTGAAGGTGAAAAAAAAGACTAGAAAACGCATAGCAGCTAATCTTACTAGTTTCTACTTTCTAGGTTGGGACTTTAGGTACCAAAATTTTTGAACATTTGTAGGCAATGATTGTCACGTAGCGTTGCAAGTTGAACTCGCTGCAACTTAACTCCAGCTGGAAAGTTCTGCAAACTAAGTACGTACAAACTAACCACTAGAGCAACTACCCATATGTGCTATCCTCTGCCCTAGTTCCGCTCACGCAGAGATTAACAAGAGTATACCTTGGACGTCGCAGCCACCCTGAAGGTAGGGATTGCCACCATTGGAATAAGTGAGGCAGGTACAATGGTAGCCTCCGTTTTCATGATCATCGTCCACGCACTTGTTACTATCACATGCATACGACTTCTGCTCCAACTGAGCCATTCGACAGCTTGGTTGATCTGTGATAACTGTAGACAGGAAGACTGAAATATTACCAATGGTGCTTGCGTCTATCTTATCGGACATGAGATCTGCTGTGCTAAAATTATACTGGTACATATAATATGCGTATGATAAGAAAGCCTTAAGAGTAGCATTAGCAACTTCAATAGGCTGTGTTGCTTCTTTCTGAACGATGGAAATTCTGAAGGCCCGAACAGGTCTTTGGAAGGTGATGATACAGCAGCCCATGCCACGACAAGCTCTTCCGTCTGCTTCCTTCCGCATGATCGCCATGTCAGCACACATGCTTGAACAATACCCCCAGAAGTCGTCGGTGTCAGGATTGAGCATGTAGACATCGATTCCGCAACCGACAATCACCAAATAATTATCATAAGGGCGGATGTTAAGGCTCTTCCGAGGCGACTCCCATGACCTGTTGTAGGTGAGTACACCGGGTGTGGTGGCGATGTTGAAGACGATCGAGGCATAAACACCAGATGGATATTGATCAACAATCTCAGTGGTGGTGGTGGTACCCAAGAAGAGCTTCGGAGGTCGGAAGCTATTGTTGCAGGTGACCTCTAATCCTGGTCGGAAGCAGCCGGCCCCGATGCCGAAGGGATAGGTTATGTTCACGTCACCGCATAATTTAGGACAGTGCGCAAGGTCGGTTGGGGAGAGCTGCGTGGCGGCTGCCCACCGCGCGGCGGCGGCTGCGGCGGCGAGGCACATCAACACGGCCCACATGTTGGCTCGGACAATAGTAGAACCCATTTACAGCAGAATGAGGATGCTTTGTGTTGCTGAGGGACGAACTTAATCACCCAGGTTGTGTTATATACTATGAGAGTGACTATTGCACAGGCGACTGAATTTTTTTATCTCTTAGTCTTCTAAAGTTACACTCTCTATCACATGAAGTTGCAGGTGATTTTTTTGAAGGGGGAGCTGCAACTTCAGGTGTACTCTGAATCACCTGAAGTTGCAGGTGATTTTTTGGAGGGGGAGCTGCAACTTCAGTTGATTGAGAGTGTAATTTTAGGTATCTGAGAGATAAAAAAATTTCAGACGCCTGTACAATAGCAAAACTGATATACTATACTAGTGTAGAGATACAATGTTAGAACGCATTGCTCGCGCTGATTGCCATCTTGTGAGACTTGGAAGAGTAGTCGACGCGCGCGCGACAGTGAAGGTGTGACGGTACAGTGACATGGAAATATCGATCCTATCTAACGTGTAAAATCAGGCACTGACCGATGTAACCGTATCTTTACTATTATAAAAGAACGAGTTAGTGGTCGTACGTCCTTTCTCCTGCAACCGTCCTATTCCTTCAACTTATCATCACTCTCCACTTTCTAACTAATCATAGCAGCCCTCTTCCATAGCATGATTCTCTATATATCCAATGAATTTCGTTACAACACATGAACAGGTGACTAGTCACCACAGAAAAATAAGCATGAAATTTTGAACATTTTCTTTTCAGCTTCTAGAAACTGCTTTTTAATTTTTTTTACAGTAACTAGTTTTTAGACAGAGTGTCTTTTTAGATGGAGTCTATAAATTAACTGTAATATACACTGTAGCGACTTCATTTATATCTACTAAAATCACACGCGAGTTTCTATTAATTCATATATTTTTCACAAATAGTTTCAAAAACATAAATCATAATAAAAAATTATAAATTGAAAAAAAGAACAGGTCCTGCTTTAACCACGACTATTATAGCTAAAATTGTGTTACAAACGGCTATTAGCTTTTCTAAAAAAATTTAAAAACTATTATATCATCACAAATATATAAAAAAAGAAGAAAAAAAGAAAAGACAAAAAAGTCAAAAAAAACCAAAAACTAAATAAATCAAAATTAAAAGCCGATAAGTTTTAAATGTCTTCTAATTTAAATAAATCAAAAATTAAAATAAATTAAAAACTAAAATTATTTGGAGCAGACCTTATATGGCGAAAATTCCGACAAAATCCATCCATCGAACGTCACTAGGAGATGGTGGAATGGAACGGCCGTGCTTACTCTGGCATACCGATTTTCAGCGTGGTTACGTACTCCTGCACGCGTGCAAAAACAGGTCATCTTATCTCAAAAAGTTTAGACTTATCTCAGACACGTCATCCTCGGTGGCATGGTAAGCATAGACCATTTTTTTAGAAATAAATTAAGGTGGCGGTGATTTTTAAAATATTGTTAACAAAATGGTTATTTTATTAAAATTGTTCAATGTTGAAGCTGAGGTGTATACGTGGTTTTGAAATAAAGTTTCATATAAAACGTGACCTTTGTATTACAATATCATCGTCCCTTTGTCTTTTTATCTTCACCATGGAGCCGTCGTCAAATTAACCTTGCCACAAACCTTCTCGTTGAGCTTATGGAACATAGAGCAATTTCCCATCATGTAGTTGCTTGCTCCATTATCCAAGTATATCCATATGATCATGTCTTCCTTACTTTGTGCGTAACTTTACCACAAACCTTCTCGTTGAGCTTATGGAACATAGAGCGATTTCCCATCATGTAGTTGCTTGCTCCATTATCCAAGTAGATCCATATGATCATGTCTTCCTTACTTTGTGCGTAGTTTTGGAACTACGTTCTCCTCATTCAGTTCCACCATGACTGACTCCTCTTCAACATATGAGAAGAGAAGTACTAGCTCTCCGTCATCTTCTTCTTCGTCTTTGGCAAGGTTTACTTCCCCATCCTTCTTCTTGCTCTTGCAATCTAAAGTAAAGTGCCCAAACTCATTATAGTTGAAACACTTTTTATTGTTGCGACATCTTATCGCGTAGTGCCCGTATCCGCCACATTCAAAGCACTTGACATGTGATAAATCATGGGATCTCTCATCACCGCTTTGTCCAGCCTTGTCTCCACGGCCACCCCTGCCGCCTCGACCACTTTGACCACCTCGACTGCGCCACCTCCTACGGTTGTTTGATGAGCCATGACCATCACTCGGATCTCCCCTTGCTAGTAACGCTTGCTCATTATGAGATCCCTCCTCTTTGCGTGACTAAATTTAGCTATTGAATTTAGATCTAACCACTCTTACCATCCTCTCTTCAATGTTGAAGCTGAGGTGTATACGTGGTTTTGAAATAAAGTTTCATATAAAACGTGATGGTACGTAGGAGAATTAACAAATATTGAAAGGGGTTGTCTATTCATTAGTCACCTAAATTTTTTATTAAATCTTAGATACTTTTTTAGGTATTGAATTTAGATCTAACCACTCTTATCATCCTCTCCACCCAATATATAAATCCCCACACCCACCTTACCCCTAAACCTAAACCCAACTCCCTCCGGTCATCGCCCCATCGTCAAGACTGGGCCGAACCAAAGGTGAGAAAAATCGAATGAGATTTAGCAAATCTGAAATAGAAGACCGAAATGAAAATCTACACATTTAAATTTATGGACATGACTAACACGCTATCCATAGCACGATAGCATGCTAACGCGACCACCCAACCAATCTTTTTCAACGCATAATGGCATCTTTAATTTCCCGGCAATTTAGCTAGCATCTTGTAACACCTCGTCCTTTTTTTGATTTGCGAAGTACTCAGTACAATTCATAGATGACCACACATGCACACCACCACACACACGCAACACCTATGGCGCCTCGCTTACGACGGGCACGTTGCCTCCCACTAAAAGAAAATCTTCCTAAACGATACATGCAGGGCCAAACCTAGGGTTTGAACCCTGGTGAGCTAGGCGTATAACCACTTCCACTAGCCACCCAAGTCAAGTTAGTACCACATTGCTAGTTACATTGAATTCCACTAGCATATAATGCATTTTTATCCCTAAATCATAGCACTTTCGGGTTAACCCTTTTGGGCAAAGCGAGGACGAAAGTCCAAGAGAGGTGCTACACATGCGTGCTCACCCCGTGGATGGGCCGAGCTAGTAGTGAATTTTGGACGCAGAATGTTACGTGTGCATGTGGCCTTGTAGCAGCACACAACACGGGTCATGTGATGAGGGGCATTTATGGGCATTCCATGCTCATTTCACGCTGCTGAGGGTGTTAGCTTTTTAAGGGGGGACACCTTCACCCTTTAATACTATATTGCTAGTTTACATTGAATTTCATTAGTATATAATGTCTATTGGTCTGAATTGTAGCCCACGTGGGATACTACGTATGCATGCCCACCTGGTGCCAGGCTACTAGTAAATTTTGGGTTGCAAGGTGTTACACATTTGTCCTTTGTGATCTCCATGCTATAGCACGAGGACCACGCCCAACTAGGAGACAAGTAATTCTTTGTACATGCCCTTTTGACTTCTAATTCTTGTTTATCGTGTCATCTTTTTCATCTTTAAATAATTGTATATCTTAAACTGAGTATCTAATGTGTGTTTCGTCTAAACCATATCAATCCATATGATGAGTTTAACAAGACAAAATCTATATTAGATATATTTTGGACATGTTGATAAAATTATTTCTCAACTAGCTACTTTAGGTGCTGGTAATTAGCAACATGCTGACCTCTTTTAGTAATTATAATCATCGCTATCTAGGTACGAGTAACTATAAAGTCTAGGATGATGGCAACTAGCTCGCAAATCTCCGTTGGTAGTAGTTACAGTTGTTACTATCTAGATGTAGATGACTAGCAACTTTATGTGTTGGTAACTATTAATTTAGATGTTAGCAATTAGTATTTCTAGGTGATGTTAACTGGCGACATGTATCGTAGTATCATACAATCCTACGATCATACCGGAGGTAGATGATACAGATTGTAATATGGATTGGAATCAGGTAGTATCGTAGTTGGATCGCGATTCAACTCGTAGAATCATTAGAATCGGGTAGGATCGTAGTGGGATTGTGATCCTAACAACAAACTATAGCATATAAAATTTGATATTACCTATTGCTAGTTTAAGTTGATTTGTTTTATTGTTTACATGTTGTTTTAAGGTAAAAAAGTATTATATTTGACATATTGCATTTTGATTACTAGTTTATTAAAAATAATTAAATAAGTTTTAAAAATCAACCTTAATTCAGTATAACATGAATAAGAGTACTCAAATTACAAAATTAAATTAAAAAATCTACTATAGACTTACATATTTAGAAATATAATCCAATTTTTATATAATATATACTCTTTTAAAAGTTTGATAGAATCGTGATTCTACGTCAAACAAAAAAGATCCTGCTTGGGATCGCGATCTTGACAACCTTGGTCCCATCAAACATAAATGGGTACATATTTTATACAACAGTTTAGGATAGGAAGAGCACAGTCCAAAACAACGGTGTTCACATAAATGCGTTTCATGAGCAATTCAATACCGCTGGGCCAAAAATAATGAAACGTGGGTTGAGCTCCTACTATGGGTTCATAAAGGAGATTTGGAAGTTCAACTATGTACTTTTCAAGATCCCTTATTTCAGTGTCGTTGAGTCCAATTTTCACAGGATATGAAGGTTAATAAGTATGGCATCAGTACTACTGTAGATTTCGAACGTGTCGCATACAAAGATGAACAATTCGTACTCGCTAAGCAAATTGTTAATGTTTTTTTATGTAACAAACCTATTAAATAAGAACCACCACATAGTTCTTTATGGAAACAGAAGAATTGTCGGAGTTGAGAATGTCATTGATGAGGAATAGTACAATTAATTTGACGAGTTGCCTCCATTTAGAGATAGCATTAGACCTAAGGAAGAACCAAGTGAAGAAACTAACTATATACGCGTCGATCATCGTGAAGGGCTATTTTAAAAAAAAGGAAATAACCAAGTGAAATTTTGAGTTTTAATTCATTTTAAGTTGTAATTCATTTATCTGTAATATGTTTGCTTGTTTTCAGAGGGCATGGCTAGAATTTTCTAAGGCTAGCCAAAAATAGAAAATTTAGTAGCTAAACAAAAAACTATCATAGACGGTTTCTAACACAAAACTGTCTGTGATATGTAGAGCACCATAGACAATTTTTTGTATTAGCCATCTGTGATACGTAGACCACCACAGGTGGTTTTGTATTAACCGTCAGTGTTGTGATTTATTACAGATAGTTATTTTTAAAATTATCTGTGATAATATTTTTTATATATACAAACACTTAAGATGAAAACCTAACTCACTACTGCGCACACTTAGGTTCATCCCCTCATTGCTCTGCTCTCCGTTGCGCACCACCGCCTTCTCTGGTTCCCCGTCGAGCACCGCCTCGGCACCTCCTCCTTACGGTTCCCTATCGCACGGCTCCTCCTCCCAACTCCCCATCGTCGTCGTGTGGCTCCTCCTCGGCTCCCTGTCGCCATTGAATCCTACTCCTTCCTCAAGGTGTGCTACTTCTCTCCTGTTAGGTCTATCTTGTTCTGTTCGTATATGCTTGATCTGACGGTACTAGGAGCGAGACTTACTATTGGTGCTTGTTGGCCTTTTCTCGACTTTGGTTAATTCACAGATAATTTCCGTGCAAATAGCAGCAAATAAATTGCTGGAATCTATTCTCTCAAAAAAATTGCTGGAATTTGTTTCATGTAAGAACCTTACCTGCTTACACAGTGCTAACTTTGGTGTGCATGCATGTTCATACTTAGACTTTTCAATCTTGCAACAAATGTATTGTAACACCCCCATTTCTGAGAGCGTTAGGTTACCCTCGCAATTGCCTAGGATTGTTCAGCTGCGAGTACTGTAGATGAGTGTACACCATTGCCAAGACAAGCTTAAGCATAAAATCAAACTTTATTACAAAAGTAAGGCTTAGCAGCCATGTTTTGCACAAAGGGGCATACAACTCAAAGATACACTACCAAAAGAAACTCCACAGGAAGGCCTGAGTGTAGAATAAACTCTAACACTCGGCGTCGTCTACATCGTAGAGTTCTGCGTCGTCTTTATAGACTCCTTCATTTTCTTGACAAGCATTATCTGTTTATGATTTTAGCAAGTATGAGTACAATTAACCGTACTCAACAAGTCACATGGGAAATGCTATCTGACAATATGCAAGAGATTGCCATGGAATGGAGCAAAACAGTTCATTATTTTATGTGGATGCAATTTTGTTTGTAAACATTTTGCTTTTAAAACATGAAACATCAAATCATAAATTTCTTAAGGTAATTGAGGGGGGTTTCCAAACTTGATTTAACACACTTCCACACTTCCAAAACCATTCCAATCTACTTATGCCATGCTAGTGGAATCACCCATCAAACATAGTACGATGTATTCGAATACTATTTATAAATGACTCAGTAGAGTTGCCCAACTTTACCCACAAAGTTCCTCAACCCTCATGACTGAGTTGAGAAAACAAGGTTGTTTCACTGCTTATTTCTTTATGAAGGTTGTACCCGATAGACCTCCAAACAGACCTGGGAGTTCGCTGTCACAACCAAACATTTTATCCGCCGACACAGCCAGATATTTTGCACGTCCTAAGAGAAATCTACCATTGTTTAGTATGGTTTTACCATTTCCATACCAACTTTCCGGTACCCGTCAGATCTCAACTCAGACCCGGGTATCCGCCGACACGGCCAGACTACCCGTCCTGGAAGGAATCTAACGTTGTTTAGTATGGTTTTACCGTTTCCATACTAACTTGTTTGTACTTCGTTAGAGATTCAATTGATTTGAGCAGCTACTAAACCAGGTTTGATAAGTCAACGCTTGTGGTTGAGCGATCACTATGTTCTTTACTTGGCATAAGGTTTTAGTCCTTGCTTTTCACTTAGACAATTTTTATCCACAAATTCACATTCCAGTGCCTGCGGCACTGCTATCAATTCACAAATGACTTCCATTCTGGGATGGACTCAGCCAACTCATGGCTTTCTGTGATATCTTGTCTTTGAGCCTTTCAAAATTCCATTAGCAAAATATCAAGACTTTTAGTAGTAAAAGTTTGTTGAGTTCTTGAACTACCATGATTACATTAATAATATTTTTAATATTACTAAGTTTTGTCAAGATGAATATGGCCATCAAAGTTAACAAGGCTTTTTCGGGAAGTAGGACATTAGCTAATAGCATGTCATTCTAAACAATTTTTGTATATAAAATAACAATATGCAAATAGCATAATGAAAATACTGGTAAATACTAATTAATGGAAAGTAGGTTCAATATGATAAAAAACTTGTGACTTGCCTTGCAGATTTATGACTTTACAATTTCGTATTCTTCAATTTCTCGATCTTGAGCTTGATCCGGAGTTTCTCTTTCTTCAATTAGTCGACTCTCGATGTCGTATGCTAGCGCAAAGCAAAGAAATAATTTAATTCCACGCTCGAAGAAAATGAGCTAGGAATAAAGAAATGAAATAAAGAAAGAAAATTCGAGAAATCCAAATAAAATAGGTTTTTGGGCTTTTTGGTGGGTCCAAAAGGTGAAATGGTCCTGCGAAATGGGTCGGTGGGCTTGAAATGGTTCAAATGGGTATATTTTTGCGCTTTAAAAAGACTTAACGGGTCTGGTTACTATTCCTTATCAGGTTGGTACTATTCACTGTGGATTTTACTGTTTATTGTGGGTTCAACCGCCCAGATCCGGTACTGCACTTATGGGTTCAGGTTTAGCTTGCCGAGTTTGATGAACAGTAACCAGAGGTTACTGTTCATCTTCCTCCTTCGAACGCGCACGCAGCTGAGAACAGGGCAAAACGGTGGCGGCGACCGACGACACCACGGCAACTTGCGACGGGATTGGAGACCATGGACGGACTCAGGGGATGCTAGGAACCCATTTTTGGGGTCGGCGGAATTCACTGGTGGCGAGCTCAAAAGCTCGGGGCAGGTTTTGACGGCATACGGGCTACTGGGGTGTTCTCGCCTGAAATTAAAGGTTGTTTACCCATCTAGGGTTACCCGGGGTGGCCTGGGTGGCAGTGGTTCGGGCTAGGAAAGCCGGGGTAGGGCTGGCCACAGTGGGGCTTTTTGGTCGGACAGCGAGCTTCGGTGGCCGAGAAGAAGAGGGCTCGGAAAGCTTGGGCGATAGGTCGAGGAGGTTTTAGGTAGCAAGGGGAAGCTACAAACCGAGCAATTGGAAAGTTAATCAACTGTACAATGGGAATCGAAGTTTGGTTCACTTTGAAGTTCTTCGATGATTGCCGGAGGTGGGGACGACGAGGGACCAATTGGGCGGGCTTGGGGCTTCACTGGGGTGTGTGGAGAAGGTTGGAGTGGTCCGTGGCTTTTATAGACGCTCGGAGGTGGTTCGGCGCCTTGAAGGGCCATGGCGGCGGCTACACCTGGCCGGGGTCGATATGATTCGAGGAGGGTCGGCAGGGAACGCACATGGGTGCCTTGGGTGCGAAGTTGTGGCGGTCACAAAATTTGTCAGGGTGGCTGGTCGGTTATGAGACAGAAATGAGGGGCGCCGGCCAAAATATCCGGTGCGGAAGGGAATTCCCGGTCGTCGACGCTTTGCCGGTCAAGGGAGGCTAACCCAGGCTGTCAGAGGGGAGGCGTACGAGGTCCTGACAGGTTGCAGAGGTGGCAGCGACAGGCAAGCATGAGAAGGCGTGGGAGAACGGGGGAAGGCTCGGGCGGCGCTGAAAACAGGGGCGGCGGACGGTGGTTTTTAGGCAATGCACAGTGCCTCGTGAAATCTCCTTCGTTGGGATAGTGTTGGCAGGAATTAGGGGCGGTTTTGGTCAAGATTCATGCGGATTAGGCTGGGAATCAAAAGGGCTCAAAATCAAAACGAGATTTGAATTTTTGCAAAAATTTGTTTCATTTCATGTATAAACCTCATCCAAACAGGCGCTTGATAATGACAAATTAAACTCGGGCGGTGGAATGGAAGAAAGGAAATCACTAGTTAATTTCCCCTAGAATTCACAATTTTTTATTTTCTGATGCTAGTAATATATAGTGGTCAAATAGTAGGATCTACGAAGAATCATGCATTCCGAACAGGCCCTTAGCTGTTAAGACATGCTAAAAAGATCATTATAGGAGTGTCATTTGTGAACTTTGAAAGTAACTTATTTTGTGTTCCCTGTGTTCCAGGGAAGAGCTATAGAACCGGGGGTACTATTAAAACCACAAGTACTAGCACGAGTCTACGGTCGTCTCGCGACGGTCAGTCAAACACTAAATCCATCACAGCACCTGTCCATGTATGTTGCGTAATATTTACCCGTGAATTGCTCAAACACAAGTGATACAACACCAACTGATTGCTTAAGAAAACACTACCAGTCTAGTCTAGGATTGAACCTGTACCTTAAATGGAAACTTAATTAGTCGGTGAATCAAACTGAAAAAAAGAGCAGCCATATGTCAGCTTTACCGATTGCTGTAAAGTTTCATACTGTTTGATTTTTGTTATTTGCTTTCTGCTGTCTTATAACTGAATTAAACTATTCTCTTTTTGATTTAAAATCTAGATTCGTGAGGGTCTGCATTACAATCCCTACTTCTCTGGTGGCGCCATAGCCATGCCCAAGATGCTTATGGATGAAGCTATCGAGTATGAAGATGGTATTCCTGCAACTGAAGCCCAGGTAAGGGCATGTTCTTTTTGGCTGCGGCTTATGGCTTTTGAGCTATTTGTACGAGAGATTACAGAGTAATAGAAACTCACGTGCGGTTTTTGTCAATATAAATGGAGTTAGTAAAGTATGTACTACAATTAACCAGTAGACCTTATTTTTAAAAAAAATACTACGTTTAAAAGCTAGTTACTGTAGAAAAGTCAAAAAACAGTTTTTAGAAGCTGAAAAGAACATGGCCTAAGTCTTCTATCCTTTGTGGGGCCCTTTATGTTGTTGCCTTGTTGGGCTAGTACTGAAGCATGATTCTTTTCATATTTCTACCGCAGATGGGTAAAGATGTCGTGTCATTCTTGTCGTGGGCAGCTAAGCCTGAGATGGAAGAGAGGAAACTGTAAGTACCTCACAGCTCACTCGGAGAGTTATATGTTACAACTTCTTAGCTGGCCATTGTTCAGATGCTGATGTGCCTAATACCAACTTACTCTAATTTGTTCTAGATGGGGGTCAAATGGATCTTCCTACTGTCGCTCGCTCTTCTTCAAGCCGCATACTACCGTCGCATGAAGTGGTCGGTCCTGAAGTCACGCAAGCTGGTCCTGGATGTTGTCAACTGAGGACTTTGTTTCTTCTTTTTTAGTACAACGTTGAGTTTTTAAGTGGAAACATTCGAAATAATGAGATTGTGATGTACATTTGGCCACTGGGGTTGCCCCATGCCTAGAATTTCGTTTCTTTTCTTCCTCTGCTGCAAAAGCATTTTCTCCAAGGGAGCAGTTATCTTCATTTTTTTTGTCTGTTAATGCCTGAATGGTATCAGCAAGCGTATAATGTAACAGTTGATGAAGTTCACAAATCCTTTATACTTTGAACTCTGCGTCATTCGTTTGTCTTGCTTCTGTCAGTTTCAGTTTTCTTTTTCCTGGATATGGATATGAAAAAGTAAACTGCGCTTGGCAGTAGGAGTAAAAACCTTGCAGTCACAATCCGGTGGCCAAACAAAATTTCGTTAGAATTGTAATCTTTTAACACAAAGTTTTAGGGTGTATTTCGAACAATTTTTACTGGAGTCGAACGTTCCAAATGAGGCCTTCAGGTCTGCATCCTGCAAGGCTGCAACGCAATTTAAACATAAATGAGATGCAGAATGTTCATAATTTGGCGACCTGGGGATGTCAACCAGCCGAAAAGAAAAATGTGTACTCTCCAGGTCAAGATACTGTTTTATCTCATGTAGTAAGATCCGAAGATACAGATGTACAGCAGAGCTGAGCCGGTGCTAGGGACGACGCCTCTGTTCCGGTCAATAGAGAGGGATTCGGAGGGTGCGCATATGGGAAGAAATGTAGGGCGAGGTGAGGTGAAGTGATAGCCGAGGGGAGAGATGCTTGCGGTTGGGAGCTGCGCGTGTGAGCGCCGAGCGGGCTGGAATAAGGAGGAAGGGAATGAGATGGGGAAGAAAAGAGAGGGCAAGGCAGGCCGTGGCAGGAAAAGGCGAGGGCGCTCGCTCGAGTGCTACAGGAAAAGAGGGGAGGAGAATCCATGGTGCCGGGAATCAATGGCGGGTGCGGGTGGGAGGAGGGAGAAAGGAGGAGAAAGAGGAGGGGTGAGTGCAGGTTGGCGAGTGGAAAGCATGAATGCGGCGGAGGCTACGGAGGCAAAGGCGAGGCAAAGCGCGGGCGCGGCTGGAGGAGGAAGACGACTCTGACAGGTTGGGCTGGGCCGGATGTAAATATGGGCAAGGCTGGAATTACTGTTTTGGCCTATATTGAGTTAGAGATTTTTATTTGGTTTCCGATTTTGGAAAATTGCAGAAATAGTTTTGAGCTCTGAAAAATACCAAATGAATCCCAAATTCCATAAAAAAAATCACAGAGGAAATTAGAATATTTGGAACCCAATAATAATTCAAGACTTTGATAGTGTTTTATAAATTCTATAAAAATCCTTTTAGTCTTGGGAAAATAGCAAAAGGCAAATATAAATTCAGAAAATGTCTCAAAAATTCATTAATTATTACAATAGTTATTTTTATATGAAATTTGAAATTGAGTCTGTTACAATACCCCATACGGAAATCAGCAATTTTCTCAAATTTTATGAAGAGATAAAAATACATTTGTTGCCTAAGATCACTCATTATTTACTACTCAGGAAAGAAAACTGTTTGGCTGTCCTACAGCATACATATTTCATCAGTCATGTATAAAAATTACTCCGAATATTGAGCATTATAAGATATTTAACGAAAGCACACACACCAATTCTTCTTCTCAATGGAAACACAAATTTGAAATCATCATGCTGACATGTTACCAACAATCACACATGACATACCTAATTTGAACTTCCTTATAGCATACTTAATGCCTAACAATTTTGAACAACAACAAAAGGAAAGTGTGTCTTGGATAAATGAATATAGGGAGTATTTAGTGCCTCCTAGAAAAAAAAATCTGCATAAATCTTTGGTGTTTACACCCTCAGTTTAGCAGCCTAAAGAACAGTGCGAGAAAGAAACTTTGGTTTGCCACAGTAGCCAAGTGAATTTGCTTACCTTAACCAGAGTACATTATTCAATGTTTGAGGATCGTTTGGATACTAGATTTTCCAGATAGATTTCTTCAAACAATTTTTAGTGCAAGTTTTGAAGAAACAAATTTATTCAGTTAATTCATTAGGACAAGAACATAGCACTGATGTAACCAAATAACTGAGACCAAAATCCTGTTTTCCTGCTCCCTAACTAGGAACTCTGGTTGTCAAAGCATAGCAGGTAATGGCATAATTCCAGATGTATTAGAACAATAAATGGAACTGTCTAAAACAATAAAGGAAAACTAATTCAGAAAGTGTTGACAGTAAAATACATTTAGCGAGGTAAACTAGTCCAAGAAACAAGTTCTTGCTCCATGGTATAGTTTCGGGTGGCATCTTGAGTTACCAAATTAGCAACTGTTCCAATCTCAACATACTGGGTCCGAGAAGTATAATTGGATGTAGACAATAATAGTGGCCCGATTTCACTGTCCCTTCGTAATTCCTCTTGATTACTTTTTTTTATCTTACCTCTCAGAAGTTGCAGCCTGAACTCAACTTCTTTCATTGTCGGTCTCTCTTCTCCTCTAAGCCTTAAACATATTTCTGCAAGTGAGGCCATCTCATCAATTTCCTTATGGTTTGCTTCTTCCACAACCTGAGCATCTACTATTTCTATTGTGGTTTTATTTTGTTGTCTCTGAAGGAAATGACGACACAAGTTCTGCTTCTCTCCAATAGAATTGAGGAAGATTGGTTTCTTTCTTGTTAGGAGCTCAATAAGTACTACACCAAAGCTGTAAACATCACTCTTCTCATTTAATTGGCCTGTATGGTAATATTCAGGATCCAAATACCCAAATGTACCCTGCACAATTGTGACCACATGAGTTTCATCAATGGAAACAGATCTTGAAGCACCAAAGTCTGAAACCTTTGCAGTGAAATTGTCATTGAGGAGTATATTGGCAGATTTCACATCTCTGTGAAATATTGGTATTGAAGCAGCAGAATGGAGATAAGCAAGAGCACTCGCAGCCTCAAGAGCAATTCTGACGCGATCGTCCCATGTTAGCAAGCATTTTCTACTCAAATTACCATGGAGAAGGTCATAGAGTGTGCCATTGGAGATGAATTCATACACGAGCAAAGGTACCTCGGATTCAAGGCAACAACCAAAAAGCTTAACCACATTACGATGAATAATTTGAGACAAGATGGCAACCTCGTTTATGAATTGATCAATCTCAGTTTGCTCCACAATTTTGGACTTTTTTATTGCCACCACTCGTTGATCTGATAAAATGCCCTTGTAAACTGTACCATGACCCCCATGGCCAACAATACGTGTTGTGTCCAAACTATTGGTTGCCTTCTCTAGTTCTTCTAAGGAAAATATTTTTGTATTGTGTGCAACACTTTCATCGGATAAGATCAGTTTCTCCAAGATCAGGCCTTTGTTTTTTTGGAAGTACGCCCTCCTAACTTTCTTTTGGATGCGTCTCTTCCACCTTTGGACAAATGCGGTTGAACTTATCGTAAGGGCTAGTATTCCAAAACCACAGCCAAGTCCGATAGCAACTCCTGCATAGTTCATATAGATATATAAGATATCTCAATGAACAAACCATTTTTTATGACAGAAAAATATGAAATAAAATAAAAAGGTTAAGTGAGAAGACATACCAAAAAGAAAGTTATGTCGCTTGGAAGAATCTACAAGATGAAAAGGTGTTCAAAAGAAGGGGAAAAAAGCAGGATCAACATATATCCCATGTACAGATAATATAACACATTTGGTGGTCATGTTGGCCTTTTACTCTCTTTTTTCGTCGTTTTTTCGACAAGGCTTTTTTACTTCGGAAAAGACCATTTTGCAAATGTTCCCCTTATTGAAGTAGCCGTAATTCCTTTAGTCCTTGCCATTGGATAGACCATTGGAAAGCTTATTTGCTACCTTTTCATATATATCTGACTAGCTAGGTAGGGATAAATTGGTGATATCCTAAGAAGGCTATTATAATGGTAAAATGACTTGTATGTCTGTTAATAAATCGAAATAAGAAGGAGATGGCAAGTAACAAATTAAGACTGACTTTTAGATTGTTTGTTGGAATTTTCCCTATAGTAGTATTTGGGTGCAAGGAAACAAGTACGCTAAGCACTATATCATTTACCATGCTTAATTGGCCATCTAGCCCAAACACAAAATCTTGCATAAGCCAGGATATTCCCTTCTTAATCTGTATTCCCATCCATGTTTCCTGGCGCATGGACACGCATCTTCTCTCGTGTGGTTGTCTCCTTCGTCCGCATGTCTCCTTCAGAAGTCCGACTGTGGACCGCTGATGCGGCACTGATGCAATCTTCTCCCACCCTTGCATGCACCGAGCTGCCTTGTTGACTCCACCTCCCGACGTGCCACATCCTCGCCCTCCCAACTCCCCACTATGCTGCCATGGTGACTCTTCTTTCAAATTTGAGTTGAAAGTTCAAAACCTCTTGTTTTGTTTTCAGTTCAAAGTTAGTTTTCTAATTGAAAATTTTCCGTTGAAAGTTCCCATGTTAAAAGTTTTGATATCTCAAATGGAAGTGTCTGCTACAAAGCTATGTACATGATATCCTCCAAATAGCATCCCCTCTGTTGTTATAGGCATGTGTAGTGGGACCGCGAGGAGAGAAGGCTGGAGAAGAAGGGGACCGCGAGGAGCACGAAAGGGGAAGCGGAGATGGCAGCGAGCGATGAGGAGGCTGGGTGAGAGGAGGAGGCAGAGCGAGACGAGCCGGAGGAGGGCGGCGGGGCGGAGGAGGTGGGTAAGGGCTGGGAAGGGGTGGAGCTGGTTCTTGGAGGTGGCGGGGAGGAGGAGGGCGACGGCAATGGAGAGGAGAGGAGGGCGAGGAGGAAGAGCGAGTGGAGCACAAGGAGGCAAAGGAGCGCGGCGACGTAGGGGGATGTGGCGGTGGAGGCAGGGAGATGGGTCTTGGACGAGGTGGGTAGCCGAAGGAGGGGTGCGCTGCAATCCGCGATGGCATGGCCAGGCAGAGGGGAGGCGTGTGGCGGCCGGTGGTGGACTAGGGGAGGCAAGGAGACTAGTCAGTCGGAGGTTGGTTTCCCAATATGGACGAGGCGGTAGGCTGCACCCTTTTACTTGTCAAATCCGCTTCTACGTTAGTATTATGCTAGCTAAAACTGTTTTTAATTGGTTCTAAGAGGTAATATTTTTGGTATTATGATATAAGGTATGTAAAATATCTGATTTTATATTTTAGAATTGAAACTTAGACTTCTACAGGTATTCATACGTAAAATAAGCTTTTTTTTCATTATTTCAAACCGAGTGTTCTCCCCTGTGTGGATGGGAATTCACGGGACCTATATTGTTCGTGCTCACCTGCACCACACAAGCCGGATCTCATCCATCCAGGGTCCCTAGAAAATTAATATGTATTATGTGTTATATTAACATATATCATTATGCACAAAGTGCTAAAATCATCTTTTCGACTATCCAAACTAACCATAGCCCTAATGTTAAGTGTGAATTGGTTATTTTAGAATAGGGAGTACAAAATGAGCCCGAGAGTAGTTAAAGTAGAGAAAAAGAAAGAATCAGTTATTCCCTCCATCTCATATTATAGGTCGATATTCCACTTCTTGTCAAGATTAATTAAGAACCGGTGGAACCAGGGTGAGAGAATAAAATGTTCACTTGTTTACGCCTATTAAATGCTTCAATTCATCAGCTAATGCTACCGTGTTGATAGGGGTATAACTAGGAAAATATGGGCTAAACGCACCCATGATTTTTCGTAGGGGCATTATATATTTTAAAACAAGATGAATGAATAACGGGGCATTAAATTATGAAACGGGTGAATACGAGTTGTGTACCTTCACAGCCATGCCGGACATAAGGATTTCCTTGGTAGCCGGGAGAGCACTGGCAACGATAACCAATTGGGATATGCCCAGGAACATTAAGACACTCACTGTTAGGGCTGACGCAAGCATATGCAGTAATGTTGCTTCTCGCCATTTGACAAGTCATATTTGTGACAGCCCACTTCCAAACGCCAGCAGTGACCTGTACCTCATACGTATGTGTGGAAGGCTTGCTAACGAACAGATACCCATCATGTACTGAAATATTTGTCACTTGGTATTGTGTGGGTGGTGCTCCAATAAGAGTTTGATTGGCTGTGCAACTCAGTTGAAACTTCTTATTTCCAGAACAGCCCTCCTCAAGGCCAAATGGAAAAGGAATACCTGTATTGCCACATGCTCTAGAACAATTCTGCCTGTCCCGAGTTGGATCATACTCTGTTCCTATTAATAAATATTAAAATAATAAATCACGTCTATTAACGAGAAACCAATACTAATAAAAGTTGAAAAAGAAATGTTTCACTAAGTATATATAATTGCTGCTTCAGCAATATAAAGCAATTAGACGGCCTTACATCTAAAATTTTTAAGGGACAATTTCTTATTTGCTATCCAAATTTTACATCTCTTATATGCCATTCATTATATCGGACCCCATATGTCAGGGATTTTAGAAATTTTTAGTGACATATAAAGAATTAACTCAATTTTTAAACGTATATATAGACACCATTCATTGTATTTATATCAAACTAGAAACAATCACATTACATTTATATTAACAGAAGATTCATTGTACCGCTAAATAACTCCCGATTCCACTGCCTACCACTGAATACGTGTGCTTATACCATCCATGCCATTAGTTTCGAAAGTCTGGCACTACATGCCATCATTGAATATTAGTAGTGAGTCAAAAGTTAAGTTTGATACGAAAAGATTAATTTGCCCCTCATTTTAAAAGCACTGATGGGCTCGCTGCGCCCAGGTGGGCGCTACACCGTCGCCTAGGTTCCTGATGAGCTCGGAGCTTGCCGCCGTTGCCCCTAGGGTTCCTTTCGCGCCGCGACTCGTGAGAAGCGAGGTGAGCCATGAGCTCGATATATATCGTATAAAAAATTGCCTTCGTAGGAGATAAAAAGTATCCGGTGGTAAAGACCCAAACAAAATGCAATATTGTTGGATTTCCGGTCCATCCAAACAAATTTTTACGATTCAACACAAAAAAGTTTAGAGGCCAATATTCTACACCGGTTTTAAGCCTGAAACCGGCCTTCCAAGCAGCGCTAACTCTTCTTCCTCCTCCGTCCCAAATCTGATATGTCC
This sequence comes from Dendrocalamus latiflorus, assembly GCA_017311315.1. Lineage (NCBI taxonomy): Eukaryota > Viridiplantae > Streptophyta > Magnoliopsida > Poales > Poaceae > Dendrocalamus > Dendrocalamus latiflorus. Next base: position 5,912,294 of record CM029670.1, on the reverse strand, counting down.
AACGACCCAATCCACCCACTGTCACCTAGTAGCTCCAACTAGCAACCACGGAGAAGCTACTCGATCCGCCAACCAATGGGAGGATGTCATAAGTCCTCACCATGTTGTAGAAGTTGACTCGTTGACATGTGAATCTAACCTATTCAAAAATCTTTAAAAAACATTTGTAAAATATAGTCGTTGACACATGCACGACATATTGTCGAAGCCATACCACGGAAATAAATGCCATGTTAGCGAAATAAAGGTAGTTTTGATCTTAGGGGGTAAAGTATTAAATGTCTAGTTTTGTAGTTTAAAATTGATTTCTACACTTTTGCAATAGTTCAGGTGGTTAGATAGATTTTTTTCATAACAAATAACAAGACATGGAGGAGGATTTATTTTTGTTAGGATAAAACATCATCATTATTTACGAAGAATCTATGCAATAGGATTATTAGTCATGACACGTAGTATAGTTACAACTTACTAGTACTACACTATCCAAGAATATATAGTAGAGGATATAAACAAAAAATCTAACAAATAAGTAAATGGATGTTTGGACTGATTTTTTTTGCAGATCTGCAAAGTTCGTGATGAAACGTAATAACGTGAAGGTGAAAAAAAAAGACTAGAAAACGCATAGCAGCTAATCTGTACTAGTTTATACTTTCTAGGTTGGGACTTTAGGTACCAAAATTTTTGAACATTTGTAGGCAATGATTGTCACGTAGCGTTGCAAGTTGAACTCGCTGCAACTTGACTCCAGCTTGAAAGTTCTGCAAACTAAGTACGTACAAACCAACCACTAGAGCAACTACTCATATGTGCTATCCTCTGCCCTAGTTCCGCTCACGCAGAGATTAACAAGGGTATACCTTGGATGCAGCCGCCCTGAAGGTAGGGATTGCCATCATCGAAATTATTGAGGCAGGTACAATGGTAGCCCCCGTTTTCATGATCATCGTCCACGCAGTTGTTACTACCACATGCGTACCACTTCTGCTCCAACTTAGCCATTCGACAGTTTGGTTGATCTGTGATAACTGTAGACAGGTAGGCTGAAGTATTACCAATGGTGCTTGCGTCTATCTTATCGGACATGAGATCTGCTGTGCTAAAATTATACTGGTACGGATCATATGCGTATGATAAGAAAGCCTTAAGAGTAGCATTAGCAACTTCAATAGGCAGTGTTTCTTCTTTCTGAACGATGGAAATTCTGAAGGCCCGAACAGGTCTTCGGAAGGTGATGGTACAGCAGCCAATGCCACTGCAAGCTCTTCCGTCTGCTTCCTTCCGCATGATCGCCATGTCAGCACACATGCTTGAACAATACCCCCAGACATCGTCGGTGTCAGTATTATTGAGCATGTAGGCATCGATTCCGCAACCGACAATCACCAAATAATTATTAAAAGGGTCGATGTTAAGGCTCTTCCGAGGCGACTCCCATGACCTGTTGTAGGTGCCGAGTACACCGGGTGTGGTGGCGATGTTGAAGACGATCGAGGCATAAACACCAGATGTATATTGTTTAACAATCTTAGTGGTGGTGTTACCCAAGAAGAGCTTCGGAGGTCGGGAGCTATGGTTGCAGGTGACCTCGAATCCCGGTCGGAAGCAGCCGGCCCCGATGCCGAAGGGATAGGTTATGTTCACGTCACCGCATAATTTAGGACAGTGCGCAAGATCGGTGGGGGAGGGCGGCGTGGCGGATGCCCACCGCGCGGTGGCGGCGGCGGCGAGGCACGTCAACACGGCCCACATGCTGGCTCGGACAATAGTAGCACCTATTTACATCAGAATGAGGATGCTTTGTGTTGCTGAGGGATGAACTTATCACCCAGGTTGCGTTATATACTATACTAGCGTAGAGGTAGAGCATTAGAACGCATTGCCTGCGCTGGTTGCCATCTTGTGAGACTTGGAAGAGTCAAGTCTAGTCGACGCGCGCGCGATACAGTGACATGGAAATCTCGATCCTATCTAACGTGTAAAACCGAGCACTGACCGATGTAGCCGTATCACCACAGAAAGTGAGTTTGAAATTTAAACTGCGATAGTGAGATCATCCACACTCGCTTTGCCCCCAATGTCTTTTGGTCCTTGAGGGAGGTGAGTGCAAAGAGGAAAGATACTCATCTCTGTCTCCATTTGGCGTGTTGATCTGATTCTAACTTATTGCAACAGCAGCGGTAGTGAGAGCATCCACACTGGCTTTGCCCCCAATGTCCTTTTGCTCCCTGAGGGAGATGAGCGGAAAGAGGAAAGATATTCATCTCAGTCTCCATTTGGCGTGTTGATCTTATTCTAACTTATAGAGTTACATGTATCAGTCAGTTCACCTAAAAGGTTAAGCTGATGAGAAAAGATGTGTAATTCATTTATACTTCAACACTCCCCTCACGTATAGGTTTTTCAGGCCTAAGACGTGGAATAAAAGTGGACTGATTATTTTTCTGATTGCATCAACCAGATCTTGAATTCATTACCTCTTAACTCTGATACCATATTAAATTGTATGCACAAGTTTACCTAAAAAGCTTAAGCTGACGAGGAAACGTAGACAATTCATTTATACTTCCATACTCTCCCTTACATATATACTTCGATGGGCATAAGACATAGAATAGAAGTGGGCTGGTTCTCGGCAAGTTTTGCCCAAGTAACGGAGGTTCTTGATTCCAGTTTCGGAGTGGCCTTAGTTGCTGCGAAAATTTTCTTCTTTGGCATGCGCGAAGCGTTTGGTTGGAGATTTGGGGGCTGTTTCTCAGCAGGAAAGGTCGGGTTTTGGTGTGTGCCAGGTGCTGCAGATGTGCTGCCTGAATGCTTGGATTTTTAAGTAAGGAAAATTTTAGTACAACTCTTATGCTCACAGTGTGTATCTTTTTGAGGAATTCGCATATTGCATCACTCTAGTGGCAATGCTCTGCATCACACGAAAAGAATTAGTTGCTGCAGAGAAAGAAGCAGTAATCGTATTGCGTTAAAATTCTGTGGAGCCTAATCTTAGATCTTGTGTCCACGTCAGGTTTCATCTATGGGGAAGGATGTTGGCTTGAAATGCGAGAGTCGTTCTCGATTGAGAGCAAATGCTGAAATTTTGCAATCCCCTTGCCGTATGTGTTGAATAAATCTAGCTCGGTTCGGTTCAAGTTTTCAGAGTTTCATACGGAGTCTGTACAAAACTTTCTATTTTGGTTTTGGAGTCCAGAACGCTGCATGCCGTAGTGTACATGGACACGGTTTGGTATACCGTTTCGTACTCAGTTTTGGGGTCATGTTTGTACCTATTTAAGAGCAATAGAATCATGAGAAAAGCTGTGACAAGGCAGCACCAAAAAGCCTCTCAAGTTCATTGAGTTTTCCTGCTTGCGTGAGTTTGTCTTCAACGTTGCTAGCAAGGGAAGCTAGAGGGTGGAGACGACATTTGGTATCAGAGTCGGATCGGCCCCGGGAGCGTGATCAAGCGAGCGTGTAAGCCAACATGCCGCGTCATCGATCGGCTTCACCGCCAAGGCAGTCTCGGGAGGAGACGACGGCGCCATCGGGGAGCGGTGGCGGCAGCGGCGGAACGGAGCGCGGTCTGGTGATCCACCAGGTTACCAAGGAGGTCAGCAGCAGCGGGGCGTTCCCGACGCTCACGAAGACCAACTACTTCGACTGGGCAGCGCTCATGCGCGTGATGCTGCAGGCGCGCGGCCTGTGGAACGCGGTGAGCGTCGGCACCGCCGACTACGTCGAGGATCGTATGGCGCTGGAGGTCATCGCCAAGGTAGTCCCGGCGGAGTTGATGGGAACCATCGCCAGCAAGGCGACCGCCAAGATCGCGTGGGACGCGATCAGCACCATGCATGTCGGCGTGGAGCGCGTGCGCAAGGCGAAAGCCAACACACTCCGGCGCGAGTTTGACGGGCTCAAGTTCCGCGACGGCGAGACTGTGGACGAGTTCGGTGTCCGCATCAACAGGATCGCGCATCAACTCGCGGTCCTTAACGACGCCTGCGCGGAGGAAGAGATCGTCCGCAAATTCCTCCAGGCACTCCCGCCAAGGTACGCACAAATCGCCATGGCGATCGAGACCCTCCTTGACCTGAGCGAGATCTCCGTCGAGGAGCTCATCAGTCGGCTCAAGTCTGCGGAGGAGCGACATGGTCTTGGCGGTGGCTCCATCGCTAGCTTGAATCTCACCGAGGACGAGCTGATCGCGCGCGTGACGGCGAAGATGCAGCTCTCCGGCGAGGGGCCTTCAAGACAGCCCAAGGGGTCGTCGTCGAACCAGAGGAGAGGACACGGCCCGGGGCGTGGCAAGGAAGGTGGCTCACGCGGTGGTTCCAGGCCACCCAAAGCTCCAGGGAGCAGCAGCAATGGCGCCAACTCAATCGGCAGGGATCAATGCCGATATTGTGGGAAGACCGGACATTGGGCCCGTGAATGTCGGAAGAAGAAGCGTGACGAGACGGCCCATGCAGTCCAAGTCGAGGAGAAGACAGAGCCCACCTTATTGGTGGCAACAGCGATAGTCAACGCACCACCTCCACTTGCGCCTGCTCCGTCCTTCCCCAATCGTCACTCTCCACTGGCGGCGGAATCCTCCTTGATCCACCTCGAGGAAGAAGAGCTGTTCGTCCAGCTCGGCGGAAAGGACATCGGCGACTGCACCCGGTGGATTCTCAACACCGATTCTCCACTAACATTTGCATCGCCGGCTGACTCTTCCTTGATCCACCTCGAGGAAGAGAAGTTGTTTGTCCAGCTCGGCGAGAAGGGCGTCGACGACTGCACCCGGTGGATTCTCGACACTGGCGCGACGAATCATATGACGGGGGTGAAATCCGCCTTCGCCGAGCTTGACACGGGGATCCGCGGTACTGTCCGATTCGGGGACAGCTCTGTCGTCAGCATCGAAGGGCGTGGCACGGTGCTCCTCAACTGCAAGAACGGAGAGCACCAAGAGCTCGGCGGCGTCTACCACATCCCCAAGTTGACGGCGAACATAGTCAGCCTCGGTCAACTGGATGAGGACGGCTTCAAGATCTTGATCGAGGACGGGATTCTCAGGATCTGGGACCAACGGCGGCGGCTGATGGCGAAGGTGCAGCGCTCGCCAAGTCGGCTCTACGTCCTCGACCTTGACATTGGCAAGCCGGTGTGCCTCGCCGCACGGAGCAGCGAAGCGGCCTGGCAATGGCATGCCAGGTACGGCCACCTCGGCTTTCAGGGGCTCAAGCAGCTCGCGCAGGGGGAGCTGGTGCGTGGGCTCCCACAGATCGACCACGTCGACCAGGTCTGCGAGAGCTGTCTCGCCGGCAAGCAAAGGAGGTACCCGTTCCCAGCGGCAAGCATGTACCGAGCCAAGAATCTGTTGGAGTTGGTTCACGCCGACCTGTGCGGGCCCATCACCCCAAAGACGCCTGGCGGTAAACAGCTCTTCCTTCTCGTCATTGACGATAAAAGCAGGTTCATGTGGATCATGCTACTGGCGTCAAAGGATGAGGCCGCGGCGGCGATAATTCGTCTTCAAGCTCGAGCGGAGGCAGAAGCAGGAAAACAAATGGGCACACTCCGCACAGATCGCGGCTGCGAGTTCACGGCACGGACGTTCGGTGACTACTGCGCTGAGCAGGGCATCCAGCGCCATCTCACCGCGCCGTATACTCCGCAGTAGAACGGCGTAGTGGAGCGGCGCAACCAGACCGTGCTGGGCATGGCACGGAGCATGCTCAAGGCAATGCGCATGCCCGGCTGGTTTTGGGGGGAGGCGGTCACGACGGCCGTTTTCATCCTGAACCGCGCGTCGACAAGGAGCGTCGAGGGGATGACGCCATTCGAAGCGTGGTATGGTCACAAGCCACCAGTGCATTTCTTTCGCACATTTGGCTGCGTCGCACATGTGAAGAACATTGGCGGCCATCAGCGCAAGCTCGACGATCGCAGTACGCCGATGGTGTTCATCGGGTACGAGCCGGGCTCCAAGGCGTACAAGTTCTACAATCCAAACACCGAACGTGTGATCATATCACGCGATGCGGTGTTTGATGAAGCAAGGGCCTGGGACTGGAGCAAGCACGGCGAGGGTTCAAGCACGGCGGACTCGGAACCGTTCCACGTCGACCAAATAACGGTAACGGTCCGCCATGACATGGGAGTGCAGGATGCGGCGCACGACGCCGTGACGGGCGGCGAGACACCGATGACACATGCGACCCCCGGTGCAGTGACGCCCACGTGCGGGTCTGAGCTCCGCACGCCACAATCAGCCCCAATCCCTGCGGAGCAGATCGAGTTTGCTTCGCCACCGAGCGGGGACCTGGACCTGGATGGCGACCACGAAGACGATGTCCCGCTCCGATTTAGGACACTGGAGAACATCCTCGGCCCCGCAGCGACTCCAGGACTGGCAGAGCGGGAGATGTGGGATGATTTGCTGCTCGTCGTGGGCGATGAGCCTGCAACGTTCGAAGAGGCTCGTGGCAAGGAGTGCTGGCGAAAGGCAATGATCGAGGAGATGGCGTCGATTGAGCAGAACAGTACGTGGACGCTCGTCGACTTGCCTTCAGGCCATCGTCCAATTGGCCTAAAGTGGGTCTTCAAACTGAAGCGCGATGAACGGGGAGCCATCGTCAAACACAAGGCGAGACTCGTGGCGAAAGGCTACGTCCAGCAACAGGGGATCGACTACGACGAGGTCTTCGCGCCCGTTGCTCGGATGGAGTTGGTCCGGATGCTGCTCGCTGTGGCTGCTCGGGAAGGTTGGCTTGTGCATCACATGGATGTCAAGTTGGCGTTTCTCAACGGTGACCTGAGCGAGGAGGTGTATGTCCGGCAACCGCCAGGTTTCGTCGCAATTGGGCATGAAGAGAAGGTGCTGAGGCTACGGAAAGCTCTGTACGGACTTCGTCAAGCACCTCGCGCATGGAATGTGAAGCTCGACAGCAGTCTCCGTGACCTTGGCTTCACCCGGTGTGCCAGTGAGCACGGCATGTACACCAGGGGCGTCACGACGTCACGCGTGGTGGTGGGCGTCTACGTCGACGATCTCATCATCACGGGATCACGCTCGGAGGACATCGACACGTTCAAGGGCGAGATGTGTCGACTCTTCCGCATGAGCGACCTGGGGTTGCTCTCATACTACCTCGGGATCGAGGTGAAGCAGAGCCGGGACGCCGTCAAGCTGTGCCAGGCGGCGTATGCACGCAAGCTGCTTGAAAAAGCGCAGCTTGAGGGCTGCAACGCGTGCCAGACGCCCATGGAGGTGCGTCTGAAGCTGTCCAAGAATAGTGCTACGCCAGAGGTGGACGCAACTATGTATCGCAGCTTGGTAGGAAGTTTGCGGTACCTGGTGCATACACGGCCTGACATCGCCTTTGCCGTGGGCTACGTGAGCAGATTCATGGAGAAGCCCCAGCAGGAGCACCTCGTCGCCGTCAAGCATTTGCTCCGGTACATCTCCGGCACGATCGACTACGACATCATCTACTCCAAGCGCTCGAACGGTGACATTCACCTGACAGGCTACAGCGACAGCGACTTGTGGGGAGATGTGGATGACAGGAAGAGTACCACCGGGATCATCTTCTTTCTCGGTGAAATGCCAATCTCTTGGCAATCCCAGAAGCAAAAGGTGGTAGCGCTCTCCTCTTGCGAAGCGGAATACATCGTGGGCGCGGCGGCAGCATGCCAAGCGGTGTGGCTCTCGCGGCTGCTGGGCGACGTGATCGGCACCAAGCTCCAGCCGCCACAATTGAAGATGGATAACATGTCCGCGATCGCCTTAAGCAAGAATCCTGTCCTTCACGACAGAAGTAAGCATATCGATACTAAATTTCACTTCATCCGTGAATGTCTGGACAGCGGGAGGATATGCTTGGATTTCACGAGCTCTCAGGAACAGCTCGCTGACATTCTGACTAAGTCACTCGGACGCGCCAAGTTCTGTGAATTGCGCGAGAAGATCGGCGTCGTCAAGGTCAAATGAACCGAGCAAGAATTAGGGGGAGGTTGTTGAATAAATCTAGCTCGGTTCGGTTCAAGTTTTTAGAGTTTCATACGGAGTCTGTACAAAACTTTCTATTTTGGTTTTGGAGTCCAGAACGCTGCATGCCGTAGTGTACATGGACACGGTTTGGTATACCGTTTCGTACTCAGTTTTGGGGTCATGTTTGTACCTATTTAAGAGCAATAGAATCATGAGAAAAGCTGTACCAAGGCAGCACCAAAAAGCCTCTCAAGTTCATTGAGTTTTCCTGCTTGCGTGAGTTTGTCTTCAACGTTGCTAGCAAGGGAAGCTAGAGGGTGGAGACGACAGTATGAACGGAGAAAGTGACAGTCAGGACAGAAGATACCATCAGTTGAAATGCTCAGATGTAATAACTGGTCCGATTCTGTAACAAAGGGAAAAAAGCATCCTATGGAGCTCCTTGTTCAGGCGCGCCATACAATCCTTATCTTGATGCATACTTGTTTATTTACTTACTTAGGACTATGCGTGTTTCTAGTTTCTGAGGATACTGAGTTATATACTTGTTTCTTGCCCCAAAGATAACCCAAAACTGATTAAAATGTCTTGTAGAAGCATCAATTAATTAGCTTTGCTCCTCATGGCAACTATCCTCAGATCCCCTTGATTTTTGTAGTAGTTCTCTCTTAGCTACAAAACCATTTCTTAAGGGAAATTTTACCATCCTTGAGGGGGAAGAGGTACCAAATTTGAGCCGTTGATCACACTGATCGAACGGTTGAGATTTGGCAGTACCTAGTGGTACCGGACGCGAGGTACCAAGAGGTACCAAATTTTGAGCCGTTGATCACACTGATTGAACGGCTGGATCTAATTTGGTACCTCTTGGTACCTTGTACCTCTTGGTACCTCCTCAAGGATAGGAAAACTGCTCATTTCTTAACCATATGACCCAGCACAGGCATACTTATAAGTTCGTTTATTAGCCATATAGCATTAGAAATTCAATAATTTAGACCCATGCAAACTTATTTTAGAGGCCAATTGCAGCAAGCCGGTGTTTGACCATAAAACTTATTTTAGTAACGAGTCTAAGATTATGCAGTAGATCAGTTGCTTAAATCAGCTGTATTCATCCATAATTGATCTCTCCAAACAAGAGTAGTTGTCATGTCCACCCGTTGTTCAAACAGGGTAGCAAAGAAGAGCTCCCTGCCCTTTCCATGAAGGTCAATGGGAAAGGACAGTCATTGGTGGATTTCCATGCACGGTTATCAGCACTACAAGCATTCTCAGTCTGTATTTCTCTGTTGCACTGTTGTGAAGATACAGTACGTTGCTAAGCTTTTTTTTAAAGCTACATTACTGAAGTCTTTGAAATGCACAATGAAGTAGTACTCAAGCTAAACTGTTGGGTACCGCACAGCTTGTGTGGAGGCAAAATTCTGGTTTTGGCGAGGTTAGATATGCAATGATGAACTTGTTTGTAGCGTTGCTGTCCTTGCCATGTTTGTTGGTTCCCAGAATTGCAATTGCTAGTAGATGGATGGATGCTAAAGGAAAGAACAAGCAGCTGGTGGACCATCTTGGTTCGTGATCCGGATTTGGATTTGGCCTTGCATCTCTGATCCGACTAGAATAGGAGAAGCCTTTTGCAGTGGACCTTATGTCATGTTCTTTTATATTGTGACTGATGGTTTTTTAGCTATGTCTGATGCATTGTAACTATAAAATACCAAGAAATTTCATTTTTCCTCTAAAATATTTATGTGCCTATTTTTTTAAGTAACTAATTCAATTTTAACTAGGTTTTTAACGAAAAGGACATGAGAGAAATAAAAATGATGACCATTGCCACCATCGCCGCCGCCGCTGGCTCTATCTCCGTCGTCTGGCAAATAAACTTTGGATCATGTCTAGGTTTGATCGAAAGCAAAACGAATTAGCACAACACGACATGATACAACCTAAAGCACATCAGATCTGTGCCACCTCTACGTGACAGCGGTGCCTACATACCGCGCAGATGCAAGCAGACGAGCGTCATGCATGACGCCAAGACACGATGCTTTCAGAAATGTCTACATATGGCCAAAATTCCGACAAAAACCATCCATCGAACGTCACAAGGAGACGGTGTTAACCGTGCTTACTCTGGCATACCGGTTTTCAGCGTCGTTACGTACTCCTGCACGTGCTTACTCTCCTGTGCCATGCCACCAGGTGCAATGAAAGTGTTGATTTGCCATTGATGTGTTGCCAAAAGGATCATTCGACAAAAAAGCTATGGGCAACAATCTGAACGGAAGGACTTGCAAGCAGAGATCACCACGCGCGGGCAGACGTGTCGAATCCACGAACGCCGCTTGCTGCGCCTTAACCGCGAATCCATCGCGGCGCGTGGATCGAGGAAAAGACGGCGCGGCTTCGTGCCTCGTTCTCGTCGTCTCGCGCGCCACTCGGTCCGGCGGTCGGCGGGGCGCGGCGTCAATTTTTTCCTCGGCTGGCGTAGCGCGGAAAAAGAAGACAGCGGCAACCGCCCCGCGTGGTGACTCCTTCCTCGATCGGCGTGTCGCCTTCACGCGGTTTCGTGCGTAATCGTGAGAAGAACAGAAATCCTGTGCTGGGAACGGGAGACGCAACACACAAGCAGAACGTGCGCTTCATGTCCACCAGCGTAAGCGGACGGAATCAGCCGGCGAGCTTAAAGGCGACTGCTCATTGGTGTGATCTATTAATACATATCTGTGTGGGTACGGATATGCAAGTTTGTGGACCAATTAAGTGAGCAAATATGTGTATGTAGGTGTTTTGTTTGTTACTCACCTTTTTTTCCTCACGGTATTGTTGTTTCCATCACGAAAACTTTATATTCTTCACAGGGTGATCTGTCAGTATATGTATGTGAACTCAGATGCCAAGCCTGACTACAAGCCGTCACAAATATTTCTCCTAACCCATCAGGAAAATTGAATTTCTACATCACCCTATGGCTGACGGCTTTTGCCTGACGGTTCCCGACAAGAAAACTAATCCTGATGATTTATGCCTTTTACTCACGGTTTCCGGCCATCAAGAAAGATCTGCTTTGTGGTAATGTAGCTCATGTGGCAGCCAAGCTAGCTTTAGCCGCGCAGCGGGCGAGCGATTTGGGCTCAGTCGCACGGCCAGTGAGTGACTGGCCCAGTCGGCCCACTAAAGTTTTTAATTACAACATACGGAAAACCTTAATCCTGTAGCAGTAGCTCGTGTGGATCTATACCTAAGCAATCTAGGTATTGCACTAATCTGTCTGCAAATGGGACTAACCTACCGTCTCTACGTTAAAACATCTGAACAAATAACCTACATTCTACAGCACTACTCGTGACATAACCACTAAAACCCGGGGATCTACAACTAAAAACGTTAGTTCCGCCACTAATCTATATTGATTGCTGCTAACCTAACGTGTTTTCATCGAAAGAACCAATAAATTACATGACCAAAGGAAACTCACTGCAAAAAGGCACGAATACACGATGGAACTCGTGCAGAATCTCCTCCTCTCTCCTCTCCTCCTGTTAGATCATGTGGTTAGGTTTAGAATTTTTATGATGATGAATAATTGACAATATTGTTTAATATTGTTATTCGAGGTATGTGCGTGTGTGCATGGACTAATATCGGTCAAGTTGGTGAGAACTTGTGCCGGGAAAAATATTCTTTGGTCTTTGCATGTGCAGGTTAGGCGTGGACATGGAGATGGTCATAGTCGGTTACGAGGAAGACCGGGACTAGGAGGGGGAAATCTGAGGTCCAGGCGGTCGAGGATGTCACGAGGTGGTCGAGCTAACGCTGGAGTACATGGAGATCAAAGGTGGATGAGGCATGGAGAAGATACATGAGGTACGGTCCTGGAGGCTTCGACACACGATGAGTTGAAAAGTCGGAAGTGTGAAAATCCGTGTTAAGAAGGGTTTCGGGTCCTTTGAAAAGTAGTAGGCCAAAAGTCTGATTGAGATAAAAAGGTTTAGGCCTAATTGAACGAGTTGTATTAGGGTTGAGAGAGGACTCTTAGAATACGAGTCCGAAGCGGCGGCTGGAGAATCGTTTTGATTACGGCGTCGTTTCCGCGTGAGGCTTTGACGGCGTGGGGATTTAAGAGCCAAGGGGCCGGCCAAGAGAAGGTACGGTTTTGGGTGGATTCACGCAGATGTGCTTAGAAAAAGGATTCTTACATGCTTTGGTGTTTGCATGCTTTGAGGCTGGACATCTCGTTGATTGCTACTTGGAGTCAAAAAATTTTGCCACTTGTTTTTTCCTTCCACGCGATGCGCAATCGGCAGCGTCTCGTCGTTTTCGCGGGTATCGCTAGAAAAAGCGATCGTTTTGCACACGACTTGGTGAGCGTACTTCTCCATCCCGACGTCCAGCATACTGTCTTCACGTCTCTGGTGCGTGCGGTTGGACTGTCGGCAGCCACGTTCAGATGTTGCAATCATTCACTCCCCTTTGATTGCCATCAACAATCCTATACCTCCCCTCTTCTCTCTCCATTCCTCTCCTCTCTTTTCATCTTCTCTCGCCCACTCCCTCCTATGTTTTTCCAGAACTAAAATGACACTGGCCAAATCTTTGCTCTTATATCGGCCCTCAGTAGCACAAGCACTTACGTCGGGAACTATCTCCTGTGCCTTCACGCCATGACATGATCTTCTGGAGGTGCAAGGTCTTGGTCTCTTCCGACCCAGCCTTCTGGGTCTTGCCGGACTCCGGGAGGGCGCCGATGAAGAACAGGCGGTCTTGCTCCCCCGTAGAGAAGTAAAACCACTTCTTGGACCAATTGGCCCAAGAGGTCTTAGGTCGCATGGAGATGTACACCCTCCTCCCTCATATTGTCGTGGAGGCAGAAGTGTAAGTGTCCCAAGACAATAGAAATACGAGAGCAATGACATTGAAGGCATCACTCCCAGGTACGCATCGCTTAAATGTGCGAAGAAGCTATGGATGGCAATCGAATTTTGTTCAAGATGGACCAATTCGACCATGTGGTGGCTGAAGACATCACCTAGAAGCTGACTCCCGGGCACGGCAAACCTGCACTTGAGATAGTCTGTAAAAAGGGTGACCTGATCATTGTCGTGCGGGGCAGGGACAAATTTATCGGCTCCTGGCAGCCTCCTTCCAGGGGCTAGTTGCTCGACATGCTTGAGCCCCTTGAGGTCTGCCTCAGACATGGTCGGAGGCCGGAGACCATCGTCGCCATTGCAATCTATGTGGATGAAGAGAAGGTGAGATTGGAGATCTGATGGAAGAGCGCTAGTGCCAAGAGAGAGTGAGAGAGAGAGAGAGAGAGAAGAGATCAGGAAGAAAGGTGTTTGGAAAGAGCAATCTATCTCCCGCATGTCCCTTTTTATAGCCGGCCAAGCGAGCATAATGGGCAGAAATGGGAATTTTTTTGTACGGATAATCCATTTTTTATTCGAAATTATGAAATATACCTGCGGGAAATTTTTTTACAAAAATAGGCTCAAGTCGTCTAATGGTTGGGCGACTGGAGCCTTTCGCCCAACCCAGCAACGACAACTGGAAAATCACCCAACCGTTGGGCGATTAATTGCAGTCGCCCAATGGTTGGGCGACTGCACTCAAGTCCCCGTGAATGTTTTAAACTTTTACAATTTTGTAATTTTAAACTGGTAAAAAATCTGCTAGAGTTGTAACAAAAGTTTATATTCATTGTATGTTGGAGGTGTGTAAAAAATTTTGGGAAAATTACAGAGAAAAAAAGAGAAAAAGAGATAGAAAAAAGAGAGGAAAGAGTCCATCTTTGCCGAAATTTGGAAAATGCATCAAAACTTCGCCAAAAATAGTGAAAATTGGTGGAGATGTTCTTCATACATCCAAAAGCTTTTAGAAAAAAATTTGAGCCATTTCGGCCATGGGATCAAAAGTTATAGCAGTTTCAATTGAGGTCGAAACGAATTCGAGTCCGTTTCCGACACACCTTCAGTAAAATGGGCATAACTTTTGCATACGGTGTCCGTTTTCGACGTTCTTGTACTCGTTGGAAAGCTAACGACGAGCCCGATCCAAAGAAAATGACTGCTTACGCTAGTCGCCCTCCAAGACCTCGAAAATCTGTCATCTTTGGACTTAAACCCGCGTCGCAAGTTTTTGGTTTCTGTTTTTGCCTTTTCTCTTAGTCTTCCCTTTGGAATTTGGATTTTGATTCAACTGAAAAGTTGTAGATCTCATCGAAACCTTTCAAATGAGTATATATAAGCCATATAAAACTTTGCTATTTTATCTTTTGAGACTAGTTGTTTATATTGTATCGGTATATAAAACTTGTGATAGAGAGTATTACAGACGGTTTGTATGTACCGATCGTTCTACCGATTGTTTGACTGCTGGGCCCGTCGATCCTCCTCAACCCAATCCTAGCACAAAGACATGAATTCTCAGTAACATCAAATTATCACTTACCATCGTATGTACCGATCATTCTACGGTCAATCGTTCCTAAAAAAATTTTCAAAATTTTTTACACACCTACAACATATAATGAACATAAACTTTTATTACAACTCCAGCAAATTTTTTACCAGTTTAAAACTACAAAATTGAAAAAATTAAAACATTCACGGCGGACCTGAGTGCAATCGCCCAACCATTGGGCGACTGCATGAAAGTCGCCCAACCATTGGGCGACTGCAATTAATCGCCCAGTTCTCACTGCTGGATTGGACGAAAGGCTCCAGTCGTCCAACCATTGGGCGACTTGAGCCTATTTTTGTAAAAAAAATTTCCGCGGGTATATTTCTGTAATTTCGAATAAAAAATAGATTATCCATACAAAAAATTCACAGAAATGGCACACTGTCAAGACCCCGGATTTCCAAACCCGGACCCTCTGTGTATTACTGCACTAGTCCCAGATCAAAGCTAGTGCACACAGTTAAACAGAAATGATTCATGACCAACAACGTATTTATTACAATTATAAAGAGTACAGACCGAAAGGTCTCATTATTGCAGTAGAGGTTTCAAGACCTCACACAATCAAAACACAGCGGAAGCAAGGGAAACTCAAAGTAGACCCATCAATATGCCACAGGCAGTTGACTGGGGAAGCGCGACCTAGTCCTCCGGGAAGAATCCATCACAGCCACAAGCGAAGCAGTAGTCGTAGACACCTTCTTGAGCTTCATGTTCTTCTGAGTATTATTTTTGAGTGTAGCATGTGAGTACATAAAGTACTCCGCAAGTCTTGGAAAAAATGCATAGATGCAAGGCTTAACAAAGGAAGGCTATATGGTTCTTTTGCACAAAGCAACATTTTAAAATTCAATTACTACTAATTATTTTCGAAGGCATCAAGTTAATTAAGTAAATGTTTTAGCAGAAACTATCATTAACTTTCTAGTGAAGGTTCCATCTACCAACACTAGCTAACAACTTGAACAGGTTTAATACTGCGGGTTACATCCACCCTCTCTGGCTCCAACTGCCAGGATACCCTTCCGAGAGTTCCCTCCACTCTCGAAATTCAAAAACTTTGATTTTAAAACCAAAACCAAAAATCTACCATGTGAATGCATTCCTTGCCCGCCCTTGACCGTGGGCACGGCTATTCGAATAGTTTGACACTCTGCAGAGGTTGTACAACTTTACCCACAAGAGATAAATTATCCTAAAAGTCAACACGCTTCCTTTGGCATGAGACCCAGATAAAATATCACAAAGCCTTTACCTTACTCTAATCTAGCTAGATACCACCCGCTGAGGTTTCACCGCAGGTAGGCTAACTGCCCGAACCGAAGCCCCCTCTTGCGCCATATGAGTACAGTAAATCCCTGTCCCTCACTGTGAATAACCAGTCCATCCCTGGCACCCACTTTTCACTGGTGGCACCTAAACTAGACTATCATAAGTTAGTCAGCTAGGTCGTACCCGTATAGACTTGTGGTTGTACGGTTAATGCTCAGTCTGGACAAACACAAGCGTCGGTCCTTAATTGACTAGGGTGGAACATACACTTTACAAGATCTCGTGCTTCCTGCACCAATCCAAACCAACCATCCACCCTAATCTAAACCAATTTCCACATTTTGTTTTATTTTAAAAGAACAGTGGCAACTCCAATTACCACTAAATTTGCAAACACAAGGGTAACATAATAATTCATAATTTCCCATTTGCAAGATTTATGAGGTATTCAATAGCATGGCTAAGCATTGTTCTACCATTCTAATACCAACAATTTAATATATTACTCTCATTAGTGAGTCAAAGGAATTTCTAGGGTTGCAAAGGTACATGGCATTCGAATTCAAGTGAGGGCATAACAAGGTTGGATATAATTAATGCCTTAAGATTTGAACTAATATTTTATATAAATAGAAATGCACATAATTTAAAATAATTAAAATATTTCGAAATCATAGGTTCAAGATGATCAAAGGAGACTTGCCTTCTTGAGCGCTGTTTGGTTCTTCTTGTTGCGACTCGACGAATTCCTCGGCGACGGCGGATTCTACGCGCGAAAAGACAGACAAACAAAACAAATAAATTCAAACAAAAATTCAAATAAACTCAAAAACTCAAATAGAGGCCATATTTGGATAGATTGTGATTTTAGACGAATTTAGGAGAAAGGTTCAGCGGATTTGGGGTTCACACGAGGGAGAACGAATATCTGGAAGATCGGTTGGGAAAAGAAATTACTGAGACAATATTTGGACCAAGGAAAATAGAATGGATTTTCTGGATACTTTTCAAGATTTGAATTTGAATTTTGAAAGTGCACAAAAAAATTTGGAATGGAACTGAGGCTTTGAAATTAAACTAGGCATTGGAATTTGAAATTTAAATATTTGAAATATCAAATAAATTTCAAATATTTGAAAGGATGGAATAAATGGATAGTTTGGAATTTTTGATGAATTTAGAAATTTGAATGGGCTCAAACGGAGTTAAAATGAGAAAGTTATGGCTTCCGAAAGATTAAAAGGAGGGAAAAAGGAAAAAGCTGGTTTCGGGAATTATTTTTATACTGAAAAATGCTATTTATGATGTCAGCCATTTTGAATATTCCGAGCGGGAAAACATATTTGAATATCCGGTGGGCCCGGTCTACCGTGAACCGGATCCACGGACCACGGGGTTCGCCGACGTGGCACACCGGCCACATGGCGCCATGCGGGCGCGAGGTGGCGGCCACGTGGCCGTCCACGCGGGCACAACCGGCCACGCGGGCGCGCGCGAGGCAGCGGGGACAGAGGACCGGCCGGCGGCCTTGCCGGCGGCAGGCGGATGAGGGGAGGCGGCGGCACTCACCGGCGGCGGCGGCGGGGAGTTGGGCGGCGGCGCTAAGAGGTGGCGGCGGCGGCGACTTTTTGGAGGTGGCGGTGGCGCCGAGAGAGGGAGGAGAAGGGGCGGTGTGGTGAAGGAGGCCGTGGAGGGGAGGGGGAGGCCGGTGGTTTAAAGCTCGCCGGAGTTAATACAAACCACAATTAGGGGACTTAAATTGAGGGGAAACGGCCGGATGAATGGAGGGGAGTAATAGGGCATCCGTTTCCACTCTTTAATCGGGATTTTATGAGGGAGAGATGTAGGATTTTAAAGCTCATTTTCGGTTTTAATGGTGGAGGAGAGAGAGGGTGGGAGGAGGAAGAAGGTGAGGTTGAAGAAGGATATCACATATGGGTCCCATGTGTCATAGAGAGTGAGAGTAAATGAAAGGGTACGGGCCGTCGGATTCGCGACACGTGGCAAGTGAGTTGATGAGGGCCTTTGGATTTTATGAAGGGGTAAGTTATCATGTGTGGCTAGGATGTGTGAGTTGATGAAATCTGGAATAGGATTAATTTCATTTTTATTTTCGGAATAAATTTCAGCAATTACTAGAAACTTTATAAACACTTCAAAAAAATAATAATTAATGTCTAAAAATTCCAGAAACGTCATAAAATATTCCTGGAAGCATTTTAGACTTATTAAAAATATTTTTAATTTCATATTTGAATTTAGTAATTTTATAAAATACTTTTTAGCTTTGAAAATTGATTTTAAATTTCAGAAAATTCTCAAATATTATTTAAAAATTTAGGAAAGGCTAGGAAAAATATAATTTTCCCTTTTTGGCTTTAATAAAATATTTAAAATACATTTTCTTGCTTTAAATTTTGAAGTAAAATCCAGAAAATCAAATAAAAGCCAAGTAAAATCCAATTACTTTAAAATAGTTAATTTGAATTTAAATTTTTCCAGAAAGCCAAATTTCGGGATGTTACACACACCCAAGGCAACTCGAATGGCTAACTGTGTCACATCCTTTCACTTCTCTGTGCTCACACGCAAGCCGCTGTTTGGAATTTCTTACCATTACACAGTAACTTTTGATTTTCTAGACTTATTTTTTAGATTGGTTTAGATTGGTCGTTTTTCACTAGTTGGATATTTGATCAGTTCTTCAATTCAAATTTATCATTTTTCCTTAGAACAGGGTCCCCTAGTCTCTCGAGGAACATGCCAGTCGAGAGACATATTTTTACCTTTATACTGTGAATCCATGTATCTAGTTTCCGAAACTTTCCGGCTGACCAGTTCAGCATGAGAAGGAATTTAATTTTTATTGCTCAGTTAGAATTTATTGGTTATGATGTATTATTTGAAAAAGAAAGAGTTAAAATATTGATCAATGGGAAATTAATGTATACTAGAATTCGTCATAAAGGTCTTTATTTTCTTGATGAACTATCAAATGATGACAATATTTACTATTTAGTTGTTGAAAATAACTCCTGAGAGAGAAATAAGAATGATAGGAACACATGCTCAGACTCTTATTTATGGTATTTACGACTTGGTTACATATTTAAAAACATAATTAAGAAGCTTATTAATTTTGGAATTGGACACTTTTAAGTAAGAGGATTTTGGTATTTGTGAGGCATGTATAATGAGCAAGATGACCCGTGCGCCTTTTTTAAAGTTGAAAAGATCTAATGAGTCTCTTGCCATCATTCATTCTAATATTTATAGTGAAATGTCTATTCTCACTAGAAGTTAAAAGATTTATTTTATCCCATTTATTGATCATTATTCTAAATTTGGATTATGTATCATCTTAAACAAAAGTCGAATGGTTTGATGTGTTCAAGACAATTAAAACTGAAGTGAAAAATCAATTAAGTAGAAATATCAAAGTTTTGATAACAGATCATGGAGAAGAATACACTTCAGGAATATTAAATATTTTTTGTAAATAGCATGAAATTATTCATCATTATACTGTACCTTACACTCTGCAACAAAATGGTATCGTTGAATAGAGGTAGAGAACACTTATGGATATGGTTAGGTCTATGATGGCTGTTAGACCATGTGAGGGTCGTGGATTTATTGATGATGAATAATTGAACTCTGGATTGCATTGAAATTTGCGTTTAGGAAAGTTTCGGTCGGTTCTCTTTTACAGAACTGGAATTGACAGCGTTTGACCACGGCTAATTTCGACCACTGTAGACTTCGACCACGGTAGTTTTTGACCACGACTAGATTTTGACCACAGCAGACTTTGTCCACGGTAAGTTTACGACCACTCAGAGTTGTTTACAACCACGTTGTCCCAGCTGATGTTTATGACCACTCAGAGTCATTTATGACAATGTTGTCCCAGCTGATGTTTACAACCACTTAGAGTCATTTACGACCATATTGTCCCAGCTAATGTTTACGACCACTCAGGGTCGTTTATGACCACGTTGTCCCAGCTGATGTTTACGACCACTGAAAGTCATTTACGACCACGTTGTCCTAGCTGATGTTTACGACCACTCAGAGTTGTTTACGACCAGGTTGTCCCAGTTGATGTTTATGACCACTAAGAGTTGTTTACAACCACATTGTCCCAGCTGATGTTTACGACCACTCAGAGTCGTTTACGACCACGTTTTTTGTTGGTTATGACCACCCTTATGGTTACGGTCACAAGCGATGGTCATAAAGTAGGTTTCTCTTCGGACTAGTCTGAACATCTTCGACACTGATCGGACTGGTCTAAATGTTTTCTCTTCACCTGATCGGGTATGCTACAGGGAACCGGTTGTAAGCAACAATAACCGATCGATGGTCGTAGCTACAGTATTTTTCCATGGTTGTAAACTTTACTGGTCGTACTCGATAATCGTAGATTTTTCTAGTCAGTAGTCGTAGACTTTACTGGTCGGTGGTCTTAGACATTGTAATCGGTAGTCATAGACTTTGTTGTTGGAAGTCGAAGACTTTGTGATCGGTTGCTGTTGGCTTCACGGTTTGTACTCGTAGACTTCATTATTGGTATGAGTGTTTCAATTCTTGCTATATCTTCAAGTGTTTTGAGTACTCGTGTTAGGCCAGCGATATGACTGGCTGGTACATGGAGCATGGTGGTTAGTGCTCGGAGGAACAGTACTCGAAGGATTCGGTACTTAGAAGATGGAAGTACTTAGTGGTCAGATGGTCATGGTACCTAGTACTCAGAAGGACTCGGTACTTGGAAGGACTCACTACTCGATTGTCGTAGGTGTTGTGATCGGTTGTTAGAGACTTGAGGTATGTGATCGGTACTCGTTGGCTTCGAGTATGTGTTGCGATAACGGTCGTATTGAGTGATCTAAGGTTGAGTTCTAGAAAGCAATAGAGACTGTGGTCGTGGATGACTTGACTGATGTTCGTGGATAGTTTGGTTTTTGTCTATGGATAGACGAGGGTGTGTTATATGTGTGTGTACTGATGTCGGTCAAGTTGTGGAGAACTTGTGCTGGGAAAATGTTTATTTGGTCCTTGATGTGCAAGTTGGCGTGGAGACGGTCATGGTTGGTGACGAGGTGGACCGGGACTAGGAGGGGGAATATGAGGTCTAGGCGGTCGAGGATATCACGTGAGGTGGTCGGGCTCATGCTGGGGCACATAGAGATCATAGGTGGTGCACAGTCCTGGCGTTGTGCCCTAGTCTCCGTTGGCTCGTCTCTCGATTGTCCTTCACTGATCTCTTGTGCCACGGTGGCTATGAGCCACCGACACGGTGCCTTACATCATCGGCTTTACCTGGTTCCTCCTCCCTTCCCTACTCTTACCTTTATGCAAATTTCTACGGTTATTAGTGTAGACTATGTGTGGTGCATGTCTTGATGATTATTGATAAGGGTGTTGGGGGTTTGGTAAGCAACCATGTGGGGGCTGGACATGGGCATTGCACTAGGGAGCAAATGTCGATGTTCAGGAGCTCATGGATAGCCACTGAGGCCTCTATTTTGTGGGTTTTGTGGTGAGCAACCATGGTTGCTTGGGGCTTGGACATGCATTGGGTAACACCGATCCATGGCCCCAAGGGCACACTGGATGGCCACCACTAATATGCCATTCTAGTGTGGTGAATGGTTTGGTTTCCTTGTCTTAGCTCTACCGACTAGCTTAATGTTAGCAATCTAATTACATAATGGATGAGGGTTTTCTAAGGCTTTACCTTACTCGTGTTGTTGGCTCAAAAGGGTGGGAATATTTTTGCTTGCTTGGCTATTCTATCTCACCCTTGGCTCTGTGATGTGGCTGGCTTTTGGAAGTACTTCCTGGCTGGGGTACTTGCCATTTATCCTCATGTCTTGTGGTCTCCTTGCATTCATCTTCTGGCTATGGTGATGCTAGTGGAATGCTAGGGTTTATATTGGATTGTGTGGCCTCTCGGCCTTAGTAATGGCTGTAAGGGATTGATTAATTAAGCATGCCAAGAATAATTCTCCTAAGGTTATTAAGCCTCTTGAACCTGGAAAAATTGAAGTGGAACTTGAACCAAAACAAACTGTGTTTAAATCTGCTGGCTTTGTGCAACGTTCATCGAATAATAATGTAGGTGCTAGCTCATCATCTCAAAAGAATTCTGGTTATGTTAAATTCTATTACACCTACTGTGGAAGAAATGGGCACTTACATAGATTTTGCTTTAAGCATGCTAAGAAAGAGAAGGAAAGATTGAATGCTTTAAAACAAAAATGTGCATTGTCTTTTGTTCCTAGATCAAATGCATGCAAAAGCTATGTTTTTAGAGAACTTTTATGATGGCTTTAAATCTACTTCACATGCTAGATTGGGATTTAATTCAAATAATTCTTGTTCTTTTCAGTATTCTGATTATATACATGAACGTGATTTTGGTTCTAGCTTTGTTGCTCCTGTTCGTTGTGTGTCTCAGTACTGGATTCATATATCTTATTTCACTAACTCTAGTACTGTGAGACCGATGTTTTCTGTGATGTAAGAACATCTGACAAGGATGGAGAATCTGAGCTAGATTGGATTCCAGTCTTTACATCATTGCTTGATTGGAACGCTTGATGATTCTTCACTCCTTTGATAGCTTCTAAGAGATTCCACTTTTGAGAGACCATGTGGAAAAGGTGATGTAGTGTTACACCTTGTTGAGTCTGATTTTCATATGGTTGATATTCTCACTAAGTCGCTTGATATTTCTTGTTTTGCTCATATGCGAAGTGAGTTGGGTGTGTTACATCTTATGGGATTATTCTGAGGGAGAGCTTGTTGTTTAAAAATTTAGGAAGCTTTATTTATTATACTTGTCAAATAAATCAATAAGTCCAAGCCGTTCAAATTAAACGAGTTGTTTAAATAGAGCTCTCTTTATCATATTTATTCATATGTTGTGTAGCCTTTATCATGACTGGTTATAATTAATTTGCTATATTTGAACTATATAACATGGCGGAATACTTTGACTAGATTAATTATAGATAGTACTGTACGATGTTGATCGAAAAGGATTAGCTTGATTGCGAGTCTTATTTTAAATCTTGGCTATGAGGCTCGCATGTTTCATATTGTGATCTTTTTATGATCACTCAATTTGGCATGTTATAAAAAATGACAAAGAGACAATTAAAAAGATGTATGCTTCAAGCATGCCATGGTACACAAAAAGAAAAAGGCACAAAAAGTGCACAAATAAAAAGAAGTATGCTTCAAGCATGCCACCATCTAAAACAAGTATGCTACAAGCATTTCATTATGAAAAGAAGTATGCTAAAAGCATGCCACATGCCTATAAATTGAGTGTGGAGCAATAGGTTATTATATGAGACTGCTAGCTCGTCTGGATTTAAAATTTGCTTCATTTTTAGGCTTTCACTTTTTGTTGTGATATCTCATTGTGCTCTTTATAATTAATTTGGTCATTGTTGAGATGCCTATTATTAATATAAATTGCTTAATCATGCTCAAGACTGGTTTTGACATTGCTATATGATATATGATTTTATATGATCTAGATGGCTCTACTAAAAAATATGGCTTGGTTCCTTTATTTAATCAATGCACAATGACTTGTATAATCTACAAAGCTTCAATTTTTACTCTCATTGCTCTTTCTTAGAATTATTCCTTCTTCGAATTTTTGTGATGATTACATTGCCAAAGAGGGAGAGATTTGGTATGATTTGTGAGAAATTAAAGAGAATAGAGCGATATTGGAGAAATTTGCTAACTTTGCCTCTCTTGTGTTTAGGGGGAGAGTTTTTGAAGAGATCTGAGATGTGTGGCTTAAAATGCGTTTTCGGCTTCAATCCTCCACTTATATTTATTTGAAGCTAATTCATCATGCAATCTTGAGGTGTTGTCAATGTATTCATCAAGGGAGAGATTGTTAGACCATGTGGCTAGGTCTAAAATATTTTGGTGATGAATAATTGACAATGGTTAATTTATGATGAATATTTGATAATACTGCTTATCGGTGGTATACGAGGCGTATGGCGTGTGTGGACTGATGTTGGTTAAGTTGGGACAAACTTGTGCCGGAAAAATGTTCTTTGGCCTTTGCATGTGCAGGTTGGGCGTGGAGACTGTTATGATCGGTGACGAGGAAGACTGGGACTAGGAAGGGGAGTCTGAGGTCCAAGCGGTCGAGGATGTCATGAGGTGGTTGGGCTCATGCTGGAGCACGTGGAGATCAAAAGTGGATGATGTGTGGAGAAACTACGGAAGGTGTGGTCCTAGATGTTTCGACACATGATAAGTTGAAAAGTCGAAAGTGCAAAAACCCGTGTTAGGAAGTGTTTCGGGTCCCTTAAAAATTAATGGGCTAAAAGCCTAGTTGAGATAAAAAAAGGTCTAAGTCTAGTTGGATGAATTGTATTAGAGTTTTGAGTAGAGATTGAATAGGTGTTTTAGGGGTTGCGCGCGTGCGTGCGTGTGCGCGCACACACACATATACTAGTACAATGCCCGTGCATTGCAACGGATTCTAAAAAAGATGATATATAATAGACTTTCGTTGATGGTACACGTTGATGGTACAGACATATATAAATCTGAGACATGCATGTACACGTTGATGGTGCTTTCGTTGGAGACTCGCTGATGGATAGTTGGAAGTGGTAACCATTGGAGACTCAGGGTATCTCCAATGGTCCGAGTCAGCTAGCTATATGCATGTACATATCAGCATATATTCTATGTGGAGGAAAGAGAGTATGCAAAAAAAAACCGAGCCAGCTCTTACTAGTCTATAACGCAAAACGAGGCAACCTCTATAAATGATAGTCCTTTTCTGTGTGCGCATGTAAACATCAAATAGTTATCCTTATAGATAGTTCTTTAGGGCATCTCCAATGGTTATAGTCAATCACTCTCTATAGCAAGCTCCATGTCATCTATAGATTGTAACTATAGTAAACCATCTTAATGGTGTGTCTACACAGATGTCTATAGCTACTTTAAATGCTTGAATGTACATCTGAATGGCAATGATCCATCGTGAACATCATCACTGTAACCATACATGTGGCTGTAGGAAAATAAACACATGAAACAAGACTTCACCACTTCAAAATAATAAACTTAGAAATAGATAACAGTAGCATCACAATACGAGGGCAAAAAGTGCTACTATAGTAGAGCTAGAACCAAGCATACTAGTACTTAAGAAGCCTATAATACAAATTGATAAGTAAACATGATCTCCAGATCATTACATTCAAATAGTACTAGTTTCATCTAGACCACACAGCAGATAGAAGATGCTTTTCTTGATGAAGATCCACCAAAAAACCGAAAGCTATATGACAACATCAACCTTCATTAGAACCTGTTGGAAAGAATAGAGTTGTAAGTCAAGATACTCAATATAACTATTTGTACAAATATAAAAAATTACTGACTGTAAGAGCTTACATAAAAAAGTGACTAGTTATTTTCCCTATTGCCATAGAGTTGCCAAATGTGCTCATTTAAATCATTTTTCAATTGGGTATGGACTGAGTTATCCCTAACAATAGAATTTCTACGTCGAATGTCATCAAAGCATGGGTTATTGTTTGTAGCCTTTTGCACTTCAGGTGGAAGAATAATTGATGCCCCTGGGACAGCATTCAGGTCAATATGCTCCTCAGCCATTTCTCCCTCATCTTCCACTATCATGTTATGAAGAATAACACAAGCTTTCATGATTTTTCGAAAGCCAGGTAAAGACATCAAAAGCATGGCACACCTCAATACTCGGTAATACAGTATAGCTAGAAAATCACTTGCTCCACACGGTAATACAGTATAGTTTGAAACAAAATGTAACTTAGAGAGTTTATGTTGTACCTGTTATCTTTAGTTAGCGTTACCAACCATCTTTTCCCTCAGAATCTTCAAGCCTAACTTGTGCTCAGCCTTCATCTCCTCATCCATGTTGCTAGTGTCCATGCTCATCAAAGCCTTGTACGATTCCAGTATGGCAGCCTCCTTTCTAAGCTTTGCTACCTCAACCTTTGCATCAGAAACACGTTGTTGTGTCTCTAAAAATTCTTCATGTCATTTGGTAGCTGCAGTTTGAATATCTATGTACTTCTTCATATCTTCATCCAATCCATTGTCCTTAGCTTTGCCTTTTCCTTTGCTCATGCGTTGTTTCTTGGCTTCTTTCGTCCCTGTCGGACATTCCTTTTCACTATTGTCTCCCACCTCCCCCTCATCATCCAACTTCCTTTTGTTCGAACCCTCAAGTTCATCTAGAAGTGCAAGCCACTTGGGTTCATCCTTCATAATCTTCCAGCAATGCATAACAGTGAATGGACCTTCTTTGTAGTCATCCAAATAAAACTGCAGAGCCTTTTCTTTCAACTGGTCATCCGATTGACCACTGGTATAAATTGAGGTAGCCTTATTCCATGAGCCACAGAATAACCCAACCCATCTCTTAATCTTTTGAAATCTATCTCTGAGATGCTTCACTTTCCTTTTCCGATTAGGGGGTGAAGTGTTGTTATAGTCTGCATGCACATCTCCCCAGTAATGATCATTTTTCTTGCCATTCCCATTGATCGGGTCATTTGAATGAAATAACCAAGCGCTCACCTACAACATAGGTACACATTTAGAAACTGCATGAATCATTGTGAATGCCCCTAGAAAACGAAAAAAATAGTTCCAATCCACTTACCAATCGCTCGTCATCGGCTGGTATCCATGCCAGTCGTTTCTCAGTCCTAACCTCTTCTCCTTCATCAATGTTAATGATAGTTTTTCTTTTCGAACCTGATGGTGCTGGGGATGAGGTCAAGCCATTTTGGAGAAGGCTCTGAAATCCACCCGGAGGGAAAAACGAGTTGCTCTGTGGTGGTTGCGCAGTCCACCAACCTACATGAGAGGCAAAAAATGATTTGATCCAGATGAGCTGCTTAAATGAATCAAATTTCATTTTGGTGAGTATCCACTGTACTGCTGGTATTGACTTCAGGATATCTAATGAACGAGTTATACTCCTTGACACTCAGGTGAGACGAAGTTATTTTACTCTGTTTGTGCAATGCAATGTTTCAAATACTAGAACAGTTAAGGTAAACATCTTGCTGTTAGAGTTAAACATCTTGCTGGTAGTATTCTCAAATACAATCCTTTGTCTTGCAGCCAGTATACAGTCCCTCCATCCTAATTGATATGATGAGGCCAGATGGTTCATCCACAATTCCTTTTCTTAGCGGTGATCCATTATCAGCAAACCAGGCCCATGAGCTAATGGGAATACAGGTAAATGCTATACTTTAATTCTTACACTTGATTCTTACACCTTTGGCATGTTACTATGATCATCAGACGTATGGATATATTGGACAACTAGAACAATTTTACACACGCATGGAATCCAACCTCTAATCATTATTTTTGTCCCGTAACATAACCATAAAAAAGATGAAAAAATTACTAGTTGATCACTGGTGTTACCTGGAGGTGGAACCATGGCTTCACCAGGCGGTGGGAAGGGGAGGTTAGGCTTCATTGCAGCGGCCCACCACGCCGGGGGGAGGAGAGGCGCCGGCGGCGGGGGAGAGGAGGGGCGGCGGTGAGGGAGAGGAGGGGCGTCGGGGGGGACGAGGGGCGGCGGCGGGGGGCGAGGAGGGGGACTGGGGGGACGAGAAGGGGGACGGGGGGACGGCGGCGGGGGAGAGGAAGGGGACGGGAGGGGGAGGAAGGGCGGCGGGGGAGAGGAAGGGGACGAGAGGGGGAGGAAGGGCGCCGGGGGGGGGGGGGAGGGGCGAGGAGGGGGATGGGGGGGAGAGGGGGGCGGCGGCGGGGGGGGGGGTGGAGGCGAGGAGGGGAACGGGGGGAGAGGAGGGGCGGTGGCGGCGGAGAGGAGGGGCGGCGGGGGGGGGGCGAGGAGGGGGACAGGGGGGCGGCGGGGGAGAGGAAGTGGACGGGGGGAGGAGGGGCGGCGGCGGGGTAGGAGATCTGGCGCGCGGGAGGGGCGGGAGCTAGGGATTTGGCGCGCTGTGGAGAGACGCGGGAGGAACAGCAGATCATAGCGGCAGCTGCGTCGATTGTGCATCGATTGCGCGTCGATACACGCCTCTTTTTTTGCTATCGACTATCGCTAGAGCTGTAGAGAGCTGCGTTCTCTCTCTTTATTTAATATCTTCCACATAGGACAGTTGAGACATGGATTCTCTTATAGACAGCTGCTATAGACCTGTTGTGGGTGCTCTTAGAATGCTAGCTTTTAGTGTGTACTATATAAATGATGTAGAAGTCTTCTAATTAGTTGCTAGCTAGAATCATTGAAGATGCCCTCATATTGATTGAAAAAAATTACGTGCTCGTGGCGTGCGGCGGCCGAGTTTCTTTCTTGCTGGCGAATTGTGGTGCGGCAGCTGAGAACCTTGTCTTGCGAGTCGTCGTGCTGCCCAAGACTCGGAAGCTTTGCATGCAGGACTTTTCTCCGGCCGGAGCAAGGTAATTAATTTTGCTAATTAGTTATTTGGTTTTGCGTGGCCGTATGGGTTTCAATTAGTCCATAGCTAGTTAAGTTTTGGGTTATGCATGGCAGCTGCATGCAGGTGTTATGGGCGACTGGATGTTTTGCATGCTGCGGCCGGCGAGATGTTTTGTGACCAGAGAGGAGATTAAGAGTGCTAATTAGTCTTTGTGTTGGGGGAGGCCGGCCGAGAGTTACCATACAAGTACAATCAGTTTGTTTCCTGTTTGAATAAAAAAACGGCGGCAACTTCGAGTTGTACTAGGTTTTCTGGTGAGAACAAAAATTGGCCAAGGTTTTTGTTCTTGTATCTTCTATTTTCAGATTAAACGATTAGAAGACAAGAAAATTTAAGAAAAAGTTTTCACTTGGTATTACAATCATTCACCCTCTCTAATTGTCATCGTCGATCCTACACTAAGTTATAGCTCGTACATATGGGTTCAATTCTGTGGTAAAAATAGCTACAGGCGATCAAGCAAAGTTTTCATTTGTTTAAGAGCTAGGTTAAAAATTTTCTTTTCCTGACGCACGTTAAGTTTATTGACTGTTTTAGTGATCTTTAAAATTCCACAAATAAAACTTGTGCTTAAAATTTATTTTCAGTAGGGTGTATACTGTGTAGGGCTGTCATTTGACAATTGAAGCTTTATACTTTTGTTTCGTATTGTCCCTAGGGTGTGTATGCTGCTGTCTTTTGATATTTATTATTTACTACTCCCTCCGTTCATATATGTTAGTAGGTGTGTATAGTTTTTGCACAGCAATCATGGACCACAAGAAATTGACCAAAATACCCATAATGAAATGCTTGCATATTTGTACACGCCAATTCAACCATAGGATGTCTGTACTTAATGAATGGACGCTTTTGGATTGATAGGTCCTCGTTTTCTCTACATGGTGTGAGGAATGCAAGTAACCCTCAATTGCATTGGAAGCAGTCAACATTGATCATTTACTGCCACGGGAGCTAAGCATAATTATTAGGGCCATAGCAGGGAAAAATTCACAAATTTGACTATTGAGTTCGCCTAACAATTTTGAACAACAACAAAAGGAAAGTGTGTCTTGGATAATGAATATAGGGAGTATTTGGTACCTCCACCATACTAAATCCTAGAAAAAAATCTGCATAAATCTTTGGTGTTTACACCCTCAGTTCAGCAGCGTAAAGAACAGTGCGAGAAAGAAACTTCGGTTTGCCACAGCAGCCAAGTGAATTTGCTTACCTTAACCAGAGTACATTATTCACTGTTTGAGGATTGTTCGGATACTGGATTTTCCAAATAGATTTGTTAAAACAATTTTTAGTGCAAGGTTTGAAGAAACAAGTGTATCCTGTTAGTTGGTTAGGACAAGAACATAGCACTGATGTAACCAAATAACTGAGACCAAAATCCTGTTTTCCTGCTCCCTGACTAGGAACTCTGTTTGTCAAAGCATAGCAGCTAATGGCATAATTCCAGATGTATTCGAACAATAAATGGAACTGTCTAATACAAGAAAGGAAAACTAATTTAGAAACTGTTGACAGTAAAATACATTTAGCTGTTAGAGAAATCGAGCTCGATCGGTGACAATCCGTCTGCAACTGAAGAAAATTGTGTTGTCGTTTGTGCTACAGTAACTGAAGAATTTCAGCTCTAGAGTCTTCCCTCTGCATAATACAAGCAAATGAAATACACAACGCGATCGCAGTATAACACTGGACACAAAACAGATTTGTGCTGCTCAAACTTCCACAGCTTTCCGGGTTTTTCTTCTCTTTATTTAGAGAAAACAGAAAACATGTTTGGGGCGCCATCTCCAGCCACGAACGAGCGCAAACAGACACTCGCAGTGAAAGCTGGAGATCGTTCCTGTGATCCCTACGACGCGGACTCGACGTGAATGTGCATGTCTCGGTCCTCAACAAACTGCACCACGATTTCAGCTGATCCGTGGCGGTAAAACAGGAAATTGAAAGCAATAACCAAAAACCAAATTTCATCACGCAAGTTTACCATATCTATCATTAGCGAGGTAAACTAGTCCAAGAAACAAGTTCTTGCTCCATGGTATAGTTTCGAGTGGCATCTTGAGTTACCAAATTAGCAACTGTTCCAATCTCAACATACTGGGTCCGAGAAGTATAGTTGGACGTAGACAGTAATAGTGGCTCGATTTCATTGTCCCTTCGTAATTCCTCTTGATTCATTTTTTTATCTTACCTCTCAGAAGTTGCAGCCTTAACTCAACTTCTTTCATTGTCGGTCTCTCTTCTCCTTTAAGCCTTAAACATATTTCTGCAAGTGAGGCCATCTCATCAATTTCCTTATGGTTTGCTTCTTCCACAACTTGAGCATCTACTATTTCTATTGTGGTTTTATTTTGTTGTCCCTGAAGGAAATGATGACACAAGTTCTCCTTCTCTCCAATAGAATTGAGGAAGATTGGTTTCTTTCTTGTTAGGAGCTCAATAAGTATTACACCAAAGCTGTAAACATCACTCTTCTCATTTAATTGGCCTGTATGGTAATATTCAGGATCCAAATACCCAAATGTACCCTGCACAATTGTGACCACATGAGTTTCATCAATGGAAACAGATCTTGAAGCACCAAAGTCTGAAACCTTTGCAGTGAAATTGTCATTGAGGAGTATATTGGCAGATTTCACATCTCTGTGAAATATTGGTATTGAAGCAGCACAATGGAGATAGGTAAGAGCACTCGCATCCTCAAGAGCAATTCTGATGCGATCGTCCCATGTTAGCAAGCATTTTATACTCAAATCACCATGGAGAAGGTCATAGAGTGTGCCATTGGAGATGAATTCATACACGAGCAAAGGTACCTCGGATTCAAGGCAACAACCAAAAAGCTTAACCACATTACGATGAATAATTTGAGACAAGATGGCAACCTCGTTTATGAATTGATCAATCTCAATTTGCTCCACGATTTTGGACTTTTTGATTGCCACCAGTCGTTGATCTGATAAAATGCCCTTGTAAACTGTGCCATGACCCCCATGGCCAACAATACGTGTTGAGTCAAAGCTATTGGTTGCCTTCTCTAGTTCTTCTAAGGAAAATATTTTTGTATTGTGTGCAACACTTTCATCGGATAAGATCAGTTGCTCCAAGATCAGGCCTTTGTTTTTTCGGAAGTACGCCCTCCTAACTTTCTTTTGGATGCGTCTCTTCCACCTTCTGACAAATGTGGTTGAACTTATCGTGAGAACTAGAACTCCAAAACCACAGCCAAGTCCGATAGCAACTCCTGCATAGTTCATATTGATATATAAGATATCTCAATGAACAAACCATTTTTTCTGAGCGCAAAATATGAAATAAAATGAAAAGGTTAAGTGAGAAGACATACCCAAAAGAAGGTTATGTCGCTTGGTGGAAGAATATTTCGGTTCTGCAAGATGAAAAGGTGTTCAAAAGAAGGGGGAAAAAGCAAGATCAACATATATCCCATGTACAGATAATATAACACATTAGGTGGTCATGTTGGCCTTTTACTCTCTCTTTTCGTCGTTTTTTTCGACAAGGCTTTTTACTTCGAAAAAAACCATTTTGCAAATGTTTCACTTATTGAAGTAGTCGTAATTCCTTTAGTCCTTGCCATTGGATAGACCATTGGAAAGCTTATTTGCTACTTTTTCATATATAGCTAACTAGCTAGGTAGGGATAAATTAGTGATATCCTAAGAAGGCTAATATAATGGTAAAATGACTTGTATGTCTGTTAATAAATCGAAATAAGAAGGAGACGGCAAGTAACAAATTAAGACTGACTTTTAGATTGTTTGTTTGAATTTTCCCTATAGTAGTATTTGGGTGCAAGGAAACAAGTACGCTAAGCACACTATCATTTGCCATGCTTGACTGGCCATCTAGCTCGAACACAGAATCTTGCGTAAGGTGTTTGTATTCCCATCCATGTTTCCTGGCGCATGGACACGCATCTTCTCTCGTGTGGTTGTCTCCTTCGTCCGCATGTCTCCTTCCGAAGTCCGAACTGTGGACCGCCGGTGCGGCATTGATGCAACGAGCTGCCTTGTTGACTCCACCTCTCGACGTGCCACATCCTCGCCCTCCCAACTCCCCACTATGCTTGCAAATTTGATTTGAAAGTTCAAATCCTCTTCTTTTGTTTTCAGTTCAAAATTAGTTTTCTAATTGAAAATTCTCCGTTGAAATTTTCCATGTTAAAAGTTTTGATATCTCAAACGGAAGTGTCCGCTGCAAAGCTATGTAGACGATATCCTCCAAATAGCATCTCCCTTGTCTTGTTATAAGCATGTGTAGTGGGATTGAAATGAACTAGCTCATTGTATTCCTTAAACCAAACAAGTTTAGATTCAGATGATCCTGGACCAACCTCTTCTTCAAACCAAATGCATGATACTGATGGATTATTTTTTTAGGAATAAGTCTATTTTACCCCCTTGAACTATTATGTTTGTTTAATTTTCAACATCTAACTATGAAACCGAATATCCAACCCCCTCAACTATCAAAACCGTCTACTTTACCCCCTGGACCGAAACCATGATGGTTTCTTCTAACGTGACGTCTATATATCAAATGGTTTTGATATGTAAATACATTTTCAATGATATGGAAATCTTGCAATGTAGGATGCATAGAGTCCAATTGCCAGCGCTGCACAATCAAATAACATATGGCAAGCGTCAGAGATCAACCCAAGACTATCACTCATGAACCCGCTGACAAACTCCACAAACATTAAGCTGTATTGGTCAACAGAAAAGCTGCAATCTTCCTCGACTTACGCTCACTCAGGATATGCCGGAATGGCCCCATGACTGCCTCATACACCGACTAGGAT
This sequence comes from Dendrocalamus latiflorus, assembly GCA_017311315.1. Lineage (NCBI taxonomy): Eukaryota > Viridiplantae > Streptophyta > Magnoliopsida > Poales > Poaceae > Dendrocalamus > Dendrocalamus latiflorus. The sequence goes on along the minus strand of CM029670.1, from coordinate 5,879,221 downwards.
ACATCTGCGCTGCCAAGCTCCACATACTCTGAAGATGCCAGCTCCCTGCTGGCGATCCATAACAGGAACCCACAAATCAAGAAGCCTGGTAAAGACAGCTAGCTTCGGGTAGTACACCAGCTCCAGCACAACAGTGCACACGAACGTCAACGCAAAATCCTGCCGACACCCCAAGGCCATGCCAAAGACGGCAGCATTAAGAAGCAGCCACTAGAGCCGGCCGATCTGTACAGGTTCATTCATCACCATCGCCGGTGTCACTGCCACCACCAAGGAAGAATAAGGCCCACGAATGCCAGCACGGAGAGCAAGGCAGCGGCGAAGGCAAATATAGACGCATGGGCACGGTGACTGCTGGTGACATGCCGCGTGGAGGCAGAGTGCTTGGCGGAGGAGAGAAGGTTGGAAGCGAAGGGGACTGCGAGGAGCACGAAAGGGGAAGAGGAGATGGCAGCGAGCGACGAGGAGGCTGGGTCAGAGGAGGCAGAGAGAGACGAGTCGGAGGAGGAGGGAGAGCGCAAGGAGGGCGGCAGGGCGAAGGAGGTGGGTGAGGGCTGGGAAGGGGTGGAACTGGTTCTTGGAGGTGGCGGAGAGGAGGAGGGCGACGGCAGTGGAGAGGAGAGGAGGGCGAGGAGGATGAGCAAGTGGAGCACAAGGAGGCGAAGGAGCGTGGCGACGTAGGGGGACGCGGCGGTGGAGGCAGGGAGACGGGTCTTGGATTGGATGGGGAGAGGCATGGAGGGGTAGCAGAAGGATGGGGTGCGGCGGCAGAGGACTAGGGGAGGCAAGGAGACTAGTCAGTCGACGGTTGGTTCGCCAATGTGGACCGAGGCGGTAGGCTGCACACTTTTACATATCGAAACCGCTTCTACATTAGCATCATATCAGCTAAAACTGTTTTTAATTGGTCTTAGAGGTAATATATTCGGTATTATAACATAAGGTTTGTAAAATATCTGATTTTATATTTTAGAATTGAAACTTAGATTTTCACAAAAAAAATAGAGATAAAATAAGCTTTTTTCATTATTTCAAACCGAGTGTTCTCTCATGTGGATGGGAATCCACGAGACCTTTAGTATTCGTGCTCATCCACTCAGGCTCCCTAGAAAATTAATGTGTATTATGTGTTTTATTAACATATATCACTATGCATGAAGTGCTAAAATCATCTTTTCGACTATCCAAATTAACCATAGCCCTAATGTTAAGTGTGAATTGGTTATTTTAGAATAGGGAGTACAAAATGAGCCCGAGAGTAATTAAAGTAGAGAAAAAGAAAGAATCAGTTATTCTCTCCATCTCATATTATAGGTCGATATTACACTTCTTGTCAAGATTAATTAAGAACCGGTGGAACCAGGGTGAGAGAATAAAAGGTTCACCTATTTACACTTATTAAATGCTTCAGTTCATCAGCTAATGCTACCGTGTTGATAGGAATATAACTAGGAAAGTATGGGCTAAACGCACCCATGTTTTTTCGTAGGGGCATTATATATTTTAAAACAAGATGAATGGATAGTGGGGCGTTAAATTATGAAACGGGTGAATAAGAGTTGTGTACCTTGACAGCCATTCTGGACATAAGGATTTCCTGGGTAGCCGGCAGAGCACTTGCAACGATAACCACGTTGGATATGCCCGCTGACATTAAGACACTCACTGTTAGGGCTGACGCAAGCATATTCAGTAATGTTGCTTTTCGCCCTTTCACAAGTCATATTTGCGACAGCCCACTTCAAAACACCATATTGCTCTGAAAAGTCAAAGCTTTCCAAGCCCTCGATTGACTGAGCAATCCATCCGCCATCAGTGACCTGTACTTCATACGTTTGTGTTCTATCATCTCCAAGTTTGGAAGGCTTCCTAACTAACAGTTCTCCATCATCTACTGAAATATTTGTCACTTAGTATTGTGTGGGTGGTGCTCCAAGAAGAGTTTGATTGTCTGTGCAATTCAGTTGAAACTTCTTATTTCCAGAACAGCCTTCCTCCAGGCCAAATGGAAAAGGAATACTTGTATTGCCACATGCTCTAGAACAATCCTGCCTGTCCCGAGTGGGATCATACTCTGTCCAATTAATAAATATTAAAATAATAAATCACGTCTATTAACGAGAAACCAATACTAATAAAAGTTGAAAAAGAAATGTTTCACTAAGTATATATAATTGCTGCTTCAGCAATATCAAGCAATTAGACGGCCTTACATCTAAAATTTTTAAGGGGCAATTTTTTATTTGCTATCGAAATTTTGCATCGTCTCTTATATGCCACTCATTGTATCGGACCCCATATATAAGGGATTTTGGAAATTTTGAGTGGCATATAAAGAAATTAACCCAATTTTTAAACGTATATATAGACACCATTCATTGTATTTATATTAAACTAGAAACAATCACATTACATTTATATTAACAGAAGATCCATTGTACCACTAAATAACTCCCGATTCCACTACCTGCCACTGAATACGTGCTTATACCATCCATGCCATTAGTTTCAAAAGTTTGGCGCTACATGCCACCGTTGAATACTAGTAGTGAGTCAAAAGCTAAGTTTGATATGAAAAAACCAATTTGCCCCTCGTTTTATGCCCCACTTATTTCGGTTTGAGCTTTTGACTTCTGGCTTATTTTTCACTATTTATAAATTTCGTCCTTTTCTGAACTTTTGGTTTTTTTGAGCTTTTTTGCCGGTTCTTTTTCCCGTATTCGTTTGTATTGTCCGTGATGAGCTAACATATTTTTTCTATTTTTAATTTTTTTAAATTTAATTACGCTAAATAAGCTACCTTTAGTTACAGTGTAATTTCAGTCATAAGCTACTATTTTTCAGTCCAACTGAGCGGGACCTTAAAAGCACTGATGGGCTCGCTGTTTCCCCAGTGGGCGTTGCACCGTCCCCTAGGTTCCCAATGAGCTTGGAGCTTGCCGCGGTTGCCCCTAGGTTCCTTTCACGCCGCGACTCACGAGCAGCGAGGTGAGCCGCGAGCCCGTTATCTGTCGTATAAAAAAATTGCCTTCACAGGAGATAAAAAGTATCCGCTGATAAAGTCCCAAACCAAATGTAATATTATTGGGTTTCCAGCCTATCCAAGCGAATTTTTAGGGTTCAATCCAAAAATATTTAGAGGCCGATATTTTACACCGATTTTAAACCTAAAACCAGCCTTCCAAACAGCCCTTACTCTTCTTCCTCCTCCCTCCCAAATCCGATCTGCCCAACGACCCAATCCACCCACTGCCACCTAGTAGCTCCAACTAGCAACCACGGAGAAGCTACTCCATCTGCCAACCAATGAGGACGTCATCAGTCATCTCCATGTTGTAAAAGTTGACTCGTTGACATATGGACCCAACCTCTTTAAATATCTTTAAAAAAATATTTGTGAAATATAGTCGTTGACACATGGACAACACATTGTCGAAGCCCTACCACGGAGATACTATAGCTGAAAAGCCCTACCATGGTGGTGATCGGTTCGGCTGAAAAGCTCATGGCTTATGGCTGAAAACACCGTAGCTGGCTTAAAGTATCAAATGTTGTAGTTTAAAATTGATTTCTACACTTTTACAATAGTTCAGGTGGTTAAATAGATTTTTTTCATAACAAATAACAAGACAGGGAGGAGGATTTATTTTTGTTAGGATAAAACATCATCATCATTATTTACGAAAGAATCTATGCACTAGGATTATTAGTCATGACACGTAGTATAGTTACTACTTACTAGTACTACACAACCTATCCAAGAATACATAGTAGAAGATATAAACAAAAAATCTAACAAATAAGTAAATGGATGTTTGGACTGAATTTTTTTTGCAGATCTGCAAAGTTCGTGATGAAACGTGATAACGTGAAGGTGACAAAAAAAAAGACTAGAAAACGCATTGCAGCTAATCTGTACTAGTTTCTACTTTCTAGGTTGGGACCTTAGGTACCAAAATTTTTGAACATTTGTAGGCAATGATTGTCACGTAGCGTTGCAAGTTGAACTCTCTGCAACTTAACTCCAGCCTGAAAGTTCTGCAAACTAAGTACGTACAAACCAACCACTAGAGCAACTACCCATATGTGCTATCCTCAGCCCTTGTTCCGCTCACGCAGAAATTAACAAGAGTATACCTTGGATGCAGCCACCCTGAAGGTAGGGATTGCCATCATTGATATTAGTGAGGCAGGTACAATGGTAGCCTCCGTTTTCACTATCATCGTCCACGCAGTTGTTACTACCACATGCATACGACTTCTGCTCCAACTGAGCCATTCGACAGTTTGGTTGATCTGTGATAACTGTAGACAGGTAGGCCCAAGTAGAACCAATGGTGCTTGCATCTATCTTATCGGACAGGAGATCTGCTATGGTAAAATTATACGGGTATGCGTCTGATAAGAAAGCCTTAAGAGTAGCATTAGCAACTTCAATAGGCAGTGGTTCTTCTTTCTGAACGATGGAAATTCTGAAGGCCCGAACAGGTCTTTGGAAGGTGATGGTACAGCAGCCCATGCCAATGCAAGCTCTTCCGTCTGCTTCCTTCCGCATGATCGCCATGTCAGCACACTTGCTTGAACAATACCCCCAGACATCGTCGGTGTCAGTATTGAGCATGTAGACATCGATTCCGCAACCGACAATCACCAAATAATTATTATAAGGGCGGATGTTAAGGCTCTTCCGAGGCGACTCCCATGACCTGTTGTAGGTGCCGAGTACACCGGGCGTGGTGACGATGTTGAAGACGATCGAGGCTTCAACACCAGATGGATCTTGATTTATAACAATCTCAGTGGTGGTGGTACCCAAGAAGAGCTTCGGAGGTCGGAAGCTATCGTTGCAGGTGACTTCGAATCCCGGTCGGAAGCAGCTGGCCCCGATGCCGAAGGGATAGGTTATGTTCACGTCACCGCATAATTTAGGACAGTGCGCAAGATCGGTGGGGGAGGGCGGCGTGGCGGATGCCCACCGCGCGGTGGCGGCGGCGGCGAGGCACGTCAACACGGCCCACATGCTGGCTCGGACAATAGTAGCACCCATTTACAGCAGAATGAGGATGCTTTGTGTTGCTGAGGGACGAACTTATCACCCAGGTAGTGTTATATACTATACTAGCGTAGAGGTAGAGCATCAGAACGCATTGCCTGCGCTGGTTGCCATCTTGTGAGACTTGGAAGAGTCTAGTCGACGTGCGCGCGATGGTGAAGGTGTGACCGCACAGTGACATGGAAATCTCGATCCTATCTAACGTGTAAAACCGGGCACTGATCGATGTAGCCGTATCACCACAGAAAATGAGTTTGAAATTTAAACTGCTTTAACCACGACGATGACGGCGGCAACCGGAAGTCCGCAAGAGATCATGAAGAACAGAAATCCTGTGCTGGGTGGGAACGGGAGACGCAACGCGCAAGCAGAACGTGCGCTTCACGTCCACCAGCGTGAGCGGACGGAATCAGCCGGCGAGCTTAAAGGCAACGGCTCAGTGAAGTCTTTATTAATGTCGTCGCATCAAAGAACGGTCACGGCTTATGTAGGGTGCTTAGTTGGACTTATAAAGTTGGGAGTGTCTATTTGTCATTCGACTGATTTTTTTTTAGAAAATCAGTCAGATTTGGCACCGTAGGATGAAAATCCCACGTAACTCATCCACCGTCGGGGCGGCGCCGACTCAGCCGCCCAAGTCGTCGGCGAGGTGCCCTATGAGGGCGGGATCGAGGAGCTACGGGCCAAGCTCATGGGCCACCTGCGCGCCGCCGCCGACCATCTCCGCGTGCCCCAGCCTAGTCCCTCGCCGCCGCCGGCGAAGCCCGTGAGCTGAACGCCAGAGTCGGAGCTCGAGTCCCAGCCCGAGCTCAGGGCGCCGCCGCCGCCTCCACCGCCGCCCCAGAAGCAACCGCAGGTGGACATCGCTGCGAAGCCGTGGAAACTACGGGAGCGGACGAGGCGGCGCCCGGCCGCCAGGACGTCGTGGGCTGGGCCGGCGCCGTCGTCGTCGAGGCGCCGCAAGCGTCCCCGTTCTCGGTGTCGCTGACGCCGGAGGAGATCGAGCAGGACATCTACGCGCTTACCGACTCCCGGCCGCGGCGGCGGCCGAGGAAGCGGCCGCGGGTCGTACAACGGCAGCTCGATGTAAGGCGAATTCCCCATACTGCCCCTCCCCTCCAAACCGCTTTATCAATTAATTAGTTACTCGATTAGCATTCAAACCAAACAAAACATCTTGGGAAATTTAACCAAACAAAACATCTTGAAAAAATTAAAAAAAACAAAACATCTTGAAAAAATTAAACAAACATAGCATTCAAACATTGTATATATACTCTGCATTGGGATGTGGTAGTACTCTATATTAAAGCTATGGTACTAAAAAAGTTCAAAAAAGCAAACAAAACAGTTTGAGAAGTTTAATCAAATAAAACACAACAAACTTTCTAAGATCCAGAGTTTGAGAAGCTATGGTATTGAAAAGGGATATTAATACCAGAGTAAGCCAACCACTATACAAGTGACAACCGCAACCTGGAAGCGTCGCGCGCTCCTCCAGAATGTGTATAGCCAGACAAAAGCTAAAAACAAATCTATAATCTTATAAAATTCTCACCAGAATTTTACCTATGCTAGGTAAAGTTGCATGCACAAAACTCTTTATCACATTCACTCGTGGCTGATGTTAATTGCTGTAATATTTTCGCATGCCGATCGAGGGAATTAACGCCAACTAATGCGTGTGAGGTTTCTTCTGTGACCGCGATCGATGATGCGTTGCTTTTGACGGGCACGAATTCTCGATGCGACCGATCCCTCCCTGGCTCCCTGGCTTCATCCCGAGACGCAAATCCTAAAGCAAAAGGACGGCTGACACATCGACTGATTGGGGGTATAAAAAACAGTCGACTGCACTCTAGCACTTCCGTATAAAGTTTAACACTACAACAAAACATCCGTGGGGAGACATCATATTTGTAGGTTAGAGACGTTCTGTTTCGTCTCCCACAGACAACTGAAGCGCTTTTATAAAGCGTCATAGAAACGTCTTTACATGAACCATCTCAAAAATATAGAGACGCTCTCTAAGGCGTGCCTATATTATTTGAGACGTTTATTAGAGACATCTGCACTGTATCCCTATAAAGTTAGAGACGCTTTTATAAAAACGGCTGCACCACGTCTCAATTAATATAGGCACGTGCGTTGAGACGTTATGTGCCGTCTCAAGATGTCCTATGTAGTATGTATTTTTATTTTGATTGGTATATATTTTTTTTCTATACACACAAATACGTATCCATATGAGAATATAGTATTCCATATATTTATTATATATACATGTATATATAATAATTTTATAGGCAGCACCATAATATTGAGTACATATTTTATAAAATATAAGGAATGGGCGTAGCACAACAAATATACTGTTATAAGAAAAGCAAACCAACTACAACTGGAACCAAGCCACACCCCGGGTAAACCATTGGCAATTGACAAATTCGTCACCATTGCACCCTCCAAACCCCAAAGAAGTTTACATAAGAGAGGCTTACAAATAATTATAGCATCCATTTAAATCAACATAGTTCACAACTAAATAAAAATCTAATATGCGATAAACACATGTCGGTAAAACATCCTCCAATTTGACACACATCTTTTTTAAACTGCTATAATAAATCATCAGGTCTATTTCTTCAATCAAAAAATTGTGCATCAGGTCTTCCACTCTGCATTTCTTTTCATAGTCCTCCATATCCTGCAAACATAGCAATATTAACAACAAAATATCAGATATGAGCAATCATGAAAAAAAGTTCACAAATTAACTCGGCGATGCTTGCACTAAAAGGTTCACTACTTCTGGCTAGTTCTGATTTTGCAAACATTCACAGTTCACAACCACAATCACAGTGCATAAACCAACAATTTAACAGTGCACAATTAACAGTTAATATAGCAGTAATCATGAGCAGCAAAAAGTTAAGGGAGAGGATCTGGAGATAACCCAAGTGGAAGAATTAGCAGAAGGCAGTTGAGGAGGGAGTCGGTGAAGATGCAGGTGATGTCGATGAAGTGGTGGCCGGCGGCGGCGCTCGTTGTAGAGCAAGAAGCCGTGGAGACGTCGCCGCTGCAGAGGAGGTCGGTGCGGTCGGTTGAAGTAGCCGGTGAGGCGACGGCACTGAGGAGGTCGAAGAAGTCGCCGGCGTTGAGGAAGTAGCAGCAGTCGGCGGCAGTGGTGAGGTGGATCGAGCGGCGGCGCACGGGATTGGACGGCGGCGATTCAGTGCAGGAGAAGAGTCGGCCGGAGTAGTGGAGGTGGATGAGAGGAAACCGGAGACCAGAGAGGCGGATCTGAGGTGGGCGGTGGAGAGCGGCAGGCAGAGATAGGTGGAGAAGGGAGACGCGGTGGAGAGGAAGAGGAGTAGCGGCGGGGGGCGGCGAGAGGTGTGGTGGCGGAGTGATGTGGTGGCCGCCGGCGAGCTGGCCCGGCCTCGCCGGCGTCGGAGCAGAAGATAGGGAGGAAAGCAGAGGGGGCGATGGGCAGAAGGGAAATGTCGGGCACGGTCTCTCCCAGGCGGCGGCGGCGGCTCTAGAAGGAGATGGGGAAATTTTGGTATTTTGCAAATTAGTCCTCAAAGGATCTAGGGTTTGCAAATAGGTCCTTCTCCCATCTCATTTCTTCTGATTTAGACCTCCAGGGCTCCGTTTTCAGCGCGATTTGATCCTACGCATCCGTGACGATGCGTACATCTGTACGGAGCAGTCCCGAAAGTCCAAAATTGTCGTTTATGCGCCTAGATCGCGCCGGCCTGCGGAAAAGTACAAAAAAATGTAAAATAGTCCATTTCGAGCAATTAAATATGGAAAAACGTGTAAATAATGATAAATGGTCCCAAAATATGAAAAATATGAAGGTAAAATGACGGCTAAATATATGCAAATATGACGCATGTCAGGAGATAATAGATAAGACGTCTCAAATGATAAATAAGACATCTAAATTTTCGTCTCTATACATGAGACGTACTCCAAAACGTCTCAGCAGTCGTTTTAATAGAATTTAATAGCGTGCAACCCTTTAGAGCGTCTCAAACTGCGTCTCTATTTCAATTGTGGCTCTAAAAAGAGAGACATGATTCAAAGCGTCTTAAACAAAACGTCTTAATATGTTCATTTTGTTGTAGTGTAAGTTTTTAAAATTTTATTATTGTAGTAGGATTTTTGCTGTAGTTTATCGTAGTTCTTTAGCATAATTAAATTTTAAAAAATAGAAAAAAAGAAAAATGGTAATATCATCATGGATAATACAAAAGAAGCAAATAAAAAAATACAAAAAACCCCAAAAATAAGACAAAAGGCAAGAAAAAATGAAATTAAGAAGTTAGAACCTAAAAGCTAGAAGATTAAGCTCAAATGAGCATAACTATAGAAACGGGAGTAAAACAAAAAAAGATGAGATAGTTCATATCAACTACAAGCATTATTTTAATTCGTCACATTTATAATCTTCACGGAAGCAACGTCCTCGGTGGCACATGGCATGCACACGGCGAGGTGTCGGTGCAGTAGTGACGCTGAGTGAACCACATCAGATCAGTCCACATGAATTACAAAGGAAGAAGGCTAGTGATCACCCGTTGGACAGTGCTTGCGTCAACCAGCGTACAATCTGGTAACACTCATTCTCTTAATGGCAACTAACAGTTTTTTCTAAACTGTTTAGATTTTGTTTAATCTTATATTGAGGGTGAACAAAATACGCAAAAAATAATACGCAATCTGGAACAAAATTTTTAGTGAAGTATTTTTATTAAAGTGTTTAATTTTGATAATCGCTTTCTCTCTATTAAAATGCATTATAGCACTTCAATTAATGAGCATCTCAATAAACTTCAATTAATGAGCATCTGAAGTATTTTTTATTAAAGTGTTTAATTTTGATAATCGCTTTTTCTCAATTGAAATGCATTATAGCACTTCAATTAATGAGCATCTCAATAAACTTCAATTAATGAGCATCTCAATAAACTCTATGTTTTAGCCGAGGAATTAAAAATACTACCTATCCTTTTTTCTAAAGAAGTGCAGATCATGATTGTTCTAAATATTTTTGCCAAATTTATGGGAATAATTTAAGATATTTTTGCCCAGCATGGTGAAAGTGTTGATTTGCCATTGATGTGTTGCCAAAAGGGTCATTTAAAAAAAAGTTTAGACTTATCTGAGACACATCATCCTCGGTGGTCTGGTAAGCATAGACTATTTTTAGAAACTAATTATAGACCCATGCGTTGCAACAGAGTCATAAAAATAATGAGATAGAACTTACTGCCTAGCCAACTTCACACATCAAACATGGAGAGCAAGCGACAGAGAGAGAAGGGTGGCCAGAATGCGCGAAGAGATTGGAAAAGTGGAGGGGTAGATGGTTGTATCCTAAAAGAGAGGAGGAGAGAGACGAATGGTCTAGATCAAATCAGATGGCTGAGAAGAGAGTAGGGAGCATGGACCAACCATCAACTCACACTTTTATAATAGTAAAGATAAGTTAAGGTGGCGGTGATTTTTAAAATATTGTTAACAAAATTGTTATTTTATTAAAATTGTTCAATGTTGAAGCTGAGGTGTATACGTGGTTTTGAAATAAAGTTTCATATAAAATGTGATGGTACGTAGGAGAATTAACAAATATTGAAAGGGGTTGTCTATTAATTAGTCACCTAAATTTTTTTTATCAAATCTTAGTTATTTTTTTAGCCATTGAATTTAGATCTAATCACTTTTACCATCCTCTCCACCCAATATATAAATCCCCACACCCACCTTACCCCTAAACCTAAACCCAACTCCCTCCGGTCGTCGCCCCTTCGTCAAGACCGAGCCGATCCAAAGGTGAGAAAAATCGAATGAGATTTAGCAAATCCGAAATAGAAGACTGAAATGAAAATCTACACATGTAAATCTGTGGACATGACTAACACGCTATCCATAGCAGGATAGCACGCTAACGTGACCACCCAACCAATCTTTTTCAACGCAGAATGACATCTTTAATTTCCTGGTGATTTAGCTAGCATCTTGTAACACTTCGTACTTTTTTTATTTGCGAAGTACTCAGTACAATTCATAGGCATCCACACACACACACCCCACCACACACACGCACTCACACACACAACGACGCCTATGGAAGACTAAAAGAGAGAAGCTTGATGAAGTCACCACTGGCGCCTCACTTACGACGGACATGTTGCCTCCCACTGAAAGAAAATCCTCCTAAATGAGACATGCAGGGCCAAACCTAGGGTTTGAACCCTGGTGGGCTGGAAGTACAACCACCTCCACTAGCCACCCAAGTCAAGTTAGTACCACATTGCCAATTACGTTGAATTCCACTAGCATATAATGCATTTTGTCCCCAAATCATAGCATTTTCGGGTTAACACTTTTGGGCAAAGCGAGGATGAAAGTCCAAGAGAGGTGCTACGCATGCGTGCTTACTCCGTGGGTGGGCTGAGCTAGTAGTGAATTTTGGGCACAGGATGTTACATGTGCGTGTGGCCTTGAAGCAGCACACAATACGGGTCATGTGACGAGGGGCATTTATGGGCATTCCATGCTCATTTCACGCTGCTATGGGTGTTAACTCTTTAAGAAGGGACACCTCTACTATTTAATACCACATTGCTAGTTTACATTGAATTCTATTAGCATATAATGTCTATTGGCCTGAATTGTAGCCCATGTGGGATACTAGGTATGCATGCCCACCTCGTGGGTTTGCCAGGCTACTAGTGAATTTTGGGTTGCAAGGCGTTACACATCTATCCCCCGCGTGATCTCCATGCTACAACATGAGGCCCACGTCCAACTAGGAGACAAGTAATTCTTTGTACATGCCCTTTTGACTTCTTATACTTGTTTGTCGTTTCATCTTTTTCATCTTTAAATAATCATATCTCTTAAACTGAGTATCTAATTTGTGTTTCGTCTAAACCATATCGATCCATATGATGAGTTTAACAAAACAAAATCTATATTAGATATATTTTTGACATGTTGATAAAATTATTTCTCAACTAGCTACTTTAGGTGATGGTAATTAGCAACGTGCTGACCTCTTCTAGTAATTATAATCGTCGATATCTAATACGAGTAACTATAAAGTCTAGGATGCTGGAAACTAGCTTGCAAATCTCTGTTGGTAGTAGTTACAGTTGTTACTATCTAGATGTAGATGACTAGCAACTTTATGTGTTGGTAACTATTAATTTAGATGTTAGCAATTAGTATTTCTAGGTGACGTTAACTGGCGATATGTATCATAGTATCATACAATCCTACGATCACGTCAGAGGTAGATGATGTAGATTGCAATATGGATCGGAATCAGGTAGTATCGCAGTTGGATCGCGATTCAACTCGTAGAATCGTTAGGATCGGGTAGGATCACAGTAGGATCGTGATCCTAACAATAAACTATAGTATATAAAATTTGATATTATCTATTACTAGTTTAAGTTGCTTTGTTTTATTGTTTACATGTTATTTTAAGGTAAAAAAATGTATTATCTTTGATATATTACATTTTTTATTATTAGTTTATTAAAAATAATTACATAAGTTTTAAAAATCAACCTTAATTCAATATAACGTGAATAAGAGTACTCAAATTACAAAATTAAATTAAATAAATCTACTATAGACTCACATATTTAGAAATATAATCCAATTTTTATATAATATACACGCTTCTAAAAATTGATAGAATTGTAATTCTACGATCTGATCCCATCAAACAAAAAATGATCCTACCTGAGATCGCGATCCTGACAACCATGGTCCCATCAAACATAAATGGGCACATACTTTATACGACAACTCAGGATAGGAAGAGCACAATCCAGAACAACGATGTTCACATAGTTGCATTTCATGAGCAGTTCAATACTGCTGGGCCAAACATAATGAAATGTAGGTTGAGCTCCTACTATGAGTCCGTAAAGGAGATTTGAGAGTTCAACTACGTACTTTTCAAAATCTCTTGTTTTGGTGCCGTTCGGTCCAATTTTCATAGGATGTGAAGGTTAATAAGTATGGCGTCACTACTGTAGATCTCAAACGTGTCGGATATAAAGACGAACCATCCGTACTCACTAAGCAAGTTGTTTGAGTTTTTTATATAACAGACTTGTCAAATAAGAATCACCATGTAGTGCTTTATGAAAATAGAAGAATTGTCAGAGTTGAGAATATCATAAATAAAGAATAGTACAATTAATTTGATGAATTGCCTTCATTTGGAGATGGCATCAGACCTAAGGAAGAACCAAGTGAAGAAACTAGCTATATACGCATCGATCATCGTGAAGGGCTATTTGTTTAAGAAATAAAATAACCAAGTGAAATTTTGAGTTATAATTCATTTTAAGTTGTAATTCATTTATCTGTCATTTATCTATAATCTGTTTGTTTGTTTTCAGAGAGCATGGCTAGAATTTTCTAAGCTAGCCAAAAATAGAAAATTTCGAGCTAAACAAAAAATTATCATAGACGATTTCTAATACAAAACCGTGTGTGATATGTAGAGCATCACAGACGATTTTTTGTATTAGCCATCTGTGATACGTAGACCACCACAGGCGATTTTTTGTATTAACCGTCAATGTTGTAGTTTATTACAGATGGTTATTTTTAAAATATCGTCCGTGATAGTATTTTTTTTATATATACAGACATTTAGGATGAAAACCTAACTCACTACTGTGCACACTTAGGTTCATCCCCTCATTGCTTTGCTCTCCGTTGTGGGCCACCGCCTTCTCTGGTTCCCCGTCGAGCATCGCCTCAGGGCCTCCTCCCTGCGGTTCTCTATCGCGCGGCTTCTCATCCCAACTCTCCATCGTGGTCCCGTGGCTCCTCCTTGGCTTCCTATCATCATTGAATCCTACTCCTTCCTTAAAGGTGTGCTACTTCTCACCTGTTAGGTTTGTCTTGTTCTGTTCGTGCTGTTTGGCTTTTTCTTGACTTTGGTTAATTCACGGATCATTTCCGTGCAAATAGCAGCGAATAAATTGCTGGAATCTGTTCTCTCAAAAATAAAAATGCTGGAATCTGTTTCATGTGAGAACCTTACCTGCTTACACAGTGCTAACTTTGGTGTCCATGCATGTTCATACTTTGGCTTTTCAATCTTGCAACAAATGTATAAACCTCATCCAAACAGGCGCTTGATAATGACATATTGAACTCGGGCGGTGGAATGGAAGAAAGGAAATCACTATTCATATAGGAAATATAGTTAATTTTCCCCAGAATTCACGATTTTCTATTTTCTGATGCTAGTAATATATAGTGGTCAAATCGTAGGATCTACGAAGAATCATGCATTCCAAACAGGCCCTTAGCTGTTAAGACATGCTAAAAATATCATTATAGGAGTGTCATTTGTAAACTTTGAAAGTAACTTATTTTGTGTTCCCTGTGTTCCAGGGAAGAGCTGTAGAACCGGGGGTACTATTAAAACAACAAGTACTAGCACGAGTCTACGGTCGTCTCGCGACGGTCAGTCAAACACCAATCCATCACAGCACCTGTCCATGTATGTTCCAGGGAAGAGCTGTAGAACCGGGGGTACTATTAAAACAACAAGTACTAGCACGACTCTACGGTCGTCTCGCGACGGTCAGTCAAACACCAATCCATCACAGCACCTGTCCATGTATGTTCCAGGGAAGAGCTGTAGAACCGGGGGTACTATTAAAACAACAAGTACTAGCACGAGTCTACGGTCGTCTCGCGACGGTCAGTCAAACACCAATCCAGCACAGCACCTGTCCATGTATGTTCCAGGGAAGAGCTGTAGAACCGGGGGTACTATTAAAACAACAAGTACTAGCACGACTCTACGGTCGTCTCGCGACGGTCAGTCAAACACCAATCCATCACAGCACATGTCCATGTATGTTCCAGGGAAGAGCTGTAGAACCGGGGGTACTATTAAAACCACAAGTACTAGCACGACTCTACGGTCGTCTCGCGACGGTCAGTCAAACACCAATCCATCACAGCACCTGTCCATGTATGTTCCAGGGAAGAGCTGTAGAACCGGGGGTACTATTAAAACAACAAGTACTAGCACGACTCTAGGGTCGTCTCGCGACGGTCAGTCAAACACCAATCCATCGTAGCACCTGTCCATGTATGTTCCAGAGAAGAGCTGTAGAACTGGGGTACTATTAAAACCACAAGTACTAGCACGACTCTACGGTCGTCTCGCGACGGTCAGTCAAACACCAATCCATCACAGCACCTGTCCATGTATGTTGCGTAATATTTACCCGTGAATTGCTCAAACACAAGTGATACAACACCAACTGATTGCTTAAGAAAACACGACCAGTCTAGTCTAGGATTGAACCTGTCTTAAATGGAAACTTAATTAGTCGGTGAATCAAACTGAGAAAAAGAGCAGCCATATGTCAGCTGCACAAGCTGTCAATCACATTTGGTTGATAGAAATCGCAATATTAGTGATTGTCTAGAGGTGGCAAGCTTGTCAGTTGTCAATCAAGTATGATCATTACAGAAAGCTACCATGAGTCCATGACATGTAAGTTTTTTTTTTAATCGGAGAAGCTCACTCTAGCATCAACATCCCGGTACATCGATCATATTTGATCTGTGGTTGATTGCATATGCAGAAATCATAGTTAGTAAGACAAATGATCTAAAGATTTATCAATTTTATAATAATTATTTTCTAATTATTAATTTAAATATATATAGTTACTACTTTACTCCTCCTAGCGAGAGGGAATAACAATCAACTTAAGTAATTCGATCTGAACATACTATGGGACGTTCGAGGACGGCTCTCCGCCTTCTTGACGACGGAGGTCATTGACTTGAAATGAAAGTTTCACTTCACCGACATCGATTAATACATATTCAAATATTTGATTCAATTGTAATTCACTTTGAGTTGTAGTTTAACTGTAACTCAGTCGACAATACATGGATATTGTTTTGTAATTGATTTTGAGTTGTAATTCACTTATCTGTCATTTATCTGTAATCTGATTGCTTGTTTTCGGAAGGCATGACTAGCATTTCCCGAGACTAGCCGGAAAACAGAAATTTTTTAGCTATACAAAGAACTATCACAGACGGTTCTAACACAAAAACATATGCGATACATAGACCATCACAGATGGTTTTTTATTAGCCGTCTATGATATGTTAGATATCATAGATGATTATTTTTAAAAACCGTCTGTAATACGTAGACCATCACAGATGGTTTTTTTAGCCGTCTGTGAAATATTAGATATCACAGATGATTTGAGAGCTATATGTAATAACCATATGTTATCACTGATATAATAAATCAGACGATTCAGAAACTATCTCTAATGGAGGTTACGAACCGTTTATGATGGTCTTATGTGTGATTGTGTGTGCATGGGCGAGGCGAGTCTTGCCAAAAGGTTCCCGCGAGATGACTGACTGGTCCTTCGTACGAGTCTCGTGCACATGAAATGGGGTAGGTTCGTTTCCACTTGCTTACACTTTTGTTTATGTTTGCTATAGTAGCTAATTTTAAAATGATGTATTTTTTTAAAATGAGATATATAGATAGATTGTAGTATAAACTGTATGGAGTTCAGCTATACTGACTAAAATTACATACGATTATTTTTCTCTACATACTGTCTCTCACGAATAATCCAGAATTTAAAACTCACTCATGTTCTAGGTAGCGTCCGTTTCCGCATGCATTCCGACGTGTCAATACATGCCTTTCTTGATAGACCTTCTGGTAACCAAGAGGAATACTTCTGCCTGCGCAGGTGTAGCTTCGCTGCTTGGTCCGGGTTTTTTTGGTATGCAGTAATTAAAAGGGACTTGCAAGCGCGGCGTGCTGGGATTTGCATGCGCCAACGAGAACAACTCCGTATCGACGGCAGCTTTGGGCATCACAGTGGCTTGGCAGCTCACATGACCGCCCGCTGGCTCCGTATTCTTTGAGCGGGTCATTTCGGCCTCGTGTTAATACTAATCTGGGACTCGATTGAGGTGCAAGCGCCTCAAACATTGGCGATTTTGCAGCATGATATATTTCCTGGCCTCAAACAACTGCAAAGGCTTCTCGGGGCACGATAGCCTCGGAGGATTGGTACCACTTATTTTGGCTTGAGTTTATTTTAACCCAACCGAGTGGCACAAAATTAACACATCCTGGCTTCCCGGAGCGACAAAATCGGCGGTATAAGACCCCGCTCATTTCGGCTTGAGTTTCTGGTTTTTGGCTTATTTTTCACTATTTATAAATTTCGTCTTTTTCTAAACTTTTGTCTTTTTTTTGAGCTTTTTTGCTGGTTCTTTTTTCCGTATTCGTTTGTGTTGTCCGTGATGAGCTAACATATTTTGTCTATTTTTAATTTTTTTAAAATTTAATTATGCCAAATAAGCCACCTTCAGCTACAGTGTAATTTCAGTCAGTTACAGTGTAATTTTAACTATAAGCCACTATTTTTCAATCCAACCGAGCGGGCCTGAGTCTCACCCGAATATGCTTTCCCCAATGTATAGTGCAAATGAAATGGGTATGGATGCAATACGAGAAAAATGTAGCAAATATTCGTTAAGCAATGAAAGACATGATGGGCATGCGTGTGGATGAGACGCGCTTGAGTGCAAATAAAATGGGTATGGATGCAATACGAGAAAAATGTAGCAAATATTCGTTAAGCAATGAAAGACATGATCGGGCATGCGTGTGGATGAGACGCGCTTGAGTGCAAATGAAATGGGTATCGATGCAATATGAGAAAAATGTAGCAAATAACCCTTGTAACTTGGGGCGCGCCGCCCTCAAGCACACTAATGTTTCTGGAATTTTTGGTCGCAAAGATGTTTCGCCCGTGCAGGAACTCCGAGCGTGCGGTGGTGTAGCAGCCACATGCTGCTGCGGTGCCCTGTGTTCTTCGCCTTCTGGTGTGTCCGTCCATGAGTTTACGGCTGTAAGTGTTGCAGTCTTTTTTTACGGACGATGTGAGAATTTCAGGAATATTTATGGTGAATCAACTTTAATGTTTGTTGAGAAGTCCTGAAATATTTATGATGAATTATAATCAATGTGTGTTAAGTTAAAATTTAAATTTATGAAAGATTTAAATTTTCAACCTACTAAATGTTTAAAGAAAGATTAAAAGGATATCTTGCTATTGCTAGTCGTACGTCTTTAGCTTCTTCGATTCTCGTTCGTTATATAGGTATCAGCTTGAAACGCTGCGAGTCAGAAGTGAACTCCACGGCACTGGCAAGCGACATGCTAATACAGTAATACTGGAGGCTCCGCTGGCCCAGACTTGAGCGATATAACAGCATCAGTTGTCGATCCAAGCCATCTCGTCGGTGCGCGCCAAGTCATCCAAACACAAGGAGAGCGGATTAGAATCCAAAGAAACGGTTACCGATTTATGATCTAGCAACTGATTTACACTAGGCCTCAATTCAGTAGGAACTAAGTACTAGAGGGGATAATAGAACAGGGCAGAGTACGCACTAGTTACAGCGACATTTGCTGGGTTCGTTTTACCAATATAAAACTATAAACAGCTAAACTTAGGAGGATGGATATATTAATCTATGACCGTGACCGGAGATTATACAGGAAGGTGCGGCGTGTCATTAGCATATGATGAGTGGAGACTAGCTGCTAGCATCAAATGTGACACGACCCCTGGTGATAACCTTCCGAACTTTCTTTTCTACTTATGACTTATAAATTATGCTATAACAATTAGTTTTCAAACGGCATATTTTTTTAAGACGAAGTTAATAGAAAAATTATAATAAAAAATATACTGAATTTAGTTTTACCGACCAAAATTATATGCGACTATTTTTTTGCGTATTGGCTCTAGTGAACAGTTAGAATTTAAAATTTTAAATCATAAATCATAAATCACAGTCAAAAAACTCTAAAAAATGACGTTAGCATAGCAGCCGGCACCAGGATTACGGCTCAGTTGGCTGGGCGAGAACGAGAATTCCCTGAGGTCATTTGGTCGGATTCCAGGATACCCCATGTGCATTTTTTTGAGGATTTTAACCACTTAATTAAGCCTAACTAATCCCGGCCCAGTTGTACTTCCACGCGGTCCCGCCAAATATCTGTTGTAAAATGTGCAGATTTAGTAATTTTTCACATTTAATTCCAGCAGCTGTTATAGAACTAAAAGCATAATTCCAGCAGCCTTTAATTAACATAATCAACATATAAGCAAGTAGATCTTTCATATCAATTAAACAAAATTGCATGTTTACAAGAAGGGACATCCTAACACATAAAACTAACATATTGTTCAGATTTTAATGTTAGATTATTGCTCTCAGATGTCGGGCTGCTCAAGATAAATCTTAACCTCCTCGCCACTTAAGTCAGTTTAATTCACAGATTAAATACAACAATTCTCTAAAATAAATTAGATCTTGAGCTCAAATAAATCTTACAAATCTAATTAGTCAATTTAGCCAATTCATCAAGTCTGCATTCACTGGACAGAATTTATTGATCCTAGAAAAGCCTTTCGTGTGAATCATCTAGAGACAGCTTTATCCATTGCTGTAAACTTTCATACTGTTTGCTTTTTGTTATTTGCTTTCTGCTGTCTTATAACTGAATTAGACTGTTCTCTTTTTGATTTAAAATCTAGATTCGTGAGGGTCTGCATTACAATCCCTACTTCCCTGGTGTCGCCATAGCCATGCCCAAGATGCTTATGGATGGAGCTATCGGGTATGAAGATGGTACTCCTGCAACTGAAGCCCAGGTAAGTCTTCTATCCTTTGTGGGGCCCTTTATGTTGTTGCCTTGTTGGGCTAGTACTGAAGCATGATTCTTTTCATATTTCTACCGCAGATGGGTAAGGATGTCGTGTCATTCTTGTCGTGGGCAGCTGAGCCTGAGATGGAAGAGAGGAAACTGGTAACTACCTCACAGCTCACTCGGAGATTTATATGTTACAACTTCTTAGCTGGCCATTGTTCAGATGTGCCTAATACCAACCTACTCTAATTTGTTCTAGATGGGGGTCAAATGGATCTTCCTACTGTCACTCGCTCTTCTTCAAGCCGCATACTACCGCCGCATGAAGTGGTCGGTCCTGAAGTCACGCAAGCTGGTCCTGGATGTTGTCAACTGAGGACTATTGTTTCTTCTTTTTTATTACAACGTTGAGTTTTTAAGTGGAAGCATTCGAAATAATAAGGTTGTGATGTACATTTTGCCACTGGGGTTGTCCCATGCCTAGAATTTGCTGCAAAAACATTTTCTCCAAGGGAGCAGTTATCTTCATTTTTTTTGTCTGTTAATGCCTGAATGGTATCAGCAAGCTTATAATGTAACAGTTGATGAAGTTCACAAATCCTTTATACTTAGAACTCTGCGTCATTCGTTTGTCTTGCTTCTGTCAGTTCCAGTTTTTTTTTCCTGGATATGAAAAAGTAAACTGTGCTTGGCAGGAGGAGTAAAAACCTTGCAGTCACAATCCGGTGGCCAAACAAAATTTCGTTAGAATTGTAATCTTTTAACACAAAGTTTTAGGGTGTATTTCGAACAATTTTTACTGGAGTCGAACGTTCCAAACGAGGCCTTCAGGTCTGCATCCTGCAAAGCTGCGACGCAATTTAAACATAAATGAGATGCAGAATGTTCAGACTTCAGAGCCGTTTCGCGGTCATAATTTGGCGACCTGGGGATGTCAACCAGCCGAAAAGAAAAATGTGTACTCTCCAGGTCAAGATACTGTTTTACCTCATGTAGTAAGTAAGATCCGAAGATACAGATGTACAGCAGAGCTAAGCCGGTGCTGAGGACGACGCCTCTGTTCCGGTCAATAGAGAGGGATTCGGAGGGTGCGCGTATGGGAAGAAATGTAGGGCGAGGTGAAGTGAAGTGATAGCCGAGGGGAGAGATGCTTGCGGTTGGGAGCTGGGCGTGTGAGCGCCGAGCGGGCTGGAATAAGGAGGAAGGGAATGAGAGGGGGAGGAAGAGAGAGGGCGAGGCAGGAAAAGGCGAGGGGGCTCGCTCGAGTGCTACAGGAAAAGAGGGGAGGAGAATCCATGGTGCCGGGAGAGAAACGGAAGGAAGGCATCAATGGCGGGTGCGGGTGGGAGGAGGGAGAAAGGAGGAGAAAGAGGAGTGCAGGTTGGCGAGTGGAAAGCAAGGGGTATCGCATGGATGCGGCGGAGGCTACGGAAAAAAAAGGCGAGGCGAAGCGCCGGCGCGGCGGGAGGAGGAAGACGACTCCGACAGGTGGGGTTGGGCCCCATGCGACAGTGAGAGCGAGGAAGAAGGGTGAGCTGGGCCGGAAGTAAATATGGGCAAGGCTGGAATTAGTGTTTTGGCCTATATTGAGTTAGAGATTTTTATTTGGTTTCCGATTTTGGAAAATTGCAGAAATACCAAATGAATCCCAAATTCCATAAAAAAATCACAGATGCATTTAGAATATTTGCAAACTAATAATAATTCAAGACTTTGAAAGTGTTTTATAAATTCTGTAAAATCCGTTTAGTCTCGGGAAATAGGAAAAGGCAATTATAAATTCAGAAAATGTCTCAAAAATTCATTAATTATTATAATAGTTATTTTTATATGAAATTTGGAATTGAGTCTGTTACAATACCCCATACGGAAATCAGCAATTTTCTCAAATTTTATGAAGAGATAAAAATACATTTGTTGCCTAAGATCACTCATTATTTACTACTCAGGAAAAAAAACTGTATGGCTGTCCTACAGCATACATATTTCATCAGCCGTGTATAAAAATTACTCCGAATATTGAGCATTATAAGATATTTAAGGAAAGCACACACACCATTTCTTCTTCTGAATGGAAACACAAATTTGAAATCATCATGCTGACATGTTACCCACAATCACACATGAAATACCTAATTTTTTGAGCGTGCAGTTGGCACATGATAAAATGTCAAGACATGGTTACTGAATGGCTATCACACACTTCTTCCATGCTTAATGAACTTCCTTATAGCATGCTTAATGCCTAACAATTTTGAACAATAACAAAAGGAAAGTGTGTCTTTGATAAATGAATATAGGGAGTATTTAGTACCTCCTAGAAAAAAATCTGCATAAATCTTTGGTGTTTACACCCTCAGTTCAGCAGCCTAAAGAACAGTGCGAGAAAGAAACTTTGGTTTGCCACAGTAGCCAAGTGAATTTGCTTACCTTAACCAGAGTACATTATTCAATGTTTGAGGATCGTTTGGATACTGGATTTTCCAAATAGATTTCTTCAAACAATTTTTAGTGCAAGTTTTGAAGAAACAAATTTATTCTGTTAATTCATTAGGACAAGAACATAGAACTGATGTAACCAAATAACTGAGACCAAAATCCTGTTTTCCTGCTCCCTGACTAGGAACTCTGTTTGTCAAAGCATAGTAGGTAATGGCATAATTCCAGATGTATTAGAACAATATATGGAACTGTCTAATACAATAAAGGAAAACTAATTCATAAAGTGTTGACAGTAAAATACATTTAGCGAGGTAAACTAGTCCAAGAAACAAGTTCTTGCTCCATGGTATAGTTTCGGGTGGCATCTTGAGTTACCAAATTAGCAACTGTTCCAATCTCAACATACTGGGTCCGAGAAGTATAGTTGGATGTAGACAATAATAGTGGCTCGATTTCACTATCCCTTCGTAATTCCTCTTGATTCATTTTTTTATCTTACCTCTCAGAAGTTGCAGCCTTAACTCAACTTCTTTCATTGTAGGTCTCTCTTCTCCTCTAAGCCTTAAACATATTTCTGCAAGTGAGGCCATCTCATCAATTTCCTTATGGTTTGCCTCTTCCACAACCTGAGCATCTACTATTTCTATTGTGGTTTTATTTTGTTGTCTCTGAAGGAAATGATGACACAAGTTCTGCTTCTCTCCAACAGAATTGAGGAAGATTGGTTTCTTTCTTGTTAGGAGCTCAAGAAGTACTACACCAAAGCTGTAAACATCACTCTTCTCATTTAATTGGCCTGTATGGTAATATTCAGGATCCAAATACCCAAATGTACCCTGCACAATTGTGACCACATGAGTTTCATCAATGGAAACAGATCTTGAAGCACCAAAGTCTGAAACCTTTGCGGTGAAATTGTCATTGAGGAGTATATTGGCAGATTTCACATCTCTGTGAAATATTGGTATTGAAGCAGCACAATGGAGATAGGAAAGAGCACTCGCAGCCTCAAGAGCAATTCTGACGCGATCGTCCCATGTTAGCAAGCATTTTCTACTCAAATTACCATGGAGAAGGTCATAGAGTGTGCCATTGGAGATGAATTCATACACGAGCAAAGGTACCTCGGATTCAAGGCAACAACCAAAAAGCTTAACCACATTACGATGAATAATTTGAGACAAGATGGCAACCTCATTTACGAATTGATCAATCTCAATTTGCTCCACAATTTTGGACTTTTTGATTGCCACCACTCGTTGATCTGATAAAATGCCCTTGTAAACTGTACCATGACCCCCATGGCCAACAATACGTGTTGAGTCAAAGCTATTGGTTGCCTTCTCTAGTTCTTCTAAGGAAAATATTTTTGTATTGTGTGCAACACTTTCATTGGATAAGATCAGTTGCTCCAAGATCAAGCCTTTGTTTTTTCGGAAGTACGCTCTCCTAACTTTCTTTTGGATGTGTCTCTTCCACCTTCGGACAAATGCGGTTGAACTTATCGTGAGAGCTAGAACTCCAAAACCACAGCCAAGTCCGATAGCAACTCCTGCATAGTTCATATAGATATATAAGATATCTCAATGAACACACCATTTTTTATGACCGAAAAATATGAAATAAAATAAAAAAAGGTTAAGTGAGAAGACATACCCAAAAGAAGGTTATGTCGCTTAGTGGAAGAATATTTCATTTCTGCAAGATGAAAAGGTGTTCAAAAGAAGAGGAAAAAAGCAAGATCAACAGATATCCCATGTACAGATAATATAACACATTTGGTGGTCATGTTGGCCTTTTCCTCTCTTCTTTTTTTTTGTGAGTAGGCCTTTAAAAGACCATTTTGCAAATGTTCCCTTTATTGAAGTAGCCGTAATTCGTTTGGTCCTTGCCATTGGATAGACCATTGGAAAGCTTATTTGCTACTTTTTCATATCTAGCTGACTAGCTAGGTAGGGATAAATTGGTGATATCCTAAGAAGGCTAATATAATGGTAAAATGACTTGTATGTCTGTTAATAAATCGAAATAAGGAGGAGACGGCAAGTAACAAATTAAGACTGACTTTTAGATTGTTTGTTGAAATTTTCCTTATAGTAGTATTTGGGTGCAAGGAAACAAGTACGCTAAGCACTATATCATTTGCCATGCTTAATTGGCCATCTAGCTCAAACACAAAATCTTGCGTAAGCCAGGATATTCTTCCACCCTTCTTAATCTGTATTCCCATCCATGTTTCCTGGCGCATGGACACGCATATTCTCTCGTGTGGTTGTCTCCTTCCGAAGTCCGAACTGTGGACCGCCAGTGCGGCACTGATGCAACCTTCTCCCCACCCTTGCATGCACCCAGCTGCCTTGTTGACTCCACCTCCCGACGTGCCACATCCTCGCCCTCCCAACTCCCCACTATGCTGCCATGGTGACTCTTCTTTCAAATTTGAGTTGAAAGTTGCAAATCTGATTTGAAAGTTCAAATCCTCCTCTTTTGTTTTCAGTTCAAAGTTAGTTTTCTAATTGAAAATTTTCCGTTGAAAGTTTCCATGTTAAAATTTTTGATATCTCAAACGGAAGTGTCCGCTGCAAAGCTATGTAGATTATATCCTCCAAATAGCATCCCCTCTGTTGTTATAAGCATGTGTAGTGGGATTTAAATGAACTAGCTCATCGTATTCCTTAAAACCAAACAAGTTTAGATTCAGATGATCCTAGACCAACCTCTTCTTCAAACCAAATGCATGATACTAATGGATTATTTTTTTAGGAATAAATCTACTTTACCCCCTTAAACTATCATATTTGTTTAATTTTCAACTTTTAACTACAAAACCGAATATCCAACCCCCTCAACTATCAAAATCGTCTACTTTACCCCCTGAACCGAAACCATGATGGCTTCTTCTGACGTGGCGTCTATATGTCAAATGGTTTTGATATGTAAGCACATTTTCAATGATATGGCAATCTTGCAATGTAGGATGCATAGAGTACAATTGCTTGCGCTGCACAATCAAACAACATATTGCAATCGTCACAGATCAACCCAAGACTATCACTCATGAATCAGCTGGCAAACTCCACAAACATTAGGCTGTATTGGTCAACAGAAAAGCTGCAATCTTCCTCGACTTGCGCTCACTCAGGATATGCCGGAATGGCCCCATGACTGCCTCATACACTGACTAGGATACATCTGCGCTCCCAATCTCCACATACTTTGAAGGTACCAGCTCCCTGCTGGCGATCCATAACAGGAACCGACAGATCAAGAAGCCCAGGTAATGACAGCTTTGGGTAGTACACCAGCTCTAGCACAACAATGCACACGAACGTCAACGCCAAATCCATGCTTGGCCTACCGCTACTGCCGTCATAATCCTGCCGTCGCCCCAAGACCGTGCTAAAGACGGCAGCGTTAAGAAGCAGCCACTAGAGCCGGTCGATCTGTACAGGTTCATTCATCACCATCGCTGGTGTCACTGCCACCACCAAGGAAGAATGAGACCCACAAATGCCAGCACGGAGAGAGAGGCAGCGGCGAAGGCAAATATAGACGCACAGCGCGGTGACTGCTGGTGACATGCTGCATGGAGGTAGAGTGCTTGGCGGAGGAGAGAAGGCTGGAGGCGAAGGGGACCGCGAGGAGCACGAAAGGGGAAGAGGAGATGGCAGCGAGCGACGAGGAGGCTGGGTGAGGGGAGGAGGCAAAGAGAGACGAGCCGGAGGAGGAGGGAGAGCGTGAGGAGGGCGGCGGGGCGGAAGAGGTGCGTGAGAGCTGGGAAGGGGTGGAACTGGTTCTTGGAGGTGGCGGGGAGGAGGGCGACGGCAGTTGAGAGGAGAGGGGGGCGAGGAGGTGGGGCGCGAGGAGGAAGAGCGAGTGGAGCACAAGGAGGCGAAGGAGCGTGGCAACGTAGGGGGACGCGGCGGAGGTAGGGAGACGGGTCTTGGATGGGGTGGGCAGAGGCATGGAGGGGTAGCGGAAGGAGGGGTGCGCGGCGATCCGCGGCGGCATGGCCAGGCAGAGGTGAGGCGTGTGGGTCAGATGGCAATGGGTACCCGAAACCCGATACCCGGTGGGTTTTTACTCTATTAGGGCATGGGTCTGAGTCAATTTCCTAACCCATGGGTCTCTTAATGGGCAAAAAGCCCAACCCATCGGGTCTGCCGGGTTCAGGTACGTTCCTATAGTACCCAAATCCGTAAACCCATGGGTAATATAAACCCGATCCATAGGAGTTATAAACCCAGGCTCCCAGCCTCCCAGGCAAACCAGCCCAGCCCATAGCCCATTAGCCATTTAGCCCCAAGCCCCCAAATCCAATACGGCAATGCCCCATTACCCATACGGCTAACCCTAGCTAGCATTCGGTCACGGTCACTACTCACTCCTCCCCAGTCCCCACCCCGATTCAACAGCCGTCGCAGCGGCAGCGCATCTGGCGCTCCGCTTCGGTCTCCGGCAGTCTCCACACTCGCCCTTCCGTCCCGCAGCTCCCGCTCCTGCTCCCGCCACTCTCGCCGCACGCTCGTCCTCCCGCACGCCCTCGCCGTCGCCTCGCCTTCCAGTTCAGCCCGCCGCCCCCACGCCGCAGCCAACACGCATCGCAGCAGTAGGCCCTTGGCCATGGCGCTACCCTCCGGCTCCAACGAAGATGGCCGGTGAACTTCTTCCTCCTCTTCATTAACCATTGTTGCAGCTCGCATTACTGACCCGACGGGCGATTCGTGGGTACCCGTTAACCCAGTGGGCATGGGTCTGGGCAAAAATCTACACCCGTCACGGGCATGGGTTTTTTAGCGGGCACGTCTAACTTTCATGGGCACGGGTTTGGGATAGCAAAACCCAGCGGGTTTGTGCCCGTTGCCATCTCTGCGTGTGGCGGCCGGTGGTGGACTAGGGGAGGCAAGGAGACTAGTCAGTCGGCGGTGGGTTTGCATGGACTGAGGCGGTAGGCTGCACACTTTTACATGTCAAAACCGCTTCTACATTAGCCTCATGTCAGCTAAAACTGTTTTTAATTGATCTTATGAGATAATATATTCGGTATTATGACATAAGGTTTGTAAAATATTTTATTTTATATTTTAGGATTGAAATTTAGACTTTTACAAGAATTCAAAGATAAAATAAGCTTTTTTCACTATTTCAAACCGAGTGTTCTCCCCTGTGGATGGGAATCCACGGGACCTCTAGTGGACATGCTCACCTGCACCACACAAGCCGGATCTTATCCATCCAAGCTCCCTAGAAAATTAATGTGTATTATGTGTTATATTAACATATATCATTATGCACGAAGTGCTAAAATCATCTTTCCGATTTTCCAAGCTGACCTTAGCCCTAATGTTAAGTGCAAATTGGTTATTTTAGAATAGGGAGTACAAAATGAGCCCGAGAGTAATTAAAGTAGAGAAAAAGAAAGAATAGTTATTCCCTCCATCTCATATTATAGGTCGATATTCCACTTCTTGTCAAGATTAATTAAGAACCGGTGGAACGAGGGTGAGAGAATAAAAGGTTCACCTGTTTGCGCCTATTAAATGCTTCAATTCATCATCTAATGCTACCGTGTTGATAGGGGTATAAGTAGGAAAATATGGGCTAAACGCACCCATGATTTGTTGATGAATGGATAATGGGGCGTTAAATTATGAAACGGGTTAATAAGAGTTGTGTACCTTGACAGCCATTGTGGACATAAGGATTTCCTTGGTAGCCGGGAGAGCACTGGCAACGATAACCAATTTGGATATGCCCAGGAACATTAAGACACTCACTTTTACGGCTGACGCAAGCATATGCAGTCAGGCTGCTTCTCGCCATTTGACAAGTCATATTTGTGACAGCCCACTTCCAAACGCCATATTGCTCTGAAAAGTCAAAGCTTTCCAAGTCCTTGATTAACTGTACAGTCCATCCGCCAGCAGTGTCCTGTACTTCATACATATGTGTTTTATCATCTCCAAGTTTGGAAGGCTTGATAACTGACAGTTCTCCATCGTCTAACGAAATATTTGTCACTTGGTATTGTGTGGGTGGTGCTCCAATAAGAGTTTGATTGGCTGTGCAACTCAGTTGAAACTTCTTATTTCCAGAACAGCCCTCCTCAAGGCCAAATGGAAAAGGAATACTTGTATTGCCACATGATCTAGAACAATCCTGCCTGTCCCGAGTGGGATCATACTCTGTCCAATTAATAAATATTAAAATAATAAATCACGTATATTAATGAGAAACAAATACTAATAAAAGTAATTGCTGCTTCGGAAATATCAAGCAATTAGACAACCTTACATCTAAAATTTTTAAGGGGTGATTTCTTATTTACCGTTGAAAGTTTGCATCATTCCTTATATGTCACTCATTGTGTCGGACCCCATATTTTTAGAAATTTACAGTGGCTTGTAAGGAATTAACCCTATATATATATATATATATATATATATATATACACACACACACACACCATTCATTGTATCTATATTAAATTAGAAACATGCATATTACATTTATATTAACAGAAAACCCATTGTACCACTAGATAACTCCCGATTCCATGCCCTGCCACTGAACACGTGCTTATACCATCCATGCCTACGATGTCGTCAGCAAGCGCCTGATGGTCCGGACAGCCAACTACTACCGCGGCGGTGTGGGCGTGTTCAGAAAGATCCTCATCTAGCATGCCATTAGCCCCGCTCACGGTGACAGATACGTGTGTGTGTGTGTGATGGCTGTGTACGGCGAGAGCACCTCTGTAGCAGGGGGTTTCCAGATGGTCTTCTTCCTGATGAAGCGGAGTTGGAGGCGCATGGCCAAGGCAGCGTCAACCTATGCGCATGGCTAGGGCCAAGGTGTCAGTCGTACGCACCCCTACGCCTATGGGAAATTTCAGATTGCATTTTTATTTTGACTAAGGTCAACAAGAGAGAGAGAGTGAGAAGAGTACCGAGAAAGATGGCCGGTCTAAGGGGATGCTCAAAAGGGCTTCTTTAAGTGGGTTATGGCTGAAAAGTACTGTATCTGGCTGAAATTATACTGTAATTGATGGTGGCTTATTTTGCGTAATTAAATTTTAAAAAAAATTAAAAATAGAAAAATATGTTAACCCATTACGGACAGTACAAACAAATACGAAAGAAAGAACCATAAAAAAGCTAAAAAAAGTCAAAAAAACTAGAAAAAACGAAATTGTTGAATAGTTTTATAAGCCAGAAGTCTAAGCCGTTTTGAGTGGGGCCTTAAATTGGATCCCACCTAGATGCATAGCTTATATTAAGATTGCAAAGGGTATGCAAATTAGATATATACGACTATAGGTGGGTTCTTTTCGTTTGCGGTCAATGGTTTTTAGCCACAGAGCAAGCGCTCGTATGAACAAATTGAATACCGATAAACTACTTCTATAAGGCTATCCCGATAAGTCGTTTCGATAAGACGACAGAGAAAAGAACCCATCCTATATCTAAGGGGTGCCTAACATGCGGGCCATACTTACCAGCTACTTACCGAGTGTAAGTGTATTTTGGGCAATAGAACAAAAAAACAGACATGGATAACGGCTGGCCACTAACAGGAGGATAAACTTGTGAAAACCGATGTCCTGGGAGGAATAATCACTTATTCAATGCCAGATTGTAAAATCATGAGTTATTTTGTGGCATTTAAGAATTTTCTCTTATATTAATAGATAGGAAAAGTCTTTTTAACCTGTCTGAACTCTTCCCAAAGTCCAAAATCAACCTTGAACTACAAAGTTGGATATGCAACAACCTTCAAATATCGTTACCATGCAAAATACCCTTGAGACAAATGGAACCCAATTTTTAGTCAACGTGGCATCAAGGTAGCAGTGGTTTTATAACAATGAGATGGTTCGGAGATGACACAAAAAGAATCTATGTCTATGCCAACATCCACGTCACTTCTCCTCTTTCCTCTTCCACGTCCTCCCCCTCTCCCTCCACTACCCCACCCCTACCTCTTCCCCTTAGCCCTCTCTACCATGTTCCCGCTGCTCTTCCCCCTCCAACGACCTCTCCGCCTTCCTCATTAGCATGCTCCACCTCTGCGGTGACCGAGTCCCCTCACCTTGCTCTACCACGTGCTGGCGTCCTTTCCCAAGGAAACCATTCGAGGAGAGCTCAGTCTCTATCATCATCGCCGCCCAAACTCCAATCTAGGCCCGCTCTTGTGTTCCTGTTGCACCGGTGATGTTTTCGCAAATCCTTTCGTGTCATGTGTGTTCCCCATTGCTCAACCTACCCACAAAGTTAATTTTAAATTTTTTTTGTCATAGTTCACCAGATCAGTCATTTTCCTTCTCCACCTCGGGTCATCTTCTCTGGTGTCATCCATCTAGACCGGTTAATCTTGGTCCAATTGCTTGGCAAAGGAGAATCCCTCGCCATAGCCCGTGTTTTGACATCATCACCTTTTCTCCTAACCTCCCTAGAACCACTGCCACCATCACTGAACCGTCGTCGCCGCTATTGCCCCTTGCTTGCACATCTCCACTGCTCCAAGTCCCAAACCTCCACCACCAATAGCCTTCCCTCATTGCAATCATCCCGTTTCTATCTTTATCTATGCCTCTCGGCCCCTCCTCCAATGTCGTCGTATGCCGGCTCTACCCATCGTCGCTGTCCCCCTTTTCTTCCTAGCTGAGGAGGAAGCACTTCTGTCCCCTTTCTCACCCTACGACAGGTGGTCCTCACTAACAAGAAGTTATTTAAATCAAAGGCATAAAAATTCACTCAACGACATGTGGACCCAACCTCTTCAAAAATATTTAAAAAATGTGTAAAATAGAGTCGTTGACACATGGACGACATGGCAACGAAACCGGAGTGATTTTGGTCTTAGGGGGTAAAGTGTCTAATGTCTACTTTTGTAGTTTAAAATTGATTTCTACACTTTTGCAAGAGTTCAAGTGTCAAACAGACTTTTTCCTAACAAATATTTATTTTTGATAGGATAAATCATCATCATCATTTAGAAAGAATCTATGCACTAGAATTATTTGTCATGACAAGTAGTATAGTTACTACTTGCTAAGTACTACACACCCTATCCAAGAATACATAGTAGAAGATATAAACAAAAAATCTTACAAATAAGTACATGGATGTTTGGACTGAAATTTTTCGCAGTCCTGCAAAGTTCGTGATGAACCGTAATAACGTGAAGGTGAAAAAAAGACTAGAAAACGCATAGCAGCAAATCTGTACTAGTTTCTAGGTTGGGACATCAGGTACCAAAATTTTTGAACATTTGTAGGCAATGATTGTCACGTAGCGTTGCAAGTTGAACTCGCTGCAACTTAAACTCCAGCTTGAAAGACAACCATTATTGCAACTACCCATAAGTAGAATATGTGCTATCCCCTGCCCTAGTTCCGCTCACGCAGAGATTAGGTGCCGTTCGGTTGTGCTGAAAAATAGTGGTTTATTGCTGAAATTACACTGTAACTGGCTGAAATTACACTGTAATTAAAGGTGCCTTATTTGTTGTAATTAAATTTTAAAAAAAATGAAAAATAGAAAAATATGTTAGCTCATCATAGACAATGCAAATGAATACGAATAAAAAGAATCGGCCTAAAAGCTCAAAAAACCAAAAATTTAGAAAAAGATGGAATTTATATATAATGAAAAATAAATCAGAAACCAGAAGTTTAAGCCGAAATGAGCAGAAGTATACCTTGGAAGCAGCCGCCGTGAAGGTAGGGATTGCCATCATCGAATTTATTGAGGCAGGTACAATGGTAGCCCCCGTTTTCATGATCATCGTCCACGCAATTGTTACTACCACATGCGTACCACTTCTGCTCCAACTTAGCCATTCGACAGTTTGGTTGATCTGTGATAACTGTAGACAGGTAGGCTGAAGTATTACCAATTGTGCTTGCGTCTATCTTATCGGACATGAGATCTGCTGTGCTAAAATTATACTGCTCCAGACCATATGCGTATGATAAGAAAGCCTTAAGAGTAGCATTAGCAACTTCAATAGGAAGTGCTTCTTCTTTCTGAACGATGGAAATTCTGAAGGCCCGAACAGGTCTTTGGAAGGTGATGGTACAGCAGCCCATGCCACTGCAAGCTCTTCCGTCTGCTTCCTTCCGCATGATCGCCATGTCAGCACACATGCTTGAACAATACCCCCAGACGTCGTCGGTGTCAGGATTGAGCATGTAGACATCGATCCCGCAACCGACAATCACCAAACAATTATATGGGTCGATGTTAAGGATCTTCCGAGGCGTCTCCCATGACCTGTTGTAGGTGCCGAGTACACCGGGTGTGATGGCGATGTTGAAAACGATCGAGGCTTCAACACCAGATGAATATTGATTAACAATCTCAGTGGTGGTGGTGGTGGTGGTACCTAAGAAGAGCTTCGGAGGTCGGGAGCTATGGTTGCAGGTGACCTCGAATCCAGGTCGGAAGCAGCCGGCCCCGATGCCCAAGGGATAGGTTATGTTCACGTCACCGCATAATTTAGGACAGTGCGCAAGATCGGTGGGTGAGGGCTGCGTGGCGCATGCCCACCGCGCGGTGGCGGCGGCGGCGAGGCATGTCAACACGGCCCACATGCTGGCTCGGACAACAGTAGCACCCATTTACAGCAGAATGAGGATGCTTTGTGTTGTTGAGGGACAAACTTATCACCTAGGTTGTGTTATATACTATACTAGCGTAGAGGTAGGGCGTTAGAACGCATTGCCCGCGCTGGTTGCCATCTTGTGAGACTTGGAAAAGTCAAGTCTAGTCGACGTGTGTATTATTCGTGATAGGCTAATCTATTTTTTCATTTTAATTTTTTAAATTTAGTTATGCTAAATAAGTCATTATCAACTACAGTGCAATTTCAGCTATAAGCTAGCTTATTTTAACCCAACCGAGTGGCACAAAATTAACACATCCTGGCTTCCCGGAGCGACAAAATCGGCGGTATAAGACCCCGCTCATTTCGGCTTGAGCCTTTTGTTTCTGGCTTATTTTTCAATATTCATAAATTTCGTTTTTTTCTGAACTTTTGGTTTTTTTTGAGCTTTTTTGCTGGTTCTTTTTTTCCATATTCGTTTGTGTTGTCCGTGATGAGCTAACATATTTTTTATTTTTAAATTTTTTAAATTTAATTACATCAAAATAAGCCACCTTCAGCTACAGTGTAATTTCAGCCAGATACAGTGTAATTTTAGCTATAAACCACTATTTTTCAATCCAACCGAGCGGGCCTGAATCTCACCCAAATATGCTTCCCCAATGTACAAGAACATGATGGGCATGCGTGTATGCGTGTGGATGAGATGTGCTTGAGTGCAAATGAAATGGGTATCGATGCAATACGAGAAAAATGTAGCAAATATTCATTAAGCAATGAAAGACATGATGGGTATGCGTGTGGATGAGATGCGCTTGAGTGCAAATGAAATGGGTATCGATGCAATACGAGAAAAATATAGCAAATATTCGTTAAGCAATGAAAGCAGATAAAGAGAGCATCCTCTAGGATGGTACTGATTCAATCTGCCGTGCTTGAAGCATGCCCTTGCAACTTGGGGCACGCCGCGCTCATGCACGCGAATGTTTCTGGATAGTCTGGTCGCAAAGATGTTTCAGTTGATAAGTTCGTCTTGCTAGTCGTACGCCTTTAGCTTCTTCTCGTTCGTTATAGGTATCAGCTTGAAACGCTGCGAGTCGGCAGTGAACTCCACGGCACTGGCAAGCGACATGCTAATACTGGAGGCTTCAGTTGATAAGTTGATGTTCTTTGGGCTGGCCCAGACTTGAGCGGTATAACAGCATCAGCTGTCGATCCAAGCCATCTCGTCGGTGCGCGCCAAGTCATGCAAACACAAGGAGAGCGGATTAGAATCCAAAGAGACGGCTACTGATTTATGATCTAGCAACTGATTGACACTAAGCCTCAATTCAGTAGGAACTAAAGTACTAGAGGGGATAATAGAACAGGACAGAATACGCACTAGTTACAGCGACATTTGCTGGGTTCCTTTTGCCAATATAAAACTATAAACAGCTAAACTTAGGAGGATGATATATTAATCTATGACCATGACCGGAGATTATAGGTGTGGCGTGTCATTAGCATATGATGAGTGGAGACTAGCTGCTCGCATCAAATGTGACACGAACCCTGGTGATATCCTTCCGAATTTTCTTTTTCACTTATGGCTTATAGATTATGCTATAGCAATTAGTTTTCAAACGGTATATTTTTTTAAGACGAAGTTGATAGAAAAATTATAGTAAAAATATATTGAATTTAGTTTTACCGACCAAAATTATATGCGGCTATTTTTCTTTGCGTATTGACTCTAGCGAACAGTTAGAATTTAAAATTTTAAATCATAAGTCATAAGTCACAGTTCAAAAAAACTCTAAAAAATGACATTAGCATAGCAGCCGGCACCAGGATTACGGCTCAGTTGGCTGGACGAGAACGAGAATTCCCTGAGGTCATTTGGTCGGATTCCAGGATACCCATTGTGCATTTATTTTGAGGATTTTAACCACTTAATTAAGCCTAACTAAGAGCAAGTACAATAGAAGAGGTGGCTGCCACCTCTAGAACTAGCCACATAAGCAAAAAGAGTACACGTGACTCATGTGGAGGTTAGGGCATCTCCAATGGTTATAGCTAGCAACTAACTATAAGATTTCCACATCATCTATATAGTACACACTAAAGTTAGCATTCTAAAGAACTATCTATAAGGATAGCTATTTGATGCTTACATGCACACACAGAATTTATGGAGGCTGCCTCGTTTGGCGCTATAGACTATCTCTAGAGCTGTAGAGAGCTGCGTTCTCTTTCTTCATTTAATATCTTCCACGTAGGACAGTTGATGACATGGACTCTCTTGTAGATAGCTGCTATAGACCCATTGGAGATGCTCTAATACAATAATTTGAGTAGAGGTTACCTCTACTAAAGCACTCAAACATTTAATATTTCGCTAGAGGCGACCCTAACCCTTATTGTACTTGCTCTAAGAACTAGCATCGCCTCCAAGTCCTCGTATGATGTGCTAGAGGTCACCTCTTGCATGAGGGGCAGCTTGCCTCTCTCTCCTCTTGTCTCTCTCTTCCACATAGGATTATGTTGACGTGGATTTCGCTAGAGGCGACCTAGTCAGCATCATTGTACTTGCTCTAATCCCGGCCCAGTTGTACTTCCACGCGGTTTTAGTAAAATGTGCAGTTTTAGTAACTTTTCACATTTAATTTCAGCAGCTATTATAGAACTAAAAGCATAATTCTAGCAGTCTTTAATTAACATAATCAACATATAAGCAAGTAGATCTTTCATGTCCATTAAACAAAATAGCATGTTTATGAGAAGGGACATCCTAACACATAAAACCAGCATATTGCTCAGATTTTAATATTAGATTATTGCTCTCAGGTGTCAGGCTGCTCAAGATAAATCTTGACCTCCTCGCCACTTGAGTTGGTTTAATTCACAGATTAAATACAATAATTCTCTGAAATAAATTAGATCTGAAGCTCAAATAAATCTTACAAATCTAATCAGTCAATTTAGCAAATTCATCAGATCTGCGTTCACTGGACAGAATTTATTGATTCTCAAGATGTCAACTTAACATCAACGTAAGACAGAAGCTACATGGTCACAGTGAGCAAACAAAAGATCTAAGATCAGACTGAATAAATGAAACAGTGAATCAATAATCATCTAAGTAGTAAACTGACATCAAGTAATTTACAGGCTCAAGATCAATTTATAATAAATTGTTTTATTCGATTCTCAATTTGACCCCAAATCTCAATTCCTTTTGGTCCTTGAGGGAGGTGAGCGGAAAGAGGAAAGATACTCATCTCTGTCTCCATTTGGCGTGTTGATCTGGTTCTAACTTATTGCAACAGCAGTGGTAGTGAGAGCATCCACACTCGCTTTGCCCCCAATGTCCTTTTGCTCCTTGAGGGAGATGAGTGGAAGGAGGAAAGATACTCATCTCTGTCTCCATTTGGCGTGTTGATCTTGTTCTAACTTATAAAGTTGCATGTATCAATCAGTTCACCTAAAAAATTAAGCTGATAAGAAAAGATATATAATTCTCGTATACTTCAACGCTCCCCCTCATGTATAGGTTCTTCAGGCCTAAGATGTGGAATAAAAGTGGACTGATTATTTTTCTGATTGCGTCAATCGGATCTTGAATTCATGACCTTTTAACTCTGATACTATATTAAATTGTATGCACCAGTTCACCTAAAAAGCTTAAGCTGATGAGGAAACGTAGATAATTCACTTATACTTCAATACTCTCCCTTACATATAGACTTTGATGGGCATAAGACATAGAATAGAAGTGGGCTGGTTCTCGACAAGTTTTGCCCAAGTAACGGAGGTTCTTGATTCCAGTTTCGGAGTGGCCTTAGTTGCTGCGAAAATTTTCTTCTTTGGCATGCGCGAAGTGTTTGGTTGGAGATTTGGGGAGGTGGGATTTGGGGGGCTGTTTCTCAGCAGGAAAGGTCGGGTTTTGGTGTGTGCCAGGTGCTGCAGATGTGCTGCCTGAATGCTGTTAGACCATATGACTAGATATAGGATTTTTATGATGATGAATAATTAACAACATAGCTTAGTATTGTTATTTGAGACGTGTGGCGCGTGTGTGGATTAATGTTGGTTAAGTTGGAGAGAACTTGTGTCGGGAAAACGTTTTTTGGTCTTTGCATGTGCAGGTTGGGCGTGGAGACGGTCATGGTCGGTGACGAGGAAGACCGGGACTCGGAGGGGGAAATCTGAGATGATCTAGGCGGTCAAGGATGTCACGAGGTGGTCGGGCTCACGCTGGAGTACATGGAGATCAAATGTGGATGATGCATGGAGAAGATACAGGAGGTACCGTCCTGGAGGTTTTGACACACGATGAGTTTAAAAGTTAGAAGTGTAAAAACCGTGTTAGGAAGGGTTTCGGGTCCCTTGAAAATTAGTGGACCAAAAGCCTAGTTGAGGTAAAAAAAGGGTTAGACCCAGTTAGACGAGTTGTATTAGGGTTTTGAGTAGAGATTGAATAGGGGTTACAGGAGGCTGCATATAGAAATATATATGTATGCGGCGGCGTGGAATTATGCGACAGAAAAACGAAAAAAGTGGCTCGTATGAGCAGTTGATGGAGATGGAGTGTTGGCTTGCATGCATGATGGCAAAGTGCTGATGGATAATGAGTTCTTGTGGGCATGCATGTGTTGATAGTTTTTGCCGAGACTCTTGATTGAAAACGACGACGGCTGCATGCATGCAACTGTAACGCCCCCGTTTCAGGGGCGCGTACGGACACGGCATTCCGTAATTATTCACACATGAACAGTTATGGAGTGTCGTGCAAGAGTATACCATTGCATGCTTAGGCCAGTCTCAGTGGTGGGTTTCATTTCCCAGTTTCCAAGACTGCCATGTCAGCTTTGCAGACTTGGATTGAGAAATGAAACTGGATCTCTCAGTGGGGGGGTTTCATTTCACTGTTTCATAGACAAGCTGCAGCAATTAATGTATGCATGATGTTGTGATCCTATGTGCCATGTAAACTATGTAGCCGTTTGAAAATATATCTAAACTAAACATAGTCACTTTGGTAACTACAATATATCTCATGCCGACAAATAATCATGGTCAAATAAAATATATTAATTAATCCAATATTCATGAGTACATTCGCATATATATGAATGCACAACAGATCCTCGGGAGCGCCTGAGAATGAAACGACCCGGTC
The DNA here is from genome assembly GCA_017311315.1 of Dendrocalamus latiflorus. Taxonomy (NCBI): domain Eukaryota; kingdom Viridiplantae; phylum Streptophyta; class Magnoliopsida; order Poales; family Poaceae; genus Dendrocalamus; species Dendrocalamus latiflorus. Next base: position 5,841,166 of record CM029670.1, on the reverse strand, counting down.
TCAGTGGGGGTTTCACTGGGTTTCATCGTGTTGGTAACCGGGACGGATGGGTTTCATCCTGATGAAACTCTGTTGCTCTCTCTCCTCATAAATTTCTTGCCAACTCAGCAAATTTGCTGATGTGTCACTGCATTAAATGAGAATGAAACTCTTTTGAAACCCCCATTGAGACTGGCCTTACAACAAAAGTCCAGCATATATTTCAAGTATGGAATAACATCCAGGTTTTGACAGCGGGGCGTGCAAGCCCAAAGCATAATTACATTACAAAAGACTTCCAGAATCCGCTTCGAGCGCGGCGAAGACCTAAAGCCACGGGTCCTCGTCGATGAAGAAATCCTCAGGGACGTCCTCGATGGGGAGACCTTCACCAGCGTCTTGATCATCTAAAGAGTGGATTAAGCAAGCCGTGAGCCAAACAACCGGCTCAGCAAGCCCCAAAGGGACTCTACCTTACTATATGCACGGAATAACAATGGAAGGGAGTATATTTGGTTTATTAACTTTGAGTGGATGCAATTTTATTTGCAAACAATTTGATAAGACGGACCCAAAACTACTTCTTAAGATCTCAGGGGTTTTTCATAAAGAGTTAATTAACCAAAAAATCAGGTTAAAGCATGTACAAAACTACTTAAACTTTGCTGCTGGAATCACCCAAGTGACACAGCTCCAATAACCGGGAGCACGGCGTATTCGAATACCATTTATTTGACTATGCAGAGTTTGCTCAGCTTTACCCACACGATCCCTTAACTCCCGCTAAAGAGTTAAGAAAGCCAGGTCGTTTCACTGCTCAACTCTTTATATAGGCTCTACCCGGTAGAATCCACTCGGGTCTGGCTCACACACACACACCCACAAGAAGAGAAAACCAACGTCCGCTTCGAGTGAACTCTACCGTTGTTAGGCATCCGCAGCACGGACTACCTAACCTCACTGCTTAACCTCCTCCACCGCCACACCTGTAGAGTTTCAATCGATTTGAGCAGCTACTAGACCAGTGTTGACAAGTCAACTCCTGTGGTTGAGCGATCACTGTGACATTTGCTCAGCGTAAGGGTTTCAGTCCTTATATTTTCACATGGTCCGCAACCTCGCCAGGCCCGCGACCCAACCTAAGGTAAGCGGTGGGCGTAGACCGTCTCGCGGTTTCCCACTCACCCTTACCCTACTCCAAACCTAGGGTAACAATATGGGCAAAGACCGTCTCGCGGCTCTTCCCCAACCCTTACCCTACCTTGTGCACGCCGGCACTCTCCGCTCTAAGGTACGGTGTCCCATACCACCCTACCTTAGAGTCGGGTTTTCCAAATTCTATTGGCCCGCAGCCACAGCCTTATTAGTGTAAGACTTTGCATGATAATAATAAACTACAGTTATCTAGAATAACGGATAATTAATTCTAGGGTTTCAATGGCATGGCTACAAATTAAACATGGCATTTATCGGTGGTAGGTCTAACTATATCACATGTCATTCTAAACATTTTATTTTACTTTAAACTAACATTTCACAACTAGCATAATGCAAATAGCATAATAACATAATTAAATCACATGGGTTGCAACATGATCAAAGGATTTGGGACTTGCCGTCAATCCGGACGATTTCAGCTAGCTCGAACGATGAAACGCCTGGATCCTGAGCCTGCTCTTGAACTTCCTGAATCTCCGACACTAGCGCAAAACACATAAAATAATTAAATCCAGCTTGAGACTAAACAAGCGAGGCAAAATAAACTAATTAAAAAGGAATAAAATGCATAAATCTCCAAATGGGATTTTTAGGAATTTATTTGGGATGCTTCTGTGGGAAAGGAGGCCAAAAATGGGTCCAGGATATTATTTGGAGCAAAGTGGTGAAATTTGGGAATTTTTGGGATTTTCTGTGATTTTCTAGAATTTATTTGGATTTTTCTGGATTTTAGAAATTGGAAAAGTCTCAGGAAAAATCGGTGAACAGTGTCGGGCCGGCCTCATGGCTACAGTGTGGCCTGGCCCGGGGAACGGCCCGCGCGGCCGAAGGCCAGCGCGGCCCGATTGCGCGCGCGCGCGGGAACGGAGCGGGCCGAGGGAGGTGGCCCAGCAGCGCGCACGCCCGAGCAGGTCAGATGGCCGCCGCGTGGACAGCGCGAGCGGCGGGGATGCGGGGCGGACCGAAGGCTCGGATGAAGCGGGCGGAGATCGGACGGCGGCGACGCGGGGAACGAGGGCGAAGCGGTACGGGCGATCGGGCGGACTAGTTTAGAAGGCGACAGGGAGATGGACGGCGGAGAGGAGGCCACGTCGCGGGGGAGGAGCCGTCTTCCTCCTCCAGCCGCTACAGTAACCTCGCGGCGAGATTACGGTGGCGACGGCGGCCTGGGCGCCAGGGGGCTCGTCGGCGACCACCGAGGGCACCGGCGGGTGCGGCTTCGAGAGGGGAACCCATTTTGGGCGGTTGGGAGGCAAGGGGATCAGCGGAGAGGGCGGGGAACAGAAGGGGGAAGTTCGGGTTTGCGGTGGCGAGGGAGGTTATCGGCGGCGAGGGAGGTCAAACGGCCGCGGTCACACGGGAAGGAGGCCACGGGGCTCACATTGGTGGCGGAGATGGGGGCTGGGGAGCTGCGGAGCATGCTGGCCACGGAGAGGGGGTTCGGCCGGCGGTGAGCAACGGGGCTGGAGCTCCTCGGGCAGGCACCTGTCCAAACAAGCCCACCAACGTGAATGATACACCAAGGAGAAGCTTTGGGCGAATGTAATTGAGAAATGGAGGGAGGGAGAGGGAGATTGGCTCCGGGGTGTCGCCGGCTCACAGGGCGGCAATGGCGGAGCTCGGAGCGGCGGGGCTTCAATCGGTCGCTCTGGAAGGTGGCTGGGAGTGGTGGGAAGCGAATGGAGGTGGTGGAGTAGCTCGGGAGGCAAAGGAGAGGGAGGGAGAGGGAAGGGGGTTTTTATACCCGTGCGGAGGGGGAGCGGGGCGTGGAGGAGAAGCCAACGGGCGGGTCTCCGGGGTCGACAGGAGGGGACGGGAGCTGGTAAGCGTCTCCTCCGCGCAGGGGATGACGCACGGATCTGCACAGGGGACTGGCGACGCGACGGGAGCAGGTGAGCTGCGGGCGAGGGCGCGCTCCCGCGCGGCGGAGGGAACAAGCGGCGGCTGACAGGTGGGCCGGAGCAGAGGCGGGGCGACGTGGCGCGAGGACGGCCACCCCTTCGGACCGAGGTGGTCGGGACGGCGGAGGCTGTCCGAGACCGGGGCGCAGCCGCGGGCGCAACGCGCAGCGCTAGCGCGCGTGCGCGGGGAGAAGGCGGGGAGCGGGGAAAGGCGCTAGCGAGAGAGGGGGAGGCGCCTGCGGGAGAGGGAGCCGGGCAGCGGGGAAAGCGGGGAGGAGCGGGGCGCCGGAGGGAGAAGAAGGCGCCCGGCCCAGAAAAGAAAGCGGCGCGAGGGGAGGCTTTCTCGAAAGGGAAAGTTTCCAGATTTCACTCAAAAATGCAGCAAAAATTCACAAAAATTTTGGTTTGAAATTTTAGGGGCTTTTCAGCAACTGTGTTTGCTTTTGTGTTTGGATGTTGTGAGCAGCAACGAAGATTCGTTGGTTGACGGAAGCGAGCCGGCGGCATGTGTGTATTGTCGGCATCGTCGCATCCTCAGTCGATGTGAAATCATCGCCAGAGCATCTGGTTTTTATCCCCTGGCACGTGCATCGCATCTCACGGATTTCTTTGGCGTGGCATCTCTTGGTCACGAAGCAGACGACGTCGTCCGGTCATCGGTCCGCGCGATCCAACCAGCAGCACTCGGTTTTGCTTGCTGCTTGGGCCGCGTATAGAAGACCACGACTCGCCACCGCGTGGAGACAGCGCGCACAGGACGGTTTTTCTTCCGGCCGAGACAGCAGATTTTAAAGAAAAAATTTTCACTGAAAAATACAATCATTCATCCCTCTCTGATTAATATCGATGATCCTACAAATGCTTAAATTTTCAAGTAAGGAAAAATTTAGTACAACTCTTATGCTCACAGTGTGTATCTTTTTGAGGAATTCGCATATTATATCCCTCTAGTGGCAATGCTCTGCATCACACGAAAAGAATTAGTTGCTGCAGAGAAAGAAGCAGTAATCGTATTGCGTTAAAATTCTGTGGAGCATAATCTTAGATCTTGTGTCCACGTCAGGTTTTATTTTTTCTGTATTTTTTTATTATTTATGATGGATTGGTAATTAGTGAAAATATATAAAAAACTGGTCATTGGATTATTAGTGAATGGTCTAGATTGAGAGAATAGGGAGGGAAATAGGGAGTAGGAGACGCTTCGAATCCACGAACGCCGCTTGCTGCGTCTTAACCGCGAATCCATCGACGGCGCGTGGATCACGGAAAAGACGGCGCGGCTTCGTGCCTCGTTCTCGTCGTCTCGCGCGCCACTCGGTCCGGCGGTCGGCAGGGCGCGGCGTCAATTTTTTCCTCGGCTGCATAGCGCGGGAAAAGAAGACAGCGGCAAGCGCCTCTGGCGTGGTGACTCCCTTCCTCCATCGGCATGTCGCCTTCACGCGGTCTCGTGCGTAATCGTGAAGAACAGAAATCCTGTGCTGGGAACGGGAGACGCAACATGCGAGCAGAACGTGCGCTTCACGTCCACCAGCGTAAGCGGACGGAATCAGCCGGCGAGCTGTATATGACTTATAGCTGAAATTACACTGTAGCCCTACTTGGTTGGGCCAAAAAGCTGTGACTTATGGTTGAAATTACATTGTAGCGGCTGAAATTTCACTGTAACTGAAGATGGCTTATTTAGTGTAACTAAATCTAAACAAAATTTAAAAATAGAAAAAAATGCTAGCTCAACACGGACAACGAAAATGAATACGGAAAAAAAGAACCAGCAAAAAAGCTAAAAAAATCAAAAGTTCAAAAAACGATGAAATTTATGAATAATGAAAAATAAGTCAGAAGCCAGAAGCTGAAGCCGAAATGAGCGAAAAAGACAACTGCTCGATGAAGTCTTTATTAATGTTGTCACATCAAAGCATGGTCACGGCTTCTGTAGGGTGTTTAGTTGGGCTTATAAAGATTAAGTTTTTAGATTTTTATTATTGTAGTAGTTTTTACTGTAGTTTATGATAACTTTTTAGCGTAATTAAATTTTAAAAAATTTAGGAAAAAGAAAAATGGTTATATCATCACGGACAATATAAACGAATAAAAAAAGAAAATACAAAAAACCCCAAAAATAAGACAAAAATCTAGAAAAAAATTAAATTAAGAAGTTATAACCTAAAAGCTAGAAGCTTACACTCAAGTGAGCATAACTATAGAAACGAGAGTCAAACAAAAAGAGATGAGATAGTTCATATCGACTACAAGCATTATTTTAATTGGTCACATTTATGATCTTCATTGAAGCAACGTCCTCGGGTGCACATGGCGTGCACACGGCGAGATGTCAGTGCAGTAGTGGTGCTGAGTGAACCACATCTGGTCAGTCCACATGAACTACAAAGGAAGAAGCCTAGCGATCACCCATTTGACAGTGCTTGCGTCAACCAGCGTACAATCTGGTAACACTCATTCTCTCAATGGCAACTAATAGTTTTTTCTAAACTGTTTAAATCTAGTTTAATCTTGCATTGAGGGTGAACATAATACGTGAAAAATAATACGCAGTCTGGAACTAAATTTTTAGTGAACTATTTTTTATTAAAGTGTTTAATTTTCATAATTCCTTCCTCTCTATTAAAATGCATTATAGCACTTCAATTAATGAGCAGATCAATAAACTTCAATTAATGAGCATCTCAATAAACTCTGTGTTTTAGCCGAGGAATTAAAAATACTACCTATCCTTTTTCTGAAGAAATGCAGGTCATGATTGTTCTAAATATTTTTGCCAAATTCATGGGAATAATTTAAGATATCTTTTTGTCATTATGAAATGATACTCAATATGCACACTCTGAGACATCATTTGCTCATGGAAGGATATAAAAAAAATTCTTTCAAAAAAAGAAAAGAAATACTCATAATTCTAAGTTACATCTTGGAGAGGAAAAAGGTAATTATAAAAGGAATTGGCAAAAGAGGAGGCCTAATACTGATTTGAGAGAAAAGCTTAATAAGAAACGCCATCGGGATGATCGTGGAAATTATAACTCAATTCAGATGTATGATAAGTACAATAATTTTAAGTGTTACAACTGTGGTCAGTATGGGCATTTCAGAGCTAGCTGTAAGAAAAAGAAGAAGCAGAATGAGTAAAAGAATCAAAACAATCAATTAGTTGAGCATAAAGGCGATTCTTCGCCCAACGGTATGTCTAATATTTTTGTATGCATTGAATCTTTATTTACTACTACTTTTCTAAATAGTTGAGTTATTGATTCTAGTGCTACATCTCATATTACTAGAGATCATAGAGTTTTTATTTCTATGCAAACAATTTTAAGAAAACATAGATATGTCTTTTTGGGCACTAATGTTAAAGTTGATGTACTTGGAATTAGAAATTATGTCTTAAAACTCTTCAATAGAGAAAAATTATTATTACAAGACACTTTATATTCACTTAGTATGAGATGGAATTTAATTTCTATTGCTCAGTTAGAATCTATTGGTTATGATATATTATTTGGAAAAGGAAGAGTTAAAATATTGATCAATAGGAAATTAGTGTATACTAGATTCATCATGAAGGTTTTTATTTCCTTGATGAACTATCAAATGATGACAATGTTGACTACTTAGTTGGTGAAAATAATCTAGAGAGACGAATAAGAATGATAGGAACACATGCTCAGAATCCTATTTATGGCATTTATGACTTGGTCACATATCTAAAAACATAATTAAGAATCTTATTAATTTTAGAATTCTACACTTTTAAGTAAGAGGATTTTGGCATTTGTGAGGCATATATAATGAGCAAGATGACTCGTGTGCCTTTTTAAAGGTGAAAAGATCTAATGAGTCTCTTGCCATCATTCATTCTAATATTTGTAGTGAAATGTCAATTCCCACTAGAAGTTAAAAGATTTATTTTATCCCATTCATTTATGATTATTCTAAATTTGGATATATGTATCTTCTTAAACAAAAGTTGAAAGGTTTTGACGTATTCAAGACATTTAAAACTGAAGTGAAAAATTAATTAAATAGAAACATCAAAGTTTTGAGAACAGATCGTGGAGAAGAATACACTTCAGAAATATTAAATATTTTTGTAAAGAGTATGAAATTATTCATCATTATACTATACCTTACACTCCATAACAAAATGGTGTCGTTGAACAAAGAAATAGAACACTTATAGATATGATAAGGCCTATGATGGATGTTAGACCATGTGGGGATCGTGGATTTATTGATGATAAATAATTGAACTTTGGGTTGCATTGAAATTTGTGTTTAGGAAGGTTTCGGTCGGTGCTCTTTTACAGAACTGGAATTGACAGCTTTTGACCACGACTGATTTCGACCACGGTAGACTTCGACCCTGGCAGTTTTTGACCATGGCTAGATTTCGACCACGGTAATTTTATGACCACTCAGAGTCATTTATTACCATATTGTCCCAACTGATGTTTACGACCACTCAGATTCGTTTAGGACAATGTTATCCTAGCTGTTTACAACCACTTAGAGTCATTTATGACCATATTGTCCCAATTGATGTTTATGACCACTCAGAGTTGTTTATGACCACATTGTCCCAGCTGATGTTTACGACCACTGAAAGTCGTTTACGACTAGTCCCAGCTGATGTTTATGACCACTCAAAGTCATTTACGACCATGTTGTCCCAGCTGATGTTTATGACCACTCAGAGTTTTTTACGACCACGTTGTCCCAACTGATGTTTACGACCACTCAGAGTCGTTTATGACCATGTTATTTGTTGGTTATGACTGCACTGATGGTTACGGTCACGAGCGATGGTCATAAAGCAGGCTTCTCTTCGGACTAGTTCGAACGTCTTTGACACTAATCGGACTGGTCTGAACGTTTTCTCTTCACCTGATCGGGTATGCTACAGGGAACTGATCATAAGCAACATTAACCAGTTGATAGTCGTAGCTACAGTATTTTTCCATGGTCGTAAACTTTCCTGGTCATACTCAATAGTTGTAGATTTTTTTGGTCAGTAGTCGTAGACTTTATTGGTCAGTGATTTTAGACTTTGTGATCGGTAGTCATAGACTTGTGGTCGGAAGTCGAAAACTTTGTGATCGGTTGCCGTAGGCTTCACGGTTTGTACTCATAGACTTCATTATCAGTACAAGTTTTTCAATTCTTGCTATATCTTCGAGTTATCCTCGCCTCCCTACGCCCACCTCACCATCAACGAGCTCAACCGTGGTCTTTGTCAACCTCCTCTATTCGATCTCTCTGTCAGGTGGGGGCCACCTATCAGGTGACCCTAACGACACACTAAATCAGATTTAGTACTAAGTAATCACTGATGTGTGGTACCATATGTCAGTTTTTCTAAATAAAACCAATTTATTAAAATGAATCTATGACATATGGGCCCAAATCCTTAAATCATTTAAAAATATGAAGAATAACAAATATGCCTTTAGTTCAGTTGGAATATGTTTTCTTCGTAGGTTAGTGCATTTTGAGTAATACGCCTTCGACGTCACCCTTTCAATAGTACCTTCCTTTTTTCAGAATTTCTCCGCCGAACCAAATTTAAATACTCATAACTTTTGCATCTAAACTCCAAATTGAGTGACACTTATCTCTAAATTTTATAAACTCATGCTCTTTCATAATCTGCAAAAATATTTGGATTTCCCCTCTCTTTGTATTCTTTTGGCTCTTATTTGTGCTATTCAGCGTTTTGCATGTAGATACTGACATCCCAGAAAAACTCATCGATGAATTAAAACAAGACCAAGTGTTTAACGAGCTTAGAAATCACTTTATTTGATCATTTTGATTCTATAATTCATTATTATGTATGTTGTATTTCAAAATTATTATGCATGTGTGTGATTTTGGTAAAATTACTATGTTAGTAAGGTTGATAGTTATACCTAATTGTTGTATTGACCTGCCTTGTTAAAATTGTTATTCTCACTGTTATGACCTTAGTAATACTATCCACTGTTGATATAATAATTTGTGAAATTTTTAGTTGCTACGAATTAGTTGATGCTTAGTCATGCTTACCGGTGCTAGCTTGTTAAATTGGTTATAAATGGGAACCACTTTTATGAAGGTTCATAGGGGTATTTCTGTTATTTTGGTTAACAGATCAAAACTAAAACCTTGTTTTTGACTTGGGTGAGTGTATGTTGAGACCGTTGCAGGTATACGAGACTTTGTTTTGTGGTTCTCGCCCAGGTCACTATGGATTGAGTCTATGGTGTAGTTAGACCCAAAATATTAGTACACACCACATGTGCCTTTTATGAAAAAGTCTTAGCATAATAAGTTACTGTGTTCTAGCAATCAAGCCGCAGGTGATAGATAATAGGTAAAAATATAGGCTAGTGCGGGCATAGTAGGGTACCTCTATGTTCATAGGGGCGTTGCAAGGATCGTACATCTTACCAACACAACGTATGAGTTCTTAGGAGTTTGGAGAGCTTACCATATCCTAAGTAGGTATCATTGCACGCTTGTTGTTAGGGCTGACAATGTAAATGCTTTTTTATAGACTCTTAAATCGGGTATCGATGGTATCGTGTGATATGTTTTAACATGGTGGGATGTTTATATTGTGTGGATAAAGTTGTACGACATATGCAGAGTATAGATTTATCCGAATAGCCATATCCCTAGTCGTGGACGATTTGGTGAATCTTCCACATTAGTAGTTTTATGTTTTGCAAAGTGGTTTAGGGAATGGATAGACATGGATTCCTTACATGGCTTGTATGGCGAAAGGGTTTCACCATTGTTTTAGATTATATGGCAGCAAGCCACTTGTATAGATATGTTATTAATGCTCTAGTACCATTTGCTTATCACATTCAAATGTTCTTATAACTTTCAATTGCAATTTATTACTTATTCTTGTAAATGAAAACTTGCTTTGTGAAAAAATAGAAAAACTTAGTAGGATACCTATCTCACTTGACATAGCCTTGTATACTATATAACCTTTGTTATAAAGTCTTGCGAAGTATAATTTTGTATTCATGCTTGCTTGTTGAACATATTAAGTGGATGTGGAAGAAGATACGTTGTATGGTTACTTTTACGCTGCGGGTTTTGGCGACAATGACGTCGATCTTTGAGGTTCAATCACAGTCAGTTTGCCTATGGTCAGGCTAAGACATACTAGCTAGCTTTTGTTACCTATTTATCTTGATTTTCGTTGCAACTTTATGTCATGTGAACTATTTGGCTGATCGACCCTTTTATTGTAAAACTAGTTGCTTGACACTTAATTTTGGTTATTAATTATATCATGCTACTATGTTTATTTGACTGTGCATGGAGCCCACAGTTGGCTACATGATGCAATTTGTTTACACGGAGCCCACAGTTCGAATGCTCTAGGCTGTGATACATTCGCCTTTTGATGTATTTTTGCATGGCTGCTGTAGTATCGGTCCTTTTTTGCACGTTCTTCTTTACATGGCATTTTTGTCATGCGCATGGAAGTTCAGGCTGTTGGATGCAACGCCTCGGGGAGACAAAGCGGGACTCATCCCATGTTCTGCTACCGTGGCAGCTTGGATACTCAAGAGGCGGCGAGCGCTCAGTCGGACGGACTCGGTGACTCTGCTTGGTATACTTGGGCCGTATGAATACTTGGGGCGAGATGCTTGGCCAGGATATTTCGACTGCACGGATTTCCCGGCTGCGACGAGTTTGGATAGCCCATGGCCGCTCGGTATGTATAGAGAACGATTCTTCGTCGATACGAATTTTTTGGTATGCAGTAATTAAAGGGACTCGATCGAGGTGCAAGCGCCTGCGATGTTGCAGCATGATATATATATTTCCTGGCCTCAAACAATTGCCAAGGCTTCTCTCCTCGGAGGATAAAAATTAACACATCCTGGTGCACGATAGCAGCCAAGGCTTCCCGGAGCGACAAAATCGGCGTGGTATGAGTCTCACCCGGATATGCCCTTGTAACTTGGGGCGCGCCGCCCTCAGGCACGCGAATGTTTCTGGAATTTTTGGTCGCAAAGATGTTTCGCCTGTGCAGGAACTCCGAGCGTGCGGTGGTGTAGCAGCCACACGCTGCTGCAGTGCCCTGTGTTCTTCGCCTTCTGGTGTGTCCGTCCATGAGTTTACGGCTGTCAGCCTTGCGGTCTTTTTATGATAGACCATGGGAGAAGTTCAGGAATATTTATGGTGAATCATCTTTAATGTTTGTTGAGAAGTCCTGGAATATTTATGATGGACTATAATTAATGTGTGTTAAGTTAAAATTCAAATTTACGAAAGATTTAAAATTTCAACCTACTAAATGTAAAATTCAAATTTACGAAAGATTTAAATTTTCAACCTACTAAATGTTTAAAGAAAGATTAAAAGGATATCTTGCTATTGCTAGTTGTACGTCTTTAGCTTCTTCTCGTTCGTTATAGGTATCAGCTTGAAACGCTGCGAGTCGGAAGTGAACTCCACGGCACTAGCAAGCGACATGCTAATACTGGAGGCTTCAGTTGATAAGTTGATGTTCTTTGGGCTGGCCCAGACTTGAGCGGTATAACAGCATCAGTTGTCGATCCAAGCCATCTCGTCGGTGCGCGCCAAGTAGGGCTGTAAATGAGTCGAGCTTGAACGAGCTCACTGCCTCAAGCTTGAGTTTGTTAGAGAATCGAACCGAACTCGAACCGAGCCTCAGAATCACCCGAGCCTAGAGTTAGGCTCAAGCTTGGCTCATTTATCTTTCGAGCCGATCTCGAGTCGAACTTGAGACGAGCGAAACACGAGCAATTCACGAGTCTTTAGCTTTTTATCTACCATAAGCTTAGCCAACTGCAGTCTATCTTGTTTTTAGGCTTAAACCATTGTCTTATTTATAAGCCCGGTGTGATTTGGACAATACAATTGATAAAAAAATTGAAATACATGTGTATACACTTTAAAGAGTCATGCTTAGCAATAATGAACGAGCCTACTCGAGCTTTTCGAGCTCGAGCTCGATAAGCTTGCGAGCTTCAGCTCAAGCTTGAGCTTGGCTCGTTTATAATTCGAGCCGAACTCGAGTCGAGTCTAAGACGAACCGAACCCGAATAGCTCACGAGTCTCGAGCTTTTTTTACAGCCCTAACGCCAAGTCATGCAAACACAAGGAGAGCGGATTAGAATCCAAAGAAACGATTACCGATTTATGATCTAGCAATTGATTTACACTAAGCCTCAATTCAGTAGGAACTAAGTACTAGAGGGGATAATAGAACAGGGCAGAGTACGCACTAGTTATAGCGACATTTGCTGGGTTCCTTTTGCCAATATAAAACTATAAACAGCTAAACTTAGGAGGATGTATATATTGATCTATGACCGTGACTGGAGATTATATAGGAAGGTGTGGCGTGTCATTAGTATATGATGAGTGGAGACTAGCTGCTAGCATCAAATGTGACACGAACCCTAGTAATATCCTTCCGAATTTTCTTTTCCACCTGTGGCTTGCTATAGTAACTAGTTTTCAAATGGTGTGTTTTTTAAGACAGGATTAATAGAAAACTTATAGTAAAAAGTATACTGAATTCAGCTGTACCGATCAAAATCATATGCAACTATTTTTCTTTGCGTACCGGCTCTAGTGAACAGCTAGAATTCAAAATTTTAAATCATAAGCTATAAGTCATAATCCAAAAGAACTATAAAAAATAATGTTAGCTTAGCAGCTGGCACCAGGATTACGGTTCAGTTGGCTGGGCGAGAACGAGAATGTCCTGAGGTCATGTGGTCGGATTCCAGGGTACCCATTGTGGATTTATTTTGAGGATTTTAACCACTTAATTAAGCCTAACTAATCCCGGCCCAGTTGTACTTCCACGCGGTCCCGCCAAATATCTGTTGTAAAATGTGCAGATTTAGTAATTTTTCACATTTAATTCCAGCAGCTGTTATAGAACGAAAAGCATAATTCCAGCGGCCTTTAATTAACATAATCAACATATAAGCAAGTAGATCTTTCATATCAATTAAACAAAATTGCATGTTTATAAGAAGGGACATCCTAACACATAAAACTAAGATATTGTTCATATTTTAATGTTAGATTATTGCTCTCAGATGTCGGGCTGCTCAAGATAAATCTTAACCTCCTCGCCACTTAAGTCAATTTAATTCACAAATTAATTTGACAAGTTAATTACCTCCATTCGGAGATGGCATCAAACCTAAGGAAGAACCAAGTGAAGAAACTAGCTATATACACGTCGATCATTGTGAATGGCTATTTTTAAAAAAGAAAATAACCAAGTGAAATTTTGAGTTATAATTCATTTAAGTTGTAATTTATTTATCTGTTATTTATCTGTAATCTGTTTGTTTATTTTCAGAGGGCATGCCTAGAATTTTCTAAGTCTAGCTAAAAATAGAAAATTTCGTAGCTAAACAAAAAACTATCATAGACGGTTTCTAACACAAAATCGTCTGTGATATGTAGAGCATCACAGGCGATTTTTTGTATTAGCCATTTGTGATATGTAGACCACCACAGGCGGTTTTTTGTATTAACCGTCAGTGTTGTAATTTATTACAGACAATTATTTTTAAAAAATTGTCTGTAATAATATTTTTATATATACAAACACTTGGGATGAAAACTTAACTCACTACTACGCACACTTAGATTCATCCCCTTATTTCTCTGCTCTCCGTTGCGTGCCACCGCCTTCTCTGGTTCCCTTTCGAGCACCGCCTCGACACCTCCTCCTTGTGGTTTCCCGTCTCGCGGCTCCTCCTTCCAACTCCCCATCGTCATCACATGGCTCCTCCTCGGCTACCTATTGCCATTGAATCCTACTCCTTCCTCAAGGTGTGCTACTTCTCTTCTGTTCTGTTAGGTCTGTCGTGTTCTGTTCGTATATGCTTGATCTGACGGTACTGAGAGCGGGACTTACTATTGGTGCTTGTTAGCTTTTTCTCGACTTTGGTTAATTCATGGATCATTTCCGTGCAAATAGCAGCGAATAAATTGCTGGAATCTGTTCTCTCAAAAAAAAAATATGCTGGAATCTGTTTCATGTAAGAACCTTACCTGCTTACACAGTGCTAACTTTGGTGTGCACGCATGTTCATACTTAGGCTTTTCAATCTTGCAACAAATGTATAAACCTCATCCAAACAGGCGCTTGATAATGACAAATTAAACTCGGGCGGTGGAATGGAAGAAAGGAAATCACTATTTCCCCCGGAATTCACGATTTTCTATTTTCTGATGCTAGTAATATATAGTGGTCAAATAGTAGGATCTACGAAGAATCATGCATTCCAAACAGGCCCTTAGCTGTTAAGACATGCTAAAAATATCATTATAGGAGTGTCATTTGTAAACTTTGAAAGTAACTTATTTTGTGTTCCGGGGAAGAGCTGTAGAACCAGGGGTACTATTAAAACAACAAGTACTAGCACGAGTCTACGGTTGTCTCGCGACGGTCAGTCAAACACCAATCCATCACAGCACCTGTCCATCAAACACAAGTGATACAACACCAACTGATTGCTTAAGAAAACAATACCAGTCTAGTCTAGGATTGAACCTGTCTTAAATGGAAACTTAATTAGTCGGTGAATAAAACTGAAAAAAAGAGCAGCCATATGTCAGCTGCACAAGCTGTCAATCACATTTGGTTGATAGAAATCGCAATATTAGTGTTGTCTAGAGGTGGCAAGCTTGTCAGTTGTCAATCAAGTATGATCATTACACAAAGCTACCTACCTTGAGTCCATGACATGTAAGTTTTTTTTAAATCGGAGAAGCTCACTCTAGCATCAGCATCCCGGTACATCGATCATATTTGATCTGTGGTTGTCTACGTATGCAGAAAATCATAGTTGCTAAAGCGAACGACCTAGAGATTTATCAATCTTATAATAATTATTTTCTAATTATTAATTTAAATATATATGGTTATTACTTTACTCCTCCTAGCGAGAGGGAATAACAATCAAATCAAGTAAATTCAATTTGAACAGACTCTTTGGGACATTCGAGGACGGCTCTCCACCTTCTTGACGACGGAGGTCATTGACTTGAAATGAAAGTTTCACTCCACCGACATCGATTAATACATATTCAAATATTTGATTCAATTACAATTCACTATGAGTTGTAATTTAACTATAACTCTGTCGATAATACATGGACATTCTTTTGTAATTGATTTTGAGTTGTAATTCACTTATCTGTTATTTATTTGTAATCTGATTGCTTGTTTTTGGAAGGTATGGCTAGCATTTCCCGAGACTAGCTGAAAAACAGAAATTCTTTTAGCTATACAAAGAATTATCACAGACAGTTTCTAACACGAAAACGTCTGCGATATGTAGACCATCACAGACGATTTTTTAATTAGCCGTCTATGATATGTTGGATATCACAGATGATTATTTTTAAAAACCGTCTGTAATACGTAGACTATCACAGATGGTTTTTTGTTTTAGCCATCTGTGAAATATTGGATATCACAGATGATTTGAGAGCTATATATGATAATCATATATTATCACTAATATAATAAATAAAACGGGTCAAAAACCATCTCTAATGAGTGTTACGAATCGTTTATGATGCTCTCATGTGTGGTTGTGTGTGTGAGAGACCATGTGGAGGTCACCCCATGGTTGTGATGAGTAATTGACTCTTGATCTAGAAAGATTGAGTTTAGTTTTTGAGGTTTGTGCTAGTTCTGCTTTGTCGTAGCCCTGGCGAAGTGTTCTGCAGCTAATACGACCACGTTGGTCGTGGTCGAAAGTCGTGCGCACTGTTTACGACCACTTTGGGCGTGGTCGAAGGTCACCCGAGGGGTCTACGACCACTCTGGCCATGGTCGAAGGGCACCAGAAGGCAGTACGACCACGTTGGTCGTGGTCGAAGCAGTACGACCACGTTTGGACGTGGTCGAAGGCCAGTACGACCACGTTGGTCGTGGTCGAAGCAGTACGACCACGTTTGGCCGTGGTCGAAGGCCAGTACGACCACGTTGGTCGTGGTCGAAGCAGGTTACGACCACGTTTGGCCGTGGTCGAAGGCCAGTACGACCACGTTGGTCGTGGGCGAAGGAGGTTACGACCACGTTTGGCCGTGATCGTAGGTCACCAGGGAAGTTTAAGACTGGTTTTGCCATAGTCGTACCTTGGTCATGGTCGAAGTGACCCGTACGACCATGTTGCCAGCGGTTGGAACCCAGCCGGGATGTCTACGACCAGGTTATGCAGTATAGGGAGCCAGCCGAGCCATTTACGACCACGTTGTGGCGTATACGACCAATTTGGGCATGGTCGGAGGTCATTCTGGTCGTTTACGACCACGTTGGCCGTAGTCGAATGCAGCTTCGACCACGTTGTCATGCAGTCGAAGTCGACGCTCAAATCTACGACCACGTAAGTAGTCGGCACTCTACGACTACGTTATTGAGAGCTGTGGTCGGAAGTCGGCGCTCGGGCGTACGACCACGTTGAGTAGTCGGCACTCTACGACTACGTTATTGAGAGCAGTCTGGCGTGGTCGGACGTGCTCGCACGCAGTTGGAATCGGTCGTATGACCTGCAGACTTGACCATTTGAGCTGGAAATTGGTCGTAGGGCTTTGTGATGAAGTTAGGGACCTTGTGCATTTGTTGGTATATCTTTTCGATCGGTCATAACGACTTGGGTTGAAGTCATAGACTTTGAGCGTTAAAGCCGTAGCGAGTTGTGGGTGGTCGTAGCAAGTTAGCGATGATCGTAGACTCATTGTATCTGGTCGTATGGCTTGATTTTGTGGTCGTATGTCGTGTGCATTCATTGTTCTCTATTTTCGACTGGTCGTAGGTGGTATACGACTTGGTAAGAGTATGATTTGAGTTCTGTTTTCTGGCTCAAGTGGTTGGATACTATTGTGAGCGGTGCTATGTAATGGTTTGCTTGTCTGTGATGGTTTGCAGGACTTTGAGACTAGTCATGGTGAGGCATGGATGGTCGAGACTAGGCACGGGGGTGCTGAGGTCGTGATCGGCTGGGAGATGCCAAAGACGACGAAGTCTGTGAGGTGGTTGCAAGCGTGATCGGCAAGGCAGGAGGAAGCTTCCGGGAAGGCAGTGGGATGGCATTTTGGAGAAATGCGGAAAGCTGCAAAGGGAAGCTGTGTCTCTGCCAATGCACAGGAGTTGTTGGCGCTAACGGGCAAAGCAGTGGAGCCGTTGGGTTTAACGGGTAAAGCACTGGAAGTTTGTTTTCGCTAGTGGGTAAAGAGAGTGGTAAACCCGGTGTTAGGTGGGGGTTTACGGGTTCCCCCCGGTAGCAGAAGGCTATAAATAGAGAGGGTAGAGCTCGAGTGCTCGGTGAGGTTGTTCCCGAGTCACTCTGAATTTTTCGTCTCTATTTGTGTGAAGTTGTCTCTGGGTAGAGCACGGTTGCTCTTGTACCTCCGATGGAGTGGCTGTAGAAACCTCCATGATCAATCATTCATCTCTCTTCCTCAAGTTGATTTCTGTCGTTATGAGTTGTTGTGATTGTTTTGTTTGCTATCTGTTTTGAGAGCTTGTTCTTCATGCTATCCTTTTCTCACTTCTCTTCTTCGTGAGTCTGCTTTCGTTTTGGAGTGTTTCGACTTGCTCAGAACTGGGAATTTGTCTCAAGGCCACTTGGCCAGTTCTTTTCCGAGAGCAAGAGTCGATTCAGAGAAGTTCTCTTTACTGAATGGTTGTACGCCTCAAGTCCTCTGTTTCGAGTTCGTCCTTGTCGCTCTAGCTGGCTGTAGCTAAGACTTTGGGTTTTCTTGGTTTGTTCTCTTCCAGAGGTTGGAGTCTTTCAGTGCCCCAAGTTTGAGGACCAAAAGACCAGAGAGTCTTAGTTACTCGGAATCTGGCTGTGCAAGACCTTCCGCTGTCAACCTCTCAGTATTCACTATTCTCTTTCTTTTGTCGGTTCGGGTAAGCTCTTGACTGGGGTCGGTCTCCCAGTAAGCTTTTAAACTCGAGACTTCATAGCTCAGTGGCTATTGGAAAAGTAAGGTTGTCTGAGTTCTTGGGAAGTTTTTAAAGGGCTCCATTCACCCCTCCCCTCTGTCGCCATTTCAGTCCTTCAATTGGTATCAGAGCCGGTTAGCTCTTTTCAATAGATCTTAACCGGTCTCAAGAGCCATGACGACGAACAAGTACTCGACCAAGCCTCCCGTTTTTGATGGCCTGGATTACCCCTTCTGGAAGAGCCGAATGGAAACATACATCCAGGCTCAGGGGTATGCCATTTGGCGGAAGGTGAAGGTCAGATTTGTTGTTCCTGCCGATGAGAACATCAATGTGGCAAACATGCCCGATGTTGAGGCAAATGCGAAGGCAAGGAACATCATTATCCAGGGCTTGAGTAGAAGCGAGTTCGATCGCATCTCTCACCTGTCGTCCGCTTACGACATCTGGGTGACCCTCGATGCATATCATGAGGGCACCACCCAGATTAAGACGGTTCGACAGGACCAGTTCAAGCGCGAATACAACAAATTCGAGATGCTTGCTGGAGAGTCCCTGGATGAGTGCTTTTCGCGATTTCACAAAATCTTGAGCAACCTCCGAGCGGTCGGTCTTACATACCCCGACTCGGATAACGCTCGCCAAATGCTCGCGGCACTCGATCTTCGTGTCTGGGAGATGAAAGTGACCACAATCAAAGACACGACAGACCTCTCGACCCTGACTCTTGACGCGCTGTACTCGCGCCTCAAGACTCACGAGATTGACGTTGTCTCTCGAAGGTCGAAGTCACAGTCGATGGCTTTGGTCACCGATCCCGTTTCTTCTTCCGGGCCCTCTTCGGATTCTTCTTGCGGTTTCTCTCTTGCTGCTCTCTGTGACATAACTGATGATCAGTTAGAGCAGCTTGCGGATGATCAGCTGGCCCTCCTAGCCCGAAGGTTTTCCAATGCTTACAAGAGGAGGAGGGACAGAAAGAGGGGAGGACCCGTAATTTTCTTCGAGTGTGGTGGCCCCAACCACATCCGAGCAAACTGCCCCAAGCTTGGGAAGGGCAAAGGTGACTACGGCGGTTCGGGCAAGAATGACTACGCCGACAAGAACCGCAACACGAAGCCCTCAGCACCTGCTCAAGGCAAGAAGAAGTTCCGCAACTTCGGCAAAGCCAAGAAGATTTTCCACCGCGTCCTCACCGCCTTCGACGACCTCGACCTCAGCGAGGTGGAGGGATGGAGCGACGACAACGGGACGGGTGACCAAGAGCCCAAGGATGGCGGCGACGACTTCTCCGGCATGTGCTTCATGGCCCTCGAGGGCGAACTCAGCGACAGCGAGCTGTACTCCGACTCGGACGAGGTATGCCCCACCTACGACCAGCTCAATCATGCTTTTCTTAAGCTAGGTGGTTTTCATGCTAGAGCTAGGGCTAGGTGTACCGAGTTAGAGAAGGAAGTAGATAGATTATCACGGGAGCTTACTTCACTTATATCTGCTCCCTCCCGTGATGATTGTGATACATGCTCTGCTTTGCTGGGTGATATGGAGAAATTAAGGACCTCGCATGATAGCTTGTCCTCCGAGCTTGATATTGTTAAGGTGGAGAATGTTAGTCTGCTTACCGAATTAGAGTTGAGTAGGATGGCTGTTACTCTTCTTACTACTGATGAGACTACTCCTCCCACCTCATGTGAGGATAAGGACATTGCTGCTAGAGGACCTTATACCATGCTCCTTGATCTGCCTGAGTCTTGTGAAAAATGCAATAAATTGAACATGAACCTAAAACGGGCAGATCACAAGATTGCTGAGTTGAGTGATTCTTTACTTGAGCCTATTGATTCATGTTTGAACTGTCCAAAGTTAACTGCTGAACTTGAATCTGTCTCAAAACAGTTTCAAGAAATGATTGACAACAACAAGAAAATGGCTCAGTATGCGACTAAGGATCCTGTTAGCTCACCATGCATTAGTTGTGATAAACTAAAACTTGAACTTGTTGCATTGAATGACAAATGTGTGAAGCTAACTAAGGACTTACTAGAGAAGCCACAATCTGGTTGTGATGTGATTGATGGTGTGGGGGAGAAGCCCCAGGGTAAGGGTGAGACGCCTAGAGACGCGAACCAACCTGCTAGTAGTAGGACTGTCCCCTCAGAGTCGGCTGTGCGTGCACAAGCCATTCTTTCCTCTACTGTTGGTTCCTCTTCTGCTCCCTTACCTCCTGCTGTTCCTTCTTCTCCCTGCTCTTCTTGTACCTCTCTCTTTCGGGAGTGTCAGTATCTTATGAACACCCTCGAGAGATTTGTAGGAGGCAAGAAGAAGTTTAATCTTATTCTAGACCAATCCAGGATTTGTATGTTCAATCAAGGTCTAGGATATAATTTCTATGAGGATATGAGGAAGCATCCTCCTGCTATTCTCAGACCCATAGTGGGAGGTGTGATCGAGGTCGAGCCCAGATCTGATGAGGTCAAATTCAAATCAGCGGACTTTGTCCAAGGGATCTCTGACAGTAAGGTGATTCCACCTGTTGCTTTGGCCTCTCAGAAGGCGAAGCATCTTCGTGCTACTTCCACCTCTCAGAAGGTGAAGTACCACTGCACCTTCTGTCAGAAGGATGGACACTCGATCGAGAGATGCTTCAGGCGCGCCAGGATTGCGCGTAGAGACCGTGCAGAGGCACTTAGGCGTATTCAGGGTCAGCCCCAGATCCTGAGTGCACCTAAGACTAGCACGAGTTCCAGATTTGCTTCTGACAGGTTTGGGCAGCATCGAGGACTTGGTTTTTCTGAGTCTTCTGGTTTTCGTCCTCGTGCTGCTCCAGGTCGTGACTTCTGCCGTCCTGAGGGTACATCTCGTTTCCCCCGTCGAGACAGTTACCCACGGCGTGATCAGCAGGTTGCCGATGTTTCGACTCGCTTTCCCACAGCAGTCGGACCTAGCAACAGCTTCAGGTCTGCACACAGACCTTCTGCTTCTTTGAGTCACAGAGAGCGTAGGGTAGATAGAGGTCAGTCGTGCTTGACGACTTCATCTGCTCGACGTGTTGTTTAGTATTGGGTGCCAAAATCTCTCTTGATTTATCCCAGTACTGAGACTTTACTCTCTGTTTGACTCAGGTTCGCCGGGTAGGGAAGGAGAAAGTTTGGCTTGTAGACTCCGGTTGTTCTCGTCATATGACCGGAGACTCCCGTTGGTTCTCCTCCCTAGCCCGCGCTCCAGGTGATGAGACGATCACCTTCGGAGACGCTTCGTCTGGGCGCGTCATCGCCAAAGGTACTGTGCGCATTAATGCCTCTTTTATTCTTAAGGATGTTGCCTTGGTTACTAAGCTGCAGTACAATTTGCTTTCTGTTTCTCAGCTTACCGATGACGGTTTCGAGGTGAGCTTCAAAAAAAACAATTGCAAAATTCTTGATTCTTCGGGTAGTCTGGTTTGCGGGATTTCTCGTTTTGGGAGGATCTTTCGTGCTGATTTTTCTGAGTCTTCTGGTGATCCTCTCAGGTGTTTAGTTGCTTCTGAGTCCCGCGACCTCTCTTTCTGGCATAGGAAACTTGGTCATATCGGATTTGACCATTTGACCCGAGTTAGCGGCCATGACCTCATTCGTGGTCTGCCGAAGCTCAAAATGGTCAAAGATCTAGTTTGTGCTCCATGCCGGCACAGCAAGATGGTTGCCGCTTCTCACCCTCCAGTCACAGTTACTATGACCGATGCACCGGGACAGCTGCTCCACATGGATACAGTGGGACCAGCTCGAGTGCAGTCAGCAGGAGGAAAGTGGTATGTTCTTGTCGTAGTCGATGACTTCTCGAGGTATTCTTGGGTGTTTTTCTTAGCCTCGAAGGATGAGACGTTTTCACTTTTTCGAGGTCTTTTCGGTAGGCTTTCTGTTGAGCTCCCGGGTGCCTTACGAGCGATCCGCAGTGACAATGGCACGGAGTTCAAGAATTCCTACTTCGAGAGTTTCTGTGGTGAGACAGGTGTAGAGCACCAGTTCTCTTCTCCGCACGTCCCACAACAAAATGGCGTTGTGGAGAGGAAGAACCGTACCTTGGTCGAGATGGCCAGGACGATGCTTGATGAGTACTCTACACCGCGGAAGTTTTGGGCTGAGGCTATAGCCACCGCGTGCCATGTCTCAAATCGAGTTTTTCTTCGGGCACACTTGCACCGCACTTCTTATGAGTTGAGATACGGGCGAAAGCCCAGCGTCTCTCATTTTCGTGTGTTTGGTTGCAAGTGCTTTATTCTGAAGTCCGGGAACCTAGATAAGTTCGAGTCACGTTCTTGTGATGGGATCTTTCTAGGTTACTCGCCTTCTTTGCGGGCTTATAGGGTCTGCAACTGCGAGTCTAGCAAAATGGTAGAGACCTGTGAGGTGACCTTTGACGAGGCCAGTCCGGGGACTAGGCCTGATATCTCAGGTTCTTTAGAGCAGTCCGAGACCATCTTCGTAGATGACGAGGACCTTGGAGATGAGGGTTGTCTACCCGATCCAGTCCCTTATCCACCCCTTGAGGTGCCGTCTTCCACCGCACCTCTAGGTGATCAGCCCATGCCTACTGCTTCCTCCGGAGCTAGTGGCTCTGTTCCTACCTCGTCAGCTCACGAGGTAGAGGCCACTTCTTCATCTCATCCAGGACCTCCCAGACATATCCAGAAAAGGCATCCTTCTGAGCAGATGATTGGAGACCTGTTCGAGCGTGTTACTCGCTCAAAATCTGGCTTATCACAATTTTGTCTCCATTCTGCTTTCATTGCCTCCTTTGAGCCCAAGGATATTTCTCATGCTCTTTCCGACGAGTCTTGGGTCAATGCCATGCATGAGGAGCTAGAAAATTTCGAGAGGAACAAGGTCTGGTCGCTTGTCGAGCCCCCGCGAGGTCACAATATTATTGGGACTAAGTGGGTGTTCAAGAACAAGCAGAGCGAGGATGGAGTGGTTATTCGGAACAAGGCTAGACTGGTAGCTCAGGGGTTCTCCCAGGTTGAGGGTCCAGATTTCGAGGAGACCTTTGCCCCTGTAGCTCGACTTGAGGCCATTAGAATCCTGCTTGCCTTTGCAGCTTCTAAGGGTTTCAAGCTCTACCAGATGGACGTCAAGAGTGCCTTCCTTAATGGAGTCATTGAGGAGGAAGTTTACGTCAGACAGCCTTCAGATTTCGAGAACCCCAAATACCCACACCATGTCTTCAAGCTTTCGAAAGCGTTGTATGGACTTAAGCAGGCCCCCAGAGCATGGTATGAGAGGCTTAAGTCCTACTTGTTGAGTCATGGGTTTGAAATGGGTAAAGTAGACAAGACCTTGTTCATCCGCCGTCATGGCAATGACCTTCTGCTCGTCCAGATCTATGTCGATGACATCATCTTTGGCGGCTCTTCTCATACTCTGGTTTCACAGTTCTCGGATGTCATGAGCACCAAGTTTGAGATGAGTATGATGGGCGACTTGACCTTCTTCCTTGGCTTCCAAATCAAGCAGACTCGGGAGGGTACATTTCTTCATCAGGGAAAGTACACTCGTGACCTCCTGAGACGCTTCGACATGAGTGATGGTAAGCCAGTGTCAACTCCCATGGCTTCTACAGCCTATCTTGACCCAGATGAGGACGACGAGCCAGTTGATCAGAAAGAGTTCAGAAGTATGATCGGCTCCCTTCTTTACCTCACGGCCTCGAGACCAGATATACACTTCTCTGTGTGTCTGTGTGCTCGTTTTCAGGCTTCTCCTCGCGTATCTCACCGCCAGGCGGTGAAGCGCATCTTTCGGTACCTTCGAGCTACCATTGACTATGGTATCTGGTACTCTTCCTCTTCCTGTCTTTCCTTGAGAGCCTTTTCGGATGCAGACTTTGCCGGCTGTAGGATAGATAGGAAGAGCAATTCTGGACTGTAGTGAGGGGGAGTTTTGGGCTTTACTGCTTTACTATATTGATTATGCTTCTGTCTCATTTCTGTCTCTTTGCATTTGGGTGCATTGGGTCTAGTCCTTCTAGCATAGGTTAGAGTGCTTCTCTTGCCTAGTTGCTTAGACTTCCTACTCTTATCTTGTGCTTCCAGGATGCTTCTTATTAGCTGCTTCTTATCTCACTAGATTGAGCTCACTCACTTCTTGTAGGTTCTAGCGAGGGTTGGACCACCCTCGGGTAGACAGGGTACGTGTTTGCTCTCTAGTGTGTGTTTTACGGTCAAGCTAATAGTCCTGGAGTCACATGGGGTAGATGAGAGTCAGTCTGAGCCATAGTATCTTCTATATCTTATCTATGCTTTAAGGACTACCCGTTTGGATTTTCTTTGCCAGCTTCTCGAATTTAATGCTTTGGTTCAGGGGGAGTTCATTTGGGAGCTTCTGGAGCTTAATATTGACTTAACTCAACTTGAACTAAAAGTTGCATCTAATGTTGAGGGGGAACTGGTCTTTCGTGCATTTTCAGCATTCTAGTATTATAATCAATCTGCATTGAGCCTCTATTATTATCCTGTTATGACATGCTTCAGTGCTTTACACCTTGCCATGACTTGTGCTTAGCTTGCTAAATTTATCATGACTTCATATGTGTAGACTAGCGTTTGCCATGATAAGTTAAGTAAAATTGATCAACTTAAATTAAACTTGTCATGCTAGCATTTGAGTTTAGTCTTTCTTGAGCTATCCTTTTATGATTCATGTCATGTCAAATAGGCTGAGTAGAGCATTGAATCTATATTGAGCCTTAATTTGAGCTGTTTTAGTCTCCTGATGATACATGAGTTAGTACAATGTGTTAAAAAGTAAAAAGATCTCTTTTGTGCGAAAAAAACTGATCTCACCAATTCTTTCCTATGAGACGGCTTGCCATTGCACTTGGCATGAACTTAGGGGGAGTTTTGGATGACCTAGACTATCTCCTTAAGCTTCTTGCTTGGAGTAGTCGCATAAGGCTTGAGATCTAGCACATGATAAAACAAAATGTTGGTTGACAACCACCATATTTGTGGGAAAAAACTGATTTCACCAATTCTTTCTCATGAGACAGCTTGCCATTGCACTAGACATGAACTTAGGGGGTGTTTTGGATGACCTAGACTATCTTCTTAAGCTTATTGCTTGGAGTAGTCGCATAAGGCTTGAGATCTAGCACATAAACAAAAAATTGGGTTGAAAACAACCATATGCTTTCAAAAGACAATGTTTAATGTGCTCAATTTGCTTAATCTACAATCAGAACCAAATACTTTAACCAATGTTTCAATCTTGAGCTTATAGCACTCTATTTGGACTCAATATTAGCTTCTTTGTTCCGCTTAGCTTATTGACATGGCCTGCATCATCCTTGGATGTCTCTAGCTAGACTTTACTCATTAATGATGTGACTTGCTCACAAAATGCATTACATTTCAGATTGTCATCTATGTGCTCTAGCTGGCTTATATATATGTTGTCATGATCTAGATAGCGTTTTATTGAGTTATGGCTTGGTGTATTACATTATGGTCATTATGGATAATTTTCATGGCTCTAAATGCTTAAATAAACAAACTTCAGCCATATTCATCCATTGACATGTCATATTCTCTCTATTGCATCTTGATGTGTTTATTGCCAAAAGGGGGAGAATAGAGAAGAAAAAGTCTGTTGGGATCTTTTTAGAGCCTTGAAGTTCAATTTGCTCTTTCAGTTGTTGCTCTAGTGTTCCTTCTGTCGACATGGTCATTTGTTTGTTTCATTCTCTTCTTTGGACCATGTTGGACTTTTCAAAACAAACTCATCTTCTTGCTTTTTCTGGGTTTGTCAATATACTCATCAAGGGGGAGATTGAGAGATCATGTGGAGGTCACCCCATGGTTGTGATGAGTAATTGACTCTTGATCTAGAAAGATTGAGTTTAGTTTTTGAGGTTTGTGCTAGTTCTGCTTTGTCGTAGCCCTGGCGAAGTGTTCTGCAGCTAATACGACCACGTTGGTCGTGGTCAAAAGTCGTGCGCACTGTTTACGACCACTTTGGGCGTGGTCGAAGGTCACCCGAGGGGTCTACGACCACTCTGGCCATGGTCGAAGGGCACCAGAAGGCAGTACGATCACGTAGGTCGTGGTCGAAGCAGTACGACCACGTTTGGCCGTGGTCGAAGGCCAGTACGACCACGTTGGTCGTGGTCGAAGCAGGTTACGACCACGTTTGGCCGTGGTCGAAGGCCAGTACGACCACGTTGGTCATGGGCGAAGGAGATTACGACCACGTTTGGCCGTGATCGTAGGTCACCAGGGAAGTTTAAGACTGGTTTTGCCATAGTCGTACCTTGGTCATGGTCAAAGTGACCCGTACGACCATGTTGCCAGCGGTTGGAACCCAGCCGGGATGTCTACGACCACGTTATGCAGTATAGGGAGCCAGCCGAGCCATTTACGACCACGTTGTGGCGTATACGACCAATTTGGGCATGGTCGGAGGTCATTCTGGTCGTTTACGACCACGTTGCCAGTAGTCGAATGCAGCTTCGACCACGTTGTCATGCAGTCGAAGTCGGCGCTCAAATCTACGACCACGTAAGTAGTCGGCACTCTACGACTACGTTATTGAGAGCTGTGGTCGGAAGTCGGCGCTCGGGCGTACGACCACGTTGAGTAGTCGGCACTCTACGACTACGTTATTGAGAGCAGTTTGGCGTGGTCGGACGTGCTCGCACGCAGTTGGAATCGGTCGTATGACCTGCAGACTTGACCATTTGAGCTGGAAATTGGTCGTAGGGCTTTGTGATGAAGTCAGGGACCTTGTGCATTTGTTGGTATATCTTTTCGATCGGTCATAACGACTTGGGTTGAAGTCGTAGACTTTGAGCGTTAAAGCCGTAGCGAGTTGTGGGTGGTCGTAGCAAGTTAGCGATGATCGTAGACTCATTGTATCTGGTCGTATGGCTTGATTTTGTTGTCGTATGTCGTGTGCATTCATTGTTCTCTATTTTCGACTGGTCGTAGGTGGTATACGACTTGGTAAGAGTATGATTTGAGTTCTGTTTTCTGGCTCAAGTGGTTGGATACTATTGTGAGCGGTGCTATGTAATGGTTTGCTTGTCTGTGATGGTTTGCAGGACTTTGAGACTAGTCGTGGTGAGGCATGGATGGT
Organism: Dendrocalamus latiflorus; assembly: GCA_017311315.1. Taxonomy (NCBI): domain Eukaryota; kingdom Viridiplantae; phylum Streptophyta; class Magnoliopsida; order Poales; family Poaceae; genus Dendrocalamus; species Dendrocalamus latiflorus. The sequence continues at coordinate 5,813,981 of CM029670.1, read as the reverse complement.
CGAGACTAGGCACGGGGGTGCTGAGGTCGTGATCGGCTGGGAGATGCCAAAGACGACGAAGTCTGTGAGGTGGTTGCAAGCGTGATCGGCAAGGCAGGAGGAAACTTCCGGGAGGCAGTGGGATGACATTTTGGAGAAATGCGGAAAGCTGCAAAGGGAAGCTGTGTCTCTGCCAATGCACAGGAGTTGTTGGCGCTAACGGGCAAAGCAGTGGAGCCGTTGGGTTTAACGGGTAAAGCACTGGAAGCTTGTTTTCGCTAGTGGGTAAAGAGAGTGGTAAACCCGGTGTTAGGTGGGGGTTTACGGGTTCCCCCCGGTAGCAGAAGGCTATAAATAGAGTGGGTAGAGCTCGAGTGCTCGGTGAGGTTGTTCCCGAGTCACTCTGAATTTTTCGTCTCTATTTGTGTGAAGTTGTCTCTGGGTAGAGCACGGTTGCTCTTGTACCTCCGATGGAGTGGCTGTAGAAACCTCCATGATCAATCATTCATCTCTCTTTCTCAAGTTGATTTCTGTCGTTATGAGTTGTTGTGATTGTTTTGTTTGCTATCTGTTTTGAGAGCTTGTTCTTCATGCTATCCTTTTCTCGCTTCTCTTCTTCGTGAGTCTGCTTTCGTTTTGGAGTGTTTCGACTTGCTCAGAACTGGGAATTTGTCTCAAGGCCACTTGGCCAGTTCTTTTCCGAGAGCAAGAGTCGATTCAGAGAAGTTCTCTTTACTGAATGGTCGTACGCCTCAAGTCCTCTGTTTCGAGTTCGTCCTTGTCGCTCTAGCTGGCTGTAGCTAAGACTTTGGGTTTTCTTGGTTTGTTCTCTTCCAAAGGTTGGAGTCTTTCAGTGCCTCAAGTTTGAGGACCAAAAGACCAGAGAGTCTTAGTTACTCGGAATCTGGCTGTGCAAGACCTTCCGCTGTCAACCTCTCAGTATTCACTGTTCTCTTTCTTTTGTCGGTTCGGGTAAGCTCTTGACTGGGGTCGGTCTCCCAGTAAGCTTTTAAACTCGAGACTTCATAGCTCAGTGGCTATTGGAGAAGTAAGGTTGTCTGAGTTCTTGGGAATTTTTTAAAGGGCTCCATTCACCCCTCCCCTCTGTCCCCAGGTTTCATCTCAAAACGCATATAATCTTTTTTGTACATATCTTGACGTACCTCTTTAATAGTAGATGAACCCTCATGATAATCACATAGTGTTTTCCATACCTCATATGCAGATTTCAGATGCACAACACGATCAAAATCACTCCTTCCTAGTCCTTGAATTATCAGGTTCCTTGCCTTGCTATTTGCCTCCACTTGTGCTATATTTGCAGCTGTCACAGCATCATTCTCGGGTACTTGATAAGGCTTGTAGACCTTCTCCCATATTGTAAAGCCTTGAGCTTGAATGTATGCCTCCATCTTCGCTTTCCAATACTGAAAATCAACACCATCGAAAATACAAGGTTTTGTGGAATACCTATCCGTCGACATATTTTCTAATCCCCGGTTAAGATCAATTAGAAAAATAAACCTTGCTCTGATACCACTTGTAGGATCGATTCACACTAAGATAGGCAATCAGAGGGGGGTGAATGATTGCGGAAGTTAAAAATAAAATTAAGACTCTCCCCTAAACACAAAACCTATTTAAGCCTCGCTTAACAATTCTGGACAGAATAATGTACTCTCACTAAAACTGATCCCGATAAAAAACCGTAACTCTGATTAACCTCAAACTTTGACAGAATAAACTTGAGAAAGTTATTGAACTAACCCAACTGGAATCACGTCAAACGGAGGTCTAGAACTCAAGATATAAAATAAACAAACCCGCTGAGCAGATAGTGACGGAAAAAGATTAAGCCCTAATTAAGCAATTAAGCAAAAACCGTAAGACATTAATCAACTAACCTTTTGATACATGCATGAATCACAAGCCTAAAATAAAATTAATGCTAAACAAAAAACATAAACCTAATTATCCTCACCTAATCCCCTAGCATTAATTATATTTTCCTCCCTCCTCATGCACAGTACGGTAAGATAGAATACGTATAGTATACGTGAAGAGTATTCACCATGCAACGCAGTCGACGCTCGTCTTTTCGATCAATCCAAGTTGGCTGCGGCTCAATGCTTCGATCCACCGACAGAAAAAGAAATCAGCCGCTCTCCATACAATACGGCGCCGCTCGCTTCCTTTTCTTGCCCAAAAACCACACAATCAATCGAACGCTCGCCCGACGCGAACTCGCCGAGTGCAAAAGACGCTCGGTCCGCAACGCCTCCAGGAAACAAGCCGCCTACACTCCGAGTCAATTATCTAGTCGCTGCCTCTCCTTTTCTTTCTCTCCAGAAAAACACGATCGCGTCGCACTGTGTTTCTTCAAACAAATCAAGGCATCAACAAACCACCGTGCACTAATTTCTTCATCTAAAAGGTCACGGCGTGAACCAAAACCGCCGTCAACCCAATGAATTATCTAGTTGCTCTCATCACGGTTCCTCAGTGCACCTCTTGCCATGCCGCCGCATGCATATATATACACACACATCCCAACTCCAACTAGGCCTTAAAATCCTAATCCAACTCCGACTAGGCCTTAGAATCCTAATCCAACTCCGACTAGGACTTATAATCCTAATCCAACTCCAACTAGGACTTAGAATCCTAATCCAACTCCAACTAGGACTTAGAATCCTAATCCAACTCCAATCAGGACTTAGAATCTTAATCCAACTCCAACTAGGACTTAGAATCCTAATCCAACTCCAATTAGGACTTAGAATCCTAATCCAACTCCAACTAGACTTTTGGCCCACTAATTTTCAAGGGACCCGAAACCCTTCTTAACACGGGTTTTCACACTCACGACTTTTCTAACGCGTCACGTGTCGAAGCCTCCAGGACCGCACCTCCCGTAGCTTCTCCACGTATCATCCACCTTCGATCTCCATGCGCTCCAAGCATGAGCCCGATCATCTCGTGACCTCCTTGACCGTCTGAACCTCAGATCTCCCCATCCTAGTTCCGGTCCACCTCGTCACCGACCATGATCGCCTCCATGCTCAACCTGCACATGCAAAGACCAAAGAACATTCTTCCGGCACAAGTTTGTCTCAACTTGGCCAACATCAGTACACACACACGCAACACAACTCGCATAACACCGCTAAACGAAATCACCAATTATTCATCATAACAATTTAACCATTGTCAATTATTCATCACCAAAATATCCTAAACCTAGCCACATGGTCTAACAGTAAAGCATGGTGCAAACCCATTAGTGGAGGCTATAAATAGAGAGGGAGATGTGTGCTGAAATTTTAGAGAGAGTGGGTGTAAAAGTTAGGGTTCCATTTGGGTCTCTCCATGTGTGTATGTGTGTGTTCCTCCCAAGAAGCATGTGTAGCTCTTGGTGTTCTTGAGGATTGAGAGGGAGAGGATGGATTGAAAATTCTTGTAATCATTGCTCTTGTTCTAATGTCCATGCGTATCGGGACGTATCTGTCTTCCTTTTACTTCAATGAATGAAATCGCAGAAGTTTGTTTCTTTGCTCTCTTCTGTTCTTTCCTCGAGATCTTTTTGTGCTAAGTCTTTCTCAAGGGAACCTCATCCGAAAGGATGTATTGAGTTCTTTTTGTGCCATCCGAGAGGAAATGTGGAAGCTCTTTCTTGTGCCATTCAAGAGGCAAAATTGATCCTTTTTGTGGCTTCGGCTGGCCCCTTTATTTGCAGTTCTTGGGCTGCAAGGAACCTTCGACTTGCAGAATTTTTCAATTTATTTTTATGCCTAGCTGCAGCTCTTTAATCCCTTGTATTCTAGGTTGAGTCCTGGGAGCAAAATATCTCTTTCGGCTAGCACTTTTCAGGCTCATGAATGGATGTTTGTTTGTCTCCTATGTGGCCTTCTTTTTCTTTCGGATGGTTATGATTGAATGAGCTGCTAGTAAGTTCTTTGTGCATGCTCTCATTTGGCAAGCAAGGAAGGTTCCAGCGCCTCTTCTTTTTGCTCGGTTCAGCCTGTTTGGATCTTGGTTTAGTCCCTTTTTCTGCTAGCAAGAGCTTGATCAAAGGTCACAGCCAAAGATACTTTTCTCATGTTTTTGTAGCATTTGAACTTTGGTCTTAAGCCTTTCCTTCTGGTGCTTTTCGGTTGGCCAGTGCTGTGAAAGATCACAAGCTGTTTCTTTGTGAGCAGTAGTACTTTTAGCCTTCTTGATCTTTCTCTTTCTCTTCTAGTTGGCCTTCACATTTTTTTTTATTGCTTGCAGCCAACAGGATCCAATGGCAAGAAGTAGCTATTTCTTTTCTTTTTGGTGCTATCTGTTAGAAATTGGCCCAATGAGGAAGGCCCATTTCGCGAATCCCAAAGCATGCATGTTTAGTACCATATTGCTAAGGCAGGGTGAGGAAGACCGATTTATAAGGTGGAGTCCTCTCCACTCCTTGAATATGGAAAGGGATGGTATGGGGATGGCTCTGTCTAGTCACACACGCGCGTACTCGCGTATTTTCGCGTGAAAATCGCGTGACTTGTGACTTGCGACGCGCGACCGTGTCGTGACGTGGTGCGCCGCGTGGCAGACTCAGTCCATCTTTATTTTTGCTAAACTCTGCACCACTTTCTCTCTCCTTGTGTTTCAATGAGATTCAAACGTTTGAATTAGAGGCTTTACTGGGGTTTTGATGATAGGCAGTTACTAGTGTAAATGACTGGTTGAATGTGTCAGTTACCAGTGGGTAAATGGCTGTTTTAATCATGTCAGTTACTAGTCTGTCTATTTATATGCCTGGAGACGTCCAGAGTATGGGTGAGAACCTGACTGCCTCCATTCTCTTCCTCCAAACTTTGTGTGCTGTTGTGCTGCGCCGTCTGAACTTCGTCGACTCTTCTTCCCGGCGTGCACCGCGAAGAAGAGGAGCGGTATCTCCGGACCGTTGCTGCCGTGAAGACCTGCACGGGGGCGGCAATAAGGTTTCTGGGCAGCGCATCTGCGCGACCGCTCACTGCACTGCGACACCTTCGCTCCTGCACTGCATCATCTGCGTACTGCACTGCGTCAAGCCTGCGCGGCTTCCTGTTCTTCATCAGGCTAACAAGTAAGTCGTTCGTGTGCACGTTCGACTCTGTTATTATATTAAATTTTCTTGCGTATATTCTGAAGTATGTTGAGTAGCCTACTGTTAGTAGCTAGTTTTGCATCTCTAGTTTATTGTATTTGCCTCATAGTAAAATTTGGAATTAAATTATTGCCCACGTTTCCAACATTCCAGAAACCTTATTGCGAATTTTGTTGCAATACAGAAATGGCTAATGCTTCTGATGCGATGAAACCTGAGAGGTTTTCTGGTCAGAACTTTCGTAGATGGCAGACTAAAGTCAAGTTTTGGCTCAAGTCTTTGGGGCTGTGGTGGGTTATCCATCCACAGTATCCATTTACGATCGAGCAGTACATGCAGTTTGATAATGCGAACAACACTGCACTTGGCTGCATTCTGACTGTTCTGGCAGATCAGCTCTATGATGTGTACATGGACTTCAAGTCCGCCACAGAGTTGTGGGATGCACTAGAGCTCAAATATGCAGAGGCAGAGGCAGGTCGTTGGCTCTATATATGTGAGCAATTTTTCGACTTTAGCATGGACGAGGCTAAGTCCATAGTGGGACAAGCTCATGACCTCCAGCTACTAGTCGGTGAGATTGCGCACTTGGGCTGTGTGTTGCCTCCAAAGTTTGTGGCTGCGGGCATTGTTGCTAAACTCCCTGCCTCTTGGCGGGATTTTGCTACTAGCTTGAAACATAAGAGGGAAGAGATTTCTGTTGAGGATCTCATTGCAGCCCTCGATGTGGAAGAAAAAGCAAGAGCAAAAGATGCACCTAGCACATCTGGCCAGAACAATGCAAACATCATACAGAAAAAGACTGTTGCTAAGAAGTACAAATCCAACAAACTGAACAAGACAACTAGCTTTAAGAAGAAAACCGAGAAAAAGGATTTGAAGGACATCACCTGCTTTGTGTGCGGAAAGGACGGTCATATGGCGAAGGACTGTCGTTTTCGCAAAATCAGAGATGGTGAACAGCCTAAGAAGAAGGCTGTTAACGTGACCATAGGCGAGGCCTCGACTTCAGGAGGGTATGGTAATTCACCTGTTGTCTTTTCAGCTTGTCAATCCACTGATTGGTGGGTTGATACTGGAGCTAATGTTCACGTATGTTCTGACATTTCCTTGTTTTCTTCTTATCAGGCAGCAGGGGCTTCCTCCGTCCTAATGGGAAACGGATCGCATGCTTCTGTTCTTGGTGTTGGCACGGTGGATCTGAAGCTTACTTCAGGAAAGATTGTCCACTTGAAGAACGTGCAGCATGCGCCTACAATAAAAAAGAACCTCGCTAGTGGTTCTCTCCTATGTAGGGATGGTTATAAGCTAGTTTTTGAGTCAAATAAAATTGTAATGTCTAAGTTCGGAAAATTTGTTGGTAAAGGCTATGAGAGCGGAGGCTTGTTCCGCCTAAGTATTTTAGAGTCTTGTTATAATCTGAATGTTGCAACTGGTTTAAATAAATGTGAGGCAAATATTTGGCATTCTCGATTCTGTCATATTGGTTTTGATAGTATTGCTAGAATGTCCAAATTAGATTTAATTCCAAAATGTGAAATTGTCAAAGGATCAAAATGCCAGTCATGTGTGCAAGCAAAGCAACCTCGAAAACCCTTTAAGGGATTAGAGGATGAAAAGAACTTGGCACCTTTAGATCTTATTCATTCAGATTTGTGTGAAATGAATGGATTATTGACAAAAGGAGGCAAAAGATACTTTCTAACTTTTATTGATGATGCAACACGCTACTGCTATGTGTATTTGCTGAAAACTAAGGATGAAGCTTTAAACTACTTTAAAACTTATAAGGCCGAGGTTGAGAACCAACTAGAAAAGAAAATAAAAAGATTGAGGTCTGATCGTGGAGGAGAGTATGTTTCTCATGAATTCTCTCAATTCTGTTCTGAGCATGGAATAGTCCATGAATTTACTCCACCATATTCACCCCAATCAAACGGGGTAGCTGAGAGGAAAAACCGGACACTAACAGACTTGGTTAATGCCATGTTAGAGAGTGCCGGTATGCCTAAGGCATGGTGGGGGGAAGCTATTCTAACAGCAACTTTCGTCCTAAACAGAGTAATCACTAAAAAGAGTGAGATTACTCCGTATGAGGGATGGAAGGGGAGAAAACCTAATGTTAATTTTCTGCGAACTTGGGGGTGTTTGGCAAAAGTCAATATACCATTGCAGAAAAAGAGAAAACTTGGACCAAAAACAGTTGATTGTATTTTTCTAGGATATGCTCAAAATAGCACGGCCTATAGATTTTTAGTAGCTAAATCAGAAACTCCTGAGATTATTGCTAATACAATAATGGAGTCTAGAGATGCTTCATTCTTTGAGAATATCTTTCCTATGAGAACAGCAGGCAGTACTTCACAAACAGAGAATGTTCAAACTGATAATATTGAAAATGAGAATAATCAAACTTCTGAACTTCCCACCATTTCTGAACCAATATGTGATATCCCTGAGGAGGATAACAATCTAGTCGCAGAAGCTCCTCGCAGGAGCAAGAGACAAAAGGTTGAGAAAACCTTTGGTGACGACTTTATTGTATACCTCGTGGATGATGTGCCAAAGACTCTTTCAGAGGCTTATGCATCTCCTGATGCTGAGTATTGGAAAGAGGCAGTCCGTAGCGAGATGGACTCTATCATGGCTAATGGGACTTGGGAGATCACGGATCGTCCTATTGGGTGTAAACCTGTAGGATGTAAATGGATCTTTAAAAAGAAACTAAGGCCTGATGGAACAATTGAGAAGTACAAGGCAAGACTTGTGGCCAAGGGTTACACCCAGAAAGAGGGAGAAGATTTCTTTGATACCTATTCTCCTGTCGCCAGATTAACTACCATCAGAGTGCTCCTTGCGTTAGCATCTTCCAATGGTCTACATGTTCATCAAATGGACGTGAAGACAGCTTTCCTTAATGGAGAGTTGGAGGAAGAAATCTATATGGATCAACCGGATGGTTTTGTGATTTCTGGACAGGAAAATAAAGTATGCAGATTATTGAAATCTTTGTATGGTCTAAAACAAGCACCAAAACAATGGCACGAAAAGTTTGACAAAACTTTAACATCCGCTGGCTTTGTTGTGAGTGAAGCTGATAAATGTGTGTATTATCGTTATGGTGGGGGTCAAGGAGTTATCTTATGTCTGTATGTAGATGACATACTTATATTTGGAACAAATACTGCCTTAATTGACGAGGTCAAATCTTTCTTATCTCGGTGTTTTGATATGAAAGACTTGGGAGAGGCAGATGTTATTCTGAATATTAAATTGATCAAAAGCAAGGATGGGATTACTTTGAATCAATCCCATTATGCTGAGAAAATATTAAGCCGGTTTGGTTTTGAAAACTGTAAAGTTTCACCAACACCCTATGATGCGAGCATTAAGCTTCGAAAGAACCAGGGGTTAGGAAAAGATCAATTAAGATATTCACAAATTATTGGGTCACTAATGTATTTAGCTGGTGCCACAAGACCTGACATTTCATTTGCTGTGAGCAAATTAAGTCGGTTTACTTCTAACCCAGGAGATGATCACTGGGAGGCACTTGAAAGAGTGTTGCGTTACTTGAGAGGCACAACATCTTTTGGAATACATTATACTAGACACCCTTCTGTATTAGAAGGATACAGTGACTCCAATTGGATCTCTGATGCGGATGAGATCAAAGCTACAAGTGGTTATGTATTCACTTTAGCTGGTGCTGCAATTTCATGGAGGTCTTGCAAACAGACCATATTGACGAGGTCAACCATGGAAGCAGAACTAGTAGCACTTGATACAGCCACAGTTGAGGCTGAATGGCTGAGAGAACTTCTATTGGACTTGCCATTGGTTGAGAAACCAATACCTGCAATCCTGATGTACTGTGATAATCAAACAGTGTTGGCCAAAGTCACAAGTGCAAAGGATAATATGAAGTCCTCTAGACATGTGAAGCGTAGGCTTAAATCTGTCAGAAAACTGAGAAACTTCGGAGTAATTGCTGTGAACTATATTCATACTGAGAAAAATCTGGCAGACCCTTTTACAAAGGGGTTAGCACGGAAAGCGATTTCTGTTGCGTCTATGGACATGGGAATGAGGCCCATTTAAGTTACATCACAATGGTAACCCATACCTTCTTGATCGGAGATCCCGTGACTTAGGCAATGGGAAAAACAAATTGATGTTGTAACAAGAGAGTACATATTCATTGTACCCATGTCCTAAAAAAACAATGTACTTTCAACTGTATGGAAGGTTGGCATAAAGCCTTAATGTATTCTGTTGTCCAAATAAGGAAAAGGTATTAGCCTGCAGGATACCTAGAAAGAATACACCTACTTGAGTCTAACTGTGTGGTCGCAGTTCACGAGAACGGGGCATTCTCTAGAAAGCTCATGAGCAGATAAGGGAGCATGACCATATAACGCTCCGTTTAGGCGTGGTTCATTGGCAGCCTAGTACTAGTTGAGATTTCAAGTGAAATCTGATCACAAAAAGCTGTGAATTCAAGGCATAGTCCATTTATCAGCTGTGAGAAGATGAATCTTGTCATTCTAGGTGCAAGTTCAACCCGTACGGGACTTTCACTAAAAGACTAGTATATTAACAGTACTTCAGCACAATATCTTTGACATCTTATTAATTTTTTGCTTTGGCATTGGTGGGGGATTGTTAGAAATTGGCCCAATGAGGAAGGCCCATTTCGCGAATCCCAAAGCATGCATGTTTAGTACCATATTGCTAAGGCAGGGTGAGGAAGACCGATTTATAAGGTGGAGTCCTCTCCACTCCTTGAATATGGAAAGGGATGGTATGGGGATGGCTCTGTCTAGTCACACACGCGCGCACGCACGCGCGCGCGCGTACTCGCGTATTTTCGCGTGAAAATCGCGTGACTTGTGACTTGCGACGCGCGACCGTGTCGTGACGTGGTGCGCCGCGTGGCAGACTCAGTCCATCTTTATTTTTGCTAAACTCTGCACCACTCTCTCTCTCCTTGTGTTTGAATGAGATTCAAACGTTTGAATTAGAGGCTTTACTGGGGTTTTGATGATAGGCAGTTACTAGTGTAAATGACTGGTTGAATGTGTCAGTTACCAGTGGGTAAATGGCTGTTTTAATCATGTCAGTTACTAGTCTGTCTATTTATATGCCTGGAGACGTCCAGAGTATGGGTGAGAACCTGACTGCCTCCATTCTCTTCCTCCAAACTTTGTGTGCTGTTGTGCTGCGCCGTCTGAACTTCGTCGACTCTTCTTCCCGGCGTGCACCGCGAAGAAGAGGAGCGGTATCTCCGGACCGTTGCTGCCGTGAAGACTTGCACGGGGGCGGCAATAAGGTTTCTGGGCAGCGCATCTGCGCGACCGCTCACTGCACTGCGACACCTTCGCTCCTGCACTGCATCATCTGCGTACTGCACTGCGTCAAGCCTGCGCGGCTTCCTGTTCTTCATCAGGCTAACAAGTAAGTCGTTCGTGTGCACGTTCGACTCTGTTATTATATTAAATTTTCTTGCGTATATTCTGAAGTATGTTGAGTAGCCTACTGTTAGTAGCTAGTTTTGCATCTCTAGTTTATTGTATTTGCCTCATAGTAAAATTTGGAATTAAATTATTGCCCACGTTTCCAACACTATCTTTGACCTTTTTGCATGCAGATCAAACGATGTTATTTTCAGCTGAATTTTTACTGGTTAATCTCTGATTTATGCTGAATTTTTCCGTATCGCATGCGTTCCAAGTTTCGACATAATTTTTTTTTGTGAGCTGCTCTGTTTCTGCATTATCTGCGTACGAATTCTCGGGGGCGTTTATTTTAGGCGAACGACATTCACCCCCCCTCTGTCGCCATTTCGATCCTACACAATCCCTACTTCCCTGGTGGCGCCATAGCCATGCCCAAGATGCTTATGGATGGAGCTATCGAGTATGAAGATGGTACACCTGCAACTGAAGCCCAGGTAAGTCTTCTATCCTTTGCAGGGCCCTTTATGTTGCTGCCTTGTTGGGCTAGTACTGAAGCATGATTCTTTTCGTATTTCTACAGCAGATGGGTAAGGATGTCGTGTCATTCTTGTCGTGGGCAGCTGAGCCTGAGATGGAAGAGAGGAAACTGGTAACTACCTCACAGCTCACTCGGAGATTTATATGTTACAACTTCTTAGCTGGCCATTGTTCAGATGTGCCTAATACCAACTTACTCTAATTTGTTCTAGATGGGGGTCAAATGGATCTTCCTACTGTCACTCGCTCTTCTTCAAGCCGCATACTACCGTCGCATGAGGTGGTCGGTCCTGAAGTCACGCAAGCTGGTCCTGGATGTTGTCAACTGAGGACTTTGTTTCTTCTTTTTTATTACAACGTTGAGTTTTTAAGTGGAAGCATTCGAAATAATGAGGTTGTGATGTACATTTTGCCACTGGGGTTGTCGATCCCATGCCTAGAATTTATTTTCTTTTCTTCCTCTGGTGCAAAAACATTTTCTCCAAGGGAGCAGTTATCTTCATTTTTTTTGTCTGTTAATGCCTGAATGGTATCAGCAAGCTTATAATGTAACAGTTGATGAAGTTCACAAATCCTTTATACTTTGAACTCTGCGTCATTCGTTTGTCTTGCTTCTGTCAGTTCCAGTTTTCTTTTTCCTGGATATGAAAAAAGTAAACTGCGCTTGGCAGTAGGAGTAAAAACCGTGCAGTCACAATCCGGTGGCCAAACAAAATTTCGTTAGAATTGTAATCTTTTAACACAAAAGTTTTAGGGTGTATTTCGAACAATTTTGACTGGAGTCGAACGTTCCAAATGAGGCCTTCAGGTTTGCATCCTGCAAAGCTGCAACGCAATTTAAACATAAATTTTTCTTTTCCTGAGGTAGGTTTAAGTTTATTGCCTGTTTTAGTGATCTTTAAAACTCCACAAATAAAAAGTGTGCTTAACATTTATTTTCAGTTGGGTGTATACTGTGTAGGGCTGTCATTTGACAACTGAAGCTTTACTTTTGTTTCGTACTGTCCCTAAGGGGTGTATTATGCAGTCTTTTGATATTTATTATTTATTACTCCCTCCGTTCATATATGTTAGGTGTGTATAGCTTTTGCACAGCAACCAAGGACCACAAGAAATTGACCAAAATATAGGATGTCTGTACTTAATGAATGGACGCTTTTGCATTGATATGTTCTCGTTTTCTCTACATGGTGTGAGGAATGCAAGTTACCCTCAATTGCACTAGCCTCATAGGCGCGGCGCCACGCCGCGTCAGCCACCGTGCGTACCAAAGTAAAAGAGGCGATAATTCGCGAGGAGTTTTTTTAAAAAAACCGAGGGCACATGCGTATTTTCGAAAAAGATAAAGGGCTTTTTCGTAAAAAAATCGAGGACCTATACGTAAACAAACGAGGACCCATGCGCAATTTCGAAAACGGCGGGGGGCCATCCTGCAAAGTGGAGGGGCTAAAAAAACTTGCAGGGACCTTTTCGCGAGGAAAAAGGACCTTTACGTAATTTTTGAAAAGCGCAGGGGCTTTTTCGCAAAAAAGGTCACCAGACCGTACTAAAATTTGAAAGCCACGCGCCGGCCGGAGCGAGGGCAAGGGCGACGTGGACAGGCCCTCCGCGCGAGAACTGGGCGGGGTGTAATATGGTTACGATTGGAAGCAGTCAACATTGATCATTTAATGCCACGGGAGCTAAGCATAATTATTAGGGCATAGCAGGGAAAAATTCACAAATTCTACCTTGACTATTGAGTGCGACTAACAATTTTGAACAACAACAAAAGGACAGTGTGTCTTCGATAAATGAATATAGGGAGTATTTGGTACCTCCACCATACTAAATCCTAGAAAAAAATCTGCATAAATCTTTGGTGTTTACACCCTCAGTTCAGCAGCGTAAAGAACAGTGCGAGGAAGAAACTTTGGTTTGCCACAGCAGCCAACTGAATTTGCTTACCTTAACCAGAGTACATTATTCAATGTTTGAGGATTGTTTGGATACTGGATTTTCCAAATAGATTTGTTAAAACATTTTTTAGTGCAAGGTTTGAAGAAACAAGTTTATTCTGTTAGTTGGTTAGGACAAGAACATAGCACTGATGTAACCAAATAACTGAGACCAAAATCCTGTTTTCCTGCTCCCTGACTAGGAACTCTGTTTGTCAAAGCATAGCAGGTAATGGCATAATTCCAGATGTATTCGAACAATAAATGGAACTGTCTAATACAAGAAAGGGAAACTAATTTAGAAAGTGTTGACAGTAAAATACATTTAGTTGTTGGAGAAATCGAGCTCGATCGGTGACAATCCGTCTGCAACTGAAGAAAATTGTGTTGTCGTTTGTGCTACAGTAACTGAAGAATTTCAGCTCTAGAGTCTTCCCTCCGCATAATACAAGCAAATGAAATACACAACACGATCGCAGTATAACACTGGACACAAAACAGATTTGTGCTGCTCAAACTTCCACAGCTTTCCGGGTTTTTCTTCTCTTTATTTATAGAAAACAGAAAACATGTTTGGGGCGCCATCTCCAGCCATGAACGAGCGCAAACAGACACTCGCAGTGAAAGCTGGAGATCGTGCCTGTGATCCCTTCGACGCGGACTCGACGTGAATGCGCACGTCTCGGTCCTCAACAAACTGCACCACAATTTCAGCTGATCCGTGGTGGTAAAACAGGAAACTGAAAGCAATAACCAAAAACGAAATTTCATCATGCAAGTTTACCATATCTATCATTAGCGTGGTAAACTAGTCCAAGAAACAAGTTCTTGCTCCATGGTATAGCTTCGGGTGGCATCTTGAGTTACCAAATTAGCAACTGTTCCAATCTCAACATCCTGGGTCCGAGAAGTATAGTTGGACGTAGACAGTAATAGTGGCTCGATTTCATTGTCCCCTCGTAATTCCTCTGGATTCATTTTTTTTATCTTACCTCTCAGAAGTTGCAGCTTTAACTCAACTTCTTTCATTGTCGGTCTCTCTTCTCCTCTAAGCCTTAAACATATTTCTGCAAGTGAGGCCATCTCATCAATTTCCTTTTGGTTTGCTTCTTCCACAACCTGAGCATCTACTATTTCTATTGTGGTTTCATTTTGTTGTCTCTGAAGGAAATGATGACACAAGTTCTGCTTCTCTCCAACAGAATTGAGGAAGATTGGTTTCTTTCTTGTTAGGAGCTCAATAAGTATTACACCAAAGCTGTAGACATCACTCTTCTCATTTAATTGGCCTGTATGGTAATATTCAGGATCCAAATACCCAAATGTACCCTGCACAATTGTGACCACATGAGTTTCATCAATGGAAACAGATCTTGAAGCACCAAAGTCTGAAACCTTTGTGGTGAAATTGTCATTGAGGAGTATATTGGCAGATTTCACATCTCTGTGAAATATTGGTATTGAAGCAGCACAATGGAGATAGGCAAGAGCACTCGCAGCCTCAAGAGCAATTCTGATGCGATCGTCCCATGTTAGCAAGCATTTTCTACTCAAATCACCATGGAGAAGGTCATAGAGTGTGCCATTGGAGATGAATTCATACACGAGCAAAGGTACCTCGGATTCAAGGCAACAACCAAAAAGCTTAACCACATTACGATGAATAATTTGAGACAAGATGGCAACCTCGTTTACGAATTGATCAATCTCAGTTTGCTCCACAAATTTGGACCTTTTGATTGCCACCACTCGTTGATCTGATAAAATGCCCTTGTAAACTGTACCATGACCCCCATGGCCAACAATACGTGTTGAGTCAAAGTTATTGGTTGCCTTCTCTAGTTCTTCTAAGGAAAATATTTTTGTGTTGTGTGCAACACTTTCATCGGATAAGATCAGTTGCTCCAAAATCAGGCCTTTGTTTTTTCGGAAGTAGGCCCTCCTAACTTTCTTTTGGATGTGTCTCTTCCACCTTCGGACAAATGCGGTTGAACTTATCGTGAGAGCTAGAACTCCAAAACCACAGCCAAGTCCGATAGCAACTCCTGCATAGTTCATATAGATATATAAGATATCTCAATGAACAAACCATTTTTTATGACCGAAAAATATGAAATAAAATAAAAAGGTTAAGTGAGAAGACATACCCAAAAGAACGTTACGTCGCTTAGGGGAAGAATATTTCGGTTCTGCAAGATGAAAAGGTGTTCAAAAGAAGGGGAAAAAGCAAGATCAACAGATATCCCATGTACAGATAATATGACACATTTGGTGGTCATGTTGGCCTTTTACTCTCTTTTTTCGTCGTTTTTTTTCCGACAAGGCTTTTTACTTCGGAAAAGACCATTTTACAAATGTTCCCCTTATTGAAGTAGTCATAATTCCTTTTATCCTTGCCATTGGATAGACCATTGGAAAGCTTATTTGTTACTTTTTCATATATAGCTGACAAGCTAGGTAGGGATAAATTGGTGATCTCCTAAGAAGGCTGATATAATGGTAAAATGACTTGTATGTGTGTTAACAAATCGAAATAAGGAGGAGACGACAAGTAACAAATTAAGACTGACTTTTAGATTGTTTGTTGGAATTTTCCCTATAGTAGTATTTGGGTGCAAGCAAACAAGTACGCTAAGCACTAATATCATTTGCCATGCTTAATTGGCCATCTAGCTCGAACACAGAATCTAGCGTAAGCCAGGATATTCCCTTCTTAATTTGTGCAGTTGTCTCCTTCGTCTTCATATCTCCTTCCGAAGTCCGAACTGTGGACCGCCGGTGCGGCACTGGTGCTGCCTTGTTGGTTCCACCTCCCGATGTGCCACATCCTCGTACTCCCAACTCCTCACTATGCTGCCATGGTGACTCTTCTTTCAAATTTGAGTTGAAAGTTACAAATTTGATTTGAAAGTTCAAATCCTCTTCTTTTCTGTTTGGTTCAAAGTTTGAAAATTTTCCGTTGAAAGTTCCCATGTTAAAAGTTTTGTTATCTCAAACGGAAGTGTCCGCTGCAAAGGTATGTAGATGATATCCTCCAAATAGCACCCCCTCTGTTGTTATAAAGCATGTGTAGTGGGATTGAAATGACCTAGCTCATTGTATTCCTTAAACCAAACAAGTTTAGATTCAGATGATCCTGGACCAACCTCTTCTTCAAACCAAATGCATGATACTGATGGATTATTATTTTTAGGAATAAGCCTACTTTACCCTTTTGAACTATCATATTTGTACCTCTAATTACAAAATCGAATATCCAACCCCCTCAACTATCAAAACCGTCTACTTTACCCTCTGGATCAAAACCATGATGGTTTCTTCTGACGTGGCATCTATATATCAAATGGATTTGATATGTAAGTACATTTTCAATGATATGGCAATCTTGCAATGTAGGATGCATAAAATCCAATTGCCAGCGCTGCACAATCAAACAACATATGGCAATCATCAGAGATCAACCCAAGATATCACTCATGAACCTGCTGGCAAACTCCATGAACATTAAGCTGTATTGGTCAACAGAAAAGCTGCAATCTTCCTCGACTTGCGCTCACTCAGGATATGCCGGAATGGCCCCATGACTGCCTCATACATCGACTAGGATACATCTGCGCTCCCAAGCTCCACATACTCTGAAGGTGCCAGCTCCCTGCTGGCGATCCATAACAGGAACCCACAAATCAAGAAGCATGGGTAAAGATAGCTTCGGGTAGTACACCAGCTCCAGCACAACCGTGCACACGAACGTCAACGCAAAATCGCAACGTTAAGAAGCAGCCACTAGAGCCGGCCGATCTGTACAGGTTCATTCATCACCATCGCCGGTGTCACTGCCACCACCAAGGAAGAATGAGGCCCACAAGTGCCAGCACGGAGAACAAGGCAGCGGCAAAGGCAAATATTGACGCACGGGCGCGGTGATTGCTGGTAACATGCCGCGCGGAGGCAGAGTGCTTGGTGGAGGAGAGAAGGCCGAAGGCGAAGGGGACCGCGAGGAGCACGAAAGGGGAAGAGGAGATGGCAGCGAGGGACGAGGAGGCTGGGTGAGGGGAGGAGGCAGAGAGAGACGAACCGGAGGAGGAGGGAGAGCGCGAGGAGGGCGGAGGAGGTAGGTGAGGGCTGGGGAGGGGTGGAACTGGTTCTTGGAGGTGGCGGGGAGGAGGAGGGCGACGGTAGTGGAGAGGAGAGGCGGGCAAGGAGGTGGGGCGCGAGGAGGAAGAACGTGTGGAGCACAAGGAGGCGAAGGAGCGCGGTGACGTAGGGGGACGCGGCGGTGGAGGCAGGGAGACGAGTCTTAGATGGGGCGGGGAGAGGCATGGAGGGGTAGCGGAAGGAGGGGTGCACGGCGATCTGTGGTGGCATGGCCAGGCAGAGGAGAGGCGTGTGGCGGCCGATGGTGGATTAGGGGAGGCAAGGAGACTAGTCAGTCGGAGGTTGGTTTGCCAATATGGACCAAGCGGTAGGCTGCACACTTTTCCATGTCAAAACCGCTTCTACATCAGCATCATGTCAGCTAAGATAATATATTGTCAACTGTTTTCAATTGGTCTTAGGAGGTAATATATTCGGTATTATCTTTACTATTATAAAAGTGTGAGTCGGTGATTGGTCCATTTTTCCTCCTCTCTTCTCAGCCATCCGATTTGATCTAGACCATTTGTCTCTCTCCCCTCTCTCAGGATACAACCACCCACCCTCTCCATTTTTCTCATCTCCTCACGTATTCTGGCCACATTTCTCTATCTGTCAATGTTTGATGTGTGAAGTTGGTCAGACAGTAAGTTCCGACTCATTATTTTTATGACTCTGTTGCAACGCACGGATCTCTAACTAGTTAGTAAATAAGTCTAGCAGACCAAATTTCTCTTTAATGAAATTAGTTTTTAGATTTTATGAGCTTCATTATAATTGCTTAAATATTTATTTCCTGGTATTTTGTGTTTGGGGATTTATTTAATGGGTTAATAATTCTAAAAATTACTTAAATGTCTTAATAATTATCAGAAAATCTTAAAGGTTGCTAGGAAAAATTTGGGAAATAATAAATTATCTACTGAATAGATAAAAGTAAATCTTTATTATTTGTACTCATTTCCTACACTTGAGATTACTTATCAGCAGTAAGCATGTAGGAAATTGCATGAATATTGTAGGACTTTGGGCATCGCTAAGTGGATATTCGCCCGCTCCGAATGGCTGCAATTGTATCATCGAAGCTTATTTCATTGTCATAGAGTCATACCACTATTAAGCCTAACGCTAACATAGTTGTACCCTTTTTTGCCGCTAAAAGATAAAAACTTTGTAGTTTATGAGGTATTGCCTCTACTCTACCCTGAAGAATGATTATATGATTTAGATTAATCCGTTGGGTCTAAGGGCCTTCTCTGAAAGAAAGACCAAACCTGTAAAAGTTTACTGGTGTTCTTGTAGAAACTTTGCCAGGATCTACTTCTGTTTCTAAGACTAGAAATCCGCACGTGAGTATTACTCCGCCTTGCATCATATTGTCTCTAGACTAAGTTTATGTAACTTGTATGTTACTAATAAATAGGTGCATTCATAAGCAAGAATATACCAGTGGTGAATAATATGGTGACTAGTAGCATTCTCCTAGTGGTATAAGATTTATAAATTATCTGATTTTATATTTTAGGATTGAAACTTAGACTATTATAAGAGTTTAGAGGTAAAATAAGTTTTTTTTTTCATTATTTCAAACCAAGTTTTCTCCCCTGTGTGTGGATGGGAATCCACGGGACCCCTATTGTTCGTGCTCACCTGCACCACACAAGCCGGATCTCATCCATCAAGGCTCCCTAGAAAAGTAATGTGTATTATGTGTTATATTAACATATATCATTATGCACGAAGTGCTAAAATCATTTTTCCGACTTTCCAAACTAACCATAGCCCTAATGTTAAGTGTGAATTGGTTATTTTAGAATAGGGAGTACAAAATGAGCCCGAGAATAATTAAAGTAGAGAAAAAAAGGTTCCAGGTGAACCATCTCATATTATAGGTCGATATTCCACTTCTTGTCAAGATTAATTAAGAACCAGTGGAACCAGGGTGAGAGAATAAAAGGTTCACCTGTTTACGCCTATTAAATGCTTCAATTCATTAGCTAATGCTACCGTGTTGATAGGGGTATAAGTATAACTAGGAAAATATGGGCTAAACGCATCCGTGATTTTTCGCAGGGGCATTATATATTTTAAAACAAGATGAATGGACAATGGGGCGTTAAATTATGAAACGGGTGAATAAGAGTTGTGTACCTTTACAGCCATTCGGGACATAAGGATTTCCTGGGTAGCCGGCAGAGCACTTGCAACGATAACCAATTTGGATATGCCCGCGGACATCAAGACACTCACTGTGAGGGCTGATGCAAGCATATTTAGTAATGTTGCCGCTCGCCATTTGACAAGTCATATTTGCGACAGCCCACTTCAAAACACCATATTGCTCTGAAAAGTCAAAGCTTTGCAAGCCATCGATTAACTGAGCAATCCATCCGCCCTCAGTGACCTGTACTTGATACGTATGTGTTGTATCATCTCCAAGTTTGGAAGGCTTCCTAACTAACAGTTCTCCATCATCCACTGAAATATTTGTCACTTGGTATTGTGTGGGTGGTGCTCCAAGAAGAGTTTGATTGTCTGTGCAATTCAGTTGAAACTTCTTATTTCCAGAACAGCCCTCCTCAAGGCCAAATGGAAAAGGAATACTTGTGTTGCCACATGCTCTAGAACAATTCTGCCTGTCCCGATTGGGATCATACTCTGTTCCTATTAATAAATATTAAAATAATAAATCACGTCTATTAACGAGAAACCAGTAGTAATAAAAGTTGAAAAAGAAATGTTTCACTAAGTATATATAATTGCTGCTTCAGCAATATCAAGCAATTAGATGGCCTTACATCTAAAATTTTTAAGGGGCAATTTTTATTTGCTATCGAAATTTTGCATCATCTCTTATATGTCACTCATTGTATCGGACCCCATATGTAAGGGATTTTGAAAATTTTCAGTGGCATATAAAGAATTAATTAATCCAATTTTTAAACGTATATATAGACACCATTCATCGTATTTATATTAAACTGCCACCTAGTAGCTCCAACCAATGAGAGGACGTCATCAGTCATCACCATGTTGTAAAAGTTGACTCGTTGAGGACCTAACCTCTTTAAAGATCTTTAAAAAATATTTGTGAAATATAGTCGTTGACACGTGGACGACATATTGTCGAAGCCATACCATGCAGATGCTATATCAGCGAAATAAAGATGGTTTTGATCTTAGAGAGTAAAGTATTAAATGTCTAGTTTTGTAGTTTAAAATTGATTTCTACACTTTTGCAATAGTTCAGGTGGTTAAATAGATTTTTTTTATAACAAATAACAAGACATGGAGGAGGATTTATTTTTGTTAGGATAAAACATAAGTAAATGGATGTTTGGACTGAATTTTTTTTTTTTTTTTGCAGATCTGCAAAGTTCGTGATAAAACGTAATAACGTGAAGGTGAAAAAAATAACGCGAAGGTGAAAAAAAAAGACTAGAAAACGCATAGCAGCTAATCTGTACTAGTTTCTACTTTCTAGGTTAGGTACCAAAGTTTTTGAACATTTGTAGGCAATGATTGTCACGTAGCGTTGCAAGTTGAACTCGCTGCAACTTAACTCCAGCTTGAAAGTTCTGCAAACTAAGTACGTACAAACCAACCACTAGAGCAATTACCCATATGTGCTATCCTCTGCCCTAGCTCCGCTCACGCAGAGATTAACAAGAGTATACCTTGGATGCAGCCACCCTGAAGGTAGGGATTGCCACCATTGAAATAAGTGAGGCAGGTACAATGGTAGCCTCCGTTTTCATGATCATCGTCCACGCAGTTGTTACTACCACATGCATACGACTTCTGCTCCAACTGAGCCATTCGACAGTTTGGTTGATCTGTGATAACTGTAGACAGGTAGGCTGAAGTATTACCAATGGTGCTTGCGTCTATCTTATCGGACAGGAGATCTGCTGTGCTAAAATTATACTGGTTCTAATAATATGCGTATGATAAGAAAGCCTTAAGAGTAGCATTAGCAACTTCAATAGGCAGTGTTTCTTCTTTCTGAACGATGGAAATTCTGAAGGCCCGAACAGGTCTTTGGAAGGTGATGGTACAACAGCCCATGCCACGACAAGCTCTTCCGTCTGCTTCCTTCCGCATGATCGCCATGTCAGCACACATGCTTGAACAATACCCCCAGACGTCGTCGGTGTCAGGATTGAGCATGTAGACATCGATTCCGCAACCGACAATGACCAAATAATAATTATATGGGCGGATGATAAGGCTCTTCCGAGGCGACTCCCATGACCTGTTGTAGGTGCCGAGTACACCGGGTGTGGTGGCGATGTTGAAGATGATCGAGGCATAAACACCAGATGGATATTGATCAACAATCTCAGTAGTGGTGGTGGTACCCAAGAAGAGCTTCGGAGGTCGGGAGCTATTGTTGCAGGTGACCTCGAATCCCGGTCGGAAGCAGCTGGCCCCGATGCCGAAGGGATAGGTTATGTTCACGTCACCGCATAATTTAGGACAGTGCGCAAGATCGGTGGGGGAGGGCTGCGTGGCGGATGCCCACCGCGCCGCGGCGGCGGCGGTGAGGCACGTCAACATGGCCCACATGCTGGCTCGGACAATAGTAGCACCCATTTACAGCAGAATGAGGATGCTTTGTGTTGCTGAGGGACGAACTTATCACCCAGGTTGTGTTATATACTATACTAGCGTAGAGGTAGAGCGTTAGAACGCATTGCCTGCGCTGGTTGCCATCTTGTGAGACTTGGAAGAGTCTAGTCGATGCGCGCGCGACGGTGAAGGTGTGACCGTACAGTGACATGGAAATCTCGGTCCTATCTAACGTGTAAAACCGGGCACTGATCGATGTAGCCGTATCACCACAGAAAAATTTAAACTGCTCTGACCACGACGGCGGCGGCGGCAACCCGAAGTCCGCAAGAGATGGTTTGCCCGGGTCTCGTTGACCAATGAACGCGACAGTAGTGGTGGGAGTCGGCCGTGGCTTTGCGTGCAAGCTCGAGGCCTGGCCGGTCTGGTACCGCCTAAGCATCCTATGGAGCTCCTTGTTCAGGCGCGCCATACAATCCTTATCTTGATGTATACTTGCTTATTTACTTACTTAGGACTATGCGTGTTTCTAGTTTCTGAGGATACTGAGTTTTATACTTGTTTCTTGCCCCAAAGATAACCCAAAACTGATTAAAATGTCTTGCAGAAGCAGCAATTAATTAGCTTTGCTCCTCATGGCAACTATCCTCAGATCCACTTGATTTTTGTAGTAGTTCTCTCTAGCTACAAAACCATTTCTTAACCATATGACCTAGCACAGGCATACTTGTAAATTCGTTTATTGGCCATATAGCATTAGAAATTCAATAATTTAGACCCATGCAAACATATTTTAGAGGCCAAGTGCAGCAAGCCGGATGTTTGACCCTAAAACTTATTTTAGTAACGAGTAGATTATGCAGTAGATCAATTGCTTAAATCAGCTGTATTCTTCCATAATTGATCTTACTCCAAACAAGAGTAGTTGTCATGTGCACCCGTTGTTCAAACAGGGTAGCAAAGAAGAGCTCCCTGCCCTTTCCATGAAGGCCAATGGGAAAGGACAGTTATTGGTGGATTTCCATGCACGGTTATCAGCACTACAAGCACTGTTGTTGCACTGTTCTGAAGATACAGTACGTTGCTAAGCTTTTTTTAAGCTACATTACTGAAGTCTTTGAAATGCACGATGAAGTAGTACTCAAGCTAAACTGTTGGGTACTGCACAGCTTGTGTGGAGGCAAAATTCTGGTTTTGGCGAGGCTAGATATGCAAAGATGAACTTGTTTGTAGCGTTGCTGTCCTTGCCATGTTTGTTGGTTCCCAGAATTGCAATTGCTAGTAGATGGATGGATGCTAAAGGAAAGAACAAGCAGCTGGTGTACCATCTTGGTTCTTGACCCGGATTTGGATTTGGCATTGTGTCTCTGATCCGACTAGAAAAGGAGAAACCTTTTGCAGTGGATCTTATGTGGCTGACACATTGTACCTATAAAATACCAAAATTTTTATTTTTCCTCTAAAATGTTTATGTGCCTATTTTAAGTAACTAATTCAATTTTAACTAAATTTTTAATGAAACGGATACGAAAGAAATGAAAATGGTGGCCACCGCCACCATCGTTACCGCCGCCGCCTCCATCTCCGTCATCTATAATTACTTAGGGCTGGATTAGGACTAGCATAGCACTGACACTGACACAATAAACTTTGGATCATACCTAGATTTGATTGGAAGCAAAATGGACCGATATGGCATGACACGATACGGCCTGAAGCACCTCAGATCTGTGCCGACACAGTACACCCATGTCCCACCTCTACGCGACAGCGGTGCCTACATACCGCGCATTGCAAGCAGACGAGCGTCATGCATGACGCCAAGACACGATGCTTTCAGAAATGTCTACATAAGGCCAAAACTTCCGACAAAAACCATCCATGGAACGTCACAAGGAGATGGTGGAACAGCCGTGCTTACTCTGGCATACCGATTTTCAGCGTCGTTACGTACTCCTGCACTGCACTCTACCGGGCTGGCGTGCAAAAACAGGGGCCGGAACCACCAGCTTGGTCTCCTTTGCCATGCCACCAGGTGCAATGAAAGTGTTAATTTGCCATTGATGTAGTATAGATAGCTGCTACCTCCAATACATTTATATGTCATCAAAAGATAATGATGCAGCTAACTCATACAATAAGCTAGCTATAAGTTGTCTCCACAAGAGCTCTCAATCATTTAATACATACATGAGTATTGATAATTTAATACATGCATGGGTATAGCAGTTAGTTCTATTCCGAATTTTTTCTATTTAAGCCCTTTTTTTGAAAAATATTCACATTTAGACCCCTGGTGGTTTTAATTCCGTTTTTGGACCTACGGGGTCGGCGCCGTGACCCACGGCGCCGAGGTAACACGTCTCGGCGCCGTGGACCACGGCTCCGAGGTGCCAGGCCCACTCCAGCCTGGTGGCCTGCGTGGCGCTGACGTGGTAGCACCTCGGCGCCGTGGATCGTGGCTCCGAGGTCGGAGCCGTGAATCGTGGCGCCGAGCTCGGCGCCGTGGGCCGTGGCTCCGAGCTCGGCGCCGTGGATCTTGGCGCTGAGCATGCGGCTTCTGAACAGGGCACCGAGCACGCAGCCGTTCGTTCATTTCACTGTCCCCGCCGCCTCCGCTCCCCTCCCCGCCCGTCCGCCTGCGTCCCCGCTGCGGCCGCCCGCGCGCCTCCCCTCCCCGCACGGCCGCCCGGCTCCCCTCCTCGACCGCCTCGGGCGCCCGTCCGACGACCTCCCCGCCGCGGCCGCCCGTGCGCCTCCCCTCCCCGCACGCGCGTCCTCCCTGCCGCGGCCGCCCGGCTCCCCTCGTCGACCGCCTCGGGCGCCCGTCCGACGACCTCCCCGCCGCGGCCGCCCGCGCGCCTTCCCTCCCCGCACGCGCATCCTCCCCGCCGCGGCGCCCGCCACCCTCCTCGACCGCCTCGGCCGGCCGTTCGACGTCCTCTCCGCCCGGCCGTCCTCCCCGCCGCGGCCGCCCGCGCGCCTCCCCGCACGCGCGTCCTCCCCGCCGCGGCCGCCCGCCTCCCCTCCTCGACCACCTCGGTCGGCCGTCCGACGTCCTCCCCGCCCGGCCGTCCTCCCCGCCGCTGTTGACGAAGAGGCCACAGAGCGACCGCTACAAGTGCCTCAAGGTGACGACTTCTCCTCCAAAATGTTCGTTGTAGTTTCGTAATCTTGCGCGGGGCTTAGATTTTTTTTAGCTAGCTATGAATGTGTGTGTGATGCTTAGGTTGTAGCTTGGGCAATGGTGCCGTAGAATGGAAGGATTGTATGGAGTAGTGGAGTCGGCGATATGGCTCATAGAAATGTGCGTGGGCCTGATCTGCCGCGGTCACCACGGCCTAGCATAGCAAAGAGGGCGCGTCGCGTGGTTTGCTTCTTGGTTTGTTGTATGCCGTCTGGTGCTACCGGATCGCTCAAGTGTCGTCTCCAGTGAAACATGGATGGGCTCAAGCCTCAAGGCTCATGGGTTGGACTGCCTCTGCCTACTCACATCTCTAGGCCTGATCTCTGTAGGCCCATCCACTGTCTAGAAATGTGGCGATATGGCTAGGCCGTGGTGCTATAGAAATGTGTTGTGTTGCTGTGATGTTCTAGGCTAGGATATGTTTTATCATTCTTGAACTTTGGGGTTGCAACAGATAATGATGTGGTATTACCTTGTTCCTAGTGTATGATTTGGATGGGATTGTGGTATTACCTTGTTCCTAGTGTATGATTCAAGGTACTTATTAGTTTGGTTTTCTGTATGAACTAGATGGACAACCTAGTCACCATATATCATGGAGGTAGTGTGACAAGTGATGATTATGGAAATATTCGATTTGTTGAAATGCAAAGGGTGCCTCTGATATTCAGTGATCAGCCGTCGTTTAGTGAGTTGGTTGCTAGGGCTCGGGAGGAGCTACATTGTCATGGAAACGAGAGCATCACAGTTGAGGGGTTACTTCACTTCGGTTCGAAAGACATAATTCTCAGGCGGTTGATCTTAATTGGTTGTGAGGATGAGTGGGACAAATATGTCAAATTGGTTATGCGGAATGAGTTAAAATGTTTGGACCTTGTTGTGCGGAAGGTGTCCATTGATCCCACCCCTCACAGTTATTCACCAGAACTAGGTGATCAGGCACCCTTTGACCCTCCGTTACCGGATCTTGCGGTGGATGTGGAAGAAGAGCCTGAGGTGCCCGATGCTCTATCTGCCCCGAACGAGGTTCAGATTTCTCAACCAGTTCGAGTTGAATGTCGGACTGATGATGTTGTGGCGGCCCCTCAGGATCATCCCAGTAAGTGTCGAGCCACACAGGTATTCTTCTAAACCATTGATCCACTTGCATGTTCATTGTGTATCGGCTATGTGTGCCTCACGGCCTCTGACATGTATTCCTCTTTTTTTTATCATGTAGGTGGAGGCCGGAGATACATATGTGTAGGCTTGTGGTTGGCCTTAAAAGTCATTGTATATATGTTGTAATGAGCTAGGAGGCACTTGGTAAGTGGTTGGACTGAGATGTGTTTGTAATGAGCTAGTTGTTGTATATATGTGTTTATGTTATATTCATTGTGCATTTGTAATTTTTGTGAGGTTTTTCAAGTGCTTTAGTAATTTTTGTGAGGTTTTTCAAGTGCTTGATGGTTTGATGTTCAAAGATGGTTTGCAGTATAAAAGGGTTGCTCTAAGTTTTTTTATTTACGACGGCATACAACCAACCAACACACCAACGAACACAACAACTAAAATACAACACAACCGTACATAAAACATTACCAAAATAGCTTGACGACAACATAGCATAAAACATTACCAAAATACATCAACAAATACATCAACTACCTCCTCGTTACCTAAACAGTCATACCGCCACAGCATCAATACATCAACAAATACATGAACTAAAATACGACACAGCCATAACCCTCGTTACCTAAATGCCAAACGAGCCTCGTGGCACCCACATGGAGAATTGCTGAGGGGGCCGCCTCGGACGTGGCTGGCCGTCGTGGTAGTGGCATGCACATATGCAGCTCGGGTTCGCGCAGCAACATGTGGGATCATAAGAGCTTCCTATATTCACGACCTCCTCGTTGCCCCTCTCGCATTGCATCTGTTCGCGGAGGTCGTTGTTCTCCTCAGTGAGATTCTCCATTCGGTACTCCAAGTCCCATATTCGAGCCCATAATGTATCCACATAACGATCAACATACCGTTCATGAGGAGGGTCAATCCAGCGGGAGAAGTCGCATTTGGCCATCTGCACAAAAAAGGACGGTAAACTTCGAGGGTCCATAAGCAATAAAAAATGTAACATTACTAATTTGTATCCCGGAGCGTGAGCATCGGAAGAAACGTTGCCCGCCATCGTTTGGGGAATCCAAGATCTGGACGACCGCGTACTCATTGTGTATGCATTTCGGCCACGGTCGTTGAGCACGCCGGCTTGGTATCAATCGGTACTGCGGACCGAACATATCCCTCGTTTCTAAGGGAATGTCGTCCTTCGGTGACCCAAATCCCACTGGCCCCTCGGCTTCAGACATGGTATGTTTCACCACGAAAGAGAGGGTACTACTTTGTTCGATTCACAATGTCATGGGACCCCAACCCTGCTACTTATAGCAAAACGGGGCAGCTTAATGCAGTGACCACCAAAAAAAGAGGTTTTTGCTCAGGGACATGACAACACGCCCCTGCTTTGCTCAGGGACATGACACAAGAGGTCAGCTTTTGCTCAGTGAGATGACAAAAGAGGGAAGCTTTGCTCAGTGACATGACAAAACAGTTCAGATTTTGCTCAGTGACATGACAAAACGAGGCAGCATATGCCAGCTTTGCGCAGTGACGGAGTAGGCCTTTAGCCTGTACACATATAGGGCGTAGGTCTTTAGCCTTTACAGGAGTAGGCCTGTAGGCCTGTACACATATAGGGGCGTAGGTCTTTAGCCTTCTAGGCTTTGAATGGTCCAATCTCTGAAAAGGCTACGAACTATGAATTCATTACGAGACTATAGTCTCTGAAAAGCCTACATAGGGCCATTTATTGCTACACTGGAATCCAGGAAAAGCGAAAATATCCTCTCCATGGACTATGCCCACTGCACCAGATAACCTGCCTACATAAAGGCCTCCCTCCTATGTCTTCCATACCACATCTCCTCCTCAAGGCATCACAATACTACTACACAACAATGTCTTCCTAGAGGTCCGACCCATTTGGAGTGCCGGAGTGGCATGAGCGCCCGAAGTGCCATTGCGGCTTTAGGACGATGTTGGGAGTCTGGACTGATCGAGTACAACGAGCCAAATACGGCCGTAGGTTCTTCAAATGTCCTGACCTGGATGGCGACTTCATGGTAACGACCACAACTAAATCATTTGTTTCTCGTTATCTTTTTTCAACTTGATCGATGACATCTACCACGCCACACATAGGCTTGCAGGTTCATCGAATGGGTGGATCGGGTGTCGCCGGCATGGCCAAATAACCGGGCAGTGGAGGTGGAAAACAAAGCACAATATTTTGTCAAGATGACTCAGGCTCGCGAGGTGGAACGACAGATGCGGCTTGACCAAGAGCGCCGCGTGAGGGTGGACCAAATCCGTCTGAAGGGCAAGGAGGATGAGCTGCAAAGGAGGCGGGAGCAGTTAAGTCTGCGTGAAGCTGCCATCAAGCGTCAGGAGGAGGAGCTTCAAGCTCGGGAGGCAGCTCTCAAGACCAAGAGTGACAGGAAGAAGGATGCAGCGGAGCCATCTTCAGGGCGTGACAAAAAGGTGAAACAACCACGCTACACCCAGTAGACAAAATGTAATAGACCCAGCAAGTTATTTTCCCTAAGGCATGCATGTTAGGACTAGTGGTGGAATTCTGAACATTAGAAGTACAGAGTTGCACACATGCCACATGCCTGCCATGTCAAAATATCACTCACCTTCGAAATATCACTTACCACTATATGCATCGATATTTCTACGCTCAATCCTTCGGCAAAAAAATTTAGCATAATTTGGTTTGCATGTCCAACTTGCAATGAACATAAACTTTTATTACGACTTCATCAGATTTGTTCCCATATTACAACTACAAAATTACCAAACCTTGCAAAAACCACGGGAATTGCAAACCCTTAAAACATATCATACCTTAAAAGTCACTTACCATTTTATATATCGACCGTTCTACGCACAATCGTTCCTAAAAAAAATTACCATATTTTTTTATGCATCTACAACGAGCCAATCAACATAAACTTGTTTTACAATTTTTTCAAATTGTTTTGTAATTCACAACTACAAAAATAACAAAACTTATAATCATTACAGTTCCTGCAACTAGTAACAAAATTAACAAAATACAACTAGTAATTCTTTTTGCGACAACGTAAAGCCTGATCGGTGCAAACCCTAGACGCCGAGTGTCTGCAGACGTGGCAGGGAGCTCGGCGCCACGTGGCAGGCAGCTCGGCGCCACGATCCACGACCCACGGCTCCGAGCTCGGAGCCACGATCCACGGCGCCGAGGTGCTGCCACGTCAGCGCCACGCAGGCCACCAGGCTGGAGTGGGCCTGGCACCTCGGAGCCGTGGTCCACGGCGCCGAGACGTGTTACCTCGGCGCCGACCCTGTGGATCCGAAAACGGAATTAAAACCACCAGGGGTCTAAATGTGAATATTTTTCAAAAAAAGGGCTTAAATAGAAAAAATTCGGTAGTTCTATTGGTACATGCATGGATAACGCCTCTTTTCTTGTGCTATAGCCTGACTCTTGCATGGGAGCCGGCTTGGCTCTCTCTCTCCTTTTCTCTCCCCTCCACAGAGGACTATGCTGATATGAATTCCCATATAGTTAGCACAGTCAGCCTTATTAAATTTGCTCTAAGGGTGATTGGATTCCTCACGGCGATTGAGGAGAGGAAGCAGCAGAGATCACCACGCGCGGGCAGACGTGTCGAATCCACGAACGCCGCTTGCTTGGATCGAGGAAAAGACGGCGCGGCCTCGTGCCTCGTTCTCGTCGTCTCGCGCGCCACTCGGTCCGTCGGTCGGCGGGGCGCGGCGTCAACTTTTTCCTCGGCTGGCGTAGCGCCGAAAAAGAAGGCAGCGGCAAGCGCCTCTGGCGTGGTGGCTCCTTCCTCCATCGGCGTATCGCCTTCACGCGGTCTCGTGCGTAATCGTGAAGAACAGAAATCGTGGCAGTCAATACCTTCACGAGTGATAGTGAGGACAGAAGGTACCATCAGTTGAAATGCTCAGATGTAAATAACTGGCCTCGTTCTCGCCGTCTCGCGCGCGACTCGGTCCGTCGGTCGGTAGCGCGCGGCGTCAATTTTTTTCCTCGGCTGGCGTAGCGCGGAAAAAGAAGACAGCGGCAACCGAGCGGAAGTCTGTATTAACGTCGTCACATCAAAGCGCGGTCGCGGCTTCTGTAGGATGCTTAGGTTCTGCTCATTTTAATTTAAACTTCTGATTTTTATTTATTTTTTTATGATTTCTAAATATTATTTTTTTCTAGTTTTTTTTGATTTTTTTAGTTTTTTGTCTGTTCTTTTTTTTCCGTATTCGTTTACATTGTCTATAATGGGCTAACATATTTTTCTTCTATTTTTATTTTTTTTAAATTTAGTTACGCCAATAAGCCACAATCGGTTACACCGTAATTTCATTCATAACTCAGCTTATTTCAGCTCAACCGAGCGGTACTTTAGTTGGACTTATAAAGTTTAAGTTTTTAGAT
The DNA here is from genome assembly GCA_017311315.1 of Dendrocalamus latiflorus. NCBI lineage: Eukaryota > Viridiplantae > Streptophyta > Magnoliopsida > Poales > Poaceae > Dendrocalamus > Dendrocalamus latiflorus. Next base: position 5,783,512 of record CM029670.1, on the reverse strand, counting down.
TTTTATTATTGTAGTAGATTTTTTAATGTAGTTTATGGTAGCATTTTAGCGTAATTAAATTAAAAAAATTTTAGAAAAAAGAAAAAATGGACACACCATCATGGATAATACAAAGGAAACAGAGAAAAAGAAAATATAAAAAACCCCAAAATAAGACAAAACGCTAGAAAAAATGAAATTAAGAAGTTAGAACCTAAAAGCTTGAAGCTTAAGCTCAAATGAGTATCTTTACTATTATAAAAGAAAGAGTTGGTGGTTGGTCCGGCCTCTCCCACCCCTTCTCACAAAAGGCAGCGCTGACATGTGGCCCCAAAAGACCTGCGCCGAATCTCCCCCCCCCCGTTCTCTGCGTCTCCCCGCCTCCTCCTCCCCCCGCTCCGCCGTTCTCCGCCGCTCCGCCCTCGCCTATCCTGTGCGCCTCCTCCCCCACCGAATCCTGTCGCTCCTCCCCTCCCTCCTCCGCCGCCGCTCCGCCCTCGCCTCCTCCCCTCCCTCCTCTGCCGCTCCGCCCTTGCCTCCTACCCTCCCTCCTTTGCCGCTCCGCCCTCTCCTCCTCCTCCCCCGCTCCGCCGCTGCCTCCTCCCCACCCCGCGCCGTCGTCGCCTCCTCCTCCCCCGCTCCTCCGCCGCCTCCTCCTCCCCCACCCCTCCGCTCTGCCGCCTCCTCCTCCCCCACCCCTCCGCTCTGCCGCCTCCTCCTCTGCAAAAGATCTGGACCACACCTTCCCCCTCGCATAGCCAACCCCAGAACGCACCATCACGTTACGAAAATCAACCGCACGTCTTCCCCACGTCCTTCGCTCAGCGATTCAACTTTCTCCCCCTCGTGGCCTTCTCTTGCCCTCTTCGTCGCCACAACTCTGGTTATCCTCGCCTCCCTGCGCCCACCTCATCGTCGGCGAGCTCGACCGTGGTCTTTGTCGACCTCCTCTATTCGCTCTCTCTGTCAGGTGGGGGACACCTATTAGGTGACCCTAATGACACACTAAATCAGGTTTGCTGCTAAGTAATCACTGACATGTGGTACCATATGTCAGTTTTTCTAATTAAAACCGATTTATTAAAATGAATCTATGACATGTGGGCCCAGATTCTTAAATCAATTTAAAAATATGAAGAATAACAGAGATGCCTTAAGTTCAGTCAGAATATGTTTTCTTTGTAGGTTAGTGCATTTTGAGTAACAAGCCTTCGACGTCACCCTTTCAGTAGTACCTTTGTTTTTTCAGAATTTCTCCGTCGAACCAAATTCAAATACTCATAACTTTTGCATCCGAATTCCAAGTTGAGTGAAACTTATCTCTAAAATTTTCTAAACTCATGCTCTTTCATAATTTGCAAAAAATTTTGGATTTTCCCTCTTTGTATTCTTTTGGCTCTTATTTGTGCTATTCAGTGTTTTGCATGTAGATACTGATATCTCGGGAACTTTCGCCAATGAATCAGAACAAGACCAAGTATTCAACGAGTAAAGAAATCACTTTATTTGATCATTTTGATTCTATAATTCATTGTTATGTATGTTGTGTTTCAAAATTATTATGCATGCATGTAATTTTGGTAAAATTATTATGCATGCATGTAATTTTGGTAAAATTATTATGCATGTATGTAATTTTGGTAAAATTACTATGTTAGTAAGGTTGATAGTTATACCTAATTGTTGCATTGACCTGCCTTGTTAAAATTGATATTCTCACTGTTACAACCTTAGTAATGCTATCCACTATTGGCATAATTATTTGTGAAATTTTTAGTTGCAACAAATTAGTTGATGCTGAGCCATGCTTACTGATGATAGCTTGTTAAAATGGTTACAAATGGGAACCACTTTTATGAAGGTTCATAGGAGGTACTTCTATTATTTTGGTTCATAAATCAAAACTAAAATCTTGTTTTTGACTTGGGCGAGTGTATGTTGAGACCGATGCAGGTATACGAGACTTTGTTTTGTGGTTCTCGTCCGGGTCACTAGGGATTGAGTCTATGGTGTAGTTAGACCCAAGATATTAGTACAAATCACATGTGCCTTTTATGAAAGTCTTAGCATAATAAGTTACCATGTTCTAGAAATCAAACCGCAGGTGATAGATAATAGGTAAAAATGTAGGCTAGTGCGGACATGGTGTAGTTAGACCCAAGATATTCGATCGAGGTGCAAGCGCCTGCGATGTTGCAACATGATATATATATTTCCTGGCCTCAAACAGTTGCCAAGGCTTCTCTCCTCGGAGGATAAAAATTAACACATCCTGGTGCACGATAGCAGCCAAGGCTTCCCGGAGCGACAAAATCGGCGTGGTATGAGTCTCACCCGGATATGCTTTCCCCAATGTGTAAGGACATGATGGGCATGCATGTAGATGAGATGCGCATCAGTGCAAATGAAATGGGTTTCGATGCAATACGAGAAAAAAATATAGCAAATATTCGGTAAGCAACGAAAGTGAGACAAGACATCATCCTCTAGGATGGTACTGCTTCTCAATCTGCCATGCCCGGAGCATACCCTTGTAACTTGGGGCGCGCCGCCCTCAGGCACGCAAATGTTTCTGGAATTTTTGGTCGCAAAGATGTTTCGCCCGTGCAGGAACTCCGAGCGTGCGGTGGTGTAGCAGCCACACGCTGCTGCGGTGCCCTGTGTTCTTCGTCTTCTGGTGTGTCCGTCCATGAGTTTACGGCTGTCAGCCTTGCGGTCTTTTTATGACAGACCATGGGAGAAGTTCAGGAATATTTATGGTGAATCATCTTTAATGTTTGTTGAGAAGCCCTGGAATATTTATGATGGACTATAATTAATGTGTGTTAAGTTAAAATTCAAATTTACGAAAGATTTAAATTTTCAACCTACTAAATGTTTAAAGAAATATTAAAAGGATATCTTGCTATTGCTAGTCGTACGTCTTTAGCTTCTTCTCGTTCGTTATAGGTATCAGCGTGAAACGCTGCGAGTCGGAAGTGAACTCCATGGCACTGGCAAGCGACATGCTAATACTGGAGGCTTCTGTTGATAAGTTGATGTTCTTTGGGCTGGCCCAGACTTGAGTGGTACAACAGCATTAGCTGTCGATCCAAGCCATCTCGTCGGTGCGCACCAAGTCACGCAAACACAAGGAGAGCGGATTAGAATCCAAAGAAACGGTTACCGATTTATGATCTAGCAACTGATTTACACTAAGCCTCAATTCAGTAGGAACTAAGTACTAGAGGGGATAATAGAACAGGGCAGAGTACGCACTAGTTACAGCGACATTTGCTGGGTTCCTTTTGCCAATATAAAACTATAAACAGCTAAACTTAGGAGGATGGATATATTAATCTATGACCGTGACTGGAGGTTATATATAGGAAGGTGTGGCGTGTCATTAGTATATGATGAGTGGAGACTAGCTGCTAGCATCAAATGTGACACGAACCCTGGTAATATCCTTCCGAATTTTCTTTTCCACCTGTAGCTTGCTATAGTAACTAGTTTTTAAACGGTGTGTTTTTTTAAGACAAGGTTAATAAAAAATTTATAGTAAAAAGTATATTGAATTCAGCTGTACCGATCAAAATCATATGCAACTATTTTTCTTTGCGTACTGGCTCTAGTGAACAGCTAGAATTCAAAATTTTAAATCATAAACTATAAGCCATAATTCAAAAGAACTATAAAAAATAACGTTAGCCTAGCAGCTGGCACCAGGATTACGGTTCAGTTAGCTGGGCGAGAACGAGAATGTCCTGAGGTCATTTGGTCGGATTCCAGGATACCCATTGTGGATTTATTTTGAGGATTTTAACCACTTAATTAAAGCCTAACTAATCCCGGCCCAGTTGTACTTCCGCGCGGTCCCGCCAAATATCTGTTGTAAAATATGCAGATTTAGTAATTTTTCACATTTAATTCCAGCAGCTATTATAGAACTAAAAGCATAATTCCAACAGCCTTTAATTAACATAATCAACATATAAACAAGTAGATCTTTCATGTCGATTAAACAAAATTGCATGTTTATAAGAAGGGACATCCTAACACATAAAACTAACATATTGTTCAGATTTTAATGTTAGATTATTGCTCTTAGATGTCGGGCTGCTCAAGATAAATCTTAACCTCCTCGCCACGTAAGTCAGTTTAATTCACAGATTAAATACAACAATTCTCTAAAATAAATTAGATCTTGAGCTCAAATAAATCTTACAAATCTAATTAGTCAATTTAGCCAATTCATCAAGTCTGCGTTCACTGGATAGAATTTATTGATCCTTTACTCAAGATGTCAACTTAACATCAACGTAAGACAGAAGCTACATGGTCACAGTGAGCAAACAAAAGATCTAAGATCACAGGAACAGACTGAATGAATGAAACAGAGAATCAATAATCATCTAAGTAGTAAACTGACATCAAGTAATTTACAGGCTCAAGATCAATTTATAACAAATTGTTTTATTCAATTCTCAATTTGACCCCAAATCTTCATCGAGCAGTAGTCGAACCCATATAAATCACCAAACAATATCTCCCAATACTGATCTCAAGATCTATCTCAGAAATTTAACTAGTACAGCTCATATGTGCAAGGTGATGCGCAAAATCAAAAATCAGAATACTCACGGAGCGGTTGGCACTCAAAGCCACCAAGTAGAACCGAGCAAGGCACGCCAAAAGCGTTGTCCCAGAAAACCGATTGCCTCACTGTTTCACGAATCACCAGACAAGGATTAAGGGAGATAAAATGACTACTTTTGCAATTCGGGACACACCGAAACACGAAATCGAGGTACAGGTAATGTCGCACAAAACCACCAAAACGCACTGGCCGAGTGCACTCAAGAGCAACACAAGGTGATCATGACCTTCTTCCTCCCCCGAATCAAGTCCTCACCTTCGGGTTCCCCTTCAAAAACCCCACCGGATGATAGGGCACACACAGGAACCCAAAGAAGAGATTCCCAAGAGGAGATGGCGCAGAAGCTCCAAAACTCCCCAACCCGAAGATCTAAAGGAAGAAAACCAAAGAGGAATAATGGCTAGATCTGAAGAGAGATTCCTGAGTGAGAAGAGGAGGTGGCTTATATAGAGGAGGCAGGGGCTACGGTGTGGTGGCTGCGAATGGTTGGCTCCGAGGAGCCCATGCCAGCCCACGCCTCCAGCGCCGCCTCTCCAGTCACCACCTCCCTATTCGCCGCCAGCCAGAAGAACAGCCGAGAGAGAGGGCACCCAATGGCCGTGCGGTCAAGAGAACCTGAGCAGCCGAGGCTGCCTTATCTCCTCTCTCTCTCCATCTGATAGGCGGGCCCTTCTTTCCTCTTTTTTATATTTTCTCAAATGAGAAATTATCAAATTGCCCTTAAGGATCCAACAAAATCTGCATCCTCCATTCCTCCGAAATAGTGTAACTTCCCTCTTAAGTTATCCCCTCCTAATCTTGTAGCCAAAATCAGATCGTGAATAATAGAATTCAATCTCCAACTCCCCGCAAAAAAGAAAAGAAGAAGAAAAAGAATTCTATCTCTAGCAGTTTAGGCGAAGGTACCTTGAATCATAACTTTACTAATATAGGATTAGATGGCAACAAAGTATGTAAATTGTGCATTCGAATTTTTTCTTAAGCATTGGTAGTTCTTCACTCTAATAGCTATGAAGATCAACGACCAATAACCACAAGAAAAGATCTAAGCGAAATTGAGCAAATCGACCCTCAACGTTTAGATGATAGCCAAGATGGCTTTAGATGTATTCTCATGTGTCACAACAAGCTAGAACACGCAAGAAAGCGAGCCAAGAATAACTGGATCAAGAAACCACTCCGAGAGGCTAAATTAAGCAAAAATCGAACAATTTTAAGAACTTGTTAAACTTGACGCCTAGATGAATGTGATTGATTTTCAGGTATATTTCCATCACTAATTCGTCTTTGGCATCTAGCAAGATTAAGAAGAGAAGAGAGAAGATCAAAACCACCAAATCAAGAGTAAATAAACAAAAATAAGAAAGGTCCACGAGAGATGAATAATGTTGATATATTGCTATTTGAGGATGAAGATTTTACAACAACTTTACCTAGAGGACAAGAGAGCACACCACAACACTCATACTTCTCAAATCTCAACCCTAGAATATTTGGCTTTAATGAGCAAAGGTTAGATGGTTAATTAGAAAGTTTCTATCTCAACCCCATTAAATAGATAGGAAATTGGCACTTATCTAACTCTAGTAGATACTATTCACTTAGCATAAATGGGAGAAAACCGTTAATCCCTCACAACAAGGTTTTACTCACACATTAAACTTATATACGCTTTTCAAAGCACACAAATCCGAATCCGCTAATTCCTTAGCCTTTAATCCAACTTGATCTTTTCAACTTCTTCTTAACCTAAACTACTCTATCAAGTGCTTCTGAAGCACCACAATTTTGATCTAAGATAGTTTTCGATATTTTGATCAATTTATCAAAATACCCTTTCTTGGTCCGGTCTTTATCTTTCATGCCAGCAATTACCATGCTAGTCATATTAACCTGTCCTGCAAATGCCAATTTATTCTGCTGAATATTCTACAAATGGATGCAGTACTTAATACACTTCTAGAAAAGCCTTTCTTGTGAATCATCTAGAGACAGCTTTATCCATTGCTGTAAACTTTCATACTGTTTGCTTTTTGTTATTTGCTTTCTGCTGTCTTATAACTGAATTAAACTGTTCTCTTTTTGATTTAAAATCTAGATTCGTGAGGGTCTGCATTACAATCCCTACTTCCCTGGTGGCGCCATAGCCATGCCCAAGATGCTTATGGATGGAGCTATCGAGTATGAAGATGGTACTCCTGCAACTGAAGCCCAGGTAAGTCTTCTATCCTTTGTGGGGCCCTTTATGTTGTTGCCTTGTTGGGCTACTACTGAAGCATGATTCTTTTCATATTTCTACCGCAGATGGGTAAGGATGTCGTGTCATTCTTGTCATGGGCAGCTGAGCCTGAGATGGAAGAGAGGAAACTGGTAACTACCTCACAGCTCACTCAGAGATTTATATGTTACAACTTCTTAGCTGGCCATTGTTCAGATGTGCCTAATACCAACTTACTCTAATTTGTTCTAGATGGGGGTCAAATGGATCTTCCTACTGTCACTCGCTCTTCTTCAAGCCGCATACTACCGTCGCATGAGGTGGTCGGTCCTGAAGTCACGCAAGCTGGTCCTGGATGTTGTCAACTGAGGACTTTGTTTCTTCTTTTTTTATTGCAACGTTGAGTTTTTAAGTGGAAGCATTCGGAATAATGAGATTGTGATGTACATTTTGCCACTGGGGTTGTCCCATGCCTATAATTTCTTTTCTTTTCTTCCTCTGCTGCAAAAACATTTTCTCCAAGGGAGCAGTTATCTTCATTTTTTTGTCTGTTAATGCCTGAATGGTATCAGTATAATGTAACAGTTGATGAAGTTCACGTCACAAATCCTTTATACTTTGAACTCTGCGTCATTCGTTTGTCTTGCTTCTGTCAGTTCCAGTTTTCATTTTCCTGGATATGAAAAAAGTAAACTGCGCTTGGCAGTAGGAGTAAATACCTTGCAGTCACAATCCGGTGGCCAAACAAAATTTCGTTAGAATTGTAATCTTTTAACACAAAAGTTTTAGGGTGTATTTCGAACAATTTATACTGGAGTCGAACGTTCCAAATGAGGCCTTCAGGTCTGCATCCTGCATGGCTGCAACGCAATTTATACTGCAATGTTTCCTCTGCTGCTAACGCTGATTGCGTGAATCGTGAATTCGTGATGGGCTGGACCGCTGTATTCCTGAAGTGGGGGTCCAAAAAAATTTGCCGCATGGGGGGCACGGCCCCTGCTGCCCCCCCCCCCCCAGTTCCGCCTCTGTTACTGAATGGCTATCACACACTTCTTCCATGCTTAATGAACTTCCTTATAGCAAATCCTGAATGGATATTTCATCCTTGTTGCGGAAAAGGCAGAACATGACTATATATAGAGATGGAATACTATTCCTTGTTGTAAACATGTTAAGCAACCGTACTGTTTTTTTTCCGCTACAGATTAATTTATCAACTCGATTATTGCAAGAAAACAAAATATTATGGTAAATATCTGTTTATTGGTAACCTCCATGAAAAGAGTCTGGTTTCCCAGTTCAATATATATCTTCATTTGACAGAGTGCAACATGCATGAGAGATGCATAATGCTCCAACAGAGAAGCTCCAATGACCAGCTGCTTCGACGAATCGACCGCCTCATCTGATTAATAAAGCTCCATCAAAAGGCAGCCGAAGGATGAGAAGGCGACTGTCGTTTAACATAAGCCTAAATATTGAGATATTGGGGAGAAGGCTCGTCAGCCTTCAGTGGAGATGGAGATGACATTACAGGTAAGTAACGATACATCCAATGGAGCCGTGTGTATCATATATGATACGATTGGCGGAACCAGCCGAACGAGAAAGGGGGGGCCAGTCCGGCAGCAGAAGACTGCTAGATCGGAAAATGTATATATATATGTATATATATATATATATATATATATATATATATATATATATATATATATATATATATATATATATATATATATATATATATATATATATATATATATATATATATATATATATATATATATAATATAATATAAGTATCCAAACAAACATAATTTTTGTTATGCCAACAAATAAAGAGAAAAGACGATAAAAAACTTACTGTTTTTTTTCATTTGAGCCTCACTTTGCGCGTCTTCATGGCATAGAAATCATCTATAATGTCATCCGTTGTGAATTGTAGTGCAAGTTATTTCTCAATATAGATTACCAAACAATCTCTCAAAAATGCATCTTCCATTTTATTTCGAAGCCTTGTCTTGACAAGCTTCATTGCAGAAAATGCTCGTTCTGATGTTGCAGTTGAAACCGGAAGAGTAAGGACAAGTCGAATTAACCTATAAATTAAAAAGGAAATGCAGCTTGTTATTTCTAAAACAACAAAACGATGAATAGTAGGAATAGGCAAATAGTATACCTGTCAATCAAATAATAGCCCTCTGATTTGTTTGTTTCTACAAGCTGACGACAAAGATCGCCTACACTTGTTAAATTCTGAAACTTTGGATTGGTAGGCACATCAAGCTCATAATGTTGTAATTGACATCTCAATTTAATCATATCTTGCTCTGAAAAGTCAGCGGGATAAAACTTTGAAGCTAAAGTACACACATCATCAATCTTGAATGAACTGAAAGAATCTTTAGGATCCAAACTAGTACACAAAATGAGAAGCTCGGTTGCTTGTTCACTGAACCTAGAATTTAGCTCTTGCATTTGCTGATCAATTGCAACTATGAAAACATCATATCTGTAGTGATGCTCAACTGTTGTCTCACTACTAGAACGAGATCGAATATAATCAGCATAGAACCCATCCATATCTGGAACAGTAATACCTTGTTTACCACAAAAAGTTGTCACTTCTTCGAGAAGTTTGCTCCAACCATGATCTCTTAGATTCTGAATCAATCTTTTTGTGGTGGCAACATCATCCATAGCATTTACAATATCTTGAGATTTCTGTTGCAACTTTCTGCAAAGAAGATCTGTGATTCCCATCAACTCTTTCATTAGATGTAAAATAAATACAAAGTCAAATGTCATCATCAATCTAACAGCACCAGCAGCCTTCCCTCGTACTGAAGCGGTACTTCTCGGACCTCTAGTATTAGCAATATCTTTAAGTACTAAATAAGTAGCTTTGTATGCTCTCAAAAGGCTACAAACAGAATCATAATGGGAGCTCCATCTAGTGTCACCAGACCTCCTTAATGTTCCAACTTGGTTTGCTCCACTTGCAGTTTCTAAATCACCAAGTTCAATAAGACGTTCCATTTCAGCTACTTGATTAGCATGCAGATCATCATTTCTCTTACTAGAAGAAACAACAGTATTAACAATAAAAGAAAGATGATCAAAAAAGTTTTCAACCTCATATACTTCTTTAGATGCAGCAACAAGAGCTAATTGTAATTGATGAGCAAAGCAATGCACATAATATGCATAAGGGCAATTTTCCCTAAATTTGGCCTGCAGTCCATTCCACTCTCCGTGCATGTTACTAGCACCATCATATCCTTGTCCACGAATATTCTGCACATCTAGATTATGATATGATAGGACAGAGCATAATTCTTGGTGAAGAGTGGCTGATGATGTATCATGAACATGAACAAGATCAAGAAACCTTTCCTGAATGAACCCCTCTTTGTCAACAAAACGAACAACAACTGCCATTTGTTCTCTTTTTGACTCATCCCTAGACTCATCAACAATCAAGCAAAATTTAGAACCCCCAATTTCACGACGAATTGCCGATTGCACTTTTGAAGCCATAACATCCAAAATTTCTTTTTGAATTTTAGGTGAAGTATATTTGGCATTCTGTGGAGCATTATCTAGCACAACTGCATTGACCTCTTCATTATATGAAGATAGAAGTTTCACCATTTCAAGAAAATTACCTTGGTTCTTTGAAGTAGCTGATTCATCATGTCCTCGAAAAGGGCAAGATTGAAATGCTAAATATCGACAAGCATCAATAGATGTCCCAAGACGCAACCTATTCTTCTTGATATCTTCCTTAGTTTGCTTCTCCACCATATGCTCAATATGGCCTGCTGCATTCTTCAAATTTTCATAACACTTCATATTATAATTATGAGCAGATTTACTATCATTTCCCATGTGGACCAAGAATGAACAGTTAGCACCATCATTCACTTTTTTCCAATTTTTAAATCCTTTCACTATAAATGTATCAGACCCTGCCTTTCCAGATGGCTTCTTAGAAAATAGAAAGCAAGGAAAACAAAAGACTGCATCTTTTGCGGGAGAATATTCTAACCAAGGAAAAGCATTGAACCAGTGAGATTGAAACCTGCGTGGATGACTTGCTGGACCAGAAGCAGGATATATGTCCATGTGAAACTGATAAGGGCCATGCATAATGTATACTTTGCGAACTTGATCTCTTTCATTAGCAGGATACTCCCAAATTTGCCGGCGTATGCCCGGATCTCGTTCAACTATCAAAACGCTGGCCTCAGCATTAACCCTCTGAACTTTTGGTGCTGGTTCTCTTGGTGCTTCTTCAGGAGTCCTCTGTTCTCCAGGGTTGGGGGCTTCCTCTTGGACAACAGGTGAATTATTTTGCTCTTGCTCCAATCCATCAGCAAGTATCTTCTTGAAAAAGGAATCAATTGTCCTTTTGGGGGGCATTATTTTCTACCTAAAAATAATGCATAAGCTAATAAACAACGAGCACGGATGATCATTGAAATAGAGCGATTAAAAAATAGAAATCATATCCTATAAAGTATAAACTAATAAACTATTCTTACTTTGCGGCCGCTTGCACTTGGACTTGCGTGTTGCAATTTGCAAACTGTGAAACTGGAGACGCCTGGATGGATGCAGTGATGCAGTGGACGCCTGGCCTTGCCGCACCGTAGTGCTACTGAATCGCCCTGAGGCCTGAGCACCTGTCCCCTGACGACCTGATCTGCCTGATGGGTGATGGCTCCTGAGGATGGCACTGCCGCTGCGCAGGGAAGTGGAACAGTCGAACAGATGCGATTCGAGTAGGCGAGGCGGGGCGCGTGATCGAGTTTCGAGTCTTGACTGCAACGTTTCCTCTGCTGCTAACGCTGATTGCGTGAATCGTGAATTCGTGATGGGCTGGACCGCTGTATTCCTGAAGTGGGGGTCCAAAAAAATTTGCCGCATGGGGGGGGGGGGGGGCCACGGTTCCTGCTGGCCCCCCCCCCAGTTCCGCCTCTGGACTCATACGAACCCGGAGATCTTTGCTCTGTGCCTGAAGAGGGCAAAAGTTGCTCTTGAATCCGGAGCTATACGCCTTTTTGCTGAAGTGATTTACTCATGCATGGAAGTCTAAGTTACAGCTCGTGCATGTGGGTTCAATTCTGTGGTAAAAGTAGCTACAGGCGATCAGGTTCTTCTGTTTGCGAGGTAGGTTAAAAATTTTCTTTTCCTGAGGTAGGTTTAAGTTTATTGACTGTTTTAGTGATCTTTGAAATTCCACAAATAAAAATTGTGCTTAAAATTTATTTTCAGTAGGGTGTATACTGTGTAGGGCTGTCATTTGACAATTGAAGCTTTATACTTTTGTTTCGTATTGTCCCTAGGGTGTGTATACTGCTGTCTTTTGATATTTATTATTTACTACTCCCTCCGTTCATATATGTTAGTAGGTGTGTATAGTTTTTGCACAGCAATCATGGACCACAAGAAATTGACCAAAATACCCATAATTGAATACTTGCGTATTTGTACACGCCAATTCAACCATAGGATGTCTGTACTTAATGAATGGACGCTTTTGCATTGATAAGTCCTCGTTTTCTCTACATGGTGTGAGGAATGCAAGTAACCCTCAATTGCATTGGAAGCAGTCAACATTGATCATTTAATGCCACGGGAGCTAAGCATAATTATTAGGGGCATAGCAGGGAAAAATTCACAAATTCTACCTTGACTATGGAGTGCACCTAACAATTTTGAACAACAACAAAAGGAAAGTGTGTCTTGTATAATGAATATAGGGAGTATTTGGTATCTCCACCATACTAAATCCTAGAAAAAAAATCTGCATAAATCTTTGGTGTTTACACCCTCAGTTCAGCAGCGTAAAGAACAGTGCGAGAAAGAAACTTTGGTTTGCCACAGCAGCCAAGTGAATTTGCTTACCTTAACCAGAGTACATTATTCAATGTTTGAGAATTGTTCGGATACTGGATTTTCCAAATAGATTTGTTAAAACAATTTTTAGTGCAAGGTTTGAAGAAACAAGTTTATTCTGTTAGTTGGTTAGGACAAGAACATAGCACTGATGTAACCAAATAACTGAGACCAAAATCCTGTTTTCCTGCTCCCTGACTAGAAACTCTGTTTGTCAAAGCATAGCAGGTAATGGCATAATTCCAGATGTGTTCGAACAATAAATGGAACTGTCTAATACAAGAAAGGAAAACTAATTTAGAAAGTGTTGACAGTAAAATACATTTAGCGAGGTAAACTAGTCCAAGAAACAAGTTCTTGCTCCATGGTATAGTTTCGGGTGGCATCTTGTGTTACCAAATTAGCAACTATTCCAATCTCAACATACTGGGTCTGAGAAGTATAGTTGGACGTAGACAGTAACAGTGGCTCGATTTCATTGTCCCTTCGTAATTCCTCTTGATTCATTTTTTTTATCTTACCTCTCAAAAGTTGCAGCTTAAACTCAACTTCTTTTATTGTCGGTCTCTCTTCTCCTCTAAGCCTTAAACATATTTCTGCAAGTGAGGCCATCTCATCAATTTCCTTATGGTTTGCTTCTTCCACAACCTGAGCATCTACTATTTCTATTGTGGTTTTATTTTGTTGTCTCTGAAGGAAATGATGACACAAGTTCTGCTTCTCTCCAACAGAATTGAGGAAGATTGGTTTCTTTCTTGTTAGGAGCTCAATAAGTATTACACCAAAGCTGTAAACATCACTCTTCTCATTTAATTGGCCTGTATGGTAATATTCAGGATCCAAATACCCAAATGTACCTTGCACAATTGTGACCACATGAGTTTCATCAATGGAAACAGATCTTGAAACACCAAAGTCTGAAACCTTTGCAGTGAAATTGTCATTGAGGAGTATATTGGCAGATTTCACATCTCTGTGAAATATTGGTATTGAAGCAGCACAATGGAGATAGGCAAGAGCACTCGCAGCCTCAAGAGCAATTCTGATGCGATCGTCCCATGTTAGCAAGCATTTTATACTCAAATCACCATGGAGAAGGTCATAGAGTGTGCCATTGGAGATGAATTCATACACGAGCAAAGGTACCTCGGATTCAAGGCAACAACCAAAAAGCTTAACCACATTACGATGAATAATTTGAGACAAGATGGCAACCTCGTTTATGAATTGATCAATCTCAGTTTGCTCTACAATTTTGGACTTTTTGATTGCCACCACTCGTTGATCTGATAAAATGCCCTTATAAACTGTGCCATGACCCCCATGGCCAACAATACGTGTTGAGTCAAAGCTATTGGTTGCCTTCTCTAGTTCTTCTAAGGAAAATATTTTTGTATTGTGTGCAACACTTTCATCGGATAAGATCAGTTGCTCTAAGATCAGGCCTTTGTTTTTTCGAAAGTACGCCCTCCTAACTTTCTTTTGGATGCGTCTCTTCCATCTTCCGACAAATGCGATTGAACCTATCGTGAGAGCTAGAACTCCAAAACCACACCCAAGTCCGATAGCAACTCCTGCACAGTTCATATAGATATATAAGATATCTCAATGAACAAACCATTTTTTATGACCGAAAAATATGAAATAAAATAAAAAGGTTAAGTGAGAAGACATACCCAAAAGAACGTTATGTCGCTTAGTGGAGGAATATTTTCGTTCTGCAAGATGAAAAGGTGTTCAAAAGAAGGGGAAAAAAGTGAGATCAACAGATATCCCATGTACAGATAATATAACACATTTGGTGGTCATGTTGGCCTTTTACTCACTTTTTTCGTCGCTTTTTTCGACAAGGCTTTTTACTTCGGAAAAGACCATTTTGCAAATGTTCCCCTTATTGAAGTACCCGTAATTCGTTTAGTCCTTGCCATTGGATAGACCATTGGAAAGCTTATTTGCTACTTTTTCATATATAGCTGACTAGCTAGGTAGGGATAAATTGGTGATATCCTAAGAAGGCTAATATAATGGTAAAATGACTTGTATGTCTGTTAATAAATCGAAATAAGGAGACGGCAAGTAACAAATTAAGACTGACTTTTAGATTGTTTGTTGGAATTTTCCCTATAGTAGTATTTGGGTGCAAGGAAACAACTACGCTAAGCACTATATCATTTGCCATGCTTAATTGGCCATCTAACTCAAACACAAAATCTTGCGTAAGCTAGGATATTCCCTTCTTAATTTGTATTCCCATCCATGTTTCCTAGCGCATGGACACGCATCTTCTCTCGTGTGGTTGTCTCCTTCGTCCGCTTGTCTCCTTCCGAAGTCCGAACTGAGGACCGCCAGTGGACGGGTCTTGGTGGGGAGAAGCATGGAGGGGTAGCGGAAAGAGGGGTGCGCAGCGATCCGCGGCGGCATGGCCAGGCAGAGGTGAGGCGTGTGGTGGCCGGTGGTGGACTAGGGGAGGCAAGGAGACTAGTCAGTCGGAGTTGGTTTGCCAATATGGACCGAGCGGTAGGCTGCACACTTTTCCACGTCAAAACCGCTTCTACATTAGCATCATGTCAGCTAAGATAATATATTGTCAACTGTTTTTAATTAGTCTTAGGAGGTAATATATTTGGTATTATGATATAAGATTTGTAAAATATCTGATTTTATATTTTAGGATTGAAACTTAGACTATTATAAGAATTTAGAGGTAAATAAGCTTTTTTTTCATTATTTCAAACCGAGTGTTCTCCCTGTGCGGATAGGAATCCACGGGACCTCTAGTGTTCGTGCTCGTGCTCGTGCTCACCTGCACCACACAAGCCGGATCTCATCCATCCAGGCTCCCTAGAAAATTAATGTGTATTATGTGTTATATTAACATATATCATTATGCACGAAGTGCTAAAATCATCTTTCTGACTATCCAAATTAACCATAGCCCTAATATCAAGTGTGAATTGGTTATTTTAGAATAGGGAGTACAAAATGAGCCCGAGAGTAATTAAAGTAGAGAGAAAAAAAAGAAAGAATCAGTTATTCCCTCCTTCTCATATTATAGGTCGATATTCCACTTCTTGTCAAGATTAATTAAAAACCGGTGGAACCAGGATGAGAGAATAAAAGGTTCACCTGTTTACACCTATTAAATACTTCAATTCATCAGCTAATGCTATCATGTTGATAGGGGTATTACTACGAAAATATGGGCTAAATGCACCCATGATTTTTTGTAGGGCCATTATATATTTTAAAACAAGATGAATGGATAATGGGGCGTTATAAATTAAGAAACGGGTGAATCAGAGTTGTGTACCTTCACAGCCATTCTGGACATAAGGATTTCCTTGGTAGCCGTCAGAGCACCGGCAACGATAACCAATTCGGACATAAAGACACTCACTTTTAGGGCTGACGCAAGCATATGCAGTAATGTTGCTTCTCGCCATTTTACAAGTCATACTTGCGACAGCCCACTTCAAAACACCATATTGCTCTGAAAAGTCAAAGCTTTCCAAGTCCTCGATTAACTGAGCATTCCATCCGCCACCAGTGACCTGTACTTCATACATATGTGTTCTATCATCTCCATGTTTGGAAGGCTTGCTAACGGACAGATACCCATCATCTACCGAAATATTTGTCACTTGGTATTGTGTGCAATTCAGTTGAAACTTCTTATTTCCAGAACAGCCCTCCTCAAGGCCAAATGGAAAAGGAATTCTTGTATTGCCACATGCTCTAGAACAATTCTGCCTGTCCCGAGTGGGATCATACTCTGCTCCTATTAATAAATATTAAAATAATAAATCACGTCTATTAACGAGAAACCAATACTAATAAAAGTTGAAAAAGAAATGTTTCACTAAGTACATATAATTGCTGCTTCAGCAATATCAAGCAATTAGACGGCCTTACATCTAAATTTTTTAAGGGGCAATTTCTTATTTGCTATCGAAATTTTGCATCATCTCTTATATACCACTTATTGTATCGGACCCGATATGTCAAGGATTTTAGAAATTTTTAGTGGCATGTAAAGAATTAATTAACCCAATTTTTAAACGTATATATAGACACCATTCATTGTATTTATATCAAACTAGAAACAATCACATTACATTTATATTTACAGAAGATCCATTGTACCACTAAATAACTCCCGCTTCCACTGCCTGCCACTGAATACGTGCTTATACCATCCATGCCATTAGAGCAAGGCTAATAATACAGGCAGCAAGCGGGCTGTAAGGTTTCTTGCAGCCTTCTCCTAGCCCACCCATATAGTAGTTAGCTCTTCATTATTAATACATGGCCCACCTGTCTCTCTCACAAAGTTTCTTAGTTCTTGTGTCCAAGCCGGCTGTAAGCTTGCAGCCCGCTTATCCTCTCTCTCCTCCCTTCTCTCCTACACGTCAGCATTTAGCCAGCTTACAGCCGATTATTATACTTGCTCTTAGTTTCAAAAGTTTGGCACTACATGCCATCGTTGAATATTAGTAGTGAGTCAAAAGTTAAGTTTAATACAAAAAGACTAATTTGCCCCTCATTTTAAAAGCACTGGTGGGCTCGCTGCGCCCTCGGTGGGTGCCGCCGTTGCCCCTAGGGTTCCTCTTTCTAACGGCCCAAATCCGATCTGTCCAATGACCCAATCCACCCACTGCCACCTAGTAGCTCCAACTAGCAACCACGGAGAAGCTACTCGATCTGCCAACCAATGAGAGGACGTCACCAGTCATCAACATGTTGTAGAAGTTGACTCGTTGACATGTGAACCCAACCTCTTTAAAAATCTTTAAAAACATTTGTAAAATGTAGACGTTGACATATGAACGACACATTGTCGAAGCCATACCACGGTAAATGCCATGTCAGTGAAATAAAGATAGTTTTGATCTTAGAGGGTAAAGTATTAAATGTCTAGTTTTGTAGTTTAAAATTGATTTCTACACTTTTGCAATAGTTCAAGTGGTTAGATAATTTTTTTATAACAAATAACAAGACATGGAGAAGGATTTATTTGTTAGGATAAAACATCATCATTATTTACGAAAGAATCTATGCACTAGGATTATTAGTCATGACACGTAGGCCCTGTTTGTTTCCACTTAAGATTATTATAATCTAGCTTATAATCATAAGTGGAAACAAACAGCCTAGATTATAAGGCAACTTATTATAATCTAATAGCCCAGATTATTGTAATTTAATAAGCTCAAAAAAGGAGTTTATTTCAGCTTATAGATCCACCTTTTATCTTAAGGACCATAAAACTTTAGGAATATTACCCACCTTTGCCATTTATCCATCCCCCAACTCTCTTGCCTCTCTCTCAAGGACATTGTAGTCTTTAAACATTCGAATACAACAATCTATAACTCTGATAATCCAGGCTGCCAAACACTTGACAACTTATTTTCCATCAGCTTATTATAATCTAGCTTATATAATCCCCACCTATAAGCTAGATTATAATAATCTTAAGTGGAAACAAACAGGGCAGTAGTATAGTTACTACTTACTAAGTACTACACTACCTATCCAAGAATACATAGTAGAAGATATAAACAAAAAATCTAACAAATAAGTAAATGGATGTTTGGACTGAATTTTTTTTGCTTTTTTGCAGATCTGCAAAGTTCGTGATGAAACGTAATAACGTGAAGGTGAAAAAAAAAAGACTAGAAAACGCATAGCAGCTAATCTGTACTAGTTTCTACTTTCTAGGTTGGAACTTTAGGTACCAAAATTTTTGAACATTTGTAGGCAATGATTGTCACGTAGCGTTGCACGTTGAACTCGCTGCAACTTAACTCCAGCCTGAAAGTTCTGCAAACTAAGTACGTACAAACCAACCACTAGAGCAACTACCCATATGTGCTATCATCTGCCCTAGTTCCGCTCACGCAGAGATTAACAAGAGTATACCTTGGATGCAGCCACCCTGAAGGTAGGGATTGCCACCATTGAGGCAGGTACAATGGTAGCCTCCGTTTTCAGGATCATCGTCCACGCATTTGTTACTACCACATGCATACGACTTCTGCTCCAACCGAGCCATTCGACAGTTTGGTTGATCTGTGATAACTGTAGACAGGTAGGCTGTGTTAGAGTGATCTCAGGGCTTTGGCCCAACGGCCAAAGCCCAGCCCTTGACCGCGCCCTGATCGGGGGCGCCCAGCCCGTTTGGCTGGTGGGCCCCTGTCGCCAGCGCTATAAATACAGAGGTGGGGGCCGGGCGGCACGCATCACGAGGTTGACCGCGCCGCCGTCACCCCACCGACAAACCCTAAGACCCGATCTAAGAGGGGGCGCTCCAGCGACGGGAAGACCCTCCGCCATCAGCCGCCAAGGAGATCCCCGCCGTCACCGGACCTACGCCGTCGCCGCCGGTCTCCTCTTCACCGACGAACAGCGATGGCCGCTGCTGCTTCCTCTACATCCGAAGGTCGGTACCCCTAACTCTCTCCCTCTCGGTAGATCATCAAGAACCCTAGAGAAAAGAAGCACTCCACTAGATCTACCCTAGGAGATCCTAGATCTAGAGATTCACAATGGTATCAGAGCCATCTAGGTTTAGATCTAGTGCGGGAAAAGGAAAAGAAAAGCAAATCCCGAACCCTAGCCCCGGATCGGAAAGAAAGGTCAATCAAAAAAAAAAGGGAGGGGAACTTACGGCCGCCGACGATGGAGCGCCTCCCGGGCGCCGCGCCGCCGCCGCTGCTCCGCGCCGCGAGCGTCGCCGAGCTCCGCCGCTCGGGCCGCCGTCGGGGGCCGCCGCAGGGGAGCCGCTCCCGCTCCGCGCCGCGAGCGTCGCCGAGCTCCGCCGCTCGGGCCGCCGTCGGGGGCCGCCGCAGGGGAGCCGCTCCCGCTCCGCGCGTCGGGGGCCGCCACCTTCTCCGGTTGGCGCAACCGGGGCCGTCGCCCGCCAGCCGCCCAGCGCGCCGCGCCCTGGGGGCCGCCCCTCTCCCGTGCGCGCCGCTTTTCTCGGGTGGAGAGGAGCCGATTGTGGGCTAGGGTTAGGGTTTGAGGGGCCGACGCCCCTTTTTTGTTCGGCCGAAATTTCCTCCTGGCCGTGCGATTTCTTGGACGGGCGTGATGAAAAGAGGAGTACAGAGCGGCCGGTTGGGCCAAAAGACATAACTGGCCCGAACGCGGGCATTAAGAGGCCGCGCGCGCTCAGAGAGCTGAGCGGGCCGCCATGGGCCGTGGCTGCGTAGGAGCAGGCAGAGATGGCTCATTGCACAGTAAATGGAGTTTTATTGATTTACAGAAGCAATATTGAGTGAATTTAATTGAAAAGTGAACCAAAATTTCTGGAAATTTTTGCACCAACGTGTTAATTTTTCAGAGATTAAAAGAGTACAGTATAATGCTTCTGAATAATGAATTATTTTTGAATAATTACAGTTTCCGCTGCAATTGTTAATATAGATTTATTTTCATTATTAAATTCGAACCAACGGGAGAATTTAATTTTGGAAAATAGATAAAAATTCCCAGAGTTTTATGATATTGTTATTTTCTGACCAACGTTGTTAATAACAGTATTATAAATTTTTTAATATTGTTTTCATGCATTATTTCTATTTCTGCCCAACGGTGATGTAGATTTAATGTATGATAGAATTGTTTTAAATTGTATGTCGTATTTTTGACCAACGTTGGAAATAAGGCATATAATTTTGATGTTACGTTCTCACTGTATTTGAAATATTTTTTCAGGAGGATACAACTTAATGAGTTGTATTAGAGAAATCCCCACTCTCAAAGGTGATAATTATGGAGAGTGGAAGAAAAAGTTAGATTTAGCTTTTATCTTGGCTGAGGTGGACTGGGTCCTCACTACAGCACGTCCCACTGAGCCTCTGGCACCAGTGAGGGAACAGAATGAGGATGACACTGCATGGCAGAAAAGACAGAGGGATCATGCTCCCTTGAAGATGTCTTATGATCTTGATCATAAGAAATGGACCACAGCCAACAAGAAATGTATGGCTGTGATAAAGAACACAATTGAGCCTGCTATTCTGGGCTCAATTGCAGAGTGTGACACTGTCACTGAATACCTTGATAAGATAAAGAGTCAGTTCACTGGCTCTTCAAAGACTTATGCTACACAGCTGATTAAGCAGCTGGTAACAGAGAGGTATTCTGGCGGTGGCAATGGCATAAGAGAGCACATTCTTAGAATGAGCAACTTGGCATCTAAACTGAAACCGATGGATTTGGCTCTCAAGGATGAGTTCCTTATTCATTTGGTTTTCGCTTCTTTGCCAAAAGAGTTTGACACTTTTGTTGTCAACTATAATATGCAGCCCGAAAAATGGGACATGGAAAAGTGCATAGCCATGTGCGTGCAAGAGGAGGAAAGAATCAAATCCTCACATGGTGGTGCTATCAACTTTGTGAGGGAAAACAAGAAAAAGAACTATAACAGTAACCCCTTCTCAAAGAACAAGGGCAAAGCCTCTGTACATCAGCCTCAACAGAACAAATTTGCTGTAGACAAAGACCAGTGCTTTCACTGTAAGAAGACGGGACACTACAAGAAGGATTGTCCTGACTATTTAAAGATGATAATGGCTAAGAAAGGGATTCCGTTCGACGAGGACTACGCAAAGAAAAGAAAGATGCGTTAAAGTCGCAAATGGAGTCGAAGCTGAAGTTGAAGCCGTTGGCGATCTTTCATTAGAATTAGCTAATGGCTCCACTCTTCTACTTAGAGATGTCCTTTTTGTACCCTCTTTACAGAGGAATTTGATTAGTGTGTCAAATTTGGACAAAGATGGTTATGATTGCAATTTTGGAAATGGCAAGTGCGAAATAATGTTTAATAAAGAATGTGTTGGTATTGCCATATTACAGAATGAGCTTTATTTGTTATCATTGTGTGATGATGTGAATGTCGTATGCGATAATGAGAACGTTGCGTGCGAGAAAGTGATTGAATCCTCGTCTACGAATGTAAACAGAAAACGAAAGAGAACTCTAGATGAGTCGTCGAAATTATGGCACTGTCGTTTAGGCCATATTTCGAGGGGGAGAATAGAAAGACTAGTAAAGAATGATATTCTTCCTCCATTAGAGTTCTCAGACTTAGAACAATGCAGAGAATGCATTAAAGGAAAATATGTAAAGAAAATAAAGAAAGATGCTAAAAGAAGCACAGGAGTTCTACAAATTATTCACACAGATATTTGTGGTCCTTTTCCTGTGAAAAGTGTGGATGGATATGACTCGTTCATAACATTCACAGATGATTACTCCCGTTATGGATATATTTATCCAATTAAAGAAAGAAATGAAGCCTTGGATAAATTCAAGATATTTAAGGCTGAAATTGAAAACCAACACGATTTAAAGATTAAGATAGTCCGATCAGATCGTGGGGGGGAGTACTACGGTCGACATACCCCATATGGACAAGTTCCTGGACCTTTTGCGAGGTTTTTACAGGAAAATGGAATAGTGGCCCAGTATTCTATGCCGGGCGAACCTCAGCAAAATGGAGTAGCTGAAAGACGCAACCGTACCCTGATGGATATGGTGCGAAGTATGATGAGCTACTCCACACTCCCATTGAGTTTATGGATGGAGGCGTTGAAAACCGCCATTCATATTCTCAACAGAGTGCCTAGTAAGTCGGTGCCCAAAACACCGTACGAGTTGTGGACAGGAAGAGTTCCCTCACTAAAGCACTTACGTGTGTGGGGGAGTCCTGCTGAGGCTAAAGTATTTAACCCAAACCTTGGGAAACTTGATCCCAAAACAGTAAGTTGCCATTTCATTGGCTACCCTGAAAAGTCAAAAGGTTATCGTTTCTACTGTCCAGACAGATACACAAAGTTTGTAGAAACGAGACATGCTGTCTTCTTAGAGGATGAAATGATGAGGGGGAGCATGGTAGCTCGAGAGATTGACCTTGAAGAGAAGCGGGTGTTTGCGCCTACTCCGATGATTCAAGAGCCATTCTTCACACTACCTGCTGTCGCTGCACCGACGGTGCAAGACACTGTGGTGCCAGCACCTGTTATTGTTCCTCCCGTGGCAACAATGAATGAGAATGAAGAACCTGTTCTTCAGGATCATATAGAACCTATTGCCACAGATGAGGGGGAGCAACAGCAGCCTCAAACAGTAGATGTACCAAATGAGGAGGCCCCGAGGAGGTCTCAAAGAGTAAGAAGATCAGCTATTTCTGATGATTATCAGATTTATCATACAGAGGAATTTCAAATGGAGGATGATCCCACCTCATTTGAAGAAGCCATGAGAAGCGAAAATTCCTCAAAATGTCTTGAGGCCATGGAAGAGGAGATGAGGTCCATGAAGGCTAATAAAGTCTGGGACTTGGAAATTATTCCTAAAGGAGCCAAAACAGTAGGCTGTAAATGGGTCTACAAGACAAAGCTTGACTCTCAAGGGAATATAGAAAGATACAAAGCGCGACTTGTGGCAAAAGGCTTTACGCAAAGAGAAGGGATTGATTACAATGAGACATTTTCTCCAGTCTCATGTAAAGATTCCTTCAGAATCATAATGGCATTAGTAGCACATTATGATTTAGAGTTACATCAGATGGATGTAAAGACGGCATTTCTTAATGGGGATTTGGAGGAAAATGTTTACATGGCACAACCGAAAGGTTTTGTCGTGGAAGGAAATGAAAGAATGGGATGCCGCCTAAAGAAATCGATTTATGGGTTAAAGCAAGCTTCAAGACAGTGGTACTTGAAGTTTGACAGTACAATAAGAAAATTTGGGTTTAAAGAGAATGTAGAGGACAACTGTGTTTATGCAAAGTATAAAGATGGGAAATTTATCTTCCTAATCCTGTATGTGGATGATATCCTACTAGCTAGTAGTGATGTTAGTCTACTACTGGAAACAAAGAAGTTTTTGTCCTCAAACTTCGATATGAAAGACCTTGGTGAAGCTTCATTCGTTCTAGGGATCGAAATTCACCGAGATAGAAACAAAGGGGTATTGGGACTGTCACAAAAGGCATACATAGAGAAAGTCTTAAAGAAATTTGGTATGCATAAATGTAGTCCATCACCTGCACCTATAGTCAAGGGCGACAGATATGGGGATTTTCAATGCCCCAGGAACCAGTATGAGATCGATCAAATGAAATCGGTTCCATATGCTTCAGCTGTCGGAAGCTTACAGTATGCTCAAGTGTGCACACGCCCTGACTTAGCATTTGTTACCGGGTTACTTGGCAGATTCCAGAGCAATCCTGGAATAGAACATTGGAAATTGATAAAGAAAGTCTTGCGTTATTTGCAAGGAACAAAAGGCCTCATGATGACATACAGAAGATCAGACTCACTCCATATAGTGGGGTATACAGATTCTGATTTTGCGGGAGATGATAGAAAGTCTACATCCGGATATGTATTCACTCTCGCTAAAGGAGCTATATCGTGGAAAAGCTCAAAACAAACCGTCACTACATCGTCCACAATGTATGCCGAGTTTGTAGCATGTTATGAGGCTACGGGGCAGGTGAACTGGCTAAAGAAGTTCATACCCGGTTTAAAAGTGGTTGACGACATCAATAGACCACTTAAGTTGTACTGCGATAACGAACCCGCAGTAACGTATGCCCACAACAATAAGTCAAGTGGTGCTGCCAAACACATTGACATAAAGTACTATGTTGTGAAAGATAAAGTTCGGGATCAAATTATAAGTCTTGAGCACATAAGTACCGCAAAGATGTTAGCGGATCCGCTTACCAAAGGCTTACCACCCAACGTGTTCAGAGAACATGTAGCCGGCATGGGTTTAAGGGAAAGCCTATGATCCTGGACTAAAAGATGGCCCAAAGATTAAAGTAACTGTTTCAGAACAGAGAGGTGTATTGTAACTGTTGAATCTATCGGCGATTGACCGTGACGATGAGACATGTTCTATGCACTAATCTGTGATGGAATGTGTAAAGTCAAAAGTAATTAAAAGATAAAGTATAGACTGAGATCAAGGGGGAGAATGTTAGAGTGATCTCAGGGCTTTGGCCCAACGGCCAAAGCCCAGCCCTTGACCGCACCCTGATCGGGGGCGCCCAGCCCGTTTGGCTGGTGGGCCCCTGTCGCCAGCGCTATAAATACAGAGGTGGGGGCCGGGCGGCACGCATCACGAGGTTGACCGCGCCGCCGTCACCCCACCGACAAACCCTAAGACCCGATCTAAGAGGGGGCGCTCCAGCGACGGGAAGACCCTCCGCCATCAGCCGCCAAGGAGATCCCCGCCGTCACCGGACCTACGCCGTCGCCGCCGGTCTCCTCTTCACCGACGAACAGCGATGGCCGCTGCTGCTTCCTCTACATCCGAAGGTCGGTACCCCTAACTCTCTCCCTCTCGGTAGATCATCAAGAACCCTAGAGAAAAGAAGCACTCCACTAGATCTACCCTAGGAGATCCTAGATCTAGAGATTCACAGGCTGAAGTAGAACCAATGGTGCTTGCGTCTATCTTATCGGACATGAGATCTGCTGTGCTAAAATTATACTGGTACGGATCATATGCGTATGATAAGAAAGCCTTAAGAGTAGCATTAGCAACTTCAATAGGCAGTGTTTCTTCTTTCTGAACGATGGAAATTCTGAAGGCCGGAACAGGTCTTTGGAAGGTGATGGTACAGCAGCCCATTTGACTGCAAGCTCTTCCGTCTGCTTCCTTCCGCATGATCGCCATGTCAGCACACATGGTTGAACAATACCCCCAGACGTCGCCGGTGTCAGGATTGAGCATGTAGACATCGATCCCGCAACCGACAATTACCAAATAATTATCAGAAGGGTCGATGTTAAGGCTCTTCCGAGGCGACTCCCATGACCTGTTGTAGGTGCCGAGCACACCGGGTGTGGTGGCGATGTTGAAGACGATCGAGACTTCAACACCAGATGGATATTGATCAACAATCTCAGTGGTGGTGGTGGTACCCAAGAAGAGCTTCGGAGGTCGGGAGCTATTGTTGCAGGTGACCTCGAATCCCTGTCGGAAGCAGCCGGCCCCGATGCCGAAGGGATAGGTTATGTTCACGTCACCGCATAATTTAGGACAGTGCACAAGATCGGTGGGGGAGGGCGGCGTGGCGGATGCCCACCGCGCGGTGGCGGCGGCGGCGAGGCACGTCAACACGGCCCACATGCTGGCTTGGACAATAGTAGCACCCATTTACAGCAGAATGAGGATGCTTTGTGTTGCTGAGGGACGAACTTATCACTCAGGTTGTGTTATATACTATACTAGGCACTAGCGTAGAGGTAGAGCGTCAGAACGCATTGCCTGCGCTGGTTGCCATCTTGTGACTTGGAAGAGTCAAGTCTAGTCGACGCGTGCGCGATGGTGAAGGTGTGACCGCACAGGGACATGGAAATCTCGATCCTATCTAACGTGTAAAACCGGGCACTGATCGATGTAGTCGTATCACCACAGAAAATGAGTTTGAAATTTAAACTGCTTTAACCACGACAACGACGGCGGCAACCGAAAGTCCGCAAGAGATGGTTTGCCCGATGGACGCGACAGTAGTGGTGGGAGTCGGCCCCGTACCTTTGCGTACACGGCACGCACATGGCGGGCTGAGGATACTGAGCTTAATTTATACTTGTTTCTTGCCCCAAAGATCTCTACTCCTAAAAGAACGAGTTGAAGGTGATGGTGCATCCTACGCCCCCGCCTCGCTCTCCCCCGCCGCCACCCCTCGCTCTCCCCGCGCCCCAACCCCCCGCGCTCTCCCTCCACCGCCTCCCCCTCGCTCTCCCCGCGCCCCCGCCGCCCCCCCTTGCTCTCCCCGCGCCCCCACCTCGCTCTCCCCCGCCGCCCCCCCTCGCTCTCCCCGCGCCCCCCCCGCCTCCTAATCCCCCGCCGCCGCCCCTCGCTCTCACCGCGCCGCCGCCTCCTCCCCACCTCCCGGGCGCCTCCTCCACCTCCCCACCCCGCGCCGCCGCCGCCTCCTCCCCACCTCCCGGGCGCCTCCTCCCTCTCCCCACCCCGCGCCGCCGCCTCCTCCCCACCTCGGGCACCTCCTCCCCCTCCCCACCCCGCGCCGCCGTCGCCGCCCCCCTCGCTCTCCCCGCGCCCCCGCCTCGCTCTCCCCCGCCGCCCCCCCTCGCTCTCCCCGCGCCCCCCACCTCCTAATCACCCGCCGCCGCCCCTCGCTCTCACCGCGCCGCCGCCTCCTCCCCACCTCCCGGGCGCCTCCTCCCCCTCCCCACCCCGCGCCGCCGCCGCCTCCCCACCCCTCGGGCGCCTCCTCCCCCTCCCCACCCCGCGCCGCCGCCTCCTCCCCACCTCGGGCGCCTCCTCCCCCTCCCCACCCCGTGCCGCCGCCGCCCCCCTCGCTCTCCCCCGCCGCCCCCCTCGCTCTCCCCACGCCCCCCGCCTCCTAATCCCCCGCCGCCGCCCCTCGCTCTCACCGCGCTGCCGCCGCCTCCCCACCCCTCGGCCGCCTCCTCCCCTCCCTCCCACCCTGCGTCGCTGCCCCACCGCCTCCCCCTTGCTCTCCCCCCGCCTCGGGTCAGGGCCAGGTCGCCGCCGCCCCCGATCCCGCAAGATCCGCCGCCGCTAGGGGTAGAGGGACCAGGGGCGGCCGACGGTGCGCGGCTACGGCGGTCGGCAGCGACTCAGCGAGTGCTGCGGGCTTGCGGCGGTCAGCGGCAACTCGGCGGCGACTGGGCTACTGGGCGCCCGCGGCTCCGCCCTCCGCTCTCGCGTCTGCGCCAGTCCGCCGGCCGGCCGGCAGGCCCGGCACCGAGGGTCGAGGGCCAAGGCACTGAGGCGCCCGTGACTCCGTGAGCGTGAGGCAGTGAGGGGTGAGGCCGCCGTGCGCCTGTGCCCGCCTGGCCGCCTGCCCGGTGCCCGCTGCCGCCGCTCCTGCACTTCGCCCTCGCCTTCTCCTCCCCACGCCGCGCTGCCGTCGCCGCCTCCTCCTCGGCTCCTTTGCCGCCCCCGCTTCTCCCCCCACCCCGTGCTGTCGCCTCCGGGACGATCTCCCGCATCCGCCTGGAGAACTTCATGTGCCACTCCGCGTCAACTTCATCACCGGCCAGAACGGCAGTACGCCTCCCTGAAACCCTACCCCCTTCTCTCCCTCCCCCCTGCCCGTTGATGCCCTTTCTTCTCCGTGCCGGCGCAGGCGGGAAGAGCGCGATCCTGAGGGCGCTGTACATCGCATTCGGCTGCCGCGCCAAGAACACCCAGCGCGCCGCCACCCTCAAGGATCATCAAGACCGGCTGCAGGTTGCAGGTTGCGTCCGTCTTCTCTCACCGGTTGGGGGCGGAGGTAGGAGGAGGCGCGGCAGTCCATGTTTTATCCTAAGTAAGTATCCCTACATCAGCTATTGATTATGCAAATTACAGATAGAAACATATAACTGCACTAGGTCATTGAAGGAAGTATCCCTACATCAGCTATTGATTATTCAATTCATAATCTACCATCTCTTAACTAAATTCATTTACAACACATCACAAAATTCATTTGCAACATATCACAAACAGGGCATCATAAAAACGAAAGAACGAAAGAGTAGAATTATTAACCACTGAATGTATATAGTACCTTAGATAATACGGTAGATAATACGGGCAGCTATCAAATGACTCGGAGATGTCATTAGCATCAATTGTTGCAATTATCAGATCCTCCTTTAATAGTTGACATCGAGTAAACAGTATCTGTTCTTTGCCTCCAAAAGAATTGCTCACACCAATTTAACCATACCAACGGATCATCTTTGCTATAATTTGTGGGGAATTCCAGTTTGAAGTAGAGAGGAACCGGTGACGACTCAGCTTAAATTGTGATGGCAAGGGCGCGTACATCATCTTCAATACTGCTAATACACTGTTCATCAATGATCTCCACTCACATGACAAAGTATTTGTTCCCTTCTTGAATGCATGCTAAAGTTACTTACAAGTGTCACCTTGTGGTTCTAATCAAGTTGTTAATTGCACCAGGATCCAATAAAGTCTATCCACTTCAGTAACTCAAACCCACTTTGCCATGCATTTGACTCGGAGGCCAAGGATGGGCATGACCTGATCGTTGGAATGTTGTCAGGAGATGATCTGTTGAGTACTTTTTATTTTGGACTTCTTTATTCATAGAATTGAATTATGTCTTGAGATAAAGTATTTGTGTCCATTGTGCAGTCTATTCAATGTCATTGAGGCAACAGTTGCAAGATCCTGGAAAGAAAGGCAACAGTTGCAAGATCCTGGAAAGAATCCTGTTGCATCTCAACATTTTATCAATAAAGATAAAGATGGAACCCCCAACAGGCATGTTTGTATTTTCATTATTTGCTTGAAAAATGAAAATGATAGCTTTTGTCATTATAAGCTCGACAAATTTGCATCAGCATTACCTTCCAAGTACTCCAATTTTCGTTGCATACCACATCCTCAACACTATGGTTGTTTTAGGATGACTTTGCAAGTTGGTGTATATCAGACTCATTTTTGTGTGCATTACTAGAAGTTGTAAGAGACTGCTGCTATTATTAGTGGATAAGGAAAAGGGTTTAAAACTTTATTTGGTATCTCAATCGATAGCAGCAAACATTTTTGTCCTTCATCATCTATGTTTATACCACGGATATGCCATGCTGTATGCTTTGTATTGTATGAATTTGTGATGCTGCCTGCTTCAAATTGGTATGGGAGAGCGTAGTTCAGGATGACAGGATATCCTTATTTCTTCCATTATTTTGGAATATTTTCTAATGCTACCATGGTGGGTCCAATAGTCATCATGTTCTGTCTTCTATTCTAGAGTTGTCATCAATTGTTGCAATTTTCAGATCCTCCTTTAATAGTTGACATCGAGTAAACAGTATATTTTCTTCAGCATTAAAGTGGTCCTCCATTGTTTTACATAAACTACTAAATAGATCTGAATCCGCTGATGATCCTGTAACAATGTTTACTACCTTAGCATCATTTTTAATCACAGTAAAGTGCAAATTGAAATAAAATACATTAGTCTCACCAATAGGGATCAATGGAGGTCAGCCTTTTCCAAAGTATAAAAGGATGATTCTTTGGGTCCTTTAGATGATATAAATGATCCGGAATATCTTTGACAAGTGAATGTTGCCCCTGAACACTACTGCAGGTAGAGGAAAACGCTGAAGTGCTTGATTTATACTCCTTAAAAAGAGGAGTTCAAGGTGATGGTGCATCCTACACTTCCTTCTCTTTTCTTTACTCTGTTGACTGACATGTGGCCCTCCCACCTCACGAAACCGCGCTGCCTCCTCCCACCTTCTCCCCACGTTCTCCTCCCCTCCTCCCGTTCTCCGCGCCGCCTCCTCCCCTCCCTCATCCACCGCGCCGCCGCCGCCTCCTCCTCCCCACCCCGCGCCGCCGCCATCGCCTCCTCCTCCCCCGCTCCTCCACTCCGCCAACGCTTCCTCCCCCGCCACCCCTCCGCTCCACCGCCGCCTCCTCCCCACCCCGCGCCGCCGGCTCCTCCTCCCCCCACTCGTCCGCTCCGCCGCCTCCTCCCCCGCTCCTCCACTCCGCCGCCGCCTCCTCCTCCCCCCACTCCTCCGCTCCGCCCTCGCCTCCTCCTCCCCTCCTCCGCTCCGTCGCCGCCTCCTCCTCGCTCCTCTCGCCGCCGCCGCCTCCTCCTCCCCCACCCCGCGCCGCCGCCGCCGCCTCCTCCTCCCGCTCCTCCTCCCCCGACGGCGCCACTGCGAAGCCCGGATCTGTCGAGAGCGCGCCACCAGAGGCTGCGCCGGCCAAAGAACGAGGACATGGCTACGAAGAAGCCAAGTCGACGCCGGCCACCGCCGCTGCGGCCGCCGCCGCGGCTGTCGTGTCCTCGGCGATAGATAGGCGGCGGCGCAGGCTGGAGATAAGGCGCTTCCGCGTCGCGAGCGATCTCGAGACGTCGGCCACGGAGGACGACCGCGCCGGCAAGCGGCAGAGGCTGGCGCGCACGGCGTCTGGATCGTGCCCCGACGATGGCTCGGTCTCCCAGCAGACGGGTAGCGGCGTGCCGGAGCGGTGGCCGAGGTACGGGGTCACCTTAGTCTGCGGCCGCCGCCGGGAGATGGAGGACGCCGTCTCGGTCAGGCTGGACTTCTTGCCCGGTTCTTCTGGAAGAGAGGAGCTGCTTGGTGGGGAGATTTGGTTGGAAGCTTAGTGCCTGTATTATAAGCTACAGCTCCAGTTTTTCTATTGATGCAAGAATTGAAGGTGGGAGATGTTGGTGTGGAGGTCTGAGATTGAATTTTGAGTGAGAGATCAAATATTGTGCTTGGTCCTGTTGGAGGCTGAATGCTTATTGGTAAGCTAAATTTCCATTTTGGTTGATGTAAATACTGGAAGTGGAGGGCTTGGTTCCTGGGGCTGTGTTGGTGTGAGGATTTGAGGAGCTGTGGCTGAGGTCAAAAGAGATCCATGGCGTCGCTATCAGAGAGTGAGGGCACAAATAGGGGGAGCATGTGGGAACTAGATCAGAACCTTGATCAGCCCATGGATGAGGAAGCATGCAGACTGAAGAATATGTACACAGAAAAGGTCTGAAGTTTCTCTTCTTCTTCAATTAGTTACATGTTAAATTTCTTTTATTGCCAAGAATTAAATGTTTTCAGAATTCAGAATAATCGCAATAGATGTAAAATTGGTGACTGCATGTGACATTCATCTCATTGTACAGTTTGTATTTTGAGCACATCTAGAACAGATGCACTACTTTGAGATGAATTGTACTGCACGAACATGTACTGTCATTTGTAGGGCATGAAGTAAACTGGTTTGATTCATATAATGGAATTACCAAATTCCTAAAGGAGTGATGTTTTAGTTTTATACGGTTTTCGGCTCATTCCACCTTGATGAAACGACTTGCAGAAAATCTTTAGTCCTAAAAACGGATGTTTGTTATTTATTGAAGTAACTAGACTGCTAAATCAATAATTTCTATTGATTATGATTTCCCTTCATGCAGAAGTTCTCGTCAGTTTTGTTACTACGGCTCGCATTTCAGAGCCTTGGGGTGGTCTTTGGTGACTTGGGCACATCACCGTTGTATGTGTTCTATAATATCTTTCCTCGTGGAGTAGAAGACAATGAGGATGTTATTGGGGCGCTTTCCTTGATCATTTACACCCTTACCCTCATTCCTCTTCTGAAGTATGTTTTTGTTGTCTTGCGGGCAAATGACAACGGTCAAGGTGAGATAGCTGATCCTCATAAGGTATAAGTAACATGTTTCTTATCTTGGTACTTTGAAAAAAACTAGCTTGAACTCATCTCAAATGTGTGATTTCTACACATTAACCAACACATTAGAAGTTTATACGTGACAATGATTTGTGAACAGTGCATTTTATATGTAGCAGAATGCCTCTATAGTCAGGAGAGATGCCTGATTGACTGCTAAATTTTATTCTTCAGATGACGAAACTTTTAGCCTTAGATCACTTTACTGTTGATCAATGTTGCAAACACTGTTGCTTGTGCAATTCTGCTTCTTCTTCACTTAACTTGTTTGCATATTTTGAGAGATGACAACTTACTGTTTTTTTTCTCACAGGTGGTACATTTGCCCTTTATTCCCTACTATGCCGTCATGCAAAGATCAGCACCATACCCAACCAACACAAGACTGATGAGGACCTAACGACATATAGTCGGCAAACTTATGAGGAGAATTCACTAGCAGCAAAAATAAAGATATGGCTAGAGGCACACACGTATAAAAGGAATTGTATTCTTATTCTTGTTCTCATTGGTACTTGTACAGCTATTGGAGATGGAATCCTTACTCCTGCTATATCAGGTACTCAGCTTAATTTCTTCTAAATCAATACTCAGCATCATATTCTTCTTAGTAAATCCAATGGATCTTGGAATCTGATTTATGATTTCGTGTTTTTCACAGTTCTTTCTGCATCAGGTGGAATAAAAGTTCAAAATCCGAATATGAGTACTGGTAATGTCATTTGTTCAATATGGTTTATTCAGATCCTTGCATACTGTAACTTCTGTAAATTGTTTAGGTAGTGTTAGTAAGTAGAGGAATGTTCTTGCTGCAATGATGAAGGAATCCAGTGCATGTGTATCTGTTTTATGTGTTATGTTCTGATATGCATCAGTCTTGCTTCTTGATCTTAATACAAGTATCCCAAAATCCAATCTAATAATCTATCTTTTACATTAATTTATGTTGTAAAATCGTTTGATCTTTGGTTTCCTCTGCATCTGACAGATGTTGTTGTACTTGTTGTTGTGGTCATCTTAATTGGATTATTTAGCATGCAACACTACGGTTCAGACAAAGTTGGATGGCTCTTTGCACCTATAGTGCTCCTCTGGTTCATTCTAATTGGAAGTGTTGGAGCATTAAACATACACAAGTATGACAACTCTGTGTTAAAAGCATACAATCCAGTCTATATATACCGGTATTTCCGACGGCGAGGGAATTCTGACAGCTGGACCTCTCTAGGAGGAATCATGCTTAGCATCACAGGTCAGGCCTTTTTATATATTGTTAACAACAGTGTTTACCTTCGATCGACTTATTGTAGATCCGTTGTAACATAAAGCAAAATATTTCTCTCTTCAGGAACTGAAGCATTATTTGCTGATCTATGTCATTTTCCTGTATTGGCCATTCAGGTAACATGTTTGCAGCCATAGTTGGATGTATAAATTGAGGTTCCTGCTTTGTATATGGCACTAATTTTATATGGATGTATAAAATGACTAATTTTAAGTGTTAAGTGTGTGCCATAATTTATGTCTGTTTAATTTAAAAGTCTAGGCTCTCTGAGTGAACTGCACATGAGCCTTTTAAATCTATACCCTCATTTCATTTGTTTCACCTTAACCCTTGACATGGTTTCCTATAAACTCTCAGTGAGAGATACAGTTTGTTAGTCATTTGTGTAACCTTTGCTATTTTAAATTGGTTTACATTAGCATCTCAAAATCCATTTGGATATCAAAGAATTATAATGTTGGGATATTGCAGATTCACCTTGTTCTTATGCTGATTGGCTATATTATTCTTGGCAGTGAAGGTAATGTTAAAAATTTTGCAAGTTTCTGCCTTGCAAACATAATTTAGTAATATCCCTTTCATTTTGGCAGCTATCATGGTATACAGCGTACTTCCTACGTGGAATCATGACACAGCTAAGCTGATCCATCTAATTCTCCACGCAATTGCGCTTGTGCTTGGTGCGGTTGGGATATACTGTGCTTTCAAATATCACAATGAAAGTGGGATTGCCAACCTTTACAGTCTGCATTCTTGGCTTGGGATCAGAACAATTTGTTTATATGGTATTCATGTTAGACTTCACATATGATTGCAATTCTATTCCATATAGTGACCACTGATCAGCTTCATTTATTGCTATAATTTGATATATTTGCAAATAACTGCAATCATTATGAACTGACTGATACAGTTGACATACAGTAGAACCAATATAGAATATTTTAAGCATTTTAATCAAGTATGCGTATAGAAGATTTTGAACATTTTATTCAAGTATGCTGTAGCATGCCATTTCTGAATAGTTTTGGGTGAATTGATATCCTTGTGTAGTTGTTGTGTGGTTGTCACAAACCTGAAATATGTTATTGGTAGCTGGTGAGCTTTCATACTTCTTTTTTTTATCTTATTACTAATACATATTGGTGGTCACCAAAAGACATGAAAAAGGTGTGCTCTTCCTTGGCACATACTTTTTCCCTGGCTACTTCAGAACTTGGGTTTCTGGAGAAACTAACTTTCCTCCAAAGCTTTGGCCTCAACAAATATGGTGCAGAGGTATTTTTGGTGAACTTCACAGCATTGGTAGCTGGAAGAACCACAGGGTTATGCTCCAATCCCAGAAAATTAGTATGTATGAAGTGTGTACTGCATATACAAGAAGAAGCTCCTGGCATGGCATCATCAGAGTAAGAAAATGTTGTGTCTTCCTTGTGTATATATACATTATGTGATAATTGAAATTTATATGTATGCATCTACTTTACAAGCTGGGTATTTTGCTTGATCAATGTGTCGTTTAAAATGTTGTGTTGGTTATCTTTGCCCAAAAAAAATGTCATTCCACAAGGTGTGATCGACGGCTTTTGACTTGATAGATTTAAAAAATTTTAGAACATGTTTGTATGCACCCATGAGTTTTAAAACATGTAGTATGATAAATTTTAAAAATCCGTAGCAACGCACGGGCATTCAACTATTAACCCAAAACTGATTAAAATGTCTTGTAGAAGCAGCAATTAATTAGCTTTGCTCCTCATGGCAACTATCCTCAGATCCACTTGATTTTTGTAGTAGTTCTCTCTAGCTACAAAACCATTTCTTAACCATATGACCTAGCACAGGCACACTTATAAGTTCGTTTATTGGCCATATAGCATTAGAAATTCAATAATTTAGACCCATGCAAACTTATTTTAGAGGCCAAGTGCAGCAAGCCGGATGTTTGACCCTAAAACTTATTTTAGTAACGAGTCTAAGATTATGCAGTAGATCAATTGCATACATCAGCTGTATTCATCCATAATTGATCTTACTCCAAACAAGAGTAGTTGTCATGTGCACCCGTTGTTCAAACAGGGTAGCAAATAAGAGCTCCCTGCCCTTTCCATGAAGGCCAATGGGAAAGGACAGTTATTGGTGGATTTCCATGCACGGTTATCAGCACTACAAGCATCCTCAGTCTGTATTTCTCTGTTACACTGTTCTGAAGATACAGTACGTTGCTAAGCTTTTTTTAAGCTACATTACTGAAGTCTTTGAAATGCACGATGAAGTAGTACTCAAGCTAAACTGTTGGGTACCGCACAGCTTGTGTGGAGGCAAAATTCTGGTTTTGGCGAGGTTAGATATGCAAAGATGAACTTGTTTGTAGCGTTGCTGTCCTTGCCATGTTTGTTGGTTCCCAGAATTGCAATTGCTAGTAGATGGCTGGATGCTAGGAAAGTACAAGCAGCTGGTGGACCATCTTGGTTCTTGACCCGGATTTGGATTTTGCCATGTGTCTCTGATCCGCAACAATCTGAACGGAAGGACTTGCTGTTGCAAGGAGAGATCACCACGCGCGGGCAGACGTGTCGAATCCACGAACGCCGCTTGCTGCGTCTCTGAAAAGTCCCCAAAAATTCAAAAGGAATTTTTCTTGAATTTTTCTGCAAATTTTTGAGTGAAATTCGAAAACTTTCCCTTTCGGGAAAGTTCTCCCC
Source organism: Dendrocalamus latiflorus (assembly GCA_017311315.1). Classification (NCBI taxonomy): domain Eukaryota; kingdom Viridiplantae; phylum Streptophyta; class Magnoliopsida; order Poales; family Poaceae; genus Dendrocalamus; species Dendrocalamus latiflorus. The sequence goes on along the minus strand of CM029670.1, from coordinate 5,747,534 downwards.
GGAATGCGCTTTCCTCTTTTGGCGTTTCCGTTTTCTCCATCTCTTTGGCGCCTTTCCCCTCTCCTTGCCTCTCCCCTCGGTTGGCGCCTCCCTCCCTTTCTGCCTCCCTCCTTCCCCGGCGCTCGCGCCTCCTTCCCGTTGGCGCCGCCCCCCTTTCCTCCCCTGGCGCCGTCCCGCTCCCTCCTTCCCGCTGACGCCCCAGCCTCTCCCCGCCTTCTCCCCGCGCACGCGCGCTAGCGCTGCGCGTTGCGCTGCGCCGCCCAGCTCCGCCCCTCCGCGCCCGGGTTCGCCTCGCGCCGGAGCCGTTCCGACAGCCTCGGTCCGAGGTGGTGGACACCCTTGCGCCACGTCGCCCCGCCTCTGCTCTGGCCCACCTGGCAGTCGCCACTCCTCCCCTCTCCCCGCGCGCGGACGCGCCCTCGGTCGCCCGCAGCTCACTTGCTCCCGTCTCCTCGCCATTAAGCCGCTACAGCGCCCCGTCATCGCCCCTCCACTGTGCGGAGGAGACGCCCACGTCTGCGCCCGTCCCTCCTGTCGACCCCAGGCGCCCTCGCCCGTTCCTTCTCCCCGAAGCTCCGCCTCCCCGCTCGGGTATAAAACCCGTCCCCGTTGCCCCCCCCACTTCCTTTCCTCCCCGAGCTTCGCCACTGCCCCATTCTCCTCCCACCACTCCCGCGCAGCTCCCCGAGCCCCTAATTGAACCCCCGTCGCCCCAGTCGCCGCCGTGGTCTTCCCCTGCGCCGGCGACCCCGTAACTCGGATCTCCCTCTCCCCTCCTCCATTTTCCAATTGCATTCGTCCAGAGCATCCTCATCCTCCCCTAACCACTCTGTCGTCCTCCTCTGGCCAGATAAAGCCCCGTAGAGCGCCGCCGTCGAGACTCCCTCTCCGGCCGTCGCACCTCACCGTGGCCAGCCCTCCCAAGAACTTCCCCGCCGGTTCCGCCACTGCATTGGTGAGCCCCAGAGTCCATTGTCCGTGAATCTGCGCCCCATTTGAATAGATCGCCGCCGGAGAGCTCCCTCGCCGCCGCAAACCCGAAGCCATTCCTTTCTTCCTCCCTCTCTCTCCGTTGATCTCCTCAAATTCTAATTAGCCAAAATGGGTTCCCCAGCTTAAACCCTACCCGGTGGTGCCCTCAATTGCCGTCGGGAACCCTTGCAGTCGCCGGAGAGCGGAGGCGCCGCCGCCTCTGCCTCTCTACCGCGCGCACCCGGCTGGAGGAAGACGATGATGGCGTGGCCGCCTCTCAGCCGTCCGCCCTCCCCGTTGCCGTCTATCCATAGCCGCCAGATCCCGCCATCCCCGCCACCGTCGGATCTCCATAAAAGTACCACCTCGCATCCGTCCGATCCCGCCTCCCGGATCCGCCGCCTTCCTCGTGTCGCTGCCGTCCGATCTCCCCGCTCCCCCATCTCGCCCGTTCCTACCGCCTCATCCTGACCGGTCGCCCGGGCCACGCGCCGCACATCCAAGTCGCGCGGGCGGGCGTTGGCGTGGGCCAAGCCGGCCGCCCCGTCGCCCGAGCGCGCGCGCGCCTGTGGGCCGCGCGAGGCGCGCCGCTGTGGGCCGCGCTGGCCTGCGGCCGCGCGGGCCGTTTCACCGGCCGGGCTGCACTGTAGCACCCGGGCCGACCCAATACTGTGCAAATCATTTTCCTCCGATTTATTGATTTCCAGAAATCAGAAAAATCCAAATAAATTCTAAAAAATCACAGAAAATCCCAAAAATTCCCAAATTTCACCACTTTGCTCCAAATAATATTCTTGACCCCTTTTTGACCTCCATTCCTCCAGATTCATCCCAGATAAATTCCTAAAATTCCCCATTTGCGGATTTATGCATTTTACTCCTTTTTAATTAGTTTATTTTCCTCGCTTGATTAGTCTCAAGCTGGATTTAATTATTTTATGTGTTTACGCTAGTGTCGGAGATCCCGGAAGTTCAAGTGCAGTCGCAGGATCCAGGTGTTTCTTCGTTCAAGCTAGCTGAGATCATCCGGATTGACGGCAAGTCTCAAATCCTTTGATCATGTTGTAACCCATGCCATTTAATTACGTTATTATGCTATTTGCATTATGCTAATTGTGAAATGTTAATTCAAAGTAAAATAAAATGTTTAGAATGACATGTTATGTAGTTAAACCTACCACCGATAAATGCCATGTTAAACTTGTAGCCATGCCTTGTAACCCTAGAAATAATTATCTGTTAATCTAGATAACCGTAAGATATTATTACTATCACTCAAAAGTCTTATACTAATAAGGTCGTGGCAGCGAGCCAATAGACTTTGCAAAACCCGACTCTAAGGTAGGGTGGTATGGGACACCGTATCTTAGAGCGGAGAGTGCCGGCGTGCACAAGGTAGGGTAAGGGGGTTGTGGTGCATCGCAAGATGATTATTCACCCATCTCTTACCCTAGGATTGAAGGAAGGGGGGGTTGTGGTGCATCGCCAGATGATTATTCACCCAACTCTTACCCTAGGTTGGGTCGCGGGCCTGGTAAGGTTGCGGGCCATGTGAAAATATAAGGACTGAAACCCTTACGCTGAGCAAATGTCATAGCAACCGCTCAACCACAGGTGTTGACTTGTCAACCCTGGTTTAGTACCTGCTCAACTTAAGTGAAACCCCGCATTGGGAGTCAGTGCAAGACAACGATAGGTCCTCACAACTCGGGACCGGCGTTCCGCGAGGGCCAACGAACGCCCGAGGATGTGCGGGATTATTATCTATCGGGTGGAGTGTATACCAAGGGTTGAGCAGCGAAAAGACCCGGTTCCTTAACTCAGTCATGAGGGTTAAGGGTGCGTGTGGGTAAAGCTGAGCAAACTCTGCAGAGTCAAATAAATGGTATTCGAATACGCCGTGCTCTCGGTTATTGGAGCTGTGTCACTTGGGTGATTCCAGCTGCAAAGCTTAAGTAGTTTTGTACATATTTGAACTTGACTAGTTGGTTAAAGAATTCTTTGTGAAAACCCCTGAGATCTTAAGAAGTAGTTTTGAGTCCACTTTATAAGATGTTTGCAAATAAAACTGCATCCACTCAAAGTTAATAAACCAAATATATTTTTCCCTCCTTTGATGTTCCGTGCATGTAGTAGGTTAGGATCCCTTTGGGATTTGCTGAGCCGGTTGTTTGGCTCACGGCTTGCTTAATCTATTCTTTAGAGGATCAAGACGAAGGTGAAGGTCTCCCCATCGAGGACGTCCCTGAGGGTCTCTTCTTCGACGAGGACCCGTGGCTTTAGGTCTTCGCCGCGCTCAAGCGGATTCTGGAAGTCTTTTGTAATGTAATTATACTTTGGGCTTGCACGCCCCGCTGTCAAAAGCTGGATGTTATTCCATATGTGAAGTATATGCTGGATTTTGTTGTAAGCATGAAATGGTATACTCTTGCGCGACAGTCCATAACTGTTCATGCGTGAATAGTTACGGGGTGCCGTGTCCGTACGCGCCCCTGGAAACGGGGGCGTTACAAGAAGTGGTATCAGAGCAGGCTCTTGACCGTAGGTTGAGACCTAAGGCAAACTAGGAAGCGATTTTATCGCAAAAACTTAATTTAAGCCATAAAAATGGTTTACGAAAAACATAAGTATTATTGCTGTCTTCTCCTCTCTTGTTGCTACCTTATCTATCTTAGTTTTCTTCTGCTTAAGTTTTGCTTTTGCAAAATGTTTATTGCCCCGCTCGTCTAGCTTCAAAATTTTGTTTCTCGGCAGTTGGAGGAGTAGCCGTCGTTCGTCAGACTAGACTGACCCTGAGTTGTAGTAGTACTTTTGTAATGTAAAGCAGGTGCAATCATGAACCCTAAGTGGTTTGTGTACCACCTGCATATTGTAAATCTGTATTTATTATCCTTGTATGTTGTTTGCTTAATTATCAGTAATCCCCCTGTGTTCAAAGTTTTCTCCTGTCCCTTTCGCTCTCGTTCTTACCTTTTCGCCCTATACTTACCTTGAAAATTCGATGTCTTACTTATCCCCTCTTGATTGCCAAAGCCGCTGCAAAGCTGATCTCAAGTCCCCAATTGGCAGATGGATCCGGCAGAGCAGAGTGGACAGACCAACAGGCAGGGTGCACCTGCCACAGATCAAGCGACACTCGCCAGTGTGATAGCAATGTTGGAACAGAACCGATACCAGGGAGAACAGAACATCTTACAAATGTTAGACCAGCATGCCAGACTTCTTGAACAGATAGCAGCCAGATCTCCGGAAGTTCAAGGTGGAAGCAATGTTCCTCGGGATGGTGCACCAATTTCCACCCGATGGGCAGACTTTATGAAAACGCGTCCACCAGTCTTTTTCACCTCAGCTGACCCCATAGTAGCTGAGGATTGGCTCGTGGACGTGGAAAGGAAACTTGACACTGTTCGATGTGATGATAAAGAAAAGGTGTTGTATGCATCCCATCAGTTGCAGGGCGCTGCAGCAACATGGTGGATCAACTATCAACACACACTGCAGAACAGAGAGATTAGTTGGGAAGAGTTTTCCAATGCCTTTCGCAAGGCTCATATACCGGATGGCATCATGGAGGCTAAGCGCCGGGAATTCCTAGCGCTTAAACAAGGTGGACGCACTGTTATGGAATATTTACATCAATTTAACCACCTATCCAGATTTGCTCCGGAGGATGTTGACAGCGAGGATAAGAAAATGAGCAAGTTTCGAGCAGGACTGCAACAGTCATTGAAGTTCCATATCTCATCCATGAAGTTCAAAGACCTGCACGATATGGTGAACAACCTGATTACTTCAGAAGAGGCTAGAGGTGAAATGGAAGATTACAGGAAGCGCAAGGCAGTGCACAAATCTCAGTCTTCTTCGCATAGTGCCCAGCGAAGCAAAACCTCGGGATCATTCTCATTCCAATCCCAACCCTCACGTCAGTTTGTGAAGCTACCGAAGAACCAGTCTGGACAATCTCAACAGTACAGTTCTCCTTTACCCTTCGCCACCAAGTGCCCCACCTGCAATGGCAAGCATCTTGCTAGCAGCTGTCCACGAAGGACAGATGCATGTTTCCATTGTGGAGAGACTGGACACTACAAGCATCAGTGTCCCAGGAGGAGTTTGAAATCAGATGCAGCTAAACTCCAATTCCAAAACCAGCGGCAGCAGGGAACAAAGTCACAGTCAGGCTCTGGCACCCCCGAAGGAGGCTCTCTGCAGATCAAAGCAGATGGACCTCAATCACCCGCAGGCATAGCCAATTTCACATCTGCAGGCAGAAGCAAAGGCCGTACCAGACCCACATTCTATACAAGAGTAAATCTTGTGTCCGCAGAAGATGCAGCTGAGACTAGTGACATCATTGCCGGTATGTTCCCAAATCAACACCATACCTGCATTGATTCTATTTGACCCTGGTGCAATGCATTCGTTTAATTCGAAGAGTTTTGCTTCAAGAAATCAGTTGCCTTCTGTTTCATTGCCAAAACTTGGTGTGGTTGAAACCCCTGGGGTTAGAATGAAGTCCCACAGTGGTTGTGCGGGACTTAATATAAATCCAAGGGGTAGATTTTAGAACAGATTTACTGCAGTTAGACATGTCAGGGCTAGATGTCATTTTGGGCATGAACTGGCTATCCAAAAACAAAGGCAAGGTAGACTGTGAGATCAAGACAGTATCCTTGGTAAACCCGGAGGGTCAGAGAGTGATAGTGAAAACAGATCGAGAAGTACTGAAAGGTGCCAGAAAGCATATGATCAACATGATAGCAGCCACACCTGATCAAGTACCAGTAGTACAAGAATACCCTGATGTGTTTCCAGAGGAATTGCCAGGCAGACCCCCTGATAGACAAGTAGAACTTGCCATAGAGTTGGTTCCAGGCACCAAGCCAATTGCCAATCACCAGTACAGAATGTCAGCCAGTGAGTTGAAAGAGCTAAAGAAGCAATTAGATGAATTACAAGAAAAAGAATTCATACGACCGAGTGTTTCATCTTGGTCGGCCCCAGTTTTATTTGTGAAGAAGAGCACAAAGAGCATTTGCACATGGCATTAACTAGATTAAGAGAACATCAGTTGTATGCCAAGTTCGATAAATGCAGCTTTTGGCTAAAAGAAGTTGCTTTCTTGGGTCATATTATATCGGAAGATGGAGTCAAGGTTGATCCAGAAAAGATTGCAGCAGTTATGGAATGGAAACAACCCAAGACAGTGACAAACATGAGAAGCTTTCTTGGATTGGCGGGTTATTATCGTCGATTCATAGAAGGGTTCTCGAAAATTTCTCGTCCACTCACTCAGCTACTGAAGAAGGACAAGCCCTTCACATGGACAAATGCTTGTGAAGAGAGTTTTCAGCTGTTGAAGACCAAATTGACAACAACACCAGTCTTGATTTTGCCCAATCCAGAGAAGGAATTTCAAATTTACTGCGATGCCTCGAAGCAAGGTTTGGGATGTGTGCTTATGCAAGACGGAAAAGTGGTTGCCTATGCTTCAAGGCAGTTAAAGCCACATGAAGAGAATTACCCCACATACGATTTAGAACTAGCAGCCGTGATGCATGCACTCAAAATTTGGCGGCACTACCTGCTAGGGAATCGGTGTGAGATATACTCAGATCACAAGAGCTTGAAGTATCTGTTCACACAGCCAAAGTTGAATGTGAGACAATGAAGATGGCTGGAATTAATTAGAGATTTTGATATTGAGCTTCAATATCACCCGGGCAAGGCGAATGTAGTTGCCGACGCCCTTAGCCGTAAGGCTCACCCAAGCAAAGCCAGCATGACAGAGTACCCACCAGAGTTGCAAAAGGATATGCTACGACTGAATTTGGTGATCACTAAACAAGGCAGTATGACAGCGTTAGAACTCCAACCATTATTGACAGATCAGATCAAAGCAGCACAAGATGAAGATGAAGAGATTCAAAAACTGAAAAAGGACATTCAAGAAAAAAAAATTCATCGAAATATGCGATAGATGAGCATGGAATCCTTACCTTCCGTGATCGCTATCGCATACCCGACAAGAAGGAGCTAAGAGAGTTAATCCTATCTGAAGCCCATTCGTCTCAATTTTCAATTCATCCAGAAGGCACCAAAATGTACCATGACTTGAAGAAGAAATATTGGTGGAACCAGATGAAGAAAGAAGTGGCAGAGTATGTAGCTAAATGTGATGTCTACCAGCAGATCAAGATAGACCACCAAAAAAAACCATCGGGATTGTTGCAGCCTTCGCCAATACCCGAATGGAAGTGGGATAACATTGGAATGGATTTCATTACTGGACTCCCTAAGACTCGTGAGGGAGATGATGCTATCTGGGTCATTGTTGATAGATTGACCAAGGTGGCTCATTTCCTTCCGATCAAGCAGACTTATGGGTAGGATAAGCTTGCAGAGCTGTATCTGACAAGAATAGTAACACTTCAGGGAGTCCCAAAGAAAATTGTCTCAGATAGAGGAGCACAGTTTACATCTAAATGCTGGGAGAAATTGCATGAAGCTATGGGCACCGATGTGAACTTCAGTTCAGCATATCACCCTCAGACAGATGGGCAGATAGAAAGAACCAATCAGATTTTGGAGGATATGTTGAGAGTTTGTGCAATTGTGTGTGGTGCAGCATGAAATACTTGCTTACCGTTTGCTCAGTTCTCATATAGCAACAGCTATCAAACAAGCCTCCAAAAGGCACCGTTTAAAGCACTTTATGGCAGAAAATATAGGACCCCTCTAAATTGGTCAGAAATAGGTGAACAACAACTGATTGCTCAAGATGCAGGACCACATGTCAGAATTCTTAAAGATAGACTCAAGATTGCACAAGACCGACAGAAGAGCTATGCAGATAACCGCAGGAAGTACTTGAGCTTTGAAGTTGGAGACTTCGTCTATATCAAAGTCGCCCCATTCAAGATAATCAAGAGATTTCATGTCAAAGGCAAATTGGCACCAAGATATGTGGAACCGTTTCAAAAAAAAAATCGGAAGAGTTGGGGAAGTAGCTCGTCAAGCGTAGCTTCCGCCCAACTTATCCGAGATACATAACATGTTCCATATATCCCAGCTTCGAAAGTGTCTGCGACAGCCAACAGATGAAGTACCACTGTCAGATATTGAATTACAGGATGATTGTACTTATGCTGAAGAACCACTACAAATACTTGAAACAACAGAAAGGCAGCTCAGAAACAAGAACGTCAGGTTTTGCAGAGTGCAATGGAAGAATCATACACCTGAAGAGTCAACTTGGGAACGAGAATCAGACTTGCAGCGGGATTTCCCCAACTTACTCCCTGGACCAAGTTAATCTCGGGGTCGAGATTCTTTTAAGGGGGGTAGGTTGAAAAGTCCCCAAAAATTCAAAAGGAATTTTTCTTGAATTTTTCTGCAAATTTTTTAGTGAAATTCGAAAACTTTCCCTTTCGGGAAAGTTCTCCCCGGAATGCGCTTTCCTCTTTTGGCGTTTCCGTTTTCTCCATCTCTTTGGCGCCTTTCCCCTCTCCTTGCCTCTCCCCTCGGTTGGCGCCTCCCTCCCTTTCTGCCTCCCTCCTTCCCCGGCGCTCGCGCCTCCTTCCCGTTGGCGCCGCCCCCCTTTCCTCCCCTAGGATTGAAGGAAGGGGGGGGGTTGTGGTGCATCGCCAGATGATTATTCACCCAACTCTTACCCTAGGTTGGGTCGCGGGCCTGGTAAGGTTGCGGGCCATGTGAAAATATAAGGACTGAAACCCTTACGCTGAGCAAATGTCATAGCAACCGCTCAACCACAGGTGTTGACTTGTCAACCCTGGTTTAGTACCTGCTCAACTTAAGTGAAACCCCGCATTGGGAGTCAGTGCAAGACAACGATAGGTCCTCACAACTCGGGACCGGCGTTCCGCGAGGGCCAACGAACGCCCGAGGATGTGCGGGATTATTATCTATCGGGTGGAGTGTATACCAAGGGTTGAGCAGCGAAAAGACCCGGTTCCTTAACTCAGTCATGAGGGTTAAGGGTGCGTGTGGGTAAAGCTGAGCAAACTCTGCAGAGTCAAATAAATGGTATTCGAATACGCCGTGCTCCCGGTTATTGGAGCTGTGTCACTTGGGTGATTCCAGCTGCAAAGCTTAAGTAGTTTTGTACATATTTGAACTTGACTAGTTGGTTAAAGAATTCTTTGTGAAAACCCCTGAGATCTTAAGAAGTAGTTTTGAGTCCACTTTATAAGATGTTTGCAAATAAAACTGCATCCACTCAAAGTTAATAAACCAAATATATTTTTCCCTCCTTTGATGTTCCGTGCATGTAGTAGGTTAGGATCCCTTTGGGATTTGCTGAGCCGGTTGTTTGGCTCACGGCTTGCTTAATCTATTCTTTAGAGGATCAAGACGAAGGTGAAGGCCTCCCCGTCGAGGACGTCCCTGAGGGTCTCTTCTTCGACGAGGACCCGTGGCTTTAGGTCTTCGCCGCGCTCAAGCGGATTCTGGAAGTCTTTTGTAATGTAATTATACTTTGGGCTTGCACGCCCCGCTGTCAAAAGCTGGATGTTATTCCATATGTGAAGTATATGCTGGATTTTGTTGTAAGCATGCAATGGTATACTCTTGCGCGACAGTCCATAACTGTTCATGTGTGAATAGTTACGGGGTGCCGTGTCCGTACGCGCCCCTGGAAACGGGGGCGTTACAGTCTCAACCGCGAATCCATCGCGGCGCGTGGATCGAGGAAAAGACGGCGCGGCTTCGTGCCTCGTTCTCGTCGTCTCGCGCCCCACTCGGTCCGTCGGTCGGCGGGGCGCGGCGTCAATTTTTTCCTCGGCTGGCGTATACCATCCACGCCGACGATGTCGTCAGCAAGCGCCTGATGGTCCAGACAGCCAACCGCTGCCAATTAGCCACGCTCACCGTGACAGATACGCGTGTGTGTATGGCGAGAGCGCCTCTCTTCTTCCTGAGCAAGCGGCGGTGGAGGCGCATAAGAGTAAGGCTAATAATACAGTCTTCAGCTGACTGTATGGACACTTATAGCCCACTTATCAGCCTATTCATATAGTAGTTTACAACCAGCTGAAGGCTGTATGACCCACCCCTTTCTCTCACAAAGTTTCTTGATTCTTGTGCTTCAGCTGGCTGTAAACTTATAGCCCACCTCTCTTCTCTCTCCTCTCTCTCTTCCACCTCAGCATACAACCTACTAACAACCTCTTATTATACTCGCTCTAAGGCAGCGTCAACCTATGCGCATGGCTAGGGCCAAGGTGTCAGTCGTACGCACCCCTACGCCTAGGGGAAATTTCGGATTGCATTTTTATTTTGACTAAGGTCAACAAGAGAGAGAGAGTGAGAAGAGTACGAAGAAAGATGGCCGGTGAGAGAGAGAGTGAGAAGTGTCAAACAGACGCCGGTGAGAGAGAGAGTGAGAAGTGTCAAACAGACTTTTTTCTAACAAATATTTATTTTTGATAGGATAAATCTTCATCATCATTTACGAAAGAATCGGGAGATTGTATCATATACCCTCCTTTTAGTCGGGAAATTGAGGATTTACCCTCCGCATCTCAATAACATGTGGGGTCATCATAAGTCACTGGCATGTGGGTCAGGAGGGTAAATCCTCAATTTTCATCTAAATAAAGGGTATATGATCAATTTTTTCATCCAAGAATACATAGTAGAAGATATAAACAAAAAATCTAACAAATAAGCACATGGATGTTTGGACTGAAATTTTTCGCAGACCTGCAAAGTTCGTGATGAAACGTAATAACGTGAAGGTGAGAAAAAAAGACTAGAAAACGCATAGCAGCTAATCTGTACTAGTTTCTAGGTTGGGACATCAGGAACCAAAATTTTTTAACATTTGTAGGCAATGATTGTCACGTCGCGTTGCAAGTTGAACTCGCTGCAACTTAACTCCAGCTTGAAAGACAACCAGTATTGCAACTACCCATAAGTAGAATATGTGCTATCCCCTGCCCTAGTTCCGCTCACGCAGAGATTAACAAGAGTATACCTTGGATGCAGCCACCCTGAAGGTAGGGATTGCCACCGTTGAAATTGTTGAAGCAAGTACAATGGTAGCCCCCGTTTTCATGATCATCGTCCACGCAATTGTTACTACCACATGCGTACCACTTCTGCTCCAACTTAGCCATTCGACAGTTTGGTTGATCTGTGATAACTGTGTACAGGTAAACTGAAGTATTACCAATGGTGCTTGCCTCTATCTTATCGGACATAAGATCTGCTGTGCTAAAATTATACTGGTTCCAATAATATGCGTATGATAAGAAAGCCTTAAGAGTAGCATTAGCAACTTCAATAGGCAGTGTTTCTTCTTTCTGAACGATGGAAATTCTGAAGGCCCGAACAGGTCTTTGGAAGGTGATGGTACAACAGCCCATGCCACGACAAGCTCTTCCGTCTGCTTCCTTCCGCATGATCGCCATGTCAGCACACATGCTTGAACAATACCCCCAGACGTCGTCGGTGTCGGGATTGAGCATGTAGACATCGATTCCGCAACCGACAATCACCAAATAATGATAATATGGGCGGATGTTAAGGCTCTTCCGAGGCGACTCCCATGACCTGTTGTAGGTGCCGAGTACACCGGGTGTGGTGGCGATGTTGAAGACGATTGAGGCTTCAACACCAGATGTATATTGATTAACAATCTCAGTGGTGGTGGTGGTACCCAAGAAGAGCTTCGGAGGTCGGGAGCTATGGTTGCAGGTGACCTCGAATCCCGGTCGAAAGCAGCCGGCCCCGATGCCGAAGGGATAGGTTATGTTCACGTCACCGCATAATTTAGGACAGTGCGCAAGATCGGTGGGGGAGGGCTGCGTGGCGGATGCCCACCGCGCGGCGGCAGCGACGGCGAGGCACGTCAACACGGCCCACATGCTGGCTCGGACAATAGTAGCACCCATTTACAGCAGAATGAGGAAGTTTTGTGTTGCTGAGGGACGAACTTATCACCCATGTTGCGTTATATACTATACTAGCGTAGAGGTAGAGCGTTAGAACTCATTGCCCACGCTGGTTGCGAATTTTGGACACTGTTGGACCCCTCATCATGCGAAATTCCATTTTTAGCCCCCTGATGTAAAAATTCCAAAACTGGACCCCTCTCGAGCGCACGTTAGCCAGACGTTGCCACGTGTCCCGGTCGTGCGGTCTGGTACCACACGACCGCACTGTTCACCGGTCGTGCGGTACCAGACCGCACGATCTGCCTCCGCTCAGCGCCGGCTGCACGACCGCCCGCACCGACCGCGCGACCGCTCGCCCGACCGCACGTCCGCCCGCACCGACCGCGCGTCCGCCCGCACCGACCGCGCGTCCGCCCACCCGACCGCGCGTCTGTGCTCTCCAGCGTTCGCTCGTGCGCCGGCACTTGGGGCAGGCGGGTCGTGTGGTCTGGTACCGCACGACCCGTGAACAGTGCGGTCGTGCGGTACCAGACCGCACGATCGGGACACGTGGCAACGTCTGGCTAACGCGCGCTCGAGAGGGGTCCAGTTTTGGATTTTTTTGCATCAGGAGGCCAAAAATAGAATTTCGCATGATGAGGGGTCTAACAGTGTCCAAAATTCGCTGGTTGCCATCTTGTGAGACTTGGAAGAGTCAAGTCTAGTCGACGCGCGCGCGATGGTAAAGGTGTGACCGTACAGTGACATGGGAATCTCGATCCTATCAAACGTGTAAAACCGAGCACTGACCGATGTAGCCGTATCAGCACAGAAAAATAAGCTTGAAGTTGTGAGCCTTTTTTTCCCAACTTTTAGGAACTGCTTTTTAGTTTTTTTACAGCAACTGATTTTCAAACAAAGTGTTTTTTTAAAAAAAGGTTTATAAATTAACTGTAATACACACTGTAGCGATTTCATTTATATCTACTAAAATTGTACGCAAATTTCTATTACGCTGTACTTTTTTAACAGAATGAGGATACTTGTTGCTAAGGGACGAACTTAATCACCCAGGTTGTGTTATATACTAGTGTAGAGATACAGCGTTAGAACGCATTGCTCGCGCTGGTTGCCATCTTGGGAGACTTGGAAGAGTAGTCGACGCGCGTGACGGTGAAGGTGTGACCGTATAGTGATACGGGAATCTCGATCCTATCTAACGTGTAAAATCGGGCGCTGACCGATGTAGCCGTATCACCATAGAAAAATAAGCTTAAAATTTTAGGTCTTTTCTTTTCAGCTTCTAAAAACTATTTTTTAATTTTTTTACAATAATTAATTTTTAAACAGAGTATTTTTTCAAGATGGGATCTATAGGTTAATTATAATACACACTATAGTGACTTCATTTATATCTGCTAAAACCGTACGTTAGTTTCTATTACTCCATACTTTTTCTTACGAACAATTCAAAAAACATAAATTATAATAAAAAATTATAAATCAAAACAAAAAATAACAGGTCCTACTTTAACCACGACGACGACGGCGACAACCGGAAGTCCGCAAGAGATGGTTTGCCCGGGCCTTGATGTCCGATGGACGCGACAGCTGTGCCTACATACTGCGCACAGATGCAACCAGACAGGAGCGTCATGCAAGACGTCAAGACACGATGCTTTCAGCAATTTCTATGGTGACGCTCTATCCGGCTCAAGATTTAAGCTTCTAGATGTATTTTTTAGATTATAGCTAAAATTATGTTACAAGCAGTTATTAGCTTTTTTTAAAAAAATAAAAACTATTATATCATTATGAACAATGTAAAGAAATAAGAGAAAAAAGACAAAAAAAGGAAAACAAAAAAGACAAAAAAAATCCAAAAATTAAAATAAGCTAAAATTAGAAGTCAATACTTTTAAATGTCTTCTAATTTAAATAAATCAAAAATTTTAAAAAAATAAAAACCAAAATCGCTTGGAATTAATCATATATGGCCAAAATTCCGACAAAGGCCATCCATCGAACGTCACAAGGAGACGGTGCAACTGCCGTGCTTACTCTGGCATACCGATTTTCAGCGTCGTTACGTTCTCCTGCACGCTACCGGGCTGGCGTGCAAAGACAGGGGGCCTGAATCACCAGCATGGTGAAAGTGTTGATTTGCCATTGATGTAATGATGTGTTGCCAAAAGGGTCATTTTTAATAAAAAAAAGTTTAGACTTATCTGAGACACGTCATCATCGGTGGCATGGTAAGCATAGACCATTTTTAGAAATAAGTTAAGGTGGCGGTGATTTTTAAAATATTGTTAACAAAATGGTTATTTTATTAAAATTGTTCAATGTTGAAGGTGAGGTGTATACGTGGTTTTGAAATAAAGATTCATATAAAACGTGATGGTACGTAGGATAATTAACAAATATTGAAAGGGGTTGCCTATTCATTAGTCACCTAAATTTTTTATTAAATCTTAGTTACTTTTTTAGCCATTGAATTTAGATCTGACTACTCTTACCATCCTCTCCACCTAATATATAAATCCACACACCCACCTTACCCCTAAACCTAAACCTAAACCCAACTCCCTGCGGTCGTCGCCCCACCGTCAAGACCGAGCCAAGTCAAAGGTGAGAAAAATCAAATGGGATTTAGCCAACCCGAAATAGAAGACCGAAATGAAAATCTACACATGTAAATTTATGGACATGACTAACACGCTATCCATAGCACGATAGCACGCTAACGCGACCACCCAACCACTCTTTTTCAACACACAATGGCATCTTTAATTTCCCGGCGATTTAGCTAGCATCTTTTTCAGGATTTTGGACTCTAGTCTGAAAAGTCATGTTAACCTGTCCTGCAAATGCCAATTTATTCTGCTGAACATTCTACAAATGGATACAGTACTTAATACACTTCTAGAAAAGCCTTTCGTGTGAATCATCTAGAGAAAGCTTTATCCATTGCTGTAAACTTTCATACTTTTTGCTTTTTGTTATTTGCTTTCTGCTGTCTTATAACTGAATTAAACTGTAAGATGCTTATGGATGGAGCTATCGAGTATGAAGATGGTACTGCTGCAACTGAAGCCCAGGTTAGTCTTCTATCCTTTGTGGGGCCCTTTATGTTGTTGCCTTGTTGGGCTAGTACTGAAGCATGATTCTTTTCATATTTCTACCGCAGATGGGTAAGGATGTCGTGTCATTCTTGTCGTGGGCAGCTGAGCCTGAGATGGAAGAGAGGAAACTGGTAACTACCTCACAGCTCACTCGGAGATTTATATGTTACAACTTCTTAGCTGGCCATTGTTCAGATGTGCCTAATACCAACTTACTCTAATTTGTTCTAGATGGGGGTCAAATGGATCTTCCTACTGTCACTCGCTCTTCTTCAAGCCGCATACTACCGTCGCATGAGGTGGTCGGTCCTGAAGTCACGCAAGCTGGTCCTGGATGTTGTCAACTGAGGACTTTGTTTCTTCTTTTTTATTGCAACGTTGACTTTTTAAGTGGAAGCATTCGAAATAATGAGATTGTGATGTACATTTTGCCACTGGGGTTGTCCCATGCCTATAATTTCTTTTCTTTTCTTCCTATGCTGCAAAAACATTTTCTCCAAGGGAGCAGTTATCTTCATTTTTTTGTCTGTTAATGCCTGAATGGTATCAGTATAATGTAACAGTTGATGAAGTTCACGTCACAAATCCTTTATACTTTGAACTCTGCGTCATTCGTTTGTCTTGCTTCTGTCAGTACCAGTTTTCATTTTCCTGGATATGAAAAAAGTAAACTGCGCTTGGCAGTAGGAGTAAATACCTTGCAGTCACAATCCGGTGGCCAAACAAAATTTCGTTAGAATTGTAATCTTTTAACACAAAAGTTTTAGGGTGTATTTCGAACAATTTATACTGGAGTCGAACGTTCCAAATGAGGCCTTCAGGTCTGCATCCTGCATGGCTGCAACGCAATTTATACTGCAATGTTTCCTCTGCTGCTAACGCTGATTGCGTGAATCGTGAATTCGTGATGGGCTGGACCGCTGTATTCCTGAAGTGGGGGTCCAAAAAAATTTGCCGCATGGGGGGCACGGCCCCTGCTGCCCCCCCCCCCCCCCCCCCAGTTCCGCCTCTGTTACTGAATGGCTATCACACACTTCTTCCATGCTTAATGAACTTCCTTATAGCAAATCCTGAATGGATATTTCATCCTTGTTGCGGAAAAGGCAGAACATGACTATATATAGAGATGGAATACTATTCCTTGTTGTAAACATGTTAAGCAACCGTACTGTTTTTTTTCCGCTACAGATTAATTTATCAACTCGATTATTGCAAGAAAACAAAATATTATGGTAAATATCTGTTTATTGGTAACCTCCATGAAAAGAGTCTGGTTTCCCAGTTCAATATATATCTTCATTTGACAGAGTGCAACATGCATGAGAGATGCATAATGCTCCAACAGAGAAGCTCCAATGACCAGCTGCTTCGACGAATCGACCGCCTCATCTGATTAATAAAGCTCCATCAAAAGGCAGCCGAAGGATGAGAAGGCGACTGTCGTTTAACATAAGCCTAAATATTGAGATATTGGGGAGAAGGCTCGTCAGCCTTCAGTGGAGATGGAGATGACATTACAGGTAAGTAACGATACATCCAATGGAGCCGTGTGTATCATATATGATACGATTGGCGGAACCAGCCGAACGAGAAAGGGGGGGCCAGTCCGGCAGCAGAAGACTGCTAGATCGGAAAATGTATATATATATATATATATATATATATATATATATATATATATATATATATATATATAATATAATATAATATAAGTATCCAAACAAACATAATTTTTGTTATGCCAACAAATAAAGAGAAAAGACGATAAAAAACTTACTGTTTTTTTTCATTTGAGCCTCACTTTGCGCGTCTTCATGGCATAGAAATCATCTATAATGTCATCCGTTGTGAATTGTAGTGCAAGTTCTTTCTCGATATAGATTACCAAACAATCTCTCAAAAATGCATCTTCCATTTTATTTCGAAGCCTTGTCTTGACAAGCTTCATTGCAGAAAATGCTCGTTCTGATGTTGCAGTTGAAACCGGAAGAGTAAGGACAAGTCGAATTAACCTATAAATTAAAAAGGAAATGCAGCTTGTTATTTCTAAAACAACAAAACGATGAATAGTAGGAATAGGCAAATAGTATACCTGTCAATCAAATAATAGTCCTCTGATTTGTTTGTTTCTACAAGCCGACGACAAAGATCGCCTACACTTGTTAAATTCTGAAACTTTGGATTGGTAGGCACATCAAGCTCATAATGTTGTAATTGACATCTCAATTTAATCATATCTTGCTCTGAAAAGTCAGCGGGATAAAACTTTGAAGCTAAAGTACACACATCATCAATCATGAATGAACTGAAAGAATCTTTAGGATCCAAACTAGTACACAAAATGAGAAGCTCGGTTGCTTGTTCACTGAACCTAGAATTTAGCTCTTGCATTTGCTGATCAATTGCAACTATGAAAACATCATATCTGTAGTGATGCTCAACTGTTGTCTCACTACTAGAACGAGATCGAATATAATCAGCATAGAACCCATCCATATCTGGAATAGTAATACCTTGTTTACCACAAAAAGTTGTCACTTCTTCGAGAAGTTTGCTCCAACCATGATCTCTTAGATTCTGAATCAATCTTTTTGTGGTGGCAACATCATCCATAGCATTTACAATATCTTGAGATTTCTGTTGCAACTTTCTGCAAAGAAGATCTGTGATTCCCATCAACTCTTTCATTAGATGTAAAATAAATACAAAGTCAAATGTCATCATCAATCTAACAGCACCAGCAGCCTTCCCTCGTACTGAAGCGGTACTTCTCGGACCTCTAGTATTAGCAATATCTTTAAGTACTAAATAAGTAGCTTTGTATGCTCTCAAAAGGCTACAAACAGAATCATAATGGGAGCTCCATCTAGTGTCACCAGACCTCCTTAATGTTCCAACTTGGTTTGCTCCACTTGCAGTTTCTAAATCACCAAGTTCAATAAGACGTTCCATTTCAGCTACTTGATTAGCATGCAGATCATCATTTCTCTTACTAGAAGAAACAACAGTATTAACAATAAAAGAAAGATGATCAAAAAAGTTTTCAACCTCATATACTTCTTTAGATGCAGCAACAAGAGCTAATTGTAATTGATGAGCAAAGCAATGCACATAATATGCATAAGGGCAATTTTCCCTAAATTTGGCCTGCAGTCCATTCCACTCTCTGCGCATGTTACTAGCACCATCATATCCTTGTCCACGAATATTCTGCACATCTAGATTATGATATGATAGGACAGAGCATAATTCTTGGTGAAGAGTGGCTGATGATGTATCATGAACATGAACAAGATCAAGAAACCTTTCCTGAATGAACCCCTCTTTGTCAACAAAACGAACAACAACTGCCATTTGTTCTCTTTTTGACTCATCCCTAGACTCATCAACAATCAAGCAAAATTTAGAACCCCCAATTTCACGACGAATTGCCGATTGCACTTTTGAAGCCATAACATCCAAAATTTCTTTTTGAATTTTAGGTGAAGTATATTTGGCATTCTGTGGAGCATTATCTAGCACAACTGCATTGACCTCTTCATTATATGAAGATAGAAGTTTCACCATTTCAAGAAAATTACCTTGGTTCTTTGAAGTAGCTGATTCATCATGTCCTCGAAAAGGGCAAGATTGAAATGCTAAATATCGACAAGCATCAATAGATGTCCCAAGACGCAACCTATTCTTCTTGATATCTTCCTTAGTTTGCTTCTCCACCATATGCTCAATATGGCCTGCTGCATTCTTCAAATTTTCATAACACTTCATATTATAATTATGAGCAGATTTACTATCATTTCCCATGTGGACCAAGAATGAACAGTTAGCACCATCATTCACTTTTTTCCAATTTTTAAATCCTTTCACTATAAATGTATCAGACCCTGCCTTTCCAGATGGCTTCTTAGAAAATAGAAAGCAAGGAAAACAAAAGACTGCATCTTTTGCGGGAGAATATTCTAACCAAGGAAAAGCATTGAACCAGTGAGATTGAAACCTGCGTGGATGACTTGCTGGACCAGAAGCAGGATATATGTCCATGTGAAACTGATAAGGGCCATGCATAATGTATACTTTGCGAACTTGATCTCTTTCATTAGCAGGATACTCCCAAATTTGCCGGCGTAAGCCCGGATCTCGTTCAACTATCAAAACGCTGGCCTCAGCATTAACCCTCTGAACTTTTGGTGCTGGTTCTCTTGGTGCTTCTTCAGGAGTCCTCTGTTCTCCAGGGTTGGGGGCTTCCTCTTGGACAACAGGTGAATTATTTTGCTCTTGCTCCAATCCATCAGCAGGTATCTTCTTGAAAAAGGAATCAATTGTCCTTTTGGGGGGCATTATTTTCTACCTAAAAATAATGCATAAGCTAATAAACAACGAGCACGGATGATCATTGAAATAGAGCGATTAAAAAATAGAAATCATATCCTATAAAGTATAAACTAATAAACTATTCTTACTTTGCGGCCGCTTGCACTTGGACTTGCGTGTTGCAATTTGCAAACTGTGAAACTGGAGACGCCTGGATGGATGCAGTGATGCAGTGGACGCCTGGCCTTGCTGCACCGTAGTGCTACTGAATCGCCCTGAGGCCTGAGCACCTGTCCCCTGACGACCTGATCTGCCTGATGGGTGATGGCTCCTGAGGATGGCACTGCCGCTGCGCAGGGAAGTGGAACAGTCGAACAGATGCGATTCGAGTAGGCGAGGCGGCGCGCGTGATCGAGTTTCGAGTCTTGACTGCAACGTTTCCTCTGCTGCTAACGCTGATTGCGTGAATCGTGAATTCGTGATGGGCTGGACCGCTGTATTCCTGAAGTGGGGGTCCAAAAAAATTTGCCGCATGGGGGGGCCACGGCCCTGCTGGCCCCCCCCAGTTCCGCCTCTGGATACGAACCCGGAGATCTTTGCTCTGTGCCTGAACGAGGGCAAAAGTTGCTCTTGAACCCGGAGCTATACGCCTTTTTGCTGAAGTGATTTACTCATGCATGGAAGTCTAAGGGCAGTCCCAATGGTGTATTGATGATGGTTTCTATCCTCATTAAATGACTTGCCACGTAGGCAAAATGCTGACATGGCAACGTAATTAATGATGAAAGAGAGCACAAATCCTAGAAACGGTTTCCTCATGAAGAAATCAGGTCTTCACTCCACCCAATGCACCAAGAAACTATGAAATCGCCATTGGGAAGAAACCACCAGTTTCTAGGGGGCTCGTGGCACACTCTCATTGGAGGAAGAAGATAGAGTTGGGAGAGAGAAAGAGAAAATAATTATTACTCGAAGACACCTCCACTGTGGAAGATAGTTTCTATAGATGATTTCTTGTGCTATGGAAATCGTGTCAGTTTCTTCCATTGGGACTGCCCTAAGTTACAGCTCGTGCAAGTGGGTTCAATTCTGTGGTAAAAGTAGCTACAGGCGATCAGGCTATGTTTTCTTCTGTTTGCGAGGTAGGTTAAAAATTTTCTTTTCCTGAGGTAGGTTTAAGTTTATTGACTGTTTTAGTGATCTTTGAAATTCCACAAATAAAAATTGTGCTTAAAATTTATTTTCAGTAGGGTGTATACTGTGTAGGGCTGTCATTTGACAATTGAAGCTTTATACTTTTGTTTCGTATTGTCCCTAGGGTGTGTATACTGCTGTCTTTTGATATTTATTATTTACTACTCCCTCCGTTCATATATGTTAGTAGGTGTGTATAGTTTTTGCACAGCAATCATGGACCACAAGAAATTGACCAAAATACCCATAATTGAATGCTTGCGTATTTGTACACGCCAATTCAACCATAGGATGTCTGTACTTAATGAATGGACGCTTTTGCATTGATAAGTCCTCGTTTTCTCTACATGGTGTGAGGAATGCAAGTAACCCTCAATTGCATTGGAAGCAGTCAACATTGATCATTTAATGCCACGGGAGCTAAGCATAATTATTAGGGGCATAGCAGGGAAAAATTCACAAATTCTACCTTGACTATGGAGTGCGC
This sequence comes from Dendrocalamus latiflorus, assembly GCA_017311315.1. Classification (NCBI taxonomy): domain Eukaryota; kingdom Viridiplantae; phylum Streptophyta; class Magnoliopsida; order Poales; family Poaceae; genus Dendrocalamus; species Dendrocalamus latiflorus. Next base: position 5,726,550 of record CM029670.1, on the reverse strand, counting down.
CTAACAATTTTGAACAACAACAAAAGGAAAGTGTGTCTTGTATCTCCACCATACTAAATCCTAGAAAAAAAATCTGCATAAATCTTTGGTGTTTACACCCTCAGTTCAGCAGCGTAAAGAACAGTGCGAGAAAGAAACTTTGGTTTGCCACAGCAGCCAAGTGAATTTGCTTACCTTAACCAGAGTACATTATTCAATGTTTGAGAATTGTTCGGATACTGGATTTTCCAAATAGATTTGTTAAAACAATTTTTAGTGCAAGGTTTGAAGAAACAAGTTTATTCTGTTAGTTGGTTAGGACAAGAACATAGCACTGATGTAACCAATTAACTGAGACCAAAATCCTGTTTTCCTGCTCCCTGACTAGGAACTCTGTTAAAGCATAGCAGGTAATGGCATAATTCCAGATGTATTAGAACAATAAATGGAACTGTCTAATACAAGAAAGGAAAACTAATTCAGAAAGTGCTGACAGTAAAATACATTTAGCTGTTAGAGAAATCGGGCTCGATCGGTGACAATCCGTCTGCAACTAAAGAAAATTGTGTTGTCGGTTGTGCTACAGTAACTGAAGAATTTCAGCTCTGGAGTCTTCCCTCCGCATAATACAAGCAAAGGAAATACACAACGTGATCGCAGTATAACACTGGACACAAAACAGATTTGTGCTGCTCAAACTTCCACAGCTTTCCGGTTTTTTCTTCTCTTTATTTATACAAAACAGAAAACATGTTTGGGGCGCCATCTCCAGCCACGAACGAGCGCAAACAGACACTCCCAGTGAAAGCCGGAGATCGTGCCTGTGACCCCTACGACGCGGACTCGACGTGAATGCGCACGTCTCAGTCCTCAACAAACTGCACCACGATTTCAGCTGGTCCGTGGCGGTAAAACAGGAAACTGAAAGCAATAACCAAAAACCAAATTTCATCACGCAAGTTTACCATATCTATCATTAGCGAGGTAAACTAGTCCAAGAAACAAGTTCTTGCTCCATGGTATAGTTTCGGGTGGCATCTTGAGTTACCAAATTAGCAACTGTTCCAATCTCAACATACTGGGTCCGAGAAGTATAGTTGGATGTAGACAATAATAGTGGCTCGATTTCATTGTCCCTTCGTAATTCCTCTTGATTCTTTTTTTTTATCTTACCTCTCAGAAGTTGCAGCCTTAACTCAACTTCTTTCATTGTAGGTCTCTCTTCTCCTCTAAGCCTTAAACATATTTCTGCAAGTGAGGCCATCTCATCAATTTCCTTATGGTTTGCTTCTTCCACAACCTGATCATCTACTATTTCTATTGTGGTTTTATTTTGTTGTCTCTGAAGGAAATGATGACACAAGTTCTGCTTCTCTCCAATAGAATTGAGAAAGATTGGTTTCTTTCTTGTTAGGAGCTCAATAAGTACTACACCAAAGCTGTAAACATCACTCTTCTCATTTAATTGGCCTGTATGGTAATATTCAGGATCCAAATACCCAAATGTACCCTGCACAATTGTGACCACATGAGTTTCATCAATGGAAACAGATCTTGAAGCACCAAAGTCTGAAACCTTTGTAGTGAAATTGTCATTGAGGAGTATATTGGCAGATTTCACATCTCTGTGAAATATTGGTATTGAAGCAGCACAATGGAGATAGGCAAGAGCACTCGCAGCCTCAAGAGCAATTCTGATGCGATCGTCCCATGTTAGCAAGCATTTTCTACTCAAATCACCATGGAGAAGGTCATAGAGTGTGCCATTGGAGATGAATTCATACACGAGCAAAGGTACCTTGGATTCAAGGCAACAACCAAAAAGCTTAACCACATTACGATGAATAATTTGAGACAAGATGGCAACCTCGTTTACGAATTGATCAATCTCAGTTTGCTCCATAATTTTGGACCTTTTGATTGCCACCACTCGTTGATCTGATAAAATGCCCTTGTAAACTGTACCATGACCCCCATGGCCAACAATACGTGTTGAGTCAAAGCTATTGGTTGCCTTCTCTAGTTCTTCCAAGGAAAATATTTTTGTGTTGTGTGCAACACTTTCATCGGATAAGATCAGTTGCTCCAAGATCAAGCCTTTGTTTTTTCGGAAGTATGCCCTCCTAACTTTCTTTTGGATGTGTCTCTTCCACCTTCGGACAATGCGGTTGAACTTATCGTGAGAGCTAGAACTCCAAAACCACAGCCAAGTCCGATAGCAACTCCTGCATAGCTCATATAGATATATAAGATATCTCAATGAACAAACCATTTTTTATGACCGAAAAATTTGAAATAAAATAAAAAGGTTAAGTGAGAAGCATACCCAAAAGAACATTATGTCGCTTAGTGGAAGAATCTTTCGATTCTGCAAGATGAAAAGGTGTTCAAAAGAAGGGGATAAAAAGCAAGATCAACAGATATCCCATGTACATATAATATAACACATTTGGTGGTCATGTTGGCATTTTACTCTCTTTTTTCGTCATTTTTTTCGACAAGTCTTTTTACTTCGAAAAAGACCGTTTTGCAAATGTTCCCCATATTGAAGTAGCCGTACTTCCTTTAGTCCTTGCCATTGGATAGACCATTGGAAAGCTTATTTGCTACTTTTTCATATATAGCTGACTAGTTAGGTAGGGATAAATTGGTGATATGCTAAGAAGGCTAATATTGAAAGACCCCAAATTTTCAAAATAAAATTTTGTGAATTTTCCTGAATTTTTGGTGAATTTTTGAGCCCTTTCCCAATGCGGCAATCCCCGGTAAAACCCGCTTTCCTTTCTCGAGTTCACGCCTTCTTTTTTCGTTGGCGCATTTCTCTTTTCCGCCACCTCCCTTCCCCTGGCGTCTTCCCTTTCCCGCCTCCTCCCTCCGCCTGCGCCCACGCGTGAGCGCGCTCTGCCCATGGTTTCGTCGCTCTGCCACTCGTACCGTCGCCGACCGCCCTATCGATTCGCGGCCCCACCCGTCAGCCCCACCCCTTCTCCCTCCTCCGTGCGAGACGCCGGCGCCCATCTCGGCAGCTCACCTGCCCGCATGGCTGTCGCGCGTGCATTAACTCGCCTCATCGCCCAGTCAACTCCCCATCACTCGGACACAACAACCGTCGCTTCCCCTGTGTGCCCGTGCCACGCCCCATCCCCTCTCCTCCCCTATTTCCTCCCCTCCGCCTGAGCTCAAGTGCACTTTCCTGCTCCCTAGATACTTCCCAAGTCAGTCGATTGAGCTCCGAGCCCCTGCATCGCTGCCGATCAGCTCCTCCGTCACCGGTGAACTCCCGAGCCTCTCTCCTTCTCCTCTTGGTTAAAGTCCGATTCCTTTCACTGACTCGCTCTCCTTTGCTCCCTGAACGTGATGGTGGACTCCGCTGGCCGAGAGCGCCCCTCCCCTGCCCTGGTGGCGAAGCTCGCCGTTGGCCAAAAGGGGGCCGCCGTGGCCATCTCGCCATAGAGCTCCCCAGCTCGAACCAGCGCCACCGTCGAGTTCCCCTCGTCCCGGAGATGCTCCAGACGCAACCGATTCGCCTGGAGCGCTGCTGTTGGCCTCTGGTGCCCGAAAACCGTTGTCGCCTTCTTCCCAGCCGTTCGTCGCCGTTGAACCCTCCCATGCCTCCCAAAGCCCTGAAATGGGTTCCCCTCGATTTCCGCTGGAGAACGCCGCCGGCGCCGTTTCCTCAACGCCGTCGTTCTCTGCCTTTTCGGCGGGGACGACGAGCTAGAGGTAGACGATGATGACGTGGACGCATCCTTGCCGTCCACGCCATCGTTGCCGTCTAACCTCGGCCATTAGATGGTGGCATTCCCCCTGTCGTCCGATCCCACTAAAGTTCCCCCTCTGCAGCCACCCGATCAGATCCTCTCCGCAGCCGTCCGATCCCACTTACCGTTTCTGATCCGAGCCGTCCGCACCTGCGACATCGTCGCCATTTGTCCGGGCCACACATCGACCATCCATATCGGGTGGGCACGCGCGTGCGTGGGCTGAGGCCGCTTGGCCTGCTCGGTCGCGCCGGCCGCTCGCGCACTGTTGGACCGAGCCGGCCTGACATTGTTCATATGAATTTCCAGAGATTTTCTAATTTCCAAAAATCCAGAAAACCAAATAAAATCCTAGAAAATCACAGAAAATCCCAAAAATTTCCGAATTACACCATCTTGCTCATTTTGATGCCCTGAACCCATTTTTGACCTCAAATCCACCAAATTCATTTCTAAAAAAAAAATCAAAAATCCCTCATTTGAATATTTATGCATTTTACTCCTTTTTCATAGATTTATTTTCCTCGCTTGATTAGGCTCAAGCTGGACTTATATTATTTTTTGTGTGTTTGGGCTAGTGTCGGAGTCCTCAGAAGCTGCAGTGCAAGGGCAAATCAAAGCAGCACGGGTTACGAGGTTGCTGAGTTAGTCGAGTACCAAGGCTAGTTGCGAGACCTTGATCATGTTGAATCCCATGCCATTTAATTTATGTATTTATGATATTTGCATTATTGTTATTTGTGAAATGCTAATTGCTTAAAATGAAATGTTTAGAATGACCTGATATTTAGATATTTCCTACCACTGATAATTGCCATGTTAATTTGCTGCCATGCCTTTGATAACCCTAGAAGTAATTACATAATGATAGAGATAATAGTAGAATAATTACATTTCATGCAAATTTACACTACTAAGATTGTGGCCGTGGGCCGGTAGATTTAAAATATTGGGATTTAGGGTAAAGGTGTTGTGAGACACCGCGAGACGGTCTTCACACCGCTTTACCCCAGGTTGGAGGCTGACTAAACCCTTGCGCCGAGCAAGTGACATATTAGCCGCTCAACCACCGGTGTTGACTTTGTCAACCCTGGTTTAGTAGCTGCTCAACTCAAAGTGAAACCCTACATTGGGAGCTGGTGTGGATCGGTAGATCTAGACCGGACAACGATAGGTCTCCTTAGTTCGGGCTCCTAACGGATACCCGAAACTAGGCTAGCTCCTAACCTATCGGGTAGAGCGTATACCAAGGATTGAGTAGTGAAACGACCCGGTTCCTTAACTCAGTCATGAGAGTTAAGAATGCTTGTGGGTAAAGTTGGGCAACTCTACAGAGTCAAATAAATGGTATTCGAATATGCCATGCTCCCGATTAATGAAGCTGTGTCTATGGGTGATTCCAACAGTAAGGCATAAGTAGTTTTCATGGGTTTTAACATGAGTAGTTGGATAATCAACTTTGATTGAAAACCCCTATATTCTTAAGGAGTAGTCCTTGGTTTGGAATTTCAAAAATGTTTACAAATAAAATTGCATCTACATACATTAATAAAACAAGTATACCCCATCCTTTGGTGATCTGTGCAATTAGCTAAAATAGGGTTTTACCTTGTAACTTGTTGAGCTGTTGTGCTCATGGCTTGCAAAACCACTTCAGAGTTTCAGAATGCTGGTGAAGAGCAGCCAATCGAGGATGCTCCAGAAGAGCAGTTCTTCGATGAGGATCTGTGGCTTTAGATCTCGATCGCGCTCAAGTTTCCTGGTGGTTATTTTGTTGTAATATATTTCGGGCTTGCATGCCCGGTGTAGTAAAACTTGGTTGATAAACCTTATGTTGTAATATAAAGTTGGCTCTTTTACTGTAAGCATGTCTGTGATGATATTCTCTTGCTCGATGCTCCGTAACTGGCCATGCTTGGGTAGTTGCGGAATGTTGGGTCTCGGCGCCCCTGGAAACGGGGGCGTTACAAATATAATGGTAAAATGACTTGTATGTCTGTTAATAAATTGAAATAAGGAGGAGACGTCAAGTAACAAATTAAGAGACTGACTTTTAGATTGTTTGTTGGAATTTTCCCTATAGTAGTATTTGGATGCAAGGAAACAAGTATGCTAAGCACTATATCATTTGCCATGCTTAATTGGCCATCTAGCTCGAACACAGAATCTTGCGTAAGCCAGGATGTTCCCTTCTTAATTTGTATTCCCATCCATGTTTCCTGGCGCATGGACACGCATCTTCTCTCGTGTGGTTGTCTCCTTCATCCGAAGTCCGAACTGGTGCTGCCTTGTTGACTCCACCTCCCGACGTGCCACATCGTCGCCCTCCCAACTCCCCACTATGCTGCCATGGTGACTCTTCTTTCAAATTTGAGTTGAAAGTTGCAAATTTGATTTGAAAGTTCAAATCCTCTTCTTTTGTTTTCAGTTCAAAGTTTGAAAATTTTCTGTTGAAAGTTCCCATGTTAAAAGTTTTGATATCTCAAACGGAAGTGTCCGCTGCAAAGCTATGTAGATGATATCCTCCAAATAGCATCGCCTCTGTTGTTATAAGCATGTGTAGTGGGATTGAAATGAACTGGCTCATCGTATTCCTTAAACCAAACAAGTTTAGATTCAGATGATCCTGGACCAACCTCTTCTTCAAATCAAATGCATGATACTGATGGATTATTTTTTTAGGAATTAGTCTATTTTACCCTTTTAAACTATCATGTTTGTTTAATTTTCAACCTCTAACTACAAAACCGAATATCCAACCACCTCAACTATCAAAACCGTCTACTTTACCCCCTGGACCGAAACCATGATGGTTTCTTCTGATGTGGCGTCTATATATCTAATGGTTTTGATATGTAAGCATATTTTCAATGATATGACAATCTTGCAATGTAGGATGCATAGAGTCCAATTGCCAGCGCTGCATAATCAAACAACATATGGCAAGCGTCAGAGATCAACCCAAGACTATCACTCATGAACCCGCTGGCAAACTCCACAAACATTAAGCTGTATTGGTCAACAGAAAAGCTGCAATCTTCCTCGACTTGCGCTCACTCAGGATATGCCGGAATGGCCCCATGACTGCCTCATACACTAATTAGGATACATTTGCGCTCCCAAGCTCCACATACTCTGAAGAGGCCTGCTTCCTGCTGGCGATCCATAACAGGAACCGACAGATCAAGAAGCCCGGGTAAAGACAGTTTCGGGTAGTACACCAGCTCTAGCACAATCTGTTAGACCATGTGGCTAGGTCTAGAATTTTTATGATGATGAATAATTGACAACATTGCTTAGTATTGTTATTTGAGGCATGTGCATGTGTGTGTGAATTGATATTGGTCAAGTTGGAGAGAACTTGTGCCGGGAAAAAGTTCTTTGGTCTTTGCATGTGCAGGTTGGGCGTGGAGACGGTCATGGTCGGTGACGAGGAGGACCGGGATTAGGAGGGGGAAATCTGAGATCCGGGCGGTCGAGGATGTCATGAGGTGATCGGACTCACGTTGGAGCACATGGAGATCAAAGGTGAAGGATGCGTGGAGAAGATACATGAGGTGCGGTCCTGGAGGCTTCGACACGCGATGAGTTGAAAAGTTGGAAGTGTGAAAACCCGTATTAGGAAGGGTTTCGGGTCTCTTGAATTTTAGTGGGCCAAAAACCTAGTTGAGGTAAAAAGGTCTAGGCCCAGTTAGACTAATCGTATTAGGGTTTCGAGTGGTGGATCATGGTATATATTTTGTGGCGGCTGGTTATTGGTTTTCTGCCGTGAACGAGCGAGAAAATAATACAAGAAAATGGTGCTGATGGATATGTTTGTGCTCATGCATGGAGGCTTCTAGTTGATCACGCGGCTGCTACATCTGCATGCATGAATACGTGGGCTGCCTAATGCAAGTTGTGATCGGCGACTCGTTTTGATCGGGAAAAAAAAGGCGAGCGGCGGCCGAGAGTTTCGCTGGAAATTTTTTGGTGCGGTAGCCGTGTCGATTTCGTGCATCAATCGAAGAGAGGATTGAGCGCTGGATTGAAAAATTTGTGAGCGGTGGCTGTGTCGTATTGATAGAAAAAAAAAAAGATTGCTCGCATGCTTGTTGATGGAAGTTGTAGGCATCAGCCGAGACTAGTTGATGGAGAAATAAAGTACGTAGTTGTCGACGTCGGCTTGTGATTTCTAATGCCGCTCGCATGCAGTGTGGTTTGATCAGATGATCGGCATACATACATGCATACGTGACCGTGACTGAGTGGAAGAAAGAAAAACACGGGCGCTCTGGCCGAGAGATCGGGTGATTAAAAATTGCGGTGGTGCGTTTCATCAGCTGCATGCAGTGCTTCGCATTCGATCGTTGGCCGTGATTTTTAGTCGGAATCGAGCCGACGCATCAGAAAGTTGTTCGGCGCGTCATCGCCTATTTCGGGACACACGAGATCTCAGCTTCTCGTGTGTTCGCACTTCTCGGTTTACGTACGTGCCGTCGCACGGTGCCCAGAGGAGCACCAGAACCGCACGACTTGAAGGCCTAAGGTATTTATAAAAAAAAAAACTTTTGCTGTACATTACAATTATTCACCCCTCTCTGATTGTCATCGACGATCCTACACAATCCATGCTTGGCCTGCCGCTAATGCCATCATAATCCTGCCGTTGCCCCCAAGACCATGCTAAAGACGGTAGCGTTAAGAAGCAGCCACTAGAGCCGGCCGATTTGTACAGGTTCATTCATCACCATCGCCGGTGTCACTGCCACCACCAAGGAAGAATGAGGCCCACAAACGCCAGCATGGATAGCAAGGCAGCGGCGAAGGCAAATATAGACGCACGAGCGCGGTGACTACTGGTGACATGCCGCGCGGAGACAGAGTGCTTGGCGAAGGAGAGAAGGCCGAAGGCGAAGGGGACCGCGAGGAGCACGAAAGGGGAAGAGGAGATGGTAGTGAGCGACAAGGAGGCTGGGTGAGGGGAGGAGGCAGAGAGAGGCGGCGGTGGAGGCAGGGAGACGGGTCTTGGATGGGGCGGGGAGAGGCATGAAGGGGTAGCGGAAGGAGGGGCGCGCGGCGATCCGCGGTGGCATGGCCAGGCAAACGTGAGGCGTGAGGCGTGTGGCGGTCGGTGGTGGACTAGGGGAGGCAAGGAGACTAGTCAGTCGGCGGTTGGTTTGCCAATATGGATCGAGCGGTAGGCTGCACACTTTTCCAGGTCAAAACCGCTTCTACATTAGCATAATGTCTGTAATGGAAGTATCTATACAATATTTGACTAATTTTTAGGACAAAATTAGTCAGATTTTGGGATGTTACATGGAGATCCAACGTCCCAGATCATTTTTTTGGAGGAAGGCTTGTATGGGTGGATCCGTTGGATGGAGATCCAACGCCCTAGAACATTTTTTGTTGTAGGAGGCTTGTATGAGTGAATCCATTGGATGAAGATCCAACGCCTTAGATTATTTTTTTGGAGGCGGCTTGTATGGGGAGATCTGTTAGATTGAGATCCAACACTGCAAAATTTGACTAATTTTACGCTAAAAAATAGTTGAATGTTTTATAGCACTTCTCATAATATATTGTCAACTGTTTTTAATTAGTCTTAGGAGGTAATATATTCGTTATTATGATATAAGATTTGTAAAATATCTGATTTTATATTTTAGGATTGAAACTAAGACTATTATAAGAATTTAGAGGTAAAATAAGTTTTTTTTCATTATTTCAAACCGAGTGTTCTCCCTGTGTGGATAGGAATCCACGGGACCTCTAGTGTTCATGTTCGTACTCACCTGCACCACACAAGCCGGATCTCATCCATCCAGGCTCCCTAGAAAATTAATGTGTATTACGTGTTATATTAACATATATCATTATGCACGAAGTGCTAAAATCATCTTTCTGACTATCCAAATTAGCCATAGCCCTAATGTCAAGTGTGAATTGGTTATTTTAGAATAGGGAGTGCAAAATGAGCCCGAGAGTAATTAAAGTAGAGAAAAAGAAAGAATCAGTTATTCCCTCCATCTCATATTATAGATCGATATTTCACTTCTTGTCAAAATTAATTAAGAACCGGTGGAACCAGGGTGAGAGAATAAAAGGTTCACCTATTTACGCCTATTAAATGTTTCAATTCATCAGCTAATGCTACCGTGTTGATAGGGGTATAACTAGAAAAATATGGGCTAAATGCACCCATGATTTTTCGTAGGGTCATTATATATTTTAAAACAAGATGAATGGATAATGGGGCGTTAAATTATGAAACGGGTGAATAAGAGTTATGTACCTTGACAGCCATTCTGGTCCTGGACATAAGGATTTCCTTGGTAGCCGTCAGAGCACCGGCAACGATAACCAATTGGGATACGCCCAGGAACATTAAGACACTCGCTGTTAGGGCTGACGCAAGCATATGCAGTAATGTTGCTTCTCGCCATTTTACAAGTCATATTAAAGCATCTCCAAGAGATAATCCATAATAGGTAGGCTAAACTTCATATTTAGAGAGTCAAAAGGCTAATCTATACTTCCTATATATCCCCCTCTACAGCAGCCTTTCTATTTTGGATTATCACAATTTCAAATCGGGCCTGGGCCGTTGCATCTGGACAGCATCCTCGCGGCAGCCGTCCTCGCGGCAGCGCTGCGATCCCATCTGCGATTCCATCCTCGTCGCCTCCGTCCGGTGGACATTCAAAGTAATCATCCGCACAATGCATACGCTCGCCTACGTAGGATCAATGCCTACGCACAATGCATACGCACCATGCAGACATTCAATCTGTATGTTCTAAAGAAGTCAGATAATTTGTAGAATGAGCAGACAGTTCCAGAATCTGTATGTTCTGTATGTTCTGTGTGTTCTATATGTTCCAGAATACTCTAAAGAGGATTGTTATGTATGTTCTGTGTGTAGAATGAGCAGACAGTTCCAGATGCATAGAATGTGCTAAGAATGACACAATACTGTAAAGATGCATAGAATGTTCTGTGTGTTCTGTATGTTCCAGAATACTCTAAAGATGACACAATACCCTAAAGAAGTCAGATCAGAGCAAGTGGCTTCCCTTTCAGACAGTTCCAGAATTACTTCAATGGAATAACATATAATGTTACCAAAGTATCTTGATAGCACTTCAGCAGTTAGCACTAGTTTGTCGAATATCCCTTCTAGTGACTGTTCTGACAAATTAAATGTCAAGGAGAATTTAGCAAATGCAGAAAACAGCAAAGGCGTATTTAGCTGGGCAGCAAGCTGGTTGTCATCTGGAAAATCAGATACAGAGGACAATAGAAATTCTACAGCTATCATTGATGGAACAAGGAAAGACTCAGATAAAGAATCTGCATTTGTTAAGACAGCTGCCAGTGCAAGTGGACAGCGAGTAGGAATTGAAATGTTCCAAAAATGTTACCAAAGGCAATGCTACAGTGACAACTTGTGTAGGACCAACAAAATCTGAATCAAATCAAGAACAAGTGGCTTCCCTTTCAGACAGTTCCAGAATTACTTCAATGGAATAACATAGAATGTGCTAAGAATGACTAAATGGGCATCAGTATGGAAAATTAAAAAGAGCATACAGTTCCAGAATTAGTTCTAGAATAACATAGAATGTGCTAATAATGACTAAATGGGCATCAGTATGGAAAATTAAAAAGATCAGATCAGATCAGTGAGGATGCAGATCAGATCAGATCAGTGAGGATGTAGATCAGATCAGATCAGTGAGGATGCAGATCAGATCAGATCATCAGGATGCAGATCAGATCAGCAGGAATTAAACATCAGCACCATCTAACCCACGGCGCTGAATTATTTCCTCCCTCAAACGCATGTAGAAGGATTGTTGATGCCCAGACATGTTTGAAATATCCATTGTCATTATCCTCTCGTCATCTAACATTCGCTTGTGCTCAAACTCCTCCTTTTCTAGCTCATATAAAAGTCTGAAGTTCTCATCCCTCTTTGAATCAGCCTCTTTCTTCTTTTCCCATATACTCTCAAACACAGCCAAGACACGGTCCTTCGAAGCACTACCTTTCAGAGCTTCTTTTGCCCTCTTATTACCTATGGGGCGCCGTGTTGCATTGCCCTCTGGCCGTTCAGTGCTAGGCTCGTCCAGATCAGTTGTATGATCGATGACAGGAGTTGCAACTGTGACTGAAATTTTCTTCCTTTTTGGTGCTTTATTCTGTGAAATCTCTTTCTCCTTGTCTTGCCATTTTGGTTGATCGCGAAGATATCTCCAGCAATGCTCTAACTTGAAAGTCTCATTCTTGGGATGAGTCCTCTTGTAAAGCTCCTTCGCTTCAAGAACCTATTGAAAACATATAACAACATTAACATATAATATTATATTGCGTAATTTTAAATATTCGTACATGCAATTTTTATTTACTGTGTCTTGGATGACTACACCACTTTGATTAGCCCGCTCAATTTGGGAGTAGCAGCCTGAAAATCTACTCACAGCAGCCTGTATCCCGGACCATCGATTCTGCAGGGAATTTGCATTGCGGACAGCAGCAAATTTCTTGTGGGCATTGTAGTACTGTAGCATTCTATTCCAATATGTGGCCGAACTTTGGTCGGTGCCGTGGATAGGGTCGATGCAAACATTGACCCATGTAATGCATAACATTTCATCCTCCTCTTGGTTGAAATTGTGGGTCCTTTTGTTGGATCCTTTTCCAGGATTTACGCTACTTTGTGGCATTGGTTGCGACGACTGATCATTGACCCCACATGAAGGTTCATTTTGATTCACCAACTCCTCTAAGAATGTCTCGTTGTTGGCTGGATTCAACACAGAGGTAAAATAACCATTGTTTGGCATGTTACCTGAAACAGAACAGCAATAATATTCATTGTTTGGCATACCATTGTTACTTTCAGAAGGCAGTACAAATAGAAAAATAGTAGTACCATCCACTCAGAAGAAAAACAGAAATTGCAGAGCAGAAACAGTGAGGTAAACTTGTGCTTCAGTACACATTTGGCCATAAAATTGTGAGTTAAACAAATAAAAGTTCATATTAGCATCGGCTCCATTGTTATAGCCTTTAGCACCGGTGCCTCTACTGTAGTTTTTGTCTTCAGAGGCCGATAGCTTTGCAATACTACTGGGACAACCTAGCTTGTTTTTTAACGGCACAAATTAGTTAATTTGGCAATAAATATGAATATATTGTTTGATTAAGGGAGTAGTTTCACGAATACAGTTAGGCTTTTTGGACTTGAAGGAGACAATTTTAATGCAAAGGGAGATGAATCACTCAATAAATCACTGGAGGAAGCTTAGAAGACGACGAAGTTGAGATGGTGGAATGTGATTCTAAAGCAGAGCTAGCCTCTTTAGTTTTCTGCAACATGAAGATTTAAAAGCCAAGCATTCACTGTAAAGGCACCTGTTATTTAGTCTCATTGAATAGATAGAGCAGCATTCAGAATTAAAATAAAACAGGCGAGTCATAAATTCAAGCTTTAGTTTTGAACTATTAACCTGCTAATTGATTGTAACATGCCGCCGACGAGGTTCCAGTGCCTGCAACACATCCATTCCCTTGTTGAGGATCTGCAAAAATTGTAGCAGCATGTAATAGATACTACAAAACTACACATAAATTGCTGTCTACACATAATAGATACTCTATTCACCACGTAAAAATCAGCACAAATCGTACCTCCAAATTGGTTAGGGATTGCATACCCATCCCCATATTCAGGAATTGATGATCCGTACTGGGATGAGACCTCCACGCCGCCGGCTGCGAGGTCCTGGCCACCGTCTTCAACCTCATACGCCTGGGGCACCTGGTTGGGTTGGGTCTGCGGCACCGTCGAGTTGATGTAACCGTGCGCCGGAGCAGGAGGCCGGAAGACCGACATAGTCGTGCGTCGTTCAGGCATAATTCCGCCGTCCGTCCTCGCCGTTGGGACCCCGTCGGACGTAACACGACGGCGCGCCGTCGGACAACGTGGATGTACAGAAGGCGACGAACCAGATGGCCTCATCTCCGCACCATGCGCTGCTGCGGACCCCCGACGCCCTTGCCGTACCTCTCACTCCGCCGGCGCACTGCTCTGCAGAGAAGTTCTTTGATTAGCCGGTCGCCCATGCCGACGGACTGCAGTAACGCCGCGGACAGGGCCTGGTCTCCTCGCCGAATCTGCGCGCGGCAGGCCGGGGGGAGGGGGAGGAGGAGGAGGACGTACCGAATCGCGGCGGGGCGGGCGGGGTGGGGGTGGGCGCCGCGGACAGGGCCTGGTCTCCTCGCCGAATCTGGGCGCGGCAGGCCGGGGGGAGGGGGAGGAGGAGGAGGAGGAGGAGGACGTACCGAATCGCGGCGGGGCGGGCGGGGTGGGGGTGGGCGCCGCGGACAGGGCCTGGTCTCCTCGCCGAATCTGGGCGCTGCAGGCCGGGGGGAGGGGGGAGGGGGAGGAGGAGGAGGAGGAGGAAGGCACGAATCGCGGGCGGGCGGGGTGGGGGTGGGACGGAGTAGGGGGTGCGGCGGGGCAGTGTTGAGGCGCGGGAAGGAACGCGGGAGGAGGCCGATTTCGCCGGGAGAGCGCGCGAGGAGGCAACTGGCGAGCGAAGTGGTACGCCAGGAATACACTGCGGAACTAAAGGAGTAGCGAGCCAGGCAAAATAGCCAGACGTGTACAGTATCTGTTGGAGGACTAATTACCCCTTAAATAATCTAAAATAGCATTAGAATGATATTTACATTACCTGTTGGAGATGCTCTTAGCGACAGCCCACTTCAAAACACCATATTGCTCTGAAAAGTCAAAGCTTTCCAAGTCCTCGATTAACTGAGCAATCCATCGGCCATCACTGGCCTGTACTTCATACGTATGTGTTCTATCATCTCCAAGTTTGGAAGGCTTGGTAACGGACAGATACCCATCATGTACCGAAATATTTGTCACTTGGTATTGTGTGGGTGGTGCTCCAATAAAAGTTTGATTGGCTGTGCAATTCAGTTGAAACCTCTTATTTCCAGAACAGCCCTCCTCAAGGCCAAATGGAAAAGGAATTCTTGTATTGCCACATGATCTAGAACAATTCTGCCTGTCCCGAGTGGGATCATAATCTGTTCCTATTAATAAATATTAAAATAATAAATCACGTCTATTAACGAGAAACCAATACTAATAAAAGTTGAAAAAGAAATGTTTCACTAAGTATATATAATTGCTGCTTCAGCAATATAAAGCAATTAGACGGCCCTACATCTAAAATTTTTAAGGGGCAATTTCTTATTTGCTATCCAAATTTTACTTCTCTTATATGCCATTCATTATATCGGACCCCATATGTCAGGGATTTTAGAAATTTTTAGTGACATATAAAGAATTAACTCAGTTTTTAAACGTATATATAGACACCATTCATTGTATTTATATTAAACTAGAAACAATCACATTACATTTATATTAACAGAAGATCCATTGTACCACTAAATAACTCCCGATTCCACCGCCTGCCACTGTATACGTGCTTATACCATCCATGCCATTAGTTTCAAAAGTTTGACACTACATGCCATCGTTAAATATTAGTAGTGAGTCAAAAGTTAAATTTGATACGAAAAGACTAATTTGCCCCTCGTTTTAAAAAGCACTGATGGGCTTGCTGCGCCCCCGGTGGGCGCTACACGGTCGCCTAGGTTCCTGATGAGCTCGGAGATTGCCGCAGTGAGCAGCGAGGTAAGCCATGAGCTCGATATATATCATATAAAAATATTGCCTTCTTAGGAGATAAAAAGTATCCGGTGGTAAAGACCCAAACCAAATGTAATATTGTTGGATTTCCGGTCCATCCAAACAAATTTTTACGATTCAACACAAAAGAGTTTAGAGACCAATATTTTACACCAGTTTTAAGCCTGAAACCGGCCTCCCAAGCAGCGCTTCCTCCTCCCCTCCCAAATCCGATCTGCCCAACGACCCAATCCACCCACTGCCACCTAGTAGCTCCAACTAGCAACCACGGAGAAGCTACTCGATCCGTCAACCAATGAGAGGACGTCATAAGTCCTCACCATGTTGTAGATGTTGACTCGTTGACATGTGAATCTAACCTCTTTAAAAATCTTTAAAAAACATTTGTAACATACAGTCGTTGACACATGGACGACACATTGTTGAAGCCATACCACGTAAATGCCATGTCAGCGAAATAAAGATAGTTTTGATCTTAGAGGGTAAAGTATTAAATATCTAGTTTTGTAGTTTAAAATTGATTTCTACACTTTTGCAATAGTTCAGGTGGTTAGATAGATTTTTTTTTCATAACAAATAACAAGACATGGAGGAGGATTTATTTGTTAGGATAAAACATCATCATTATTTACGACTTTTGCAATAGTTCGTGATGAAACGTAATAACGTGAAGGTGAAAAAAAATAACATGAAGGTGAAAAAAAAAGACTAGAAAACGCATAGCAGCTAATCTGTACTAGTTTCTACTTTCTATGTTGGGACTTCAGGTACCAAAATTTTTGAACATTTGTAGGCAATGATTGTCACGTAGCGTTGCAAGTTGAACTCGCTGCAACTTAACTCCAGCTTGAAAGTTCTGCAAACTAAGTACGTACAAACCAACCACTAGATTAACAAGAGTATACCTTGGACGCAGCCACCCTGAAGGTAGGGATTGCAATCATTGCAATAAGTGGGGCAGGTACAATGGTAGCCTCCGTTTTCATTATCATCGTCCACGCATTTGTTACTACCACATGCGTACGACTTCTGCTCCATCTGAGCCATTCGACAGTTTCGTTGATCTGTGATAACTGTAGACAGGGAGGCGGGAGGCCCCAGTAGAACCAATGGTGCTTGCGTTTATCTTATCGGACAGGAGATCTGCTGTGCTAAAATTATACTGGTGGTATGCGTATAATAAGAAAGCCTTTAGAGTAGCATTAGCAACTTCAATAGGCGGTGTTTCTTCTTTCTGAACGATGGAAATTCTGAAGGCCCGAACAGGGCTTTGGAAGGTGATGGTACAGCAGCCCATGCCATTGCAAGCTCTTCCGTCTGCTTCCTTCTGCATGATCGCCATGTCAGCACACATGCTTGAACAATACCCCCAGACATCGTCGGTGTCAGTATTATTGAGCATGTAGGCATCGATTCCGCAACCGACAATCACCAAATAATTCTCAGAAGGGCGGATGTTAAGGCTCTTCCGAGGCGACTCCCATGACCTGTTGTAGGTGAGTACACCGGGTGTGGTAGCGATGTTGAAGACGATCGAGGCATAAACACCAGATGGAGATTGTTCAACAATCTCAGTGGTGGTGGTGGTACCCAAGAAGAGCTTCGGAGGTCGGGAGCTATGGTTGCAGGTGACCTCGAATCCCGGTCGGAAGCAGCTGGCCCCGATGCCGAAGGGATAGGTTATGTTCACGCCACCGCATAATTTAGAACAGTGCGCAAGATCGGTGCGGGAGGGCGGCGTGGCGGATGCCCACCGTGCGGCGGCGGCGGCGAGGCACGTCACCCATATGCTGGCTCGGACAACAGTAGCACCCATTTACAGCAGAATGAGGATGCTTTGTGTTGCTGAGGGACGAACTTATCACCCAGGTTGTGTTATATACTATACTAGCGCAGAGGTAGAGCGTCAGAACGTATTGCCCGCGCTGGTTGCCATCTAGTCGAGCGTGCGACGGTGAAGGTGTGACCGCACAGTGACATGGAAATCTCGATCCTGTCTAACGTGTAAAACCGGGCACTGACCGATGTAGCCGTATCACCACAGAAAATGAGTTTGAAATTTAAACTGCTTTAACCACGACGACGACGGCGGCAACCGGAAGTCCGCAAGAGATGGACGCGACAGTAGTGGTGGGAGTCGGCCGTACCTTTGCGTGCCAGCCTGAGGCCTCTCCGGCCTAAACACGGCACGCACATGGCGGGCTGAGGATACTGAGTTTTATACTTGTTTCTTGCCCCAAAGATAACCCAAAACTGATTAAAATGTCTTGTAGAAGCAGCAATTAATTAGCTTTGCTCCTCATGGCAACTATCCTCAAATCCACTGGATTTTTGTAGTAGTTCTCTCTAGCTACAAAACCATTTCTTAACCATATGACCTAGCACAGGCATACTTATAAGTTCGTTTATTGGCCATATAGCATTAGAAATTCAATAATTTAGACCCATGCAAACTTATTTTAGAGGCCAAGTGCAGCAAGCCGGAGGTTTGACCCTAAAACTTATTGTAGTAACGAGTCTAAGATTATGCAGTAGATCAATTGCTTAAATCAGCTGTATTCATCCATAATTGATCTTACTCCAAACAAGAGTAGTTGTCATGTGCACCCGTTGTTCAAACAGGGTAGCAAAGAAGAGCTCCCTGCCCTTTCCATGAAGGCCAATGGGAAAGGACAGTTATTGGTGGATTTCCATGCACGGTTATCAGCACTACAAGCATTCTCAGTCTGTATCTCTGTTGCACTGTTCTGAAGATACAGTACGTTGCTAAGCTTTTTTTTAAGCTACATTACTGAAGTCTTTGAAATGCACGATGAAGTAGTACTCGCTAAACTGTTGGGTACTGCACAGCTTGTGTGGAGGCAAAATTCTGGTTTTGGCGAGGTTAGATATGCAAAGATGAACTTGTTTGTAGCGTTGCTGTCCTTGCCATGTTTGTTGGTTCCCAGAATTGCAATTGCTAGTAGATGGCTGGATGCTAAAGGAAAGAACAAGCAGCTGGTGGACCATCTTGGTTCTTGACCCGGATTTAGGTTTGGCCTTGTGTCTCTGATCCTCAACAATCTGAACGGAAGGACTTGGAAGCAGAGATCACCACGCGCGGGCAGACGTGTCGAATTTGTTAGGAAACCGGGCCCATGGCCAAGAGTCCTGGCATATTTGGGCACCCCACCGTAGACTATAAATAGGGACCTAGACCCCCCCTCATTATGTACCCCCGATGCAATCTAAAGCAATAAAGAAAGACTAGGAGTTCTCTCTACCTCTTTGTGTTCACTCTATTCTCTCTGTGATTCTGTGATTGATTCGTTCTTGTTCTAAGCAGAGAAATCGTTCGGACTGGTCGCCAGCGACGGTTTCTCAACACGTTATCAGCACGACTTCGCTCCGGTGAACGAGGTAATCATCGAAGCACAGATTGAATTTTCTAGATCGCTTTTGAATCTGTATTTTCTTTTCGCGTTCTAGATTGAAATTCTACGGTGCAAATCCGCCCTAATCTACCGCGAGCAGACTTGAAGTCGCCGGCACAATGCCGATCGGTAGATTGTGAAACGGGGTAGATGTTGATTGCACTGTAGAACGATGCAAATCCGCCCCTAATCTACCGCGAGCAGATCTGAAATCGCCGGCACAATGTCGATCGGTAGATCCGTGAAAAGGGGTAGATGTTGATTGCATCATAAAATAATTTTATGCATTGTTTTTCTATTTGGAGATTGCATGAGAAAAGATTGCACGGAAATTTTGTTATCTGTTCTGTTCATGCAAAGCATCACACAGAAAAGAAAAAAGAACAAGCATCGGCCTCATCGCCGTGAAATCCTGGCGTCAGCCGCTGGACAGGTTGCGCCCGCATGCGCTGACCTCGGCCGCATGCCCCGCACGGCATTGCCGGCAGACAGCCGCCTCCCTGCACGAAGAGCAACCGCCGGCCTTAACCTCCACGCGACGACGTGCGCACATCACCGGCCCAATGACTGGCCGCCAATCACCCGTGCCGGCCTCCTACCGAGGCTCGCAGCCGCACCATCCGGCCGACGGCCTGTAGCCGCTCCAACCGGACCGGCCCTCCCTGCGCGCGCCGCCGCGCTGGCCTTCCCGTGCGTGCCGCGAACCTGGTTCACCACCGCACGGTGCCTGACCGCCGCCCCCCCCCCACCGCGCGCCGCTTGTAGCCGGCGCCTCCTCCCGTAGGCCGCCTGCAGTCGGCGCCTACTCCGTGCCACCGAGTAGCCACCGCTAGCTCATCGCCTCGCACGACGCCCCCGCCGCTGGCACCAGCTCCCAACGCGCGCCCCGCTTGAGGCTCTCCGGTTGCCCGCATGCGCCGCCGCAGCACGCCGCCCGAAGCGGCCGGCCTCCGCTCGATCTGGCCCGTGCCCGAGGTCGCCGTCGCTTTCGCCTCGTACGCATGGCGCCGCCGCTTGACCCCCCGGCCGGCCGCCCCGAAGCCGAACTGGCCGCATCGGTCTTCGCTTGCCCCGAACGGCGCCGCCCGAGCCGGCAGTCCGGCCCACACCGCCCCAACCGAGCCAAGCTCGGGTAGCCGCCGCCGCCACATCGAGAGTGGCCGGGAAACCCTAACTGGCTGTGGGTTAAAGCGGTATGGTGGGCCGGCTGGGGGGTGGGCCGAATCAGGCCGAAAAACAGTGGGCCGGGCAAGAAGAAAAAAAAGGAGAAGGGGGAAGTGGGCTGGAAATCGGCCCGAACAGGAGGAGGGGCGGAATTTTGCAAGAAAAGCCCTAGAAGTCATTGTAATTACCGAGAGAGCCCTAAAATTTGCATGTAGGTCCCGATTTTTGCAGAAAAGGCATCGTTGTTCCGAAAATTACGAATAAGCCCTGAAATTTACGAGCGGGTCCAGCATTTTGCAGAAAAACCCCTCGGTAAATCAAAAAATTGCGCGGATTTTTCTCTGAACTGAATTTTTGCGCAAAAACCCCCTGGAATTGCAGAATTTGCTGAAATTTCATATTTTAGCATAAAAGGGCCTCGGGAATCCGAATTTTGAATTCTTTTTAGCATTTGAAGCTTATTTATTTATGCCATTACTGTTCTCTGTATTTTCTGTATTTATTTACTGTTTTGGTTAATTGTAATTGCTGAAAATTGCTTTTAATCACTGAAATTAGCAGTAAAATTATAGAAAATGTATAGAAAATTCTGAAACATTGCGAGAACCTTTTGTACCATTTATTTACCAGCAGTGAATTATTCCGTGCATGTCTACCAGCAGTAGACTTATACACATTTAGATGACTAGCATAACGAACTGGAAGTTCGAGGAGCTGGCCCAGCATGGCCAAAACTATCTGACGTAGGCATCCGATGTCGAGATTGTGCTTGGAGCCAGGAAGCTCCGCGTGCTTATTGGGATTAGCGGACTGAATGACGCCAACCCATGCCTAAAGAGAATGATCAGGCACTTTGTTTTCTCAGGCACCACTTCTGCCTCACTCTCAAGAATGAGTACATGGCAGAGAAGAGCGCGCTAGCACTCTAGACCGCACTCAAGAAGCAGGTTTGAGAGGCTAAAGTACACCATTCTTCCTCGAGAAGAGTAGGAGTGGATCAGACTACGGTTTGCCGACTTTAAGACGGTCAGGGAAAACAATTCTGCCTTGCACAGGATTTGTACCCGAAAACAGAAAATTGAGAAAATCCTTCCACCCCAATGCAGTACAATCCGCACGCAACTATCGTCAAGATGGCTACGAGGAATACGCCGAATTGATTGATATGATGCAAGTTGCGGAGGCTCAGGACGAAGTTCTCCGTAAGAACTAAGTCACTCAGCTATCTGGGAGCTCCACTGGCCATGAAGCTAATGCTGGAAGCCACAAGGTGCGAAAGCACTTGATGAAGAAGGGGGAGGAAAGGTAAAGCCGTAGCCCAGAAAAGCAAATCAGATGCTCCACGTGAAAATAAGGCTAACAAGCCAAAGCGGGATGGTCAAGAGCAGTATGAAGCCCACTCTGCATCGGTTGAGGGGGAGAATTCTGAGTAGCTGCCTTCACCGATGGAAGTTGAAACCATCACGACAGCAGTAATCCCTCTCGACCTAGAAGCAGTTAACGCCATGATTTCTCTTGAAGAGAATGTCAACCCCGAGAAAATAGCAGAAGAAGTCTAGTGCACTGAATGCATTTCGACTTTAATTGTCATTTATTTTGTGTGGAAGAATATGTTAGAATTTGCATGGATGGTACTTAAGAATTGTTATTTCCTCGTGATGGTTGGATGATATTTCAAGAATTCATTCATTTATTCAGTTTATGATGGCATGATATGTTCTGATATTGGAGTATTTTATTTATGTGTTGATTGCCTTCTCATACATGTTAATAAATACCCTATATTAGAACATGTGTAGAGCCCTATGAAGGAAGTGTGCTTAGCTAGCAGCGGTACAACGCATATCATCTTAAGAGAGATTGAGCATTTTCAGTCGATTCGTAAGAGCACTAGCAGCCTTACGACAATCGCCAGAAGCGATGCATGTATAATTGGTTCGGGAAGAGCCACAATGGGCACAACTTTGGTCATTGAAGAAGCCTTATTGTACCCAGAATCGACTAGAACTCTCCTAAGTTTTTTTAAGAATATTCGCACCAATGGTTTCCTCGTTGAGACTAAAGAAGAGTACGGTAAGGAATACCTGCTCATTACGAAGCGCGAAGAGAATGGCAAAAGAATATTAGAAAAGCTTCCTTCACTTGAAACTGGGCTATATCATACCACAATTAAAGCGCCTGTAGCGTACACTGTTCTGAAAACAGTGTTTAGAAGCTCTGAACTCTTCTGTCTCTGGCATGATAGATTATGCCATCAAAGTCTTAGGATGATGAGAAACATAATAAACAACTCACATGGGCATAATATTAATGAAAAGAATTTTCCGAATCATGAAGATTTTGTGTGCCCTGCATGTGCCGCCGGGAAACTAATAACTAGACCCTCCACTCTGAAAGTGAAGGATAAAGTCCCTGCATTCCTGGAACGCATCCAGGGAGACATTTGCGGTCCTATTCAACCCGTCTTAGGGCCATTTAAGTATTTCATGGTGCTCATTGACGCTTATTAGAAGTGGTCATATGTGGGTTTTATTGTCCACAAGGAACCACGCCTTTGCAAAATTGATCTCGCAGATCATTCGCATCAGAAATGTGTTTCCTGAACATCACATCAAGTCCATTAGAATGGACAACGCCGACGAATTTACTTCAAAGGCATCTGATGATTATTGCATGGTGATGGGAAATGCAGTTGAGCATTTGGTACCGCATGTCTATACCCAGAATGGTTTGGCAGAGGCTTTAATTAAAAGAATTATTGCCTGACCCTCTTGCATAATTGAAATCTAGCAGCTACATGTTGGGGACACGCAGTCCTGCATGCAGCGAATCTCATCAATTTTAGACTTTCGGCCTGCAACATCCATTCACCTATGCAACTAGCGCAAGGGTCACCACTGAAATTTTCCCAACATTAGGGGGAGGAAATCAACCCCTTGATAAAGAATGTCGGGAAATTACGTGGCAAGCCTGGGGAATCCATGTCGGGAAATAGAGAAGTCCAGAAGACAAGAGAAGTCTAGAAGACAAGAGAAGTCCAGAAGACAAGAGAAGTCTAGAAGACAATAGATTTGCAAGCATTAGCAAATCAATTGCCTGATCACTTTAGTGATTTGAAGAGCGTGACTAAGTCGCATGTGCCTGCACGCACTGCACTGGAGAGGGTTGAAATACCAAAGAAAGCAGAAGGTATCCCTAATCTCGTCCAGAGGCCTCAGAAAAAAAATAAAGGGACGAGAACTCCAGTTCCTCGAATCCTTAGTAACCGGGGACGCCTGGCGAAAAAGGACAAGCGGGATTTATCACAGCCGATCATTGAAGTCCCCTAGAATGAGAAGGGGAGCCAGTTGAGACCTGGCACGAGTATGACACCTTCAGAAAAGGGCATACCGGATCTGAATATCCCCATCGGCATGGATGTGTGCGCACACATCGGAGCCGAAAAACTAAAGGGACTTGCCACCGCAATTGAAAGAAGCGATGCGCAAGGTGAAGCTTCAGAAGAAGCAACTCATGAAGAAATAGCTATAAATTATGTGCACACGGGAGAGTCCCTGAATAGGACAACAACTAATATCGATATCTACTTCGCAAAGAAAATTGCCACCATCATCGATCTTGATCCCAAGCCTGCATCGCTCGCTGAATGTAAGAAAAGATCAGATTGGGAAGATTGGAAGAAGGCAATAGCAACTGAATTGCTATCTCTGAATAAAAGAGAGGTGTTTGGGCCCGTATGCCGCACACCTCCCCACATACACCCCGTTGGGCACAAGTGGGTATTTGTTCGAAAGAGAAATGAAAGAAATGAAGTAGTGAGATACAAAGCAAGGCTGGTAGCCCAAGGTTTCACTCAACGTCCTGGAGTTGATTATGAAGAAACCTACTCCCCAGTCATGAGTGGAATTACCTTTAGATACTTGATCTCAATGGCAGTGAACTTGAATTTGGAAATGAAATTGATGGATGTTGTGACTGCATACCTTTACGATAACTTGGATTCGGAGATTTATATGAGAGTCCCTGAAGGAATCCCTCTCCCGAACCAAGACAGAGCAAATAGAAATCTGTACAGTGTGAAACTCAGAAAGTCACTGTATGGACTGAAACAATCTGGAAGAATGTGGTATAATCGCTTGAGCGGCTTTCTCTGCAAGAAAGGCTACACGAACAATGAAGACTGTCCTTGTGTATTCATACGGCGATCCCAGAATGGATTCTGTATAATCTCTGTGTACGTAGATGATCTGAATATCATCGGGACAGCCGAAGACATAAAAGAAGCAAGCTCCTACTTGGAGTCAGAATTTGAAATGAAAGATTTGGGCAAGACCAAGTTTTGCTTAGGCCTGCAGCTTGAGCATGTCCCTGAAGGAGTCTTGGTACATCAGTTGACCTACACCCAAAAGGTGCTCGAAAGGTTTGGCTTTGAGAAGGCATTTCCCTCGAAAGTACCGATGATCGGTAGGTCTTTACAGCAAGAAAAAGATCCTTTCCGACCTAGGGAAGAGGGGGAGGAAGTTCTGGGACCGGAATTTCCGTACTTGAGTGCAGTGGGAGCACTCATGTACTTAGCAAACTGCACTAGACCGGACATTGCATTTGCCGTGAACCTCTTAGCAAGGTACAGTGCAGAGCCCACCAAAAGGCATTGGCAGGGCATAAAGGACATTTTCCGATACCTCCAAGGTAGCAAGGACCTCGGATTGTTTTACAGAAAGAATCAAGATCTGAACTTGATTGGCTATGCAGATGCTGGGTATCTGTCAGACCCGCATACCGCTAAGTCACAAACAGGCTATGTATTCCTGTGTGGTGGAACTGCAATTTCATGGAAATCGTCTAAGCAAAGCCTGGTAGCTACTTTGACGAACCACTCAGAAATTATAGCACTGTATGAAGCCGCACGAGAGTGCGCTTGGCTCCGCCGAATGGTTCACCACATCCAGCAGTCATGTGGGATGAACATTGTACAGAACCCCACAATTATCTATGAAGATAATGCCGCTTGCGTTGCACAAGTGCAAACGGGCTATGTGAAGAGTCGTCTCACAAAGCATATCAACCCCAAGTTCTTCTATGCACATGAATTGCAAATGATGGACGAGATTAAAGTACTGCATACTAAGTCATGTGAAAATTTCGCGGATTTATTCACTAAGTCACTCCCCGCATCTAGCTTTGAAAGGTGCGTGCGTGGAATTGGAATGATGAGACTTAGAGAAGTGCAGAATTCAGGGGGAGAATTCTCACAAGCCCGCTAATAAATCTTGATCATGAAGATTAAGTACCCAAAAATAAAGTCTTGCAGACTAAATGAATTTGGGTGAATTGTACTCTTTTTCCCTTGACGAGTTTTCCATGAAGTTTCTCAACCAAGGTTTTTAATGAGGCAATTCGTGCATCGCAGCATCACATGTATCATGTACTCTTTCTCCAAATTTTTCCCACTGGGTTTTTATGGAGTTTTGACGAGGCATGAGCATGTTGGGTGAGTGCCCAAGGGGGAGTGTTAGGAAACCGAGCCCATGGCCAAGAGTCCTGGCATATTTGGGCACCCCACCGTAGACTATAAATAGGGACCTAGACCCCCCCTCATTATGTACCCCCGATGCAATCTAAAGCAATAAAGAAAGACCAGGATTTCTCTCTACCTCTTTGTGTTCAATCTATTCTCTCTGTGATTCTGTGATTGATTCGTTCTTGTTCTAAGCAGAGAAATCGTTCGGACTGGTCGCCAGCGACGGTTTCTCAACAGAATTCACGAACGCCGCTTGCCGCCTGGCGGTGGGCAGGGCGCGGCGTCAATTTTTTCCTCGGCTGGCGCAGCCCAAGCGCCTCTGGTAGAAAAAATGGTAATATCTTAGCTCTTTAGCATAATTAAATTTTAAAAAAATTAGAAAAAAAGAAAAATGGTAATATCATCATAGATAATACAAAAGAATCAAATAAAAAGAAAATACAAAAAACCCCAAAAATAAGACAAACAGCTAGAAAAAATGAAATTAAGAAGTTAGAACCTAAGAGC